>JAOWBP010004096.1:15831720-15844844 GCA_028571105.1 Tragopan temminckii | reverse complement strand
CCGTGGCTGACTCACTGCTCGCCCCAGGTGATCAATCAGAGGTTCAGGCCGTGATTCAGCAGTTCCCATACAGCCTGGCATAGTGTTGTTTCACAGACTTATCTGCTGGCTGTAATGAGCAGCTCTGCAACATATGTTTTAAACTGCTTCTTTTTCCCCAGATATTTGGGATGCTGGAGAAGTGGGGAGCCTGCAGGATTCAGGCTGGTGTGCTGGGTCTCATGTAGCTCAGGTGGTGGGCTATGTGGGGCTGTGAGCAGCACACATGCATGTGCTTGTGGCAGTGGCAGTCCTGGGGGATGTGGGGAAGGTCAGTAGCACTTTCTGGTTGGACGCTATGGGGACAAGGAGGGGACAATTTCACCTCATGCTGCCCCTCGTGAAACTGAAGTGTGTGGGTTAGTGATGGGATATGGAAGGTTTGACTTTCCGGTAAGGTCTGGGCAGACAAATCCTGGTGCATGTGGAACGCAGTGCTGGAAGCATGGCTGCTTGCATCAGGCAGAAATAGAGCAGGGTTTGCATTGCTCGGTTTCGGGCTGATGCACCTCAATCACTGCAGAGACAGCAGGCAGGCTTTAAACACATCCTGGTGGGGATTTAGTGCTTACTACTAGTTCGACATTTGGGAGGTAGTGAAGTGCAGTGCTGATGTTGCACATCCGATGTAATGCTGCCTGCATCACCAGGCTCACATGTCTGGTTTGTACAGACACAGCTGAAGACTGAGTCGTACCTGTTATTTATGCATTTGTATAAGTAGTAATTTTGCTTTTTCTTTTTTTTTTTTTTTTTTCCCCCATAAAACTCATCCTAAAGGACAGAAAGAGAAAGATATAAGTAACACATTTTCAGATGTTCCTTTCTAGTGAATTACTTGGCCTGACATTGGAAATGAATTATTTTCCATTGTACCAGTGACCCCTGTTGTGTGTTCTATTAACACCACATGTTAAACTTTTATATTTTTAGTAAACCGTGACCTTGTACATTCTCTGTCATTTCCCACTGGCATAAGTACAACACATATGGTATGAAAGCTAACGGTTTTCATTTGTATACAGTACTTTTATGTCTTAGGCTCGTACGAAAGCACACAGGTCATGGTAATCAGGGCATCCTAGGATTTTACCAGTTACAAACAGTCACAACAAAGTGTATGTGTTTTCCAAAAAACATATTTTTGGCATCATGCTCTCTTATGTGTTGTGCAAATCCAGATGAAAATGGGATCTTGAAAGGCTGTGTTAAATTTTTTGATCGTGCTAATCCAAACAACTGTCTCCAACACATGCAAAAGCTGAAGGAAGTCTATAAAATGTCAGGTTTGTCCTAAATATCTGCAGAACAAATGTGCCTCAGAAACATGATCGAGTCTGCAGAACTCTTAAGATAAAAGATGATGTCACATAGGTTCAATATATTATTTCATCAAATGGTAACATTGTTCTAGACATCTAAAAATTAGGGATGATTTATGAATAGAGCCCATGGTATGGAAGAAAGAATAATTCCTTCCAGTTGCCCAAATATTTCTTTTTTCCCCCCCTTTTTTTCTTATTTAGCCTGGACTCTGCATCAGGCGCAGTGGTGTGCTTTCACAACACATGCCTGCTCGCACAGAAATGTGGTTACATGTGTGAACATTGACCTACGTGGTCGTCTGTGCCTTCCCACTGATCCCCAGCCTGCTCTGTGTACACTTTTCTGTACTGATCCATCTCCTTTTCTTGGCTGATCTCTTTGGTTTCCAATGAGAACTGATGTTAATAAAAGAGATTAGAAATAGTTTGAGGTTATCCTCTGCTATTTTGCTGAACCCAAGGTCAGGACACGTGGCAGCATCCAGCACCAAGAGCACAACATGTCTCCATGACTGAACACACACTGACAGTGAATGAAGTGGAGGGAAAAGACCAGAAGTTGGATAGTTTACCCCCATTCCCCACTGAGCTTCAGTGATTCCTCCACCTGCATATTTCAAAGCTGTGCCCTCTTGGTGAGTTTGACATCAGTCTTCCATAGAGGCTCTTGCAGCTTAGCCAGCCTTGGAGCTGTGTCTCTTTGGGATGCTACCAGCTATCCACTTTCCCCTGTTTTTCACCCATTACCTGCACACTGGTTGCCCCACTCAGTTCCTCTTGACAATTGGTGGTGAAGAATCTCATTGTCCTTTGCATTCCATGCCCTCGAGATGCTGTCTCAGACTCCTTTGCTGGCAGCTTCACCTTACAACATGACATAACTGCGTTTGCGATGTAACGCCATGTCTGCCAGGACAAACTTGCGATGTTTGGCTTGGGATCAGCCAGGCTTGGATTTTATGTCTGACAAATAATTACTGGCTCGACAATCCCACAGGAATTCTCTGTTGTTGTCTCCTCCTTGTGCTGCTGCCATTGGGTAGCGATCAGGGGTTAATAACATGAAAGGAATACTCTCTGATAATAAAGCCTTAAAACAAACCTACGTTTACAGTTTTCCTGTGTGGTGGAGATTTTTCCTTTGAATTTCCTTTTAGAATTTTGCCTGGAGTTGTGTTCAAAGCCCTCCCAGTTCTCAGGTCAGAACAGAATTTATTCTCCATTGAATGCAGAGGATTAGTTAGGCGGGGAGCAAAGGTGGCACAAAACCAGGCCTTGTAGACTCATGGTTTTGATCCATGGGGACTGACCTCTGCTATCAGGATTGCCCTGGTTTGGGGCTGTCCAGTAATCTGTGGGTTCACCTTGAAATCCTTTTATCACTTCAATCCTTTTCTTCTGATTTGCCTAAAAAATAACAGCATTGCAAGTGGGAGATGTGGAGATTTGATACACTGATGGAGAGAAGCAGAAAACCAAATTATCTAAAATGATGTGAATTATAAATATAATATAAAACAAATGTTAATAAATACCGAGATTCTAGCTTCTCTTCTGTGAAATGACAAGGAAACCAACTCTGTTTATCTGACTGGTTGGGAAGTGCGACTGGTTGGGAAGTGTGTTTTGACTTGTCAGGGACAGGGAGAAATGTCCCATCAGCAGAGATAGTGGGAAGGAAGGCAGAGAAAAAACAGTCCAGAGATGATAGAGGAATTTAGAGGAAATATAGGCGAGAAAGAAAGAGAGGAGAAAAAAAACAGCAGAGATTATGGGGGGGGGGGAAACAACAACAACAGAAAAAACACAGGACAGAAACAGAGCCAGGGAGGAAACAAGATGTCACCGTGGGCTCAGTGACACCCCTGGGGATGGCATTGTCAGCCCATCGCCTCATGGCCGTGGGTCCTCTCCAAGGGCAGCTCTCTGGCTGCTGGTGAGTGTGCCCCAAATGACACAAACCACACCAGGACTTGACGAATAACAGAGCATCAAGCCAGACAGACACTGGCTGGCTTTTCCACTGTAGCTCTCCCCCCGCTATTATTTATATACCATTTCACTTGCTTACATGTAACTTAAAACTGGACCAATGTCAGCAGCCCAATCCAGTGGTGGGCCAATTATCCTGCAGTAGACCTTGCTTGCTTTCTGTCTTTCTTTTTCTCTCTCCCTCCCTTCTCTTCAGCGTGCAGGAATAAGGCTGGTTACTGTTAGGCAATCCAGGTCTTGGCTGAGAAAAGACTGTGTGCCAGTTCAGTGGCTGAATATGGACCCTGTTTATTTTTTCAGAGTGGCAGTTTTCAAGGGGTTGAAATAGTAGTTAAAATTAGCGTAAAGAATTCAAGCCACAGAAAGGCCCTTTCACCTTATTCTTCAAAAAGCCAGTTGTTTTACTGTCCCTTTCCAACCTGCCTCAAAGCCTCAATTTCCATTTGGAAACAAAAATGCAACCCGCAGACCCTATAGCAGTGCTCAGGCAGGTTTTGATGGGGTTGGGCCCATCTCTTCATGTCCAAATGGCACCTGCTGGGGGGAGAACATCAAAACTCACCCCCTGGAAGGGCTGTGCAAACCAAGAAGCAATCAGAGGGAACGACTTGCTCTTGCACTGCTCATGAAGGATGCCAAGCGGATAACAAATCTCTGCTTCACCACAAGCAGAGGTAAACATCCCGTTCAGGACTGACAGATTTTGACATCCTAGGCTCTGTGCAGTGTCAGAACGGAGGGAAGTGAAGCTTTCTGACAGCTTCACATGACGCCTGGCAGATCCCCTTCCCATGGGTGGAAAGAAAAAGGGATTCTCTAGCAATTTGCCAGCAGTAAAATGAGTACATTAATACCTGCTAAGAGCCCTACAGCCTTCCTCTCTTACATCACCCCATACTAACTTCTTGTTGAGCTTTTTCTGTGGCAGAGGGCTTTGCTTTCTATTAGGTTATTTGCTTTATTTTGGAAACGGAATGGCTGATAAGCAGTCTGGAAATGCAAAGGTTTGCTTCGGTTCCTCCAAAGTTGCTTATTTAAATTCTAGCCAAGGTCTCTTGAGTCAGCAAAACTCAGCGGGAGCTCTCATAAAAATAGGGTCTCTTTTAAAAATTCACATGCTTCCTGTTTGTGCAAACACTGTGAGAACTGGCGTTCCCATGGCATGTCTGCGCTGGAACCAGGAAGTAGACGGGGAATTTAGAAACAAGAAATAATTGCAAAATTTAAAAAAAAAAAAAAAAAGTGGATAATCATATTTCTTTTTCCCTTTCAAGCTGAAAGAAAGTTTTGTTTAGTTTATCATCCCATCAGAATCAACTGACCTTGATCAGCAGCTGGAGATGCGTTGCTCCAACTCAACCTGCTGCAAGCCGCTTCTGGAAGCTGTGTTAATGTGTTGGAGCAACAACATTCTAATGAAGTTTATGGCTTTCTTTGTGAGCTTGGAGCAAATCCTACTGTGAGAGGGGATGCACTGCATCAGGGGATGACTGCACTCCAGCAAGAGCTGGGCCTTGTTTGCAGAACATGAGATTCATCCTCACTTGCTCATGCATGGAGACCAGTACTAACAGCTCATCCCACGTACTTTAGGATTCTCACTGACTTTCCAGCCCATTCTGGCATTTGGTCACCATGACCCTATGTGAGCAATGGCAACAGTTGTGCACATACACCTCTAGCAGAAGATGGAGAAGTTAATTTGAGTCATGGAGCTAGTCTGGGGGCAAATGGGAGAACCACTTGCCATTTTTCTTTGCATTCAAATCAAGATTTTCCAAGGTTTTTAACAGCAAAATTCATGGAAGAACGAAAAGACTTGTTGGCAAGAGGTCTAGCTTCAATTTTAGAGGGCAGATTCTGATGTAAAGCCCAAAGTAACTCCACTCAACCAAGTTCCTCCCAATCTACTTGAGCATGACTAACAACCTCTGGTTATTTTTCCATTGTCATTAATCCAGACAATTCACGATCAAGTCTGAACAAACGTAAATCCCAGAGCTCTTATTGTGAGTATGGATGAATAATTACGAGTACTTTTGTTTATTTACTTTAATATTTTTTCAATTTTCACTACAACCACAGTCAAATTTATGCTTGTTGATCTGTCCTCTTAGTTCTGAGAATAAATATTTTGATCAATTATGTTTATAAGATGAAAAGCATTTATGTTTTGGCAAGATGACCCCGGGTAAATTATTAGCTGCTGTTGTTGTTTAGAGCACAGATAAAGAAAATATGTCCAGCTTAAAGCGCCAAGGCCTCTGAACACATCAATCTTCTTTTTTTTTTTTCCTAAATGTTGATTCTTCCTAGAAGTTTTCTAAAATTACGTCACTGAGAGACTGTACATAGACTGCATTTCTATTTCACATTCTGAGAGGGAATTCCCCGAAAAGGGACATCACTGAGCAGTAGGAATATACAAATAGTGACTTTCCTGACATTAATACGTGCAGAGCTGCAATTTTATGAGCACCGTGGGGATGGTGAAGGTGTTGTGCAGCAACTCAGCCCTTTGGCAGAGGAAGAGGTGGTGTGAGAGGGAAGGAGAGGGCTGCTGAGTTACAGAACCATGGATTTTCAGTGATTTTCAGTTACCTGCAGCTCTCACTTCACACTGACCCCCCCTTCAGTTATCAGTTTTTGCTGTCACCCATGAGGGGTTCACTTCTCTTCCCAAAGGTCTTGCAGAGTCCAGAGCAGCAGAGTTTCCTCCCTCGGGGAATGCAGAAAGGTTGTGGTGGTGATGGATGCCCACCATGACACTCAATGACACTTTGAAATAAATGGGCTGATACTGATGGAAGCTGGCACAGAGCCACTTCTGCTGCTTTCTCAGCCTCTCTAGAAAACCTCTGCTCATTTTAGTGGCCAGATTATGTTGACTGAGTCCTCAGCTCCATCCTTCTGGGCTGAGAAGCAGAGGCTGTGCTTATTCGGCAGACCTCCTTCTGGGACACCCCAATGCAACCCAACTCTGGGGGACTGAGCTGCCCATATATAGACTCCTTAATGGCTCATCTGCACCCTGAGTGCCTGCATGGGGATAGATATGACACTGAAATTATAGCAACTGCTGCTAACCTAGAGCAACAGCTGAGAGCCAGATATGCAGTACCTAAAATGGAACCCAATGCCACAAGGAACCCAGTGCCACAAGGCCATATCTATAAGACTTTCCCCACCCATCCTGCCATCTTTCTCCTCTCCTTGTCATCTGGTTTCAGTAGCCCTAGTGCTTGTATTGTCTCATCCAGCTCTGGCAACAGCCACAGTTTCCCTCTCTCCACCAGGATTAGCAAGGTGCAACCTCTGAATTTGTCAGTGTGAGCGTTCCTGGGTCTGCTCCCTTGCTTGTCCTCCAAATCCAACATGAACAAAGTATTTTGGAGCTCTACAATCCTCCCTGCAATTACATTCGTCACACTGCTTCCAGCAAAACCCCCCTTTTTCAGTCTGAATTAAAGTCCATTAAACACTGTGGCAAAGGGAGTGCCATCCATCTAGGGACTCTCTGGGATTAGAAATCTCTAAAATGGGAATGAACTTTTGCTGCATGAGGATTCGACTTTCCTCCCACTGAAATCCCATGGGGAGCTGGATTAGATGCATACAATCACAGAGCAGCCCTTCGGCAGTCAGTTGTTTCACTAGCAGGGTCCAAAAAACTAAAGCTTGCAGGGGATAAATAGGCAGACCTGTCACCTGTAAAGTTGTCTTCCTACTCTGTCTATTGACTATGAGAAAACCTGTGGGGATCTCAGGCCAAAGTGGCCCATGACAATGGAATGGAAGAAGAAAGGGTTGGAGAATTTTGGAGAATCTTTCAATGAGATCTGAACTTCAGGTGTTTATTGAGCAAAATTTCTAAGGTTTAACAACATCTGCTTTTACCAATAGCAGGATAAAAAAAAAAAAAAAAGAGGAACTCTGTATTTTCACATTTAATTACTTAGACAATCTATTTGACAGACGTCACTTTGGCTCCCATCGAAGCACATTTCACAGTGTAAACTTGTGGGTGACAGACAGACATTGTAAGCCTCCAATTCATTCCCAGAGCCCTTTAAATAGTCTGAGAGAATGAGCACACAGTGAGCAGTTAGCCATGCTGGTTTGATAAATGCTGCTAATAACACCCTGCATGTATGGATGGCTTTCACGTTCTCCAACCGCACCACATACCGGCTTTCAAGACACATGTTCTGAATAAAACCAGCCTCCTTTTGCTCCTAGAAGGATGTCATTAGGAGAGGTGGAAAGCAGCAATCTCCAGGCCAATGCTCTGCTGTAAGGTCATGTGGTAAAGCCCTCATTAGGACAGTAAGTATTTTTTCTCCAGTCTCTACGTGATGTTTAGTCAATAGATATGCCAGGTTTGAGGTTTAAAATAATCTTACCTCACCAAACCCAAGGTCTTACAGTTGATTGTTTTGACTCCATTTGACTCCATCATACCTTTGCCCCAAGAAACATCCTACATTACTGGAGGAGAAAAGTTCACCCTATGCTCACCACCACCTCCTGCTCCAAACCACCAAGGGAGTCTCAGATGCTCTCTGACACGGGGAGAGCATGTGACCATGGCATCTCCTGGAGCATGGTAATCAGTTGTGTCCCATGGGCCTAAGCCAGGATGGTGGGGGAAAGGCACCTTGCATACTTCTGTTAAAGCCTGTGCCCAACTGGCCTATGCAGCATAGCCAACATTTGCTGTAAATGGGCTCCCCAGTGGAGTGAATTATAAAATTGCCTGGCCTACCAAGTGATAGCAACCTTAATATCATACTGTCAAGCAATAACAAGAACTGAATGTCTACAGTCCATTGTGCTCTACTTCAATTTGAGATCTACTTTGGCTGCTTCAAATTATTTTATAATTCTTTCCTGCCATTCTGTATCCTTTCTGAAGATATCATGCACCCACTGAAAGCAAGAGGAGTTGTTCTCCTTCAATAGAGTCTTTAAGAGATACTCTCTCAGGTTTTATTGCAATAGGAACAGAAAAAATTAGAACAGAAACCTCAGTTTCAGCAACATAAGACCCAAGTACTCAGCAACACAAGACCCAAGACCAAATTGAGTTCCAAACATAAATATATACATACAAAGGAACCAGTTTCTATGTTCCTCACAATAACTTAAAGTCCAAAGATATTAGTGATGCCCTTTAGATTCTTTATGTATGCTGCTATCAACTTTTTGACTCTCTGTGTCATAAGTGAGCTCCAAGATTTTTTCTTGTCAGTAAGGAAAGCTTAGGAGACACCACCACAATTCAATCCAATAAGGAAGGAAGCCTCAGAGCTTTGACTTCCATTTTACACTTCCAGCCATCCCTCCACTGCTACACTTCCAAGAAGGGTGACACAGAAAGAAGGCATTTCTATATGCTAGTGCATTCAATGATAGAAAAACCCCATGAACATTACACAGAGAGTAAATGCATCACTGAGTGAACTTCTTTTCTGCAGCCTCAGGAAAGCCTACAAGAGGAAACCTCACTGTGATTAGCTCTGTTGTGCTCTGAAAGCAGGAGGAACTGAAAATGGAGCTGAATAGCTGTTATTTCCTAGGCGTTGACAGAAGTAACCATCCTTCCCTGTGTTCTCTTTTCCTAAATACTGTGGGAGCAATCCTTGAACTTATTATTCAGACGGTGAAATTCCCACCGGAGGGTTGTGTGGCTTTAAAGGTTCAGCCCTCTGTTTTTACAAGGGAACAAATGGCAGTGCTTAAGAAAAAAAAAAAAAGAGTTAAAATGAGAAATGAAACCTTTTTAGCCTATACTTTAAGAGTTATATGGGATTTGCTTTCCTTCTTATCTTTCCCTTGCCACTTTTCCAAGCCGGGGTTAAGTTCAGAGGGAGGAATTTGGGACTTCAGGGCATGGGTGACCACTGCCGACCTGGACCTGGGGTGTCCCCATCCTGTTGTGCCTGCCCAGCTGGTCAGCATTACTGGGGATGGTGATGAGGAATGGGCTGACAAAGCCATTTTTCTGCCTTAGGATTGATACGAGCTGTGCAAAGTGTGGGGCATGCCCCACAGCAGTGCCATGGGAGCAGGAGGGGAGCTGGCTGGGAGAAGGAACGCGTTATCAATAAATTCCTATATCCAGAGGAGCCTCATTCAAAACCTCAGCACACTTTCAGCTGGCCACAGTGGAACATTCATTCTAAAAAGGAACTTAAGGAGGCAAAGCTTCATTTCCTGAGATTTGAGGAACTTTATTAAATTTCTTCCCTCCCTTCCCCCCCCCCTTTTACTGCATTAAGTGTTGGCAGAGAATTTGAGCAAGCAAAGCTGCCATAGTGTGAAAGGGCTTTTAGACGTGAATCCAAATGATCATTAACCTTATAAAAGGGAACCCAAGGGGAGGGAATCTTCAAGGTATTACAGGCTCATCGTCGTCTAAGACGTACAAATAAAAGTGCTTTCTCTTTACCTATTGCACGGTAACAAAGAGAGTTTCCTTTTGCAGAAACCTCGTGGACCACGCAGAGGGATGCCCAACGGCCCTGGGAAGTGGTTTGGAAGAGCTTTGGGTTGCTGAGCTGTCATCCAAACCTCTGACTGCCAAACGTTATTGAAATTAATGTGTGGTCAATTGAAGTGCTGTTTGGATAAACAGCAGCATTTAGCACCTTCAGGATTTGAGTAGCAAAAAAAAGGTACATTTGAAGAGCTATCTTTTAAAGATGCCAATGTCTTCCCTTCATCCCAGCAAGGAAAAGGGCTTTCTCATTTCCCTTGTCTTTATTTCAGCTGCATATTCATACTGGATGTGTTCTCATTAGTCACCGGGAATGCCTCCTCCTCCAACACAGTGGGATTGCATCATGTGTGTGTGTATAAAGGACTCTTCCTATAGTGGGCACTGAGTTTGCCTGAATGTGAACACGGAATTAGGGTTAATCTATGCAAGCTCTGCAAAGCCCTTTCTCCCCAAGTTGTTAATGAAAAAAAAAAAAATAAATCATTTCTTTTCTAAGAGCTATTAAAGCTATGTTCCCCAAACCAGAGGGACAGTGGGTGCAAGCTGCAAAACACGGCTAACTCGTACTTTACAGTACAGTACACACAGTATCACATCCCCTAATTACATTACTATGTGTATTACAGTGCGTACAGTATTACAGTAATAATTTCCATTTCCATTTCCATTTCAGGCAATGGAGGAGCATGAAGCTGTTCATCCATTATCTGTATTTAAGGATGTTTTCCTGCCAGATTAATGTTTATAAATACATTTAATAATTTAAAAAATGCATTATCTGGTCGTTCAAATGCAGTCGGAAAGGCTGATGCTCACGTTGTCTTGGATTAGAATTCCCTTAAGTTAAGGACAGTCTGCCACAGGTAGCACTGTGGGGAGAGATGGGGTGCACCAGTGCCAAGGTTTTGGGGTAGGGGGAAGCAGCATTCCCCACCCACAGTAACTTCCTTCCCATAGCAAACAGCAGCCCATCTTCCCACCCAACTTCGGATTGACCTCTCTCGGATTCCAACCATAGCTCCAGCAACCTTCCACCTGCAAAAAGGGGACCTTTCTGCCCATTGGTTACGCTGTCAACGGGTAGTTTGGCATGAGCTGCTTGGGAAGAAAAAAAAAAGAAAGAAAGAGAAGAAGAAGAAACATTGTTTTGCAAGTTTGTGGCGACAGTTGCTTGCCTGAGCTTAGATATGTATCACAGCCATTAACAGTGCTACAAGAGCCCTCCGGCTCTATCTGCACCTCTGCATCTCACGCCGTGCTCTTCAGCTGGAGGAAAGGAGTCAGCATATGTGTGTCATTAGTCGCTTTCCCCCCTTATGAAAGTAATAAGGTTTTTTAGCATTGTGAAATGCTTTTCTCTAAGGCTGGTACATAAAGCTTTGATTATCCCTCAGCGCATTTCACTCCATCAAATATGAAAACCATAGATTTCCTAGGCTTTAACTTGCAGGCAATTCAGAACACTTAACCAAACATTTTCTGTAATGAAAAAACATGCAGGCTAATAGCGGGAGGAGGGGGCTGGAAGCAGCTCCTTGGGATTTTGTTTCCATTTCTGCCACTGACTTAATGTAGCTTTGGGCAAGTCACCTCCTTTCTTCACGTCCTCCTGCTGAATCATGAAAAGGATCTTACAAACGTCAGGAGAATTTATGTTTGTTGAGCTTTCCCACCAAACAGCACTATAAAATGCAGTTTGCTCCTTGCTTTGTTGTACCTTGTACAGCAAACGTTGTTGATTATGGCCATCCCACTCACTGTGTCTGCGTCTGCTGCTATAAATGTTACACATCTCCAAAAGGATAAAATATTCTAGCCAGATAAAAGATTCTAGCCAGTCCTGGGTAAGCAACTGCCAGGAGGAGGTCACGCTGGGATCCTCAGTTGTGCAAAAGCCATTCCAGCAGACTGAAAACACGCTCACCAGCTTGCAATAATAGACCCACGCAGAACAGTGCAGACTTCAGGCCCTTCCCATATTTTTTTCCAGGACATCAGCCTTCCCCTTACCTGGCCTCAAGGCTGGGGGAATGCGAGAAGTGCTTTTTCTGACTCCCACCTTCCACAGTGATAACCAGGAGCCCCTGAGACTGCACTGCTCTGCAGCGAATTGGCAGCGAATCACTGCTTGTGCATTCAGACATACCAAGTTATCTGCTGTGAATATCCAACTGGTCATCAGTTCACAGGAGAACTGCAATAAGGCATAGCAATCTTTCATTCATATCATAGCTTTTGGAAAAAAAGGTGCCCCAGGGCAGCAGCAGAAAGAAATACTCTGGTTGAGACCTGTGGTGCTCTGGGGCAGATCTTTGACAGTGTTGTGCATCCTATTTGCTCTATAATCTCATTCTTTTTTCCTTTGAAAACAGTATTCTATTTTGACAAATACTACTGTTGTTGTTTTTTTTTGTTAATTAGTGGAAAAATATATGCGGGGATTCTAACTTTTACTTATTTTTCTTAGAAAGCCACTGAGAAAAGGAAGGAGTTCTTGTTAGGGGGTTAAGCACAGTGGTGGAAATCCATTCCAGCTGAAAGCTGGCGAAAGAACTCAGCCTGCAAGCAAAGTTTGTCATTTTTCCCTGCAGATTAAGAAAAAAAGACGTTTGGCTGTGTTCATGCTAGAGGAATGCAGGGAAAGACAGGAAGAAAAAGAAGAGAGGAAAAAGAAATGTTTGCATGATTTATGGGAGTTCTGCAGCCCAAAACAGCACCGTATTGTGACCTGTTGCCATGAAAAACCAGCAACAACAAGGAGTAAATCAGCGATGAATCTTGAGGTTTATCTGAGCACTACTGTGCAGCAGCTTTTTATAACTTTGAATTGTAGTGAGAAATCCCCCATTGCTCATGCACAGTTCCCAGCACGATGGGAGTGTCATTAAAAGCAATATTGAGATATATTCCCAGTGGACTTTCACTACCTCTGGCATTTGGGTTAGAAATATCTGCTGAAATCGACAGAGCTGTCTTATACTTTGGTCTATTCCATGACATACTTAAAATACAGACTTCGCCATCCCATGGGCTTATACGATGCCAAAAGATGTTTATCAGTCTTGTTTCCTAGTAATAGGCACAAGTTTTTTATTTTTATTTATTTTCTTTATACTACTGTTTACAAAGAGGAATGGATCACAACCAATTTGCATTGCAGACAACAAAGAATGAGGTATTTCAAGAGTTCCTCCTTCCCTTCCCTTCCCTTCCCTTCCCTTCCCTTCCCTTCCCTTCCCTTCCCTTCCCTTCCCTTCCCTTCCCTT
>JAOWBP010004096.1:15789984-15815872 GCA_028571105.1 Tragopan temminckii | reverse complement strand
GGGTAGGGACCTAAAAGCGATGCTAAAGGTTACTCAGGATTTCAGGGCATTCTCAAGGCACCTCTCGCTGCAAAGCTCTCTTTTGCCATTGCCTCATCCTCTGCCAGATCGACCGAAAGGTAAACCGGATTTTTCTCACATCGCAGACAGGGGCAGCTGGGGGGTGGGAGGTGGGAGGCATGCTGGCCTCTAAGCCCTGCTAGGTTTGCTCTGCAGCTTTAACCTTTGCATCCAGCAAGATCCTCAGCTCTGCTTTCTACCAAATCCTTCCGCTCTCCAGTTTTTTTTATTTTTTAATTTTTCCATTTGGAAACCAAACCTGTCCCTCTTCACTCTTGGAAAAGAGGCTGAGATTTGTTTTGCTGTTTATATTCTGCCTGAGATCGGCTCAGTCCACCAAGAAGGGGAACCAGAGCTGGAACAGGAGCAAACAAAAGAACTCAGGCTCATCCTTCACAGCTCTGCTTGCTTTGACTCAGCACTGTATAGAATTCAAGCTGGTTCCCTGCCCATCACTGTCCTTCTCAAGTATTGCCACAGCGCTTCTGCCTCACTGTTGTGACTGTGGAGAGAGGGATGGCTGAGCAAACATGCCTGGAACAAGAAGTGGTTTCCACGTGTTGCTGGGATCAGATGCTTCTGACCAAAAAAGACTGGACTGCCGAGGCTGATTTTGGCATTTTGAAGTGTTAACAACCTGGAAATGAAACAGAGAACAAAAAAAAAACCACCCAGAAAACAAAAGACTTCGGCTGTTTTTCTCAAAGTTTTCATATATATATTTTTCTTAAAGAGGGAAAAATGAAGACTCCTTAGAAGCAAGCAGGAATATTTCTTTCTATTTTTATTTTTATTTTTATTTTTCCCATAATAGAGGCTTTTTGTATATTAATGGATAAATGCCCTTTTGGAAAAAAAATATATCTATATTCTCATTTTTTTTCATTATGAAAATATCCAATAAAAGTATTTTGTCCATGACTGTGGCTGTGTGTGGTCAAAGTCACCTTGTATTGTGCAGCAGTGGGCTGAGGAGCGAGGTTGGACCCCATGCCAGGCTCTGATGCACTGCTACCATCATCCCAGTGCCAATATCCTGATGAGAGCGTGAAGCACTGCAGAGCCAGGAGGTAAAAGGGGATAAAAGCAAAAAAAAAAAAAGAAAAAGCAGAGGTAACGATCCATTCGTTGCAACTGAGGTGACATTCCCCAAAATGATTCTGTTCTCCTTCTCTCTCCTACCTCTCTCCCATCCCTTTTTGTTACAGAAGCCTCCCCTTAAATTAACCCCTGGATTGTTGGAAATCTGGGGTCCTCAGGTGAGCTGTGATTCGGCTTTCATAGAGGATGGCCGCGCTGTGCAGCTCAACATCCTGCCCTGACCTTCTTTGCACTGGGAGCTCAGGGGGTCCATTCAACATGAAGCAAAAAGCTCTTGGCTGGGGGAGTGCAGAAAACCCCTGTGGAGTTTCCCAAAAGAAAGATGCTCACACATGGATCCAGGAGCAGAAGCAGCTATGGGTTTACCAATTCCTCCCATGAAAAAAAAAAAGACAATAAAAAAAGGAGAGGAGGAATTTTTATGTAGATTTGCAAGACAGACTTTAAACAAAATCCTTTACGTGCTGTGCTTCTTATTCCTGACAACTCGATGGAGTCCATTTCTTAAAGCTACGACACTGAATCAAGAAAGTGAAGTGTCACTGCCCACTCAGTGCCTCTTGTGGGGTAATATACAGGGCTGGGAAGGTGCTGGGGGATTATTGCCTCAAATCCCCTTGTCCCTGCAGTGCCTCTCCTGTGTAAGCAGAGATACAGGAGCAAGATAAATAAATGGCAGCCATGCCATGAGATGTGCAAGGCTTGGGGTTGACGTGTTTTGGAGGTTGGGTGGTAGCATCACCACAGGCAAGAGGAGAGCTGGGTTGGTTCTTGCCCAGCAGTGACTTGAGTCCTCTGGCCATCTCTCTGCCTCACAGACTTGCAGGATTTGCTCACAGTTTGGAGGTAGGGAGGTGAATCCTGTCTCCTTCATGCCCCAGAGCGAGCAGAGATGCTGTGTCGTGGGTGCCCCACCCTTGGGGACACCCAAGGTCAGGCTGGACGTGGCTCTGAGCACCTGATAGAGCTGTAGGTGTTCCTGTTCACTGCAAGACGGTTGGACCAGTTGGCCTTTAGGGGTCCCTTCCAACTCAAACCATTCTATGACCCAGGTGCACAGAGGGAACCATCAGCAGCCGTTGCGACCATCCAACCACCTCCACACCGACGCCCTTTAGTACAACAAAAAAGTAAAATCGGAAGGAATAAGACTCAAATCAGACTGCAGCTTGAATTGTATGCCTTTTTTTTCCCCTTCCCCCCCCCCCTTTCCCCCCCAGATGTTCTTTTTGGAGATTTAATCTTTGCAATAGGAGTTTGTTTTCTGTGAAGCTTTGCTCTTGGTGACATTTGGTTTTATGTCTGTTTTGTTGGAGTGCTGTAGGACCAAGCCCAGCTGCAGCAGCTAAGGCTTGGTTTTGTTTTCAATCAATCAGGAGACTGTAAAATTAACAGAATTAACATCTGGACAAGGGTGAGACAAACTCAGATGAACTCAGCACCCCATAAATACTTCTCAGTGGCAACTTGGAATCAGTTGGGATCAGGCCATGGGGGTAACTTGCAGGGGATGGACAAGAAGAGAAAGGCTCATGTTGCCAGCAGGCAGAATGACTAACCACATAAGGCTTCAACACGTCATCTGTTTATATATAGAAGAGCAGAAGCAATGGTACACTAAAAACAGCCTTGCTTTGGAGCTGAGATGTAAGGGTGTGCATCGATACAGCAGCACCTGGGATTTTTGTGGAGCATCCTTGGTTGCTCTGCATGCCACGCTCGCCTTGCTGCTGCACAGTACAAAATGATGCGTTATACAAATACAGAGGGCTCGACAAGCTGCAAATACTCAGTGTTTTCAGTGTTAATGGTTTCACACCTGTTCCATAACCAAAAAAATAAAACCCAGCTGCCAAACACAAAGCTGCCACCCAGCACTTAACTCATCCCTGGAATCTTCCCCTCCTGCTTTCCCAGCCTCTCGGGTTTGGCTATGGACACAAGGCTGAAACACGGTGAAGAAAAAGTAGAAAATAGCCCATGATGCAGCACAAACAGCACAGTACTTGTGTGGGCGATGGATGTGCCTTTCCGTTCTGCTGGGGAGGATTGACCTCTCCCAACTGAGAGAGGTTTTGTGTTGCCCATGTTAACCCATTGGAGCTCACAGCCTCTGAATGTGGCTTTCTTACAATGGGAACTGACAGTTCTGTGTAGCAGTCTATTAAGACACATTAGGAAGTTCATTTCTCACAAGTGGGGCTTTCAGTCTGTAAACTCACTCTGTGTGGGCTCTCTTAAGTTGGTTCCATTGCATATATACATATATATATAAAATAAATTTAACATGTATACATATACAGAAACCATGTTGGAGACTCATCACTCAAAGCACATGACCATCAGTGGCTGATATCGAGGTGCCACAACCCAAAGAGACTTGGTGCCCATTTCTATTTCTTTTTTTTCCCCAATCCTTTCTCCTCTCATCCTATGCCAAGGAGAGAGAACCCCCTTTCACACCAAAAAAATCCCACAGCCCTCCAGCTAATCGCTCTTAAGTCCACTGTGACGAGCTATTGATCCCAGAAACAAGGGGATGTTCTGAGTTGGTTCATAGCCCCACACACCCCGAAGCCCAGCTCTCCTGGGAGATGGGATTTGGGACACTAAACAGATCGCATATTTGATTTTCAGTGCAAGACTACGAAGACAAGATCACAGAATGAGAGAAGTTACAGATGGAAAAGGTCTATGAGGTTATGCAATCCATCAGTCTGGACATTGCATAATTGCTCCCTGCAGTATATTTTTAGTGCTTTATCCAGACAAATCATTAAGTGCTTTAAAACGAGCCGGATTCCTCAAATGCGATGCGTGCTAAATCACAGCTGATTTCACAGTGTCTCATAAGACTTCAGAAGAAAGTTTTGTGTGGTCAAGGAGAAGAGAACCGACTCTTCCAAAAATAAATACTGATCTGATCCGGTATTCCTTACAGGAATCTTTCCCAAATTGGATGTATTAGACCTCTTAAAACCTCATTTTCAGATTACCCCGAATAATAGCTTATTACTTATTCAGATGTTCGCTGTGTCCACGGTAGAACACAGTTAACGTTCATGTGAACGCCATTTTTTTTTAAAGCCAACTTCAAAAGCCAGTTCAGTAAAGCGTAAAGAATGTTTATTTAAAATATAGTTGCTAAATTTAGCATGAGCTTGGTTAGCCTAAATCTTAGCGACATTTTTAGAGAGCACATTGCAAATCAGGAATGCACGGAGAAATAAATAAACTTTCCCACATTTTTGGAAATCGAGTAAGAATTTGCAAGTTATTTCTTGCATGGGTAATTTCCATGGGTTGGAAAACGTTATGACTAATGCAAATTTCCTGCTTAAAATGGTTTATAAAATACAACGATAATAATTTTCATTGTAATTTAACTTCAGGCTCCCTCAAGGAGGAAACAACACTGACGATAGTCAGCTTTTGTTATTAAAATTACACAGGGAATTAATGTGAATCACTATTTACTCAAGCTCTTTGCAAAGCACCAAAATCTCAGTGGAGCTGCAGTTGGCTCTGAGCCATCTCAGTCCTCTGCAAAGGGAACTGTGTGCTTGAACAGGGTCCAGTAATTAACAGAGTAGAAACGTGGAGTCATTCGAGTTGGAAGGGACTTATAAAGATCATCTGGTTCAATTGCCCTGCAGTGAATGGGGACATCTACTCTGGTGACATCCTGGTTGGGTTTGATGCCAACCTGCCCATGGTGGGTGCTCAGCTTTGCTGGGTGTTCACCTGAGCATGGTGCACGGGACCAGAAGCACATCAGTTCACACGAGCTCTTGTCTGCAATCCTGTGACAGCAAAACAGAGCTGTCTGATGGCCTAATTTATGTCGCTGTGATTTAATTGAGCTATGTGGGATTTGAAGTAGGAGACAAAGCAGACTAATGGGGAAGCATAGCCTTCAGTCCATTAGACAGAAGAAGTTTTAAGCTTTTCCTTTCCTTTCTTCCAACAGCTCCTTTCTGAGTTTACCTGGGGCAAAGAGGCACTTCTGAGCCATCTTTGAGTTATGTGACATTGCCTTAGAAAAATGAATAAGCAGGGCAGATGAACAGACCTGAGATGACAAGGAGTAAAACTGCCTTTTTTTGAGGGGTCAGTATCAGAGGGCTGGAGCATTATTTCATAGAACCATAGAATGGTTTGAGTTGGAAGTGACCTTTAAAGGCCGTGTGGTCCAATTCCCCTGCAATGACTGGGGACATCAACAGCTCCATCTGATTTCCCTTTCTTCTCCATCTTTCCCCAAAGAATACCTGTTGCTTATAAGGTGGGAGGAAATTACTAGCGGTGAAATAACAGAAGAAAACAAATCTTTTTTCCCCCAAAACAGGGTTTCACCTCTTTGTCTTTAAACCACCTGAATCACCTACACTGTGATGCAAAATGCCCCAACTCATCTTTTGTGTTTTGACTCAGCATCAGGTCCCATGTGCAAATCCATCCTTACAACCACCTAGCAGCTCCCTCAGCTCCACATACGAAAGCTGCAGAGAGGTGGAGCCCTTAATTCTTCATTACCTATCTTCAACTGCTTACTAAGTTGCTGTTTTCATTACAAAAGCAATATGTAATAATAGTTGTTAAAATAATTGTGTTTCTGTTTTTACATCTGTAAAGATTAAGTTAAACAGTATGTAGCCCATTAAACTATTTCATGTCATGCTGCCATAAATTTCCTCCATTCCCATTGCTACTATTATTCCAGAGTAAACTCTGAGATCAAGCTGCTGCCACAGAGAGTTATTTATAGGAGCTCATTCATCAATAAAAACTTCAAAAGAAATCTGTTACTCTTCTATTGGGAAGCCAAAGAAAACTAACATAAAGACAACCCTGTTAGGAAACAAAGCTAAAGAGACCACAAGACATTTAGTTAAGGAAAATCCTGATTTCTAACAAATACCGTGCAAGGAAGGGAAGAAAAAAAAACCAAACAAAACATAACAAAAAAAGTACTGTTGGCAACATGAATCCTTTTAAGTTGCTTCGTTCTCATTGGATGGTTAAAATAAACTGTTAAACTGTTGTATTTGTGCTGGCTCGGCCCCCTTATTAGACTTCGTGTGATGGATTTGTGATCTCGCAGTTCGTAAGGAGCTCTTCATGTCCTGTGAAATAGGGCTGTCCTTCCACTTGTCCTGGCTGCTCTACAGACATCCATCTGCATAGCAAGAAGCTGAGTAGGCAATTGGGCAAGAAGCTTTGTGGGCAGCTGATGACGTCTGCCTCCCTAAGGGTGGATACACAGAGTAGTGAGAGGTTAGATTTTGACATCCTTGTTCTTCCTTATTGTGCCTTGTTCTGTGTATTTAAGCCACCAGCATTGCCTTCAGCCTGTAAAGGAAGTTATGCAGAATGTATAAGGTTATGTTCTTCCCTGTTCCAACGCTGGTCCTTGCAGAACCACTCAGGGCTGTTTCAGAACTGTTTGAAGCCACATCAGATTTCAGCATTTTTCATTTCTATCATAGCATTTTCCCATTGTTGGAAAAAGAAATCCTTCTCCATTCTGTTCCTGCTTCACTCAGAGCTCTGTGAGTGAGATCCTGCTGGGGATCTTTGTAGGAACATTGGCTCAGTGATCAGCCAGATCCTTCCATGGTAACAGCATCCTCAAACACCACAGCATAGAGATTGGGATTCTGCTTTGCAGAGACCTCTTTAGATATCTATCTTTACTCCCAGACCCCTAAACAGGGTACTTAGCATGGATTTCATCACAGCCAACACTGACCACCAGCCCACTCAGCGCCTGACCTAGGACTGTCACAGTGATTTTCCAGAAGAGAAAAACCCCTTCAGAGAACATCTTCCAACCATCATAAGCCAAGATGTAGGGTGGGAGGGATCACCCTTTGATTATATGTGGAGGAGCTGGATGACCAGCTGAGATGTGGTCTGTGCATTACAGAATTAGGAGAGGTGAAATCCACTTGGAGCAGATTGCTTCTTTCAGATCAGCTATCAGCTTGCTTGGCAGGCACCTAAAACCCTTTAGCCTAAATGGAATCTTATCTGAGCTTGCCCACAAAGCTCCTCCTATTTTTCTTATAAGTCATTCTTGTTTGGGTTGCATTGCAGAGGAGGTAAGATATCATGATTTTCCTTCTTCTGAGACTTAGTCCAGGAAGTCCCAAGTGGATCACATGTGATATGAGTTAGAAATAGCCCAGCAGTTTCCTTCCCAAACACAGAAAAGGAATCTAAGAATATGCCGAGTTGGAATGGACCCATAAGAATCATTGAATCCAACTCCTGGATCCACACAGGACCACCCAAAAATTAGAAATTTGCAAAGACTCGTAATGGGCTCATCAGATGACGACCCCAATAAATCTCTTTTCTTATGAACACTGGAAAGCATTACCTCTGCTTTTTGTCCAGCATATGCTTTGCTGCAAGTCGAATGGAGGTTTCCAGTTTTACGCTGATATAATTTGCCATGCAAGAAGTTGGAGGGCCACGTCAGTCATGCTGACATCCCAGTTACGCCAACGAGAAAAGTTGTTATATGTTGCTGCAGCTTACATTTGAATTGGTCTAAACCATGTGGACACAATGATCATTAATAAACATGAAATGTCTCTGTATACAAACCAGATTTATTCCAATTTAACTGTACCTACTGTTAAATATAATTGCTTTGTTATGAAAAGGGCAGAGAGGGGCCCTTAACTGTTGTGTCTGGTTTCAGATTAGACTCTACATAAACTCCAAGTAACAATAACAATTGTGGTCCGCTTCTTATGGAGTATTTTTCATTGATTTCTCCTAAAGTGCTTTGTGGGGAAGGTCAGTAGAAAGCCCCACTGTAAACATGGGGAAATCTCCTGATTATTTGTTTTGGATAGCTATAGAGGAAATTACAAATGCTTTCATGGAAAAAAAAAGATCCTTTATTATTATTGTTATTATCCTCTATCTTAAAAGGGGGGGGGGAAGCCTGGTGACTCTGATCCTACTCTAAATGATCCTAAAGTAAATTCCTGGCAAACTAAATTAAGCCAGATGACTTTGGATTTAATGGGAGCCAATAGCAGCAGGCAAAGTTAGAGCTTAAAACAGGCACCTAGGTGCTCCGCACTCCTTTGCAGCATGATAGGTCTCTTGAAACACTTGATTAAACAGTTCTCTTGTGGTTTATTACAGGGATACTTCTGCCTTGAGCATCAGTAGGAAACTGCAGGTCAGATGTTAGCAAAACAGAGCTGGACCAAACTGTAGCTGCAGTTTAGATAAAATAAAGAAAATAGTTTTGTTTGGAGTGCGAAAAGCAATGACGTGGTAAAGCATTCGGAAATACCTCTGTGTGATAAGGTTTGTGTCTGAACAGAGAGCTCACGGCCAGAGCGGGACCTGAGCTGGACCTATGAAATCCCATGAGCTGACTCCTTTCACACCCATATGTGATTTCCATTGCTGAGCTTTGAAGAAACACTTCTGCACCAAAACTTGTTTGTCCATCCGGCTATAATGACAACTAACAGCAACTCCATGCTCTTCTCCAGTTATTCGTTAGGATTTCCATGCTAGGACATGAGCACTGAGTCTCTAAAAGAGACAGGCTGCTTCCACTCTCACACTCATAGATTCTTGCTGCTTGCTTTAAAAATGATCATCTTTCCTTCCAGTAATAAAATAAAACATCAGGGAAAAGATAGCTTTCAAGCATCTAAAACCAAAGTTTCTCCTTGAGAGCATTAAGGTACACAGGAAACATGAAGTACCAGCTTTGACACACTTGACAAATAATGAAAGGGAGCTGGGGCTAAAAGGCAATTCCTTGAAGATTTTGGATCATTAAGAAACTACACGAATGGGTTGAAATCCCTGAAAGAAAACTTATCCCAACACTTACTTTGTTGGATTAGCGCCAACGTTCTGCATTCGCCTCCCACACTCTCTCCCAGTAACGATATCTAAGGGAAAAATCCATCCCCACTTATTTCCTAAGGTTGGGAAGGATCTGTGAGCCGATGGACTGGGGATTTCCGTGAGTGCATTTGTGTGTGTGCGTGGTGCTTACAGCAGCATTTGTCATCCCATAAATCCCAGCTCATGTTGCCTCAGCAAGGGTAAGACCAGCAGCTCGTTGTTGGCCCAAAGGATGGCTGTGGGGAGCCAGGCTGGCCTGCACAGACTTTTCCCAGTCCTAATGTAGCATTGCATTGATTAAAAAGTGCTGGGATGCGAAAGGAAGGTCACAGTTGTGTAGAGACCTGTACAAAGCTCTCCAATGGTGTGAAATATGTACGGCAAGGGTTGTACCTTCTGACAATGCCCTCTGCTCCTAGAGCATTTGGGCTGTTCAACCTGGAGAAGACTCCGGGAAGACCAAATAGTGGCCTTTCAGTATCTAAAGAGGGGCTAAAGTTGCCCAAAGACGTGATTGATGTTCATCCCTGAAGACATTCAAGGTCAAGCTGGACAGGACTTGGAGCACCTGACGGAGCTGTAGGTGTGTCTGTTCAACAGGGGGAAGTTGACTAGATGGCCCTTAAGGGCCCTTTCAACTCAAAGAATTCTATGATTCTATGACATGTTCTTGCCCTGGCATTAAAGTTGAAGTCACCAAACCTTGTCCCCATGCCAACAACCAGATCGTGTGGGTCTCCTGGGTGGCCCAAGGGTAGCCTGGCTCCTCTTCATCCAGCTCCAGCACCACAGCAGGCAGAGGAGCTGGGAACAGTCAGGAGGTGACCTTCTGCACCGCAGAAACGTCACATGAGACCAAGCAAGACCACACGTCTTCCTGCACATCCCCTTGCACAAAGGCTCCAGTGTCCCAACAGTCCAATGACAATTAGGTGACTCAGCTCCTCCGACATGGAGGTATGGTCCTGGCGGGGAGGACCACACTCAGGGAGAGGGCATGGGGAGGTTATTCGAGAAGAGAGATGGAGGTGGTTTGGTGTGGGTGCTCCATGGGGAGGTCCACATGGAGGGCGGTGGGGCTGAGCTTTCCCATGGCACTCGCAAGTCATCACATGGGATAGGGCTGTGTACGTCCTGACGTCCAGGCTTTAAAACTCATTTCCAATTAGTTTACTAGAAATAGTCTCCACAGCCCCAGATATGAAATATTCCAGGCTGGTGAGCTAACATCTTGTGCTTGCTGCAATCTGCAAGCTCTGACTTTCACAGCTGCGGTGAGACAGTATTTAAAATCTCAGAGACAGAAATGGCCCTCTGTAAAGCAGAAATTATAAGTTTTGGCCCCGTCTCTAACCTTTGGAGAGTTGCCCAGCTTCTGACAGCCTGTGATGATGTCTCTGTGGAGGAAATCCTACGTTGAAGAAAAGCATGTTGCTTTCTCCCAAAGTTATATCCTTTCTTTCATTCGGCCACCAGAAAGGACTCTCTGTTATCTTGACAGATCCTAAATATTCCCTCCTAATTTTAGGGGAGGCAGATACGGGGACAAAAATTAAGGATTTTTTTTCAGGAGTCTTATTTATGGCTGAGGATATAAGGGATTTGGATGGAAATAACAATTAAACTCGAGAAAAAATTCACACCACAGGTCATTGCAATCCCAACTTTTCCCCTTATGAACTCAAGCCGAGGAGGTTTTCTTCCCCTTTGTGATTTAGGCTTTGCTAAACTTCTCTGAAAATAGTTCATATATCACGGAGAAGAATTTCCATGGGGAGCATAAATGCATCTGTGGAAAGAAGGGAAATTTTTTCCTTGTCTCTGGGAATGGATGAGAAAGAAAGACAGTTGACGCCAAATATTAATGATGAGTGGAGGAATCCATCCAAAGGAGTGATCTATGGAGAATACTAAAACTATCCTAAAGTCACAGACATATAAAAATCTGGTACAGAACAACGACTTTTCCACTAATATAGGCTTAGATTCAAGAAAATATTTAAGCACATGCTTAAGTCAGTCCCTGTTCAGGATGGCCCTTAAGTGAATTGTTCAGCCTTATTGATGTGTTTTTCAGCTCCGTGGATATCAGTTGTAGTTAAGCGTGCCTGGAATTAAGACCATGCTTAAGAACTGTCTGGCAGGGAGATGTCTTCTTCTGTTGGGATCATGTAACAAAGTTTTCATTTTCTTTGCCCTAGGAAAAGATTCCATTAAATTGAAAGTAGAGGGGAAAACACTGAGGACATTCAGAGCTTGCAGATTTTGATCAGTAGAGAAGGAAGCAAGTTAAATCTAAAGGAAACATAAAGCACTGTATTCAAATATTTGTTGATTCAGACGCTGATATATGGGCATAGATCTGTCATGTACATGGATATTCCTGGACACATACAGGCGTCCTCACTTACACCCTGATGGTGATGGCTGATGATGGAGGGATGTTCTTGTGCCCTTTTGTCTATCCTGGTGATGGGGAAGAAGCAGTCAGCAAATGTGGGAGGTGTTCCTTGCTCTGTCAGGGTTCCTAGGAAGACAGCTCTTATGTTAGCACTTTGCTGCTTTGTATTGCATGAGATCCTGCTGTTGATGGGCTGGGGTGAGGTGTCAGCCGCAAAGACTCATTTCTGCATGCTGTAACGTGATGCAAGAATTACAAAGCAAAACACACAAGCCTTCCTCAAACAGTTGGATTTGACATAGCTGGGTGAATGGTTTAATTGGGTTATTAACACATCTCCACGTTGACATCAACAGCATTAAGCACTGTGTAAATAGACTGGGGCCAAGCGCTCTGCCAAGGTGCTGGAGGCAGGGTGGGAACACTAAAGCAGTACAGAGACTATCTTACAGAATCGTTAACGCTGGAAAAGGCCTCTCAGATCCCCAAGTCCAACCCCAACCCACCCCCACCATGCCCACTGACCACATCCCTCTGTGCCACATCTCCATGATTCTGGAACACCTCCAGAGATGGTGACTCCCCCACATCCATGGGTAGCTGTGCCAACATTGATCACTCCGAGAATTATTTATTTCCTAATATCCAACCCGATCCTCCCCTGGCACAACATAACATCCATTAGTTCCCTGGATGATCTCAGAGATCTTTTCCAATTTTGGTGACTTAATGATTGCATGATTCTCTGATTCTCACCTTATAGTTCTCTCTGGTTTCATCCCCAGGAGGTTAGATTGGCTCCACGATGATCACCGCACTGTCTGCTTCTATATCATCAGGGCTATCTCTGTTGGGATTTCTCCTGGCAGAAGCAAAAAGCTCTCTGTCCTTGTGGGGATTCTGGACTGCTTTTTGCCCACATATACAGCACTGTGCCAAGGTCCCATTCCCTCAGTGTGCTTGCCCACCAGCCAGCAGAAATATGTGGGAGAAGTGCCCCCATCCCTCTGTGTGGGGATGAGGCCATCACACTACAAACCCTCACCCCGCGTCCCGAGGGATCGGGGGGATTAGCGAGACGCTTCAAAGCGTTGCGTAATTGCACTTTCACTCAACTCGCACGGCTTTGTTTGCTTAATTTTGAAAGAAATGTCATCCAGCCTCCAGGGACAGGCGAAAGGATCCCTCTCTTGGCGACAAGAGGTAAAACAGAGTCCTCACTGGGCTGCCTGGGTCCCGGCTCATCTGCTGCCTGCAGAAGTGAGAGCGGACAAATCAGCTTCGGATCCCTTCGGTCCTTTGGATGTCTGGTCTTCGGGCTCAGGATGTCCCACCAGAAGCAAAAGGGACAGTGGCCACCTCTCCTCCTCCCTGCCTTCATGCAGCAGGACATAAAATGCTATAAATGCTTTGCTTCCAGGAAAGCAGTACACCAGAGAGGAAATCAGAGGTGGGCAATGAATCCCCCCAGCTGTTATCTCGTGACATACCAGCAGTGTCTGTGCTGGAAGATTTACTTCCTGGTGTAGCTGTAACCTCGCTCTGCACAGATAAGCTCTCCCATGGGCAGAGCACGATGGTGCAGACATAAACTTTTATGTGAACACACCTCAGCACAGCACGCATTCACGCATAGCGCAGCTCAGATCACGGGACCCCCAGTTTTGCTTTCAGATGTGGCAAGATCTGCCGTGGAAAAAAGATTACCCACTATTGGAGAAGTTTTCGGTCTGTTCTTCAAAAGGTGCAGATTGTGCTGAGAATGGGGGGAAAGCTTTTATTTTCACACAGTTCTCAGAGAGGAAAAAAATATATGGATTGTCAAAGCGAGTTCTCCCCAGGCACAGTCGCTTGCTTTCATTTGATCTTTTTCCTAAACAAATCAACCCTATCTTAAACTTTCCCTGTTTTTTCCCACTCTTCAGCACTATGAGAAGGCTCTGACAGCAAGAAATCATCCCCTGACTTCCTTCCATTTCTGATAGGGCAGCTGCTAACGAGATACCAGCTCTGGGGATGTTCTCTTTTCCTACATCTAATCAATCTTCTCACTGGCGAGTGGGTTTTGCAGAGAGAACAAGCCATTCACTGGGCAAAAATGTAACCTGCGCATCACAGAAGATAAATATTGGGAACTGGTTTATCTGGTTTGAAGGTATGTTCCGATTATATTCTGCGTCTGTTCCTGGTGAAGGGTGAACTGTTGGTGCTCTGGGCTCAACCTGGAGCGCTTCTAACCTTTGCTGGGACTTAGGTGGACAGAAACAGAGAGGAGAAAACACCATAGGAAAAAACAAAAACAAAAACAAAAAAACAAAGGGATGTTTTGAATGCTGAATCCTTTTGGATTGGAATCCAGCTGGAGGTGCTGGGTGAAGGTAGTGATGAAGCACACTGCCTTGCTCACCTCCAGCTATACTGCTCCCAGTGAACCAGCTTTGCTTTTGGTGAGCCTCAGCTGAACTCAGAGCTTCTCTGTCTTTAGCAATGCCACAAAAACTTCACATCTGAAGATGAGAAGCAATCCCTTGCTAACTGGAACAAAACTTGTAGGATCAAGTCACAGCTTCCAGCTCTTGCCACGTTTACTCCTTACGATGCTGAAATTTCAGGTCTGTTGCTACATTGGTTGTTGTCTGTCTGTCTGGAGCAACCTTTCCAACCACGGATCCCAGAGTAGGGTTCAGGATCTCAGGAAGATGAGTGGCTTCTAAACTCAGGCTTTCAAAGTCCATAGGAATCTCAGCCTCTGAGGTGGGATCGAATTATGCCCCAAAGTGTGCTTTTTAGTGAAAGGGTTTGAGAAATTGCCACAAGAAAATCAGAGCTCATTTTTTTCTAGTTTCTCTCTTCTCATATATTCTTTTGCATTTCCCTTTCTCTCTTCTCGTATACTTATTCCCTGTTTTCTCAGCCCTGTTCCTAATAAATTAGATTATCATTCTCTATGGACTCTATCATCCTTCAGAGAGCTGCAGCAGAAGCTGAGATGCAGTCCAAATCAGAGGCTTGTGATTTTTTTAAAGAGAAAGGGAAGGGGAAATTCATTTGGTTCTCATTCTTTAGAAGACTCTTGTTTTAAAAAGTCATGGGGTTATATGATATTGTCCCAATTTCTCCCATTTACATGGGAACGGCAGCAGACCAAGCATTACTCTGAGAGCCAGCAAAAACTTTCTTAACGTTTCAAGTTATGACCAGAAAGGAAAAAATAAAGAGCCCTTTCCCCTCCTTGTTTTTCTGGCCAGCTCTTGTTCACATCATTTGGGAAAAGCAATGCAGGCGACTGGAAAACACCACTCTGCAGTTGCTACCACACAGCATCTGATGTCGGGGTTGGATGCTTTCCTTGCCCACATCCTAGGATCCCTACACGGCATGTGGAGCTGCTTCCCAATGCTGTGCAGAGGGCATGGGCACGGCCAGCCCTGGCCCAATGGATGCACGTGTCAATGAATGGACATGGCTCTCAGGTCAATGGACTTGGTGATTTGGGTAGCTAAGCTCCCACGTAACACACTGGCTACAAAGTGGCAGCAGCTTTGTCAAATAGTTGGGATGCTCTGATTCCATAAGGTGAGAGCCTGTCTAAAAGCAACAGGCAAAGCATGCTACCAGGTCCGTGATCTCATCTGTCCAATCAGCAACAGTGCAAAGAAGGGAAAAGTGAACACAACGAGTGGGAGAGGTCCAGGAGACAGAGTGAATAAACTCTCAGTAACACAGGAGTCACCGACAGCAACAACAAACCGCAGAAAACCCCAACTCACCATTATGCAAGTGCTGATTCTTCTCTCATTTATATCAATGGGAATCTGACAAGTGGTTTAGATGGCAGGAGGATTAGGTCAGGATGGAAATATTTTGGATCTGAACTTTTCACCTCGCAAAAACCTGGTCACACTCTAAGGACAATCTGCATTATGCAGATGTGACACTTGTGCTGTGCTGAAGGGCTGGGTAATGGTGAATAAAGTGATGAACGTGCTAAATAACGGACAGCAAACAGCTCAGGAAGACTTTGGTCTGTGCTCCCTGCATGGAATGTATCTCTTTTTCTTTCTCTCTCTCTTTCTCTCTTTTTTTTTCTTAACCAAAATTTAATGTTGCAAGCCAAAAATTAAGAGTTTGCAGTTGTGTGTCTTCTAGCTGCAGTCTCAACTCGCTGCTTCTTCTGGCAGCAAAGCCATAATCCCAGCTTTATTGTTGGGGGGGAAAATGGAGGTTGAGGAGATGGAAGATCCCCGCCAAGGTCTGACAGGAGGTGGGCAGCAGAGTTCAGAAACAAGGACTGAAAACTTGATTTCATTTATCTGAATGACAAAAGCATCTGCTTTTCCTCTCATGATAAACATGATGTGGAGTTGCAATAGATGACCTTTAATGGTCCCTTCCAACTCATATCATTCTATGATTTGATGATTATATGAAACAGCACCAAGTATTAAAGAAACCAAAGTTCCTGAGACCTTTACTTACCTAATTAATCTTGCCCAAGCTCATAATCCATAATGGTTCCATTTACTGCCAATAGTAAGTAGATGTAAATACAGAATGAATGGTATTTTTTAATGATATCTACTGTATTTTTCCTAATGCTTGTACTAAATTCAGAGCTCCAACCAAACCATTTGCATGATAAGAAACCTTTTCTTTATTTTTTGTGCCTACCCCACATGAGGAAAACATGCAGCCAACAGCAGTGGATTAATTTTGCATCTTCAGTAGAGGTGCTTACTCCATTTGTTAAAATGGTTTCTATACTGTACAAGGAGGCAGAAAATTGATGTTTTTTAAGTGAGACAGAAAACAGCAGGAGGAGAAGGGTGGAAAGCCTATACAGAAATTACTTCTGAGAAGCTGACACCAGGAAAACAAGAAACACATTTCTTGAGTGGAACAGGGACTTGAAGAGGACACGTTGTGAGCACACCGAATTTTCTAAGCAGCGAGAAGGAGAATGATGCATTTCCTGCAAAGCAAATAAAAACAAACAAGAAGTCACACAGCAATTCAAGCAAGAGGAATCAAAAAGGAACCACGAACATAATAAATAGCAGCAAATTCCTGGTGGAGCCGGGGACGGGGAGGGAAGGACAGCTGAGTCCAATCAGCCTGGCCCAGGCTCTTACACTCCTCCTGTCACAGGCTGCTACTTGATGTCTCTTATCATCCGCATCGGCCCCATCAAGACGAGCCGTGTTCTTAATGAGCTGATACGCGAGACAGTGATAGCTGCAGCTTAAAGCCAATATTGTATCTTTGGAAGTACCATTTTTCAAAATGAACAAATGGTCTCTGAAGCTGGTGGTGACTCAGGGTAATGGATGAGATGTCTGGAGGTGGTTTTTTTCTAGGTGCTAGCGTAGAAATGGCATATTTTTAAATGAGCTGTAATGGGATTGGGGGTATGCTGCTGACCGTGTGTAGACTGGTTGACCTGCTGTCCCTGCTGGTTTCCATAGAATCACAGAATCAATCAGGTTGGAAAAGATCTCTGGGATCCCCAAGCCCAACCCATCCCACCACGCCCACTGACCATGTTTGCTAGTGCCACATCTCCATGGTTCTTGAACATCTCCAGAGATGGTGGCTCCACCAATTCCCTGTGCGCAGCCACGCTTGGGACGAGAATCAATGGCAGACATCAAGTCTGGGATGAGTATTGTGGATGGGGATACATCCCTGTCTAGATGCTTGCTTGGAAAGCTGTATGATGAAAGGAATGCTGGGAGAGACTGGGGAATGCATGCCTCAGCTTATTGATCTGCTATGCGAGATCGTATATTGGCCTTCCAAAGGTTCAGGTCTTATCCCTCTGCGCGGAAATACTTTATCTATTTTGGATGGGCTCACTCTGGACTATGGCAACTTTCCCAAATTGGATGTTCCTGGAGAAAATTTGCAGCTTAACACTTCTGAAGCCCTTGTTTCTGAGCCCATGGACATAGGAACTTCTCCCATATTCTCTTCAGGCAATAGAGGTGAAGAATTCGAGACTGGCGACTATTTCTTTGAACACTTTGTGAAGCTTTATTTACCTGGATGGGTGATTTTCATGTCAGGGGAAAGTAGTCCCCCAAGCCCAGTTTTTGGAAAGATCTCCAAATATCCAGGGAAGGACTTTTTGGAGGCACAAGGTACAAAGCAGATGCCAGCCTTCTCGTGCTTTTGCAAGTCTCCTTGTACAAGCTGAAAGCCTCCTACCATGCAGTCACAATACAACACTTTCTCAAGAGGCACAGCCTCATGGACACAGCTCATTTCCTTTCAATCCACAAAATTATTATAGCACCAGGCTTGAACAACGCTAGGAAAATGGTACAAAGGATACAACAAAAGCTGCCGTTATCCTGAAGGGAATTTGCTATAATGATATTCAGACCGATATAATCAACAGAATCTCTGAGCTGTTCAAGTTTCAGCCAACACTGGCAATTAAGAAATCTTACCAAGAAATGTAACTTAACTCCTTATTAGCACTTGGATCACTATCAGGAACACTACAGAAAAAAAAAATAAAAAATCCAAGAGCATTTTTCAAATTAGCAGCCTTGAGGGCAATATAACATAAGTCCAGCCAAAGCAGATTGTATAGGAGTAGCTAATTTAGTTCTGGGAAACTTAAGAATCCCTCATCTCCTCATCAGCAGTAACTTGCTTGTTAAAGGAAGACAAATGAAAATGTTAATCAGCAGAGATGCGCACTGGGGGATTGCTTGGAAGGAATCGCCTCTACCCGTCAGCCCTGTGGAGGCCGTGTGTGTGTAACCCCCACCGAGTCACCAACACACCAAGCTGCAGAAAATAGGCTTTAAGAGACCCATTTGGCAGGGAGGATTTGCCCTGAATCATGACCAGAGCTCACGGGATTGGTGGTCGTCTGAGAACAGTTTTCATTTCTGTGTTTTTGATCCAGCTCTTGGTAAGGACTGGGGAACACATCCTATGGAGGGTTTGATACTGGCTCCCTGGATGAGTTTTGCTGTGTCCTTGGCATGTTGTGCATTTCAGGGAAGGGAGGCAACGGCTTCAGGCATGTGGCCAGATAAGCATGTTTAAGGAATTGCAAGACATTTAAAGTCTTGTTGGTATTTCTTTTTAACAGAAGAAGCAGCTCTGGCTAGTTATATGGACCGTAGATTTAAAAATAGCTGGGTTCCTTCCTGTCTGAGGTAGAAAAAGATATAAGCTTGATTTATTGGCTGTCCAGTAGACTTTATATTCAATTTCCTCTTGTCACATTCCTATCAAGTAACTGCATGAGTCTAACAGAGACAGGCTTAGCCTTTATAGAATAAATACATTCATTTACATGATGAATACCTATATTCACATGAATAAAAGTCCCTCTTCAAACATTCCAACGAATAAACACTGGCTAAATATTGTTAGCAGGAAAAAAGATGAAGAAATGCCATTGCATATGTTTGAATTCTGTTGCAGTTTGTGAATATCCTTTCCTTGGCTCTATAGAGAGGATGCACTGAAATGAATGTCCTGCCACATCAGTGTAATGAGCTGTGCTGAATCTCTGCTGGGCTGAATGTAGAAGGGAATTTCCCACATGGGACACTTCCCCTGAAAGCAGAGGTTCATCCCATATTCAGACATTTCTATTCAGTCCATCGAGCAGATGCAAACCCAAGAAACTCAGTTATACACTTTTGAGGGATCCAGTAGCTTTGCTTGCCAGGAAATGGTTCCATGATCAGAATAATTCATACCAGCTTTTTAAACTCCCCCAAATGTCGAGTGTCAGGGTTCATTGCAGAAAACACCACCGACAGCAAATGGGATTCACTTCTCTTAACTCATTCCCGTGGAAAATAAAAAGAAAAGGACCATAAAGCTTGCATTACATACACAGATTGCTATTACTTATCACCTTCATTGTATGTAAAGAAAAGACTTTGTTCTGAAAATGACCTTTTGAAAATAAGGCTCATGAACTTGCACGTGTTTGTGGAATTGTTGACATGAGATTTTTGCAGGAAGATGGATGCAAATGTCTCCAGGGAAAAAATAGGAACCCAACCAAGAAAAAGCACTATGGAAAACTGCACTGTAAACAAGAATACCAAGGAGTGAGAAGAAATGAAATGTATTTCAGATTATGAAGAAATGTGTAGGCATGGTACTTAGACGTGGTTTAGTGGGCAATATTGGTGGTAGGTGGACAGTTGGACTAGATGATCTTAGAGGTCTTTTCCAACTTTAATAATTTTATGATTCAGTGGAAAAGGATTTAATTAGTGTCTGGGTTTTGTCTGATGCCTGGTGCTACAATGAGTGCAATTAGTGTGGTGGCATCCAAGCTGAGCTCAGGACACAGCCCTGCACAAGGCTCCTTGCAGCAGTCAGCTCATGGCACCAGTTTGAATTGTGATGGTGAATTCAAGAAGTACTTTCCCCTTGTTGTATTAAATACAAGCAAAGCTTTCTCTTAGGTTGCATATTCTCCTGTACAAGTATGTTATTTTAATTTCCCTCAAGAGCTAAAAAAAAAAGGAGTTTTTTTCTGATTTGCTATACATTATGTGGGCCGGCAGTATTAGTGTAAGTGTTTTCTATTCATGGTTTTCTGAAACTTTCTATTAGAAGTCTTTGAAATCCAATACCCTTCTTTTTATCATATATTACTTCCTCCCCTGGAACTATTCCGTCTCTGTGTGGTGATCCCATTAGGCTTTTAACTTTCATACGAAAAAAAAAAGTGATAAAAATGTATTGATGTTTGAACACTATCCAAAACAGTCAACTTCAAAAACAACACACACAAATTTTGTGAATGGAGAATAGGAACTCAATTTGCTAGGAGGGGGAGCAGCTTTTTCATAGGCATTGCTATGCTTTATGGACTATCTACTGACTTTGGTTATAGCCAGTACCATTGGTGCTTGCAACAGCATTTAAAGCATAATCTACAAGGGAGTGAACCATGGGTTTGTGCAAACTACAAGTGACACAAGTGATGCGTAGGTGTGGTGATGCCTGTAGAATTATTTCTAGCAGTGGTCAAGGGGTACAGGAGATGTGTGGTTCTGGCTGTAAGCTTAAAGGATGGCATCAAGGAGGAAGATATAGATTTGGAAGGCTTAATGCTACTGTACACAGTCAGCTTCTCACCCAGACTCCTACGCATCCTGAAGGACTGGGTCAAGCATTTGGGATGTGAATGGAGACTCTCAGGCAACAGGGATGAAGATGAGCAAAGGCAGAGGATTCAAGATGCCTCAACTGAATTATCCTACCATGTATTCATTATTGAAGCACACAGCTTTATGGTTTGAAGGTCATCTGTGCATCTGAAATGAGAGTAGCAGAGAACATGTGTAGTTCTGGGCTGGAGATCCTTGCAATGGGTGATGACCCCAGGAAGACTCAAGGAATGTCTAAAAGTCCTATCTTTGCCCATTACATCACCTGGTTTATGAATGCCAAAGTTGCCTTTTTATCTCTCAGAGCATCTCTGATCAGTGCTGGTGTTCAGCAGTTTCTATGGGGCACCAAGCCTGGCCTGTAGGTTACACTCACCTGGCTCAGTCCTAATGTACCCATATTATTTTATTTGATGTTGCATGACTACTCAATATGCACCAAACAAGACTTATTGGCCAGGCAAATTCACTCGTTGCATGTGTTCCTTGGATGGAGCTTCATCCACACGCTGCATATTGATTTAACACAAGTCTTTCATACACGTAACCTCTGCACCTGCAACAAAAATCATGTAAACAATTTCAGGGACAATTTTGAGAGAAACCAAGCTCAGGAACCTTAGATGTGATTTTATTACAATGAAAAAGAACCGCTGGTGGCTGACATAATTCCAGGTGTTTGATCTGGCTTTTGAGCAATGAAACAGCCACGCTTGGAGAAGTAGTTGCAGATTTTGTCCTAATAAATATGAAATGTCATTCTCTGCCAGGTCGGTGTCAATCTTCTTCTGTTAAAACCATTCAAACATTTCTTATATTTTAACTCCTGTTTTCCTCGTGCTGTAAAAGAAAATACATATTTGGCAGGTATTAATGGTGAAAATCAACAGTAAAATTTCAGATCGTTGGTGAGAAAGCAGGGAAAGATAAAATTATGAAAGGAATTTTATAACCAAAATGCACAAACGTATCACATATAGTTGTGATCCAGGCCAGATCAATAATTACGACAAACCCTTCTACAACCCCACTAAGAATTGTATGGAGTAGTAGGAAGTTAGTTCACATTCTGGACAACAATTCAATAAAACGCTTTCCAGTTCCTCTGACATATGGAATTCCACATGGGCTGCAATCAGATGTTCCCCAAATCACACTTTTTCCTTGCTTAACGCCTTGACAGTTTAACATAAACAAACACTGAATTCATTAAACTGCATTTTTTAAGCTTTCTAATTAACTGAAACAGCTGAAGTTTAAATCTTCAAACGTACGTTAAAGGCTTAATTTCCAAGACATAAACCACTGTAAGACCTGCAGATTATTAACATTTGAGGTGTTCAGCAGAGTACCTTGCCTTGTGCCGCTCTTCGTGGTTCTGCAAAATGTAGACTTCAGGAATTTTAACATAAAGTAATTAACAAAGCAAAAACCACAGCGTTTTTATAATGAAAAACATTGCTGTCTTGATTTGGAAACAAGAACCTTTCTCTTATGAGCTCCACAGTTATTTCTCTCCAATCTTATGATACTATCTTCATTTTCAATTGAATGCCGTGTGGCTCTACTAACACCCTGTGTTTAAGTTCTGTTCATCAGAAAGTAGGCATGCCTGTGCTCTTGCACCCACATATTCTGGATGCAGTCTTGACCACGGAGAAGAGAATGAGATTCTTTAGTCCATTAGAGTCTCTTCATCTTTGCTATTACCTGAAAAACTTGCTTCTGGAAGAATCTAGGCTTTAATCCTTCTGTACTCTTCAATATATTTTGTTATAGAGCAAGAATAGGGTAGGTTGAGGGACTGGTAATATAGAATCATCCCTTGAAATATTTTATTCCTTAAATGGAAGTAACCATGGCAACAGCATCACATTAAATGGGGGGCACACATAGCATCTGTTTGATCTGAGAGCCACACAGCCATGGCATCATGACAAAGATGTGTATCAGAGATAATGGAGGGGTGAAAGCCTTTATAGTTCTTCTCATTCCACCAGGAATTAATGCAGTGGAGCCCATTTGGAAGAAAACTGCAAATGGAAGAAGTTGTGATGATCCTCTCCCACTTTGGGTGAACAGGGCCACGGTGAGTCTTGGTTTGCTCAGCACAAATTTGTCGACATCTCTCAAATGAGATAACGGGTCTGACCCGGGCACCAGGTGCCTCATCCTGCCAGCGGGTTTATGTGCAAAGTGTGAAGAGAAGAGGAAACGACGGGAAGTGAAGTGCCATCAGCAAAACTTTCATGTGGGTTTTGTTCCCAGGAAACCACTTCCTCTGTTTGTATGGCTGGATCAGGGATGGGACTGCACGGGGACTCTGACTCTCAGCTAATTCAGCCAAGCCAGAAAAGCCATGGCACCCAACAAAAATTAAATGAAGCATTTCTTTCCTTGTTTGTTTATAGGGATTCTGCTGTCATAGAGCTTTTGTTTCATGGGAATTTTCCTCCCCTTGTATTTCCTTTCTTTCTGTCCTTTTTTTTTTTTTTTTTTCACTCCTATCAAAACTGATTACAGGAATAAATTCTCATGAACAGGGAACTGACGCAGGGATTTGCATCAGGGAAGATCCTAGTAGCAGCAGTTTTTACTAAAACTTGAATAAGTGGAGCGATTCCTCAGTGAGCACCAACCTCAGTGTCTGTGTATCTGTGGAGGATGGGGCACCAACTGAAGTCAGACAAGTAGCTCTCTGATGTTATCCTTTTTTCAGGTAAAAGCTTATCCATATAAATGGGCATTAACGCCTAACAGTGCTTGGAACCATGAGAATGTGTTCCTTCCACTGAGCTCCCTCATGAGTGTGTTTTTGTGTTCTTCTCTTGGCCAACTGACTCTCCAAACCTTCGAGGACACTGAAAACAGAGAGGCTCCATTTGGTATAACATGATTCTCAACACTCAGCTTCTTCAGAACAGCACATTCTCATGATACAACACTCTCTTTAACAAGCACACACTTCGGGAAGTTTTGACTATCGCCACATTGTGATGACACAAGGACCACAGAAGCCAAAGGAAAAAGAATATATTACTGGCTTTATTTCCTATGTGTAGGCAATGACACAATGAAGACTATAAGCATACGCTAAACTCTGAGCTTGGGAGTGGTTTCATTCAAATATAAAGGATTTCAGCTTGTCAAACCTTTGCATCTGCCTATAGGCTTTGCTAAGTCAGCACTCTGTGCCATTTGGAGTTGATGATCCTTATGGGTCTCTTCCAATTTGGGATATTCTATGAATCTGTGATTTGAGAGGCAGTGATATTTGTGTAGCACAGAGTGGCAAAATGAAGGCTGGGGTGAGCTGGTTCCAAGGACTGATCACTGTTTGGTGAGAAGTTGGTTAACATTAGTACATTTTCCATTGCAGAGAAACCTTGGGTGAAATAGCTCTGTCAACCCCCAACATCTGAGAACTGTGGAGAGCTGGGAGCTGCTGGCTTCCCATGCTGACAGAGCACCCAGCCACGGGCTGGTGGCATAGCTCAGCACAAAATTGTTGGGAGTGGGAAAGGAGGTTGTGGCGACACGGTATCACCTGCCAGCTTGCAAAAGGGAAAACTAAGCCAAGCCGAGTCCCAGAGATGAAAGCTGAGCAAAGTTAGTCACCCGTAACAGGAGCATCCCAGATAAACACATCCGTGTTTTTTGTTCCTCTGTTTGTTGGCAGTATGCTGACTGGATGGGCAGACTGGTATATCCTCCCCAGAGCTCACCATGCTCAGGATCTGGATTGGGGTTAGAAGTAAGACCTTAAGTCAAACAGCAGTCATTGAGAATATCTGTGCTAAGGAGGATGTAGGGACATTGTGAGAGCAGCCACAGCCCTCTTCAGTGAAGAGGGAAGGTAATGTGGAAGGAACAACTAGGACCTGAGATTGCGTCAAGCTGCTTGACCTACTGTTCTGTCCTGTGCCTCCCTCTTGTTCCTCTCCACGGGGATACATCTTAGTGAGAAACCCGTCGATAACTGCCAGCTGCTCTTTCTACCAGATTTAACTTCTATTTATGTTCAGGTTTATTGCCATGCCAATTACTATGTCCCCAGGCTCCATTTGAACAAATTCAATTACAAACTGCTTCTTCAGGTGCTTTGCTGAGCAACCTGATTGCAGACAAATAAGCATGGTAGAGCAGGTTGCGTTCCTCCATTGGAAGAATAATTGCACTGAAGGGTGGAATATTTTATTTCCCTGAAAATATGCTGATGTAATGTGGGAAAGTAGAACACTTGCTATAGTAAAGCCCAAATCAAAGCATCAAAGCTGGTGAGGTCAGAGTGGCCTTGGAAACCAGGGGTAATGGTGTCTGCAGGTCTCCAGCATTGCCTGCTCCCAGAACTTTCCCTTGTTCCTTCACTGCTGTGTGGAGGAACATTTCCTCATTCTTGGGACAGCAAAATTTGGTTTTTCTCCACTTCTGGGAAGCCCTGAGCTGGCTCTGATGTCTGCGGCCAGAAAAGTATCTCAGGAAGCCCATGGGCTGTTTGTTGAGCATCCAATGGGACCTCTCTTCAGAATGAGACTTGTTTTCCACGGTTTGCTTGGTGATTGTTTAGTCTGGTACTGCTGTGCAGAGTCATTGATAAAATTTGGAGATTAGAAACAAAAGAGTGCCAAGAAGACAGCTCTGACCTTCCCTACCACTCACCAACCCTCCCCGCAGCCATTCTGCCCACAAAACACGTTTGGTTTTGTCACAGATCACTGCAGGAATAGTAAAGATGCTGAACCAAAGAAGAGATGTAAAATCCCTGCTTGCTTTAAGGTGAAAACAGAATTTGACGCAGCTCCCTGCTCGTGTTATGCCTGTAGGGTGGAAGTGTCCTGGGTGAGGCTGCTCTGGTGATGGCTGGTGGTTTTGCTAAGAAGAACAGATTGGGCGCAATTACACAAATTGGCCCTGACCTCTGGCTTCATCCCATCTCCTGTTTGTTGGAGAGGTTTGGATTGGGACCAGCACCGCAAGCTGAGGTCCCTTCATGCAAGGTGAGCATGGGGTTTGTTCTGTGAGTGCGTGCCACCTGTAGGCCGTCAGGTGTTTTGGTGAGAAAAAGAACGGTGGGAGTTTTTGCCACCCAAAACTATGCATTGATGCAAATAAGAGGAAAGCCAAGATAATTTCCATGATACAATTGATTATTTATTGATAATAACTTTTTGTTCCAAGAGGCACAAGGTGCATTAGAAGAAACAGGTAAAAAAGTGTTAGCCAAAGCTCTCAGCATCATGCTTGATTCACCTTTACCTAGACGAGTCTTTGT
>JAOWBP010004096.1:15755310-15773062 GCA_028571105.1 Tragopan temminckii | reverse complement strand
ATAAAGCTCATCAGAGATATTCTGGGATGCAGGGCTGTCTATTTGCACATGCTTACAAAAGGCTCTTTGAGACCAATACCCCATTATTGGGTAAACATCAGACTCTTCTCCTTAGACACCTGCAGGTTCACATATTACATACCAGCTTCACATACTGCTACAGGCACACATATCAGAGCAAACGTCCATTCTAGAGACCAAACCACAATCAAATCTGCTTGATCACAGAATGAGATGCATGGACGTTGGCAGTGCTTCCACACTTCAGTATCTCTTACACTGAACATAGTTATTTCTTTATTTGTGGCAGCAGGAGTTGAAAGACCCGGAATGGCACAGAAAGTGCAGTTCTGTGGCTCAGCTCAGCTTCAGGCTAATTACTGAAAAAATAAGCAAACACACCTGGAAAAGCAAGATGTCAGAGCCTGGAAAGTTTTGCAGGGACTTAAAAGTACCAAGAGTTCACTTGGAGCCAGACTTGCTACAGCAATTGTGTTTCTATATGGTAGAAAAGATACTGCAGATCAACTACTGGGGTAATTGCTTCCTTCAGAGAGATGGAAATGCCAACCTTTGGAATCTGAGCAGCACAAGTGCTTGGAAATGCTCTGAAAACATGATATCCCTCTGGAAAAAACTGCAAGTATTATTACTCTTGTCTGAATGATTAACTTCACTCTAACAGCTTGCTCAAAAATACTAAGGAGTGGCTGCAATGGATACACTAATGCTGGGAAATGTAGAGGTTTTTGCAACATTTCATGAATGTTTCCCTTCCCTCCCTGACCTTTTTCTTCCCCTCTCATCTCACCGTCCTGAACGTTTGCTTTATTCCTTAAAAAAACCATACTTATAGCTCCATGTGTTTCTGCATGGGATGGGTAGACCACAACACGCTTGCATGATTTGCTAGACCTCAGGAGGAGGCACGTCTTAGAAATCTAAGTCATTATTTTCTGTCCCCTGTCTGGTTTCACAGGGAAAGAAAGCTGTGATTTGCACCCTTGGAATAGAGAGAGGTTTGCGGGTGTGCTCTGACTGAGGAGAAGACTCTTGAGGAGCAAGAGGACCTGTGGGATCACACGATACCCAGCCACAGCAGGGCTGCCTGGCGGCACCAGCAGCCGAGTGGAAGCAGAGATGGCAATGCTGCAGCTCTGCTGGGAGGAAAGAAGGTGCTGGGATGAAACAAGGAGCCCATCCATCACATAAAAAAGGGCACCATGCTGTGCGTTTTTATTTACTTGTTTGAAAAGCAAGCAGTTGGTGGGCTTCTAACCTGTCTTTCCAGCTGTTTCCCAAAGCGCTGGGAATTAGCAGTCTACCAGGAGCCAACTCTGCCTTCCTCATTTTTCCATCTGTAAAATGTGGATGTTACTGGGGCCGCTGTAAAGATGCACTAGATAGGTCTGTATCCTGAAGTCATTTCTCCCAGCGATTTCAGTGAGATGCCCAGCCCAGAACAATGGCAGGATACACGGCCCTAAACATTGCTGCTGTGCTTTAAAAGATGAAAAGCAGTGACTTTTATATACCTATGCAAGTGGAGGGGCAGAGAAATTTTTCATGATGTTTATAGCAGACATCACAGGCATTACACATGAAAACATGGGAAATGGTGCACTCTTCTTGTAGAGAGATAATCTTTAATAGATGGCAACGAGGAAACAGAGGCATTCATACACAAGCACCTACCTCACTAAGGGGTATGTTTGCCTGGCTGACATGGCCACAGTCACAGATGTTTCCTCCAGAGCCAGAACTGCTGCATGGGGCTGTTCCTTCTAAGGAACCGGAATGAGAGAAATCTCAGCACATGCTTTTCCTTCCCCTCCTCACCCTTTGCTGTCGTTGAAGAGAAAAATGCAGTGACTGACTTTCAATGAAAGCATTCTCCTAAAAAACGTTTGTTTCTTCCTTTGAAGTGCTGGAAGATGAAATTAAAAAGAAAAAAATAAATAAAGACATGACTTGAAGCCAGTATTTAACCACCCCCTTTATTTTACTGGCCTCTGATGATAGATAATGAGCTAAATCATGTGTCCTTAAAGACTGCTTCCTGTGAGGGAACAAGGGCCTGATGTGAATGGGTGCTGGAGGGCTGGATGGGGACCTGGCTGTGTCACATAGGAGCAGGCTTTGCTCTCTTCCCACCCCGACGTTGAGATTTTTTTTTTTTTCCCTTGTTCTCTCCATGGAAACAAATAATCTCTGACTCTTGTCACTTAGAGAAGACTACACAGCAACATGGCTTGTTTACTCACTGTTGTCTTTGGTGGATTGAAGCTGTGTGGCCTTGTCCACGTTCCAGGAAATGCATGGACATAGCTGTCTGAAGGAAAACCCTCATGACTGTATAGTTTTCAGGGCTGAGTGGCAGTTAGCCACCTCGTTTTTATTGTTAGCAGATCACAATGTTGCCTCACTGCTCTGTGCCACACACCACGCTGTGACTAATATCATTCAGCAAAAGAAAATCCCCTCCAAATTGACCACGTTCTCAAGCCTAATGGATCTGGTAGAGGCTCCATCCATCTGATGGTGTTCTCTCTTTGCATCTCTCCTGTAAGTGGGGATAGAAAAGGACAAACGGGGGGTAGAATCACCCTGGGAAGCTCATATAGCACCTAGGGTGGTCGCTGCCAGGCTCTGCACCCTCTCAGCTGCCATAGAAGCTGGGCTGGGTTTGCTCACTGCAGCCAGCCTCCGGAGCTGTTCAGCATCTTTCCTCACTGAACCCTTGAAGAGAGGGGCATGCAATAACGACATCCTAACTTGTTTTGTGCCATGAAAGGAACTGGAAAGAATGCATTGAACCACATGACAAGTGAGGACATCAGGCTGCAGAGAGAATAGAAAGACCTCATTTTTAATTACTTCTGAACAAAGTTGGCTCAGTAAAGTATTTCCCATTGTACTGCTGAACTTTTCTTCTCATCGCACAGCAGTGAAACACAGGCTCTTCTGCTGCTGCTGCAAGTGGGCTAAAATCTGTCTGCGTTAGGGATCACTTCATTTCCTATTGAATGCAGACTATCCATTAATCAAAGGCGTTTTAGAATTTTATGCAACATCTAGGCACTTCTTTCTCACTGTGGATGTTTTTAGCATGAGTGTCTTAAAATATGAAGATACCTCAACCCTTCGTACAGAAAGAGAATGGGGGTTAATTGGTAAGATGTACACTTTCACCATTGCTCTGGGTGTTTACAGTGAACAGGGCTGAAGCACTGAAGCTTTGGAAGTCCCAGATTAGTGCTTCAGTCACTGCAATAAAGAAGGGCTGTGTGCACTGGTAGGCACCTGAAATGAGACGACATATCCATGTCTATGTAGACATATCCTAGGTGCTAGCAGCAGGGCCACAACTACAACTGGCAGAAAGCAAAGAATTATTGCTTTAGTAAAGGTTCTCATCTTTAAAGCTTGTTAATTCAGACAGTAAATCCCCTAGGGCATGGACTTTGTGGCTCGATCATTAGTAAAATATCTTGCACAGTCTTGATCTGGGCCAAAGTAAAAAATAAGCAGACTTCAGTTCCTCGAGTTTCATTATGAGATCAGAGCCCAAGGATTCACTGAAAAGTATTACATTTCAGAGTTTTGTGGATTGAAAGAAAAGTCAGAAGTGACTCATGTACAACTGATGTCTTCCTGAGCGTGCAGAGAGCCTGAAACAATAGAGCTAAGAGACGCAAACTGCCCCATCACTCTTTCTTCAGAATCTGCTGTCTACCCAAGCAGGAACTTGGTCAGCCTGTAAGAAAAAAATCCACATCATACAGCTGGAGATGCCAGAAAGTCATGTAGGCGTGCGTCTTCGGTAGTCTTGTATTACTTAATTAAACAGCAATTTAGCATTTTGCATTGAAATGTCACTTAGCTAAAGAAGACCAGCTTCCTAAGCAGTGGTAAGAGCCTCATTCTTAACACAGCTTCTCTTGCTTCAAGACAGAAATCACACAGACTTCAGCATGCACAAGGTCAAACTCCTACCAACTGTGTTAATACATAACACATTTCAGAAAGCATGAGATACACCCAATTCCTCACAGGTAAGCTTATAGAACAGCTCTGCTGCAAGTTATGCTGCTTTTTTTTTCCTTTCCGTTGCAGAATATAAATACTTGAGTTCCTACAAAATCATTTCTTGTTTTCAACTGTGGGAATCCGATAGCAATGCACAGATGAGATAGGACTCCCTACGGTTTTTCATCTCCAAAGGGGAGAGGCTATGTTCTTCAGCCCCATTTGCCAGGAAAAAATCCTTGTGAAAGTAAGGAGGCCACTCTAAAACAGCGGGAATGTGGAGAAATCAAGCCTTCTTATTTCAGAGGACTACCGCTTACCTTCATGCAAACTATAAACCTCTGCAGGTGCTCTGAACCTTGGTGAACTTTTGGTAGCTTCAGGCTCTCTTCAGCAGCTTCCCGTACTAATTTCTTCCTGCAGGTTGTTGCTCTTGCAGCAGACGACAGAAATGAACTTGTTCACAGCACAGTTACTACTGATTTGCTGATGCCCAAATGATCTTGCAATTTATTAACAACTTGGATCAAAAATGACTGCTCAACTTGGAAATTATCATTGCATTAACATTATTCCAGTCCATTCAAAACGCTAATGAACGGTTCATTAGCCTAAGTTTACAGTAATTACTTTTCTCCTCAGAGCTTAATTAGAATTACGTACCTCTGTCTGGTTAACACCTTTCCAGTAGTGTGGTTTGGATTGTGAACTGCCTTCAAAAAAGTGAGAGGCCAGAAGACAACTAGAGAGAATCAGCTACATGCAGAGCACTCTAACAGCTCATGCTACAGGTTGCACACAGAGCCACAACTGTAAAGAGAAAAGTCATCTGAAAAAAGCTCTATCTAGATATGCTTATCCAGACAAAACTGGATACAGTGTTAAGAGGAAAGCAAATACATCTAACACCTCCAGCATATAAACTTGTACTATCAAAATACAAAAAAAAACCATTATGATTTCTTCTGTTTCATTACTTTTGGAGGGCAGCTGACATTGAGCTCTGTGTTGTGGCTTCCAGCAAACAAAAAACTGATGACCAAGGTTAGCATAAAAGAATTCTTAGGAGTGCCACCAAGTATGAATACAACTTATACATTTCTTTTGATTTCTGTGCCTTGGTTAAAAGAAAAAAAAAAAACAACATTATTTTTTCCTAATAAAACCCTAAGTGGTCAACAGTGCTTAATCTTATCCGTGTCAAAACTTAGGTCATTAGTAAGAGGAAACAAGGCAGAAGATGAATTTCCCACAAATGTGACCAGGGAAGGCTAGTTCAATCTGTAATATACATGAAGATGTTTGAGATGATTGAAGTTTGCATTGGTGGGACAATGCTTTTTAACTGCTGAGGTCATCTCAGCACCTTCACCAAATCAAGTGGTATTACAAGAGTAAAAAAGAACATCATATGATCCCTCTACTTAATTTGCCATCCTATGAAGGGGGAGGCTGTGATGTATGATTATTTTTTGCTTTTCTTTCCTCTGCTTTCTAAGATAATGATGCAATGAGTGTCTTTAAGTAGTAACATGACTCCTGAATCTTATCCTTGAAGCACACAACTACTGAAACAAGATGCAGGGGCCTCCGTAGCAATTACATTTGATTTCAGCCTAAGTGATACCAAAAATAATCTTGAGCTGGAGGAAAAGAGAGCATTTAAGAGCAGAGCTCTATTTCTTCAGAAACTTCTCCTTTGCTGACCTTACAAGAAGTTGGAGCAATGCTTTCCTTGAGACCATCTGCACAGAGCACATGATAACACTGAGAATTTGTTGAATACTGTACAAAATGTCTGACCCCTGAGGCATAATAACATGCTTAAAATACACATAATGGTACCCTCTGGCTAAAAAAAAGTTTCCAAGTTTAAGAAAAATCATTTTGGATGCTTACTTTGACTATGTGCCCAGCACCAATGGCAAAAGCGCCCCTGTTCAGAAAGGACGGTGAAGCCAAAATTTAACTTGTTTTTCAGGAATAGGGAACTGAAGAAAAAAGATATAATAAAAGCCAACAGGTTTTGACCACCGTTTGGCTGCTTTTTATTTCCACTGAAATGGTTATCTATTAATGTAATTTCACAGAGGTAATGGAATCACACCACGTTATAAGAAACAAGACAATCAGGAAAAGCATCTGTTTTATAATCATCTACATCATCCATGAAAAAAGGCACCTGAAGTGCTTAGGGAGAAAGCTGATATCTGCTTTTCTCTCCCAAACTGATGTTTTTACACAGGGCTGAATTAACAGATCAAACCTGAGATGGAAGCTACCCTCTCATCCACCTGATCCTAACAGCTACAACTAGAACTCAGGAGCTGAGGCAGTGTTTTTACAGCAGTTCTTTAACAGCACAAAAAGGCCAAGCCCTCCTTCTTCATTTTAATGAAAAATATACTGAAAATTCCCAAGAGGCAAACCCTGCTTCTTAGTAAACATAAGTGCAAACCCTAAGACAGATTTTTTGCAGCTGGCTTTAAAGCTCACAAGTACAAATCCGCAGGTACAATCTGCAGATGACAGAACACAACCACCTCCCTCCATGTGGCTGCACGCAGCTACCAAAGGGCAAGTTTTTGATCCAGGCCTAACAGATGTACACTGAAAAGCAAATCACTCCAAGGCCAACGAAAAACAAATACACAGAGCGTGGTTACTTTGCGGATATCTATTATAGAAAAGGCTCCTCTGTCATCTATCTTGACAAAGACACTTTGCACATACAACTGCAGGAATGAGGCAGGCAAGTCATCTATGAGATGCGTGCCTCATTTATTTGAATATATGGCTTTGCCTTTTGTTGTTTACCCCGTGGAGATCACAGCATATACTAATAACCTTGAAAACTTAGGTCTGTTTCTTGCAAAACAATAAAAACACGCCTTTGGTTTTTTTCTCTTTCCTCTATTCATATTCATTTCTGACTATTGATTTCTCCTTGCCCTTTGTTTCTCTGATTCTTGGCCAGCTCAACTCGCAAAGTATTACCCCCGAGGCTCAAGCCTTTCAAAGAGGACACAGCACTCTCTGCGGTTGCTTTATCCTTGTAATCGAGAAAAGCCCTGTGCTGTGCTCCCTGCCAATTCACTCGTAAAGGAGCTGCATGGAATTCCCTTAAAGCACATTTCAGCTCACTCACTCTTAGGTTGGGAGGTATGTTCCCCACATACACAGTAGTAATCATGCCAGATCCCTCTAATCTGGGACTTAGAGAATCACTTTCAACATACTGTTGTCCTGTTTGAGCTGAGCCCATTGAAGCCTGTGGTCTTCTTTTTCCAGCCATTGCCTTCTCATTTAACGCTGCTGACTTGTTGGCATTTGCCAAGTCTGGCTGTTCATCTTGGAGGGTAACATCCTTGCCCGCCTGCTTCTCTTTGTACCGAAGACTCTTAAGGATGGGGATTTTTCCCAGCATCTCATAGCTGACCTAAAAATGGAGGAAGACAGACATAATTATGAGTATTTTTCTTCTTCCAGAAAAAGATGACCATCAGGACACATTCGTACCATAAAAAGAGAGGAACTTTATTATATTGCTGCCATTCAGAGTGCCAGAGCATTCAAAATGTTACTAATTGTTGGCCGGATTCTGAAGTTGCTCCCTAAATACACACTGCGGGACAAAAATAAACATTAGTTACTCTTTAAGCAAGTACAACCAGCAGGAAAATCAAAACCAAACCAAACTCAGAGCTGGTTGATTTTGACATTTATTTATCAGGGCGCTTTCAGATTTGCATTCTCACTGTTATCCCTTAAGGTTTACTTTGACCCAGGCCCTGTGCTCCTGCTCTGGCAAAGCCTCACATGCCTACAATTCATCAGACCATGAGGCACTTTCATTCCGCAGACCTCCTTGCTTTCTTTACCCCTGAAAACAGGATATCCCGTAGGTTTGGTCATACAATGGGGAGGGACCACGGTGTTAGCTTGCAGCTGGGGAGCGTGTCTTGCAGTGGGGCTCCTACGAGTGTGGGCCCAGCTGGAGGCACGTTCTCTGGTTGTGGAACATCACCACAGCCCTCCCTTCTACCATCCGACACCACACACCACCCGCAGCTACTCAGCGGATCCCACAGCAGTCTGCTGGGCTGCATCACAGAACTGCAGAGCGCCCGAACACTGTGCTTTAAAACTGTGAACCCTCTCTCCCTCCATCCAGCCCCAGCTCATAAGCAGTTTTTCTGGAAGGGCTCTTCCTCTCAACAGCTGAACCTTATCCATCTCAGGCATGAGATGCCCCAGGCTGTGCTCAGCGACTGGCAGGAAACACAGTGGTTCCCTAGCTAATGTGGTCTAGCTCTTGGCTTGCAGACTGCAGTTGGAAGTAGCAATAATTCGTACTTGGCTGCTGGACAAGCAGAACATCCATCAACACAGGATCCAATTCTTAAATTTAGGGAGCAAAACAGAGCCTGGGGAAGAGATGCCTGAGCTAGCAGAGACCCAAGCTAATAGCCCACACAGTGTGAGCAAGCCACTCTCACAGGATACTGCATCAAAGCTTAGGAGCCACGACCTCAGCAGGCTGTCCTGGGCTGGCACATCCTGGCTAGAATATACCTGCAGATCTCAGCTTAGAGCCCCTGAATTCCTGCTTCTATAATACAGTCAGGCAGGTTTCCTATTCTGTGAAGCAAACAAGCAAACTTTACTTCAGGCCGAAATAAAAATCCAAGCTTACATACAGCCTAGCCTAACCTTCAGTTTTGTTAATATAGAAGATCAAACAGCAGAACATGGCTAACAAACATGGGCAGAGGCCACCCCTGTTGTGCCACAGAGCAGACCCAGAGTCAAGGTGTTTGGGATCAGGCCCTTTAAATACATAAACTATGATTGAAAATTTCTGTACAAATCTGGCAGCCAGTACAGAGAGGCAAGGACTTCCTCTGGGGCTTTGGGTGACTCTAAAAGGTACATGGCATTTTCATATTTTGAAGACCTATTGCTCTATGGATGCCTGGACTAATTTGTTTTTCTCACCTAGGAATTCAGGTTGCTGGGTTTGACAGCAAAATCCTCTTCCCTGGGCAATACAACAACAAACCAGTGGCTGAAGCCATCTTACTTTGTTTTACCAGCTAACAATTAGGAACATTTGCTGTCCTCTGTCAAATTTCTATATGAAATGTAAGCTCTATGCTAATTAAACCAAATAGGAAAAACATTATTCTCATGTAGCCAACGACTCCTGGGCCCAAAGCACAACCTTCACCTATTATCAAGTGTATGCACAGTTCCTTTCATCCTGAAACGAAATTCAGTTCCCAAGGCACAGACTGGGTGTTCAGCTAGGAGGATGGACACCATCAAGAGCAAGCCCTCACTACTTTGTAGATTAAGAGAATTGATGAGTAGAGCATTCAGAGAATCAGCCTGGAACTTCCAGTGTCTCAAGGACAGACTGAAGATTTAAACAATCCAATGGCCAGAATACTTTCTCCTCTTACTGGAGAGGCCAGCACTTTTTGGCACCCAACTGGAGCTCCTGTTTCAGGGTCCCTGCAAACTGGGGAAGATGCAATTGCAATACTATATATGGCCCGAGAAAGACTACAAACTAATTTTTATAAAACTGAAGCTCTGATCATAAATAACACCACGAGTGGAACCCATCATTACCTGAAATTCAGCCCTTTGCAGGGATACCACTAAGAAGAAAGACTCTACAATACTGTTGCAACAGAGGCAGTTTGATTTGGTACTTAATTTTATTTGGAATAAAAACATCCTGGGAAAAAAAAAAAATTGACATCCTTGCAGCTGGACATCATCAACAGACATCCTTCTGCCACAGACGAATGACAGAGTATTTACCTTTAGGCTAGGGTCTAGGAGAAACTTTCAGCTGGATCACAGCTCTCAAATACTTCCCTATTTTTTGCCCCTTTTTTTTTTAAATCAAGGAAAGGCAGAAACTCAGTTTACTCAGATACTCAGAGCATCAATTCAAGAAACCAGTTTACCACCCTTTTTGGGGTGCAAGGGGTGAGAAGCAAAAGGGCAAAGGGGGCAGTGGGTGGCACAGGAAGGGACTAGGCTTGTTCTGCTCTCTTGCAAAACACCAAACAAAAGAACGCCTTTGTGGTAGTACAATGTGTTGCTAATTACGACCATGCAAAAAGTATCTTTTGTCTTGTGAGATGTGGAGGTCTGCAGTGATTTATTTCCAAGTGGAGAGAGTCCAAAGATATTCCTCCTCTCTTTCAAACAAGCTGCACGTTTCTTGGTGCTGTGCCGGTTGGTCACTCCTCCCTAGACTCCTTTGGCACTTAAGGCTAAGCCAGGTTGCAAGGGCCTTGGGTTCTGCTCCCAGTAAGTCATCTTGGTCCCATTATACAGAACTGGGCAACCCCAGTGGCTGAAGCCTCTTTCCTTGCTCCCCACATCCCTCTACAGTCAGGGCCAAACCATTTATTGATGTTTGTAAACTTTGTATTGAGTGTTGGGAGTTAGTTAAATGATTGGCTTTGGCAGTGAAGCCAGCTGAAGAAGTTTCCTATTATCCCTTGACCACCAATTCCCAGGCCACTTCCACACTTCAGCCTTCTGGGGTTGGACAAGAGAAATGCTTGTGGGTCTGCAGTACAAACTCTGTAACTGAAGTGATTCAGGTTAAAAATAACTCCACCAAAGGCAATTAATCATTTAACAATCCTGCCTACTCCCTGCCATGGCTGAGAGAGCCTTGGGGAAAGAGGACAGCAGGGTAGATGAATTCTTCTGGCACACAATTACCAGGCTATGGGAAAGGAGCTGAGAAGGGAAATGTGGCCCCTCTCTGACAGAAACCTGAAGAAAACAGAGTCTGGGGTGCTGCCTGCCAATAAAAATCTCCCAGCATTTAACCCTGAGCATCCACTCTCATGGCACCTAGTTTGGTCACAGAACAACAACAGAGTGGCAAATGGACATCAGCAATGTCCCTGCTGGAACATCGGGGCTCTCTTCAACCTCTGTTATTCCAGAAGAATGAATGCAGACACTTTCACTTCTTTGCTGGAAAAAATGAAAGATGTGTTTGCCCTCTGACAGAATGAGTAATGCTGACCCCTGATACAGCGCAGGCCAAGCCAAACACCACTTTGATTTCCCTGGCAACAGAGGCGGCACAGTTCTGATGTACCTCAGATGAGGAAAGGACAGCTACAAACCAGAGAGGGTGCTTGGTCTGCTATTCGATTCTATTTCACATAGCTACCCACCTGGGTACACCAGCTGATGCAGGAACACGTGGCACGAAATGGATGCAGCCACGGAAAGCTGAGAACAAAACCAAACGATCTTCAGTAGAGGAGACCCATGAGCCCTTCCAAATACTGAGGCTGGAAGGCCAGGGGCATTTGGAAGATTCATCTCTGCCCACTCTGAGGGTGGTCTGACCCTAGGCTGCTCAGAAATGCCTCCAAGATAGAGCCCAAATCTCATGTTGTCTCCTTAATCAGTCGCTTGTTTCAAGAAGCACTCTACTCACAGGGGTTTAAAGCATGGACAAAGCCAAGAGAGCTAGGACGGGCCAACACAGTTGAACATTTTATCATTCATTTGCACAAAATGTCCAAATATGTGCACGCAATCCAAGGGCATATTTCTGGGAGCTGGCAGCCCATGAAGTCTGCTAGTGTCCCTCAGGAGAAACTTATGAAACCCACATTTGGAATTCATCAGCAAAAACTGATTCCACGGACTCTGCAGCAAGGGTTAGATTTGCAAAGGTGTTGAGAAGTCTAACCATGCATGGAAGCCCGCCCTGTTCATGTTTTCTCCTCCCTCCCCCCAAAAAACACTGCCAAAACCAAAACAACAAAACAACTTCGGCCAAACTGACAGTAATTTTCTTCAGATGGCAACAGTGTCCCTGCTAAAGGTTTTGCCAGCTTACGTGTGAAGTTTCTGAACTCTGACGGAGTTTATTTTACTTTCCAAATATTCTATCACAGATCCAAATCAAAAGCTGTTTGTTGTCAGTGTCTCCCTGCTACTGCACACTAAACATTAGATCCAGGGATTCTCCCAGTTTTGGAGACATCATTTTGGAAACATCTTCTCCTACTTCTATAAAATTCTCAGTAAAAACATGATTAAAATAACCAAAAAACAGAAGGAAATGCTTGCTGGAATGCAGTGATTTTTCCACCAACTTCTCTTTTCCCTCCTTCTGACCCCAAGTATTTTAATTGGTCTATATAGCTTCAATTTAAAATAAGCACTGCACAAATAACTTCGTAATTGTGACAAACATAACTGACAGTGTCACAGATAAAGATCAGAGTTCCCCATACAAAATACTAAATGAGAAAGTAGTTTCACGGATTTAGAGTTCCCAGAAACAATAGATCAGATTTTCAAGAAAGATGAAGCCAAATAACTCTCCACTGGCATCCAAATAAAGTTTTCCAGAGTTCTCAGTTCTTAGTAGCTCTTATTATCCTCCAAGAACACAGAGTTTTCAAAAACCTCAATTCTAGTGCAGAAAACTTACCTGTATAAACACTCCAGTGTTGCCTTTGTATTTAGATGTGTTTCTAGAGTGTCTAGCACTTATTTTGGTGATATTTCTTTGGTCATAGTATTGCAGCTCTTAGACTTCCTTTGAAATCTAAAAAAAGTTAGCATTTCCATGACAAAAATCACAGTATGTGTTGCTTGGTTTTTTTGCACCTGTTCCCATTCTTGACTCACTACTTCCTTCCTACATAGCATATAATGAGCAAAAACACTCCAAGAGAACACACATCTCTGAGCACAGAAATCTAGCCTGGAGATGTGCATTTTGTTTACCACGCAAGTACCCTTTTACCTCTTTGTGAGCAGAAAACAGAGCATACCTATTAATGGCTATTTATCCTAACAGCTTCAGAAAAGGACACTCTTTGCAACAATGCTTAGCAGTAATCCCATGTTTGCAAACATCTTTAATTCAGTTCCTAAGTCATTGTCTTGGCCTGATCCAGTGAAGGATTCATTTGTTTTTGCAAGGCATTTTACACATCACCCTCTCAGAGCAGTTTAGCTACTTTATGTTGACAAAACACCATATTCAGAAGTGGGGTATTTATTTGCTCACTATCTCTAGGTTCATTTAGTTTTGCTGAGAGAAACAGGAATACAACAGCAAAGCCAGGATTTAAAGGAGAAAAGGATGCAGAGAAAAGGATGAGAAAATGAGGTAGAAGCATCCAGGAAAATCTGATGGACAAACACTTAAACAGCCACAATCAGATCCTACATTATTAACACCCTGACAACTGCTTAGACCTCCCACCTGCAGGATTCTCTGTGCAAGAACTGACCGTGGTTACCTCCATAACCACAAACAAGATGTAATGCAAGTTGTTCAGCTCTCTGTGCAAGAATAATGCTAGATTCTTTCTTCACACAAACAAGACACGCCGTTCTCATCCCAGAACAACAGAAACATTACAATTATCCCCACTCTAGTATTCTCCAGTATTTTTTATCTAATCAACACCAGCTCTGAAGAACAGCCAAAAGCTGTTTTGTGTTAAATTAGCACTCAGCATCTTTTTTTTTTTTCTTAAAGTTCAGTTGTGTAAAGTGCGTTGTTCATAGTGAAAGCTGGATCAAATCCAGAGAGCTGTATTCTTTAGACACCACCACTAATTTTAGACACAACTCTGCCAAGCAGCTCCTCGAACTGCTACAAGCCCAAAGGAGTTGCAACAAATATTTTGTAAGCTTTCGAGTAATATATGGTAACACTGATCTTGACATTTTCTCTGCAAAGGGAAGAAGAAATGCTAAAGTAGTGCTGAATTTGATACATTGCTTGGGGACTGACTTGACTTTCCACTAGCAAAAACTACACAATGATTCACGGGCCACTGCAAGAGGCTGATCCCCAGACCTTTAAAAAATGTCACCAGCAAAGGGAAGGAGACAGGGGAAAAGCATCAGCAAGGCCACTTACTGAGGCTCCTCTGACACCAAGAAAGACTACAATCAAAAGCATGTTGGCAACTCCATCCATGTTGGATAAAGCACAAGGGGTAGGCCTTGAAAACAATTACATTCAATAATATCCAAAAAGATTATGATTCAAAAATAATTCAACGGAAAAAATGCATTGGTGTAGAAGCAGCTTACATTTGTTTATTTAATTGATTTTAACCTCGAGTCCTCAATCACAGTCAGGGTAAAATACTCTCCCACCATAGGAATAAAAATAGTCCTGGCTACAACTGTTGTTGTAGATATGTCACCTTAATAAATTCAACTCTTTTTTACTTTGTTAAACGCTTGCTAACCAACAAATGATTGCCCTAAAATCATTCACTAAAGTTTCCTCAGTGGTTTCTGCAAAATAAGGGCATACTATTCATCATTTTACCCAATCAGGAAGGATTGAGTCTATTCCCTAACCAGATGATTTCTGAAATGAAAATCTAATGACAAAGAAAATGTTTTCTCCATCATAAATTTCCAGTGGAATAATTTAGGAAATGCTTTTCCGAAACCATTTGTGAAACTGCTGAAGTTTCTGACAACCTCTGGGAAAAAACAAAAAAAAACAAAAAAACCCCACACAACACAATACAATGATTATCAGTAAATATTGATACGTGATTTCAAGTGGTATCAAGTCACTGTTTTTCCACCTGAAAATAAGCTCCAGACACAAATTCATCTATCCTTTGGAAGCTAACTCCAGACATTCATTATGTAAACAGCACTGTGCCAGCCACTGCAAGCCATGCTTTTCTTTTACAACCAGAGCAGCACATATTCTGCTGTTTCCCTCACTGTCCAATGTTATAAAGCTATCTCTAAAGTACTGCCTCCAGAAATTGAACACAGCCAATTTTACACAGCACTGAGGAACACAACACCTAAGGAGTGGAAGTCCCTCAGCTATGTAGGCTATCACACTGCAAACAACTGCAACAGATATCTGTCTTAAAAATCACACCAGTGACTCTCCTCCTGCAACTCATTTGACAAAGTAATTCCAGCTTCAGAAATACACTTCTCCTCATCATTATGACCATTTAGAAGCCACTCAACATGTATGCTGTTCCTTCGTTTCATCTTACCACCACATTTGCTATTCTTACAAGTACCTCTAAATCCCTAGATGTCTTTATATGCAATTTTCCTTAAGGAATTAAAAAATGGGGGACTTATCAACAGAATGTTGGTAGCAGGGGTAACTTGCCTTATGCCATAGTATTCCACGTGGTTTTGGTCGTTTGCAATTAGTCTTGATAGTTCTTGTTGGTGTGAGTATATAATCGACAGTTAAATCGTGGTCACCAAGGAGCTCTTCTGCTATGTCAACTACCTACAAGAAACAAGAGATTTGTTAAAATCAGATTCAATAAAATTACACACAATCCTGCTGTCTTTTAACATACAAAAATCTGTTAGTGACAGAGGAAACAGAGTGTAAGTGCTACACCAAAGTAATTCCAAATCTCTTTCATATGCACCATTCACAGAATGGTCCAGGTTGGAAGGGACCTCAAGGATCACGAATCTCAAACCCCCCTGCCACAGGCAGGGCCATCAACCTCCCCATTTAAAACTAGACCAGGTTTGTCCACAGTTCCAATCTGTCATTAAAGAGTGGATATTTTAATTTACCTGGCAGTCATGCACGATAGTAATTACAGGTGTGTCCTCCGTCACTGCTCCCATTGACACCATCATTGCATATTCCATGTCTGCGTAACCTTCTCCTTTTCCAATTCTCCAACCTAAAGTACATGAAGCAAAAGGCGTGAGTAACCAAAACATCAATGTTTCTAATTTTACTGGAGGCCAAAATAGTGGCCTGCATGCTCTAAACCATGCTGCTGTCTGTTAACATTGACTCTGTGTGACAAATCCCTGACCCCAATCCAAACAGAAAGAAAAAGACAGAACTCAAGACCATAATTAACATCCAGTGAGATTTTGGGGTCCACCAGAAAGCAGATATAACCTACTGACATTGTGAATCTCACAGCCTCCTCCTGCAAAACTTACAAGACTTTATCTTACCTTTTTCAGAGACGGCCACTGATCCTACAACTACCAAGTCCACTCGTGCTTTCCCATCAAGACCTACAGGCACACTGTACTCTTTTATGCCCTGCAAGAAAAAGATAGTTTTAGGTTCACAGAGTGCAGACTTCTAGCCAGTGAGACTGAAAGCAGGAGCATGTTGATAAATGCAAGTAACTACCCGTGTTCCAAAGTGTTTCTTCCATGTATAGCCAAGTTGCAGATGGCTGGAAAGCTATCCTCTAGGGAATCCTAGAATACATTTTCTACTACAGTGAGAAGCATTTTGGCACGCTTCAGGGAGAGTCAAGAGAGGTGAGCTCTTTTTTAAGCAAGGTTACCTATTTAGGATCAAAAGCTGGTGTCTGAAACCCTTGCTTCAGCATCTGTTTCTGAAAATGAGGGCAAATGTGACTTCCAGTTAGTAGTAGTAGGGTAGGAAGTTTCAATACATAAATTCATGTCAATGAGCAGTACCAGAGCACTACAAGTTCTTAAATTGGCTCTCATGTACGAGTCACAGAGTTAATTCAGACAGACAGCTACAGCCTCAAGATGTTAAACTGTACCTAAAATGCTTCACTGAAGCACAACCAGGTTCAGATGCTCTCCATTTCACACTATATATGCTGCACTGCTGATTTCGCCAGACTCAAATCTTTAAAAGCACATTCCAAATCTCCCAACGTGTTTCCTAAGACTGCATTCCTCAATCCTTTGCTGTGTGATCAATATTTAGAATGTGCCACTGTCAAGCTATCCTTACCAACAATTTCCTAACTAAAACACTAACAATGAGCAGAAAAATATATTCCTAACAAGTGAGAAGAAAAACCTTCATAGAATTGTCTGAGTTGGAAGGGACCTTTAGTTGAACCTTATACAATCCTATCACCTTTTTTTAACTCTCTTTGTCCCCTCAATCTCTTCAGGCTCCTCTGTAAAGGAGACATCCTAATAAAACTCTGTCTAGAGTCACATAAATGAAAGACAGTGTTGTACTTCAGCTTTCACACACGTGCTGCATAACATGAACCCTCCCCAGACCAATTCAACTTTGTACTATGTTAATCCTTACAGTAAGGAGCCAAACATTTTCAGTGTGGATCATGAAACCTAAATGATGGGTAATGTTGGTATGACAATCAGTAATGACGTTCATTATCCACTTCACAGCAGCGTGGTAAGAACTGTTTGCTGAGTGCTTTGTGAATATAAACTGATAATAGCTTTTATTCATACTGGGGAAAAAAAACACACTCATGGAGGTAAGATTATAGCTTAGATATGAGGCCTGAAACAAGAAAAAGGTTTCTTTCAAAAGTGCTCTTCAACACTGAAAAGCTTAAGTAGTTAATGACTTTAATAGACCTTCCAACAAAGAAAGCTGCTACTAATTACCATTCATTTACAACCTTCCATTGTACACAGGATTACTCTAGAACTGCTGTTAGCAGGAGATAAACTGCAGACTGTTACATTTTCACATCAAATAACGACGCATACAAAACACAGGTTTCTCTGCCAAATGACTTGAGCTGTACAGTATGACGTTTTAACAGCAGAGGGCAGCAACATACTGCATTTCAAAGAAAACCGTTTTGTACACATTATTTTTGTACTTCATAGAATCATAAAACGGCCTGGGTTGAAAAGAACCACAATGATCACTTAGTTTCAACCCCCCTGCTATGTGCAGGGT
>JAOWBP010004096.1:15727622-15742453 GCA_028571105.1 Tragopan temminckii | reverse complement strand
TATCTGCTCATCTGGAGCACATCCAGGCTTGTGATCGTTTGGTAGGTCTGCGTGGATCAGTGTGGATCACCTGCCCCTAATGATTGAAGTTGAGTTACAGTGGCTGCTCACTTGTTAGCCACAGAAACCAGTGAGAGGCACAGAGCTGTGTGGAACACAAATCCCAGACAGCCTACCTGCCCAGCAGGGATCTGAAAGAGGCAGCTCGAGGAACAGTTATTTTATTCCAGTCTGCATTTGTTTGGTTTTTTTCTTAGTCTGTACCTTCGCAGCTTGGCTTTCCAAGAACCCTGAAAACAAAAGTTTTGATGAAAGTATTGATGTCTTTTGAGCAGCTATTATTTGCGACGCTCTTTGTATTAGCTCAGCGTTGAGTTCTATGTAATGTTTTGGCACAGTGGTATTATGCCCCAATGCCTAGAGTTGGGAGTCAGTCTTGTGAGATACGAGATGCACACATCTCCCATCAGATTGAAAAGGTACTGGCAGGAAGACAGAGTAGCTTGGAAGAAGTTTCAGTGTTATCTAAGAAGTCAAAAAATCAAGAATGTGTTATAATTGGAAGCAATCAGCAGAGATAGTGCTGGGCTCCAGGAGATGGGAAAGAAGCAGCCAAAAGGTGACCTTGAGGGAGTGTGTCTGTGTAAATACAGAAAGCTCTGAGTGTTAGGAACGGCAGCCGTTGCCTGGGACAACGATGACTCCTCGGACAGGCTAGGAAAGGAGAGATAGACATGTGAGTTTTGCTCTGCTGCTCTCATTGCCCAAGTTGGATGTTAGTTACAGGAAAGCTCGAGCCAGCAAGTTGGATCGGAGCACCCCTGTCCAGATCCAAGTTTCATCCACTTGATTTTGTTCTTGTTTATATGGAAATGACTTGGCTAACGTCACTGCTTTTTGCAATGTTGCAAAATCAGTGGAAGTGGGCTCAGAGTTTGGTCTGACCTGATCCATAGCAAGTCAATCTTACAATGCCACATTAGAAATTCAGAGCTGATGGTCCTGTCGTGTTCTCTCCTCCCAGAACTCCTGCTGGCAATGGGACCTCTGAGATGCTGGGTTGCATGGCACCCAAGCATCATCCTGTCTCTTAAAAATCTGCTGCAGGAATGAACATAGAAAGTGTATGCTGCACGCACCTTGTGTCCTTGCTCTGCTCTGTTATCCAAGTTTCCAAGACAGGAATGGAAATTCTTTTCCAACCCTGTGCAGGAAACAGCACAAAGACCTCTGAGTGGAGCTGCTCTGATCTGACCCTCCTAGAAAGTGCAGCATAAGCTGAGAACTTGGGATCTAAACCTGGACACAAATGCTGGCTCAGACCTAATGATACTAGGCCTATCTCTCTTCTGGGGATGAGATAAATATTTAAGAGTGCTCAGCTGTGTGTTTTTGTAAGGAGTATGTATAGTCTTGGATAAGAAGATGAGTCACTATTATGACATGGTGCCTGGCTGTTACTGGAACACAGTAAAGGAGCTATATTAAGACTATACTAAGGAACAAGTTGAAGAAGTATTTAAAGATGAAATGCCAGATTTCTTCACAAAGAGAAAATGTTAAGAGCTTTGTGACTTACTGTCTGCTTCCCAGCATGTACATGGAGTGTTCCACAGAAAAGTCAGATAAACCAAAAGAGCAAAGAACAGGGCAGAAAGCATGTCCTACACGCAGTCAGGAAGCCAAATTGCAGTTAATTTGCTCTTTAAATACTGCTGACTAGATAGATGAGGGAGATTGGTACAAATTAAGAAGAGTTCTGTGTGCACAAGGCCAGACACATCTGGGCAGTGGGAGTCTTAGTGAAATGCCCGTGTGCTGAGTACAGACTCAAAAGAAGGGTAAGAGAATGGTTGTGCTACATCATGCAAAGTCAGTGAGGTGGAGCAGGACCTGGAAAGGATGAGAAAGGTGCAATCGAGAAGTCACCTTTTCCAAGACCCATTTTTTTGACCCAAGTGGGTTGTAAGCATTAATTAATTTCATAAAATACATAGAATAGAGATAGATGTGTAAAAACACTTGGGCAACTTTATGTAAAATGAGTGCAGAGACCACTGTGTTGATAGTGAACTGAGTACCAAGTGGCCACAGATATTTGCTGGCCTGGAAGACAACGTGACTTCCATCATCTATATCAACCTGTTGGGTTAGGATCAAGAGCAACCTTCTCTGCTCTGCTGTACCACAGAACTATCTTGTGTTGGCCTGATGTGTAGCTGTAGATATCAGTGCTCATTGCAGAGAAGTTGGTCTAGATGACCTTTAATAGTGCCTTCCTATTCAAACGATTGTATGTCTCTAGGACTCTATTGTTCTATGTTAAGGTAATAAAGGTCGACTCGGGTTATTGTTTGGTTTGGTTAGGGTGCAATGTATGGGTATGAGATAAACTATGCTTTCCTTGGTGTCTGAAAGCTTCTGAAAAATCAGGCAATGGAGCAAAAACTCAGAAATGAAACAGCCCCCTCCCCTTCCAGCACAGCAGTCCCCCATTCCTCCCTCTGGATTTCCGAACTTGGAACAGGGCTAAGAATGGGGAGATGACATTACACACAACCTGTCAGCATGCACTTACAAAGCCCAGGCAAACAAGGCAGCCTCTCTCATTACAGGTGGAAAAATGTTTTTTTAGCGAAGTTTTCGGAAGAGTTACAACCGTGCACAGGGCAGAAGAGAGCATTTCTCTTTGCGTGTTATCAGCTGCAGTCCCAGTGTGCCATGTTGGGTTGTCAGCTGGGGTTGGATGTCAGGTGGATGGATGGTTGCTGCTCTGCTGGAGTCTTCCTCAACTTCATTGAGGCAGACCTGCTGAAAGCCAAGATGCAAAGATATGAGGCTTGATACTTGAACAGGTGCAGGCTGGCATGCATGCACAGCTACAGAGGAGCTAGGCTGTTGTATGAGGAATCTGCTTTGTGGTGTGCTGGAATTAATAACATCCCTCTGCCTTGCTATTAGATGAGGAAAAACTAAAATGAGGATCAAATTGTCATGATTTTGAATAGCTTTGAAAATTCTTCTCCCAGTTCATAGGGAATGTCATTCCTCAGGATGGAGAAGGCCATGTCTTCTTCCGACTCACTTTTGGGAAAGTCTGTGCTCATTTCACCAATTCTAATCGTGCTACACAATAAAGCAAGTCATCAAACTAACCTCCCTGTTGTTGAATGCTGGGGTATCTCCTGGATTACCTCCCTACAGGCTTCTGGGCTGTAGGGATGTCAGGAGAACCTGACAGCGCAGCAGGCCAAGCCAGGGTTGTTGGAGGTCTTCCATTTGGGGTTGGGCTCGATGAATTTTGCAGGTCCCTTCCAACACCTTCAATTTTGTGATTTCTGCATTGCTTCAGAGCTCACCTTAAACCATCACTGGATCACAGGTGTAGGACATCCCTGGCATGGTTCTGGGTGGTTTTGAGAAATCTCTGTGGAAAAAAAAAAGACAGAATAAAAGGAAATGACGTAGCTGATCTTGCTGCATTAGGTTGGTAATTAGCAAGGATACCGTGGAGCCTCGTACTGTGGCAAGAGATGCATAATTAATTTGTGGAGCCCACCACCACAAGACACCGTTGAAGCCAAAATGCTTAATGGTTTCATGCCCTGTCTGTAGGATCATGTGCACACAGTTGTGTTCAATTCGATTACTTCGGGAGAAAAATCAAAACCGCAGCAGTTTGGAAGAAATCAAAGCCTACATATTTTGGTGCAGGACTGAAACATGAGCTAGGGAGTAGAAGGAAGACAGAGAGATTTGCAACAGTTTATTCCATAACTTCCTGATTTGGGGTTTCTTCTTGGAAGTGAGATACCAGAGAACAGGGAAAACTGCTCCAATCTGGCTGAGAAATTATTTGGGTACGTTCAGACCTAAACTGTTCCTTGCTGCTCTGCTAACCTCAGGAGCAGAAACCACGGGCACTCGCTAATGCTTTTGCTTATCACAGCCTTCTTCCATCAGCAAATCTGTGCCATGCACTTCAACTTGAACTTGACCACAAGTCAACAGGAGGCCTTGATAGATAGACAGATAGCTTGTGCGTGTCTTTGCGAGCCAGTTCCCTCCAACAGGTGTTTGCTGTGTCTGAGGTTACTTTGTTTATATAACCCTTGTTCCATTTGGAAGGATGAAAAATATCACTCTGTTTTATTGTAAACAGACTTCGGTTCTCTTAAACACTAAAAGGAAAGGTTACAAGATTAGTCAGAGCCTTCTCCCCACCACCACCACCACGCTTTGCTCCCAGCTCTGAAAGATGAGGAGCCCCCACCCCATAAGGGAGCATCGTGGGGTGGGCAAAGCCTGGTTGGGGCTTCAGCTCTGTGGGATGCTCCAAATCACAGCACGGCACTCTGTGGGAGGTCTTTGTGTGCTGCATGAGTGCTGCCTATCAGTTTTCAGACATGAGCTTGGATGAGCGTCCTGCTTTTATCTTCCTTTTGCTGCCAACAGTTCCCATTTTTACTTTCTTTTCACTTCTTTTTTCTTTTTCTTCTTCTTCTTTTTTTTTTTTTCTTTTTTCTGAATTGTTTTACTTCTTGACAAGCAACCCTGAGTGAAAGCTTGGGGCCATCTTTCATGCTGACAGCAGCAGAGACAGGGATCTTTGTTGGAAGGATGAGATACTGCCTTGCTGAGCAAGCAGAGCAGGGGCTGAGCTCAGTGCATGCTTAAGGTGCATTTGGAGAAGATGCACTTTGCTGGGAAGCAGCAAAATCAGACCCAAACTGGGAGGATTTACTGCAATCCCACTGACCATAACACAGACAGAGCCTTTCTGCAGGAGGTGGGCACAGTGGGATCTCTGGGCTCAGGTTTCCCCCAGAATGGCCCCAGTGATGTGTATAAATGAACTCAGTGCTCGAGTCCTGGAGAAAGGGGCATGAGCATCTGACAGGGCCTCCTAACATAAGGCATGTGTGCATGAGCTGTGCTATGAATCATCGGGGCCTGGAACGGAGCTTTATTTAGGATGCAGAGTCAGAGAAAATTCCACCCTTGCCCTGGGAGTAGGAGAAAGCAGGTGTTTTTTTCCATAAACTGTCCTTAGCCCTAAAGTTAACGGTCATAAATTAAACAGGGGAGGGGAATAGCAGATGTTACTATAGGAATCCTCATGCTGTGTCTGAAGTCGGAAGCTAAATATAGGTTTTCTTTTATTTCTTAATCTTTTTTTTTCATCAAAACCCGAAGCAATGTCCTTACCTTCTTCCTTTCTGGTGAGCAATTGGGTCTCATCCTTCTGAGAAATGCACCTTTCCCCTTTACTCATACTTGATGTGAGCACCCTGCTGCCCTGCTCTGCCACTGGCTTGTGCCTGTTGGAATAGACACATCACAGCCTTTACGTAGAAACTGCATTCTTGATGAGGTCTAATTTGTCCCTTTTTCCCTAATATCACCCAATCTCCCTTCTACCAAGCCCTCTCACCCTTGAATCTCAGTCCAACAGGGAGGATGCACAGATCCCAGTGGGTAGCCAGGCACCATCCTGCTGTTGTAACCCACAAGAAGCCTCACATGCCACCTGTCCCCAATGGGACACACTCATGTGTCACCTCCTCTGCAGCTCTCTCCCCCTCTCCCTCCAACCTGGCTGTAGAGCTTGCTCCCATCCTGCGTCCCTTCTCTTCCCCCTTCCCATGGCTGGTTTACCTAATGGTCTGTATAAACACAGGTCATTGGGTTATTAGGTTATTTTCCAAAAAAAAAAAAAAAATTAATATGCATATACATATCAGTGCATGGATGTTTTGTAAGAGGTATTTCATCAGGACGGGGCTGATGGGGACATGGGGGGACACAGGGTGCCATCCTTGGGGTTCTGTTTGGTATCGCTATGATGGGGTGGGAGGGAAACTGAGGCACGCTGGATGGGCATTATGGGATGGGCGGAACTGCTCCTTAGTGCCACCCAGCCCTCACCAGCTCCAACTACGGCAGCTCCCATTGCTCAGCAATGAGCCTTGCAGGTGTGCAATGCAAAAAGCAGGTGCCCAGAGGTCGGGTGATGGGGTCGGTGTGCCATCCTCTATGCAGACTGTCCTGCAACAGCAGCTGGTGATGCTGCTAAGCACAGTTGTGCTCTCAGCTTTGCTATTCTGTATGAATTGATTTAAATTGTTTTCTTGCTGACTGGGCCAGGGACACAGGATAGCACCCAGAGCCACCTTCAGTCCCTTGAGACCATGTTTCCAGCTGGTAGTTCTGCTGCTTTCCCATGCACTGCAGCTTCCAGCTTCTCCAGAGCAGGCAGGAGGAAAGGAAGGGAGGAAGAAAGAAAAAAAAAAAAAAAAAAAGAGAGCCCTGGGGCTAAATTGAAGCCATTAGTAGCCTCGAACTGATGACAGCGCAATAAATTACTAATTAACCTTCAGGGTGAGTTCAACACCTTGGGGATAAGTGTGAAAACATGGAGTAATAAGCCCTGACAAAGGCGGGGAGAGGCAGCTCCCGCAGGGACAGGGCACGCAGGCTTCAATATAAGGGAATTCTTCTGGCTGTGGGGTGGGCAGAGGGTAATAGGGCTGAAGCATCATGGCTGGGATTACATGGCCAGCCCTAGGGAAGGCTTTGGCCAGAGCTGAGTGCCCCAGACCCGGGGGGACCACCCCCAGGTGAGTCCTTACAGAGATTTCAGCATAGAAATGTTTAATGGTGAATGCTGTGCAGTGCTGTGATTAGGGCAAACGGCCTCACTGAGAGAGACAATCATGAATTGTAAACGATTTTACATAAATATATATCATTTTAATGTATAGGTTAGATAATATGTCATTATATCCCTATATAATTCTATCTTTTTAATTGGTATTCTAAAAGATATATGCATGTGTTTGTATATACGCGTACATAATATCTTGCATTGCAAGAAGCAGAAGATTGTAATCACCCCAACCTGAGCCCAGTGCCTACAGGTTTTCTGTGGCTGTTGTTTGGATTTTATTCTCCAACAAGGAGGGAAATGTGACCCCGACCACCCATGTCGTGCTCTTGGAAATGTAGCTGTGCAGGGCTGGGAGCGGCGATGGCTGGGAACAGCAATGAGGCTACCTCTGTACTGGGCAAGGATAAGAAGCCCAGTGCAATGGACAGCAAAGGGCAGCGGGGCTCTTTCCATATTTATAATAATAGTAATAGCATTCAAGCTTTCAGTTCTTGCCCACCTTAAATAGAAGCCCCAGTCCAATCCAGTCTCTGCAACCGTCAGCTCCCCTTCTCTTCTGCATTTCCCTCCTGATGCTAGTATTTGCAAGGTTCATTCTTAGACATCTTGCTGCTGATCAAGCAAGGGGCTTTGCCAACAGCACTGCATCAAAGTCTTTTCAGTTGTAATGGTGTATGACATTTCTGAGACCAGATATGGCTCAGCTAATCATATTTTAATAGCCTTACCTTTTAGGAACGGAGTGGCTCGGAGTGTACAGAGTAATATTTTAATTTCTGAGCTCTGATGAGCATAATTTTGAGCAGGTATTCAGTTTCTGTATGTTATAAATCGTGCTCCCAGATGTTCAGTGCCAACGGGCTATGGAGAGCAACTGCACAAATATAATATTTAATACCGAATGTCAGTTTGGGTGTTCCACTCAATTTCCTGGAAAGATCTTTAAACTCGTCTTATTTAGCCTGAATACCCAATCAGTTCCATACTCCAGCCCGAGCTCTGTAATTCTGCATAGCTCAGTTCTCTAATTTCTGAGATGCAAATGTAGAGCAGATGTAAAAGGGGAGGGCAGGGGGGATGTTCCAGCGCGCTCAGCAGTGCTGGTTATCAGCGCAGGTTGGATCTGCGTGAAAGCACAAATCTCTGGGGCTTTGCAGCCTAAGTAGGGCTGCTGGAAGGGACTTGGTCAAGCTCATAGCCCATGCTGTGAGAAATCATCCTGCTGGTGCAGCCAGTTCATAGCAGGGATTGCTGGTGGACCCATCCATCACCACTTGGATCGCTGGTGGACCTATCCATCTCAGCTCTTTGAGCTGGGTGAAATTATTCAAGTATTTTTCTGCTTTAAAAAGAAATACAATAAAAATCTGATTCTGGCTGCAGCCTCTGAAGCAGAACTGACCAAAGACCATATATAGTATCAAGCCAGGACAGCCTCAGACTTCCTTCCATCTTTTCAAGCCATCCGCCTTCCCACAGCACCATCCAAGTTGCATTAATCACAAGCTTCTTCAGGCAGATTAATCCACACTCTCACCATTTCCCTGATGTTTTTCAGCAAGCACTGGATGCACACAGGGATACGATGCACCTCACAGCCCTGTGGTGATGGGATGCAAAGGAAACAGCAGCTATTTCTATCAGGTCAACTGCACGGTGTTTCCTGCTCCTCCAAGGAGATCAGTCCCAGGTGGTCACACTTAGGACAAAAACGATCACTTTCTCCACGCTCAGAGCTTGCTTGCTAGGAATAAAAACTGTCTGCTGAGTGACCCATCATATTTCTTAAGTTTAAACGTCTCAGCAGTGCAAAATGTTGCAGTCATTCTGTCACATGGGGGATGCATGTCCTTCATGTCCTAGTATCGTTCCAAAGAAAACCCTTCAAAATATCTTTTTTCTCTTTTTTTCCTCTTTTTTTTTTTTTCATTTTATTTTACTGGGGAGCCTACTCATGTGTTCTACCGCATGAAAGTAGGTTTGCCTTCATTTGTGACCATGCTGATTACAAAGCCTAGAGATCTTCAATTACATCAGTTGGCTCTTGTGTACATCTTTCAAAGGAAACCATCAAAATAGCATTACAGTTCTGACAGTGATGCTCTCATCTTTGCCTTCTTCCATTACCCATTTTGATCCAGCAGGCGTATTTTGTCAAAGCTTGAGGATGCCCCAAATCCATGCTGCTCATTTGCCCGCAGCCCTTATAGGACTCAGCAGCAGTGGCCTTGTAAGCCAAGCATGGCTCTCAAGGTGATCATGTCCATTGGTGGAGAGTTGCACATCCCTCTTCTCACTGCTGCTTCCACCTATTGAGGCAAGGAAGAAAGCAGTGCTGGCCCCAATGGGCTGAGGATTGCCACTGTCGTGTGTTTCCCTGTGTTGGGTTTCCAATACTGGGGGACATCCCTGTTGGCTAGAGAATGCCATGTGGGTATAATCAGTCTCAGGCAATTTATTTTTACTACCCCGTGTAAACACTACACTGAAATTGTCACTCTGATTTAGGAGGTGCCAGATTTTTTTGTTAGCCTTTCTTTCCTCCCTCCCCCCCCCCCCTTTTCGTTATCAACACCTTCCGCTCTGTCTCTGGAGCAGCACTTCTTGGGCAGCTTTCACCAAGCATTTTCCTGGTGAAGGGATGTGCTTATGAGGTCTGAGCTCTGCCTCTCCAAGCTGCCTAGGTGCTCGCTTGGAGACTACAAGAAGGAGAGGACAAAATCACTTTTCACCCATTTGGTGCACTGGAACTTGAAATATCATTTAATACGAGCCTCTCAGAGAGAAGTGATCACCCAAATACAGATGAAATCACTTAGAAAATTTGAAGCTGGCAGCCTCGTATGTTTTAATTACAGACTACAGTGATATCTGCTGAAAGCAATTACGTTCCAGCCCTTCCCACACACGCAGGCAATCCCAGCTGAGCTCCAAGAAGGCTCACAATTGAGCAAATCTAGTATTTTCAAAAAATAAAAGTATGTTTTGTTCAGCCCTTGGAAATAAGGCAGAGATTCACTGTTCTGGACACGGTCTTGGTGCACACGCTGGGTGCATGTAGGTAGATGAATGTCGGTGCATTGATTGAGCAGAACAGCCTTTTCCCCCTTTTTAAATGGCCTCTTGTTCTTGCCGTGAAAATGGCCGTCTCTGCTTCGTCAGTACTTCTCAAACTTGCCACGGCCAGAAAAGATACCTCTGTTTAGAACCAGAGAAACGATCCACTAAAAAGCTTGAAACGGAGGATATCCATTTCACCGGCTGGAACTGGCCAACAAGCATGGCTTGCTGAAATGCGGTCGAGACGCTCAGATACAGTTCATGCTACTGATACCCCTTGCTCTCCCGTCAAAATTAGCCCAGATGAATGGGGCCTTTTGTAGTTAGGAAAGAAACAGTCAGAAATCACAATAATCTCTTTCTAGCCAGGCTTCTGTAGCGAGGGGTGAGTCAACGGCTCTGCCCGGTGCTGCAGAAGAAGGAAAACAGCAATTTCTCAGCGGTTTCCTTGGCATGTTGGAAACTGAAGGCGATCTTCTCTCCCACAGCCTGTTGTACCTTGGGCCGGGCACTGCCGTTGACTGTGTTCCAGCCATTCAGGCATCGGTCACATCCTTCAGAGCCCAAAGTTGTGCCCAAGCTGCTCGTTCCTGTCCCCATCCTATGGCTTGGGAGCCCATTGGCTTTACATGCATGCGTCCCCATCCAGAGACTTAGCTCTTGGTGAGGAGTTAGACTTCTTTCCTGTTATTCTAAAACTAAGTGCTTTGCGCATTTGGGGAGAATAATTAAATAACGGTCTGAGTGACAGTCTGTGGTTGGAGTTAATTTCTTCCAGTCCTTGAAGTGTCTAATTACACTTTCTTCGATGTTAACTGTACAGATTGCTTCAAATCTGCAAAGATCTCTTGTTTTAAAAGAAGAAGAAAAAGAAGGAAAGTCTCATTTTAGCCCTCTGAAGTGTCTGGGCCAAACATCTTCTGACTTCAGCACAGTTTGTGGGTATCTTATGGTTCATCTCCCCCTGAGTATCCTTGAAGGAATAAAAGCTATCTGGTGTAAATCCAGATTGCTGCTTCTGTACAGTTTTATACTCCCAGCTTAAAGCCAATCGGTCTTTATCTTAGGCCTGTGTCAACTGGAGACACAGCTGTTGTAATTTGGTCACATTTAGAGATGGTTTGAGCCTTCCTGAGCAACACAGCTCTCATACGGAGACTTCTCCCAGGAGAGGAAGAAATGCTGTTTGGAGGTGTATTTCTACCTCTTTGCCACGGCCAATTGAGAAAAACAAACACACCCTGCTGCTGATTTTTCCAGTTCCAGTTTAACAGGCATTAGGTGGGTGTCAGGGGTGACGAGGGGCAGAGTTTTGGGATGAGCCAGAGATACTCATTGGCCCTCAGTGCCCAAGGGACAAATGCTGGGAGCACGCCAGCAGCACAGTGCCACTCCTGACCATTGCTGGCCATCACATCAACCTTGATTCAGACTGATCATGGCAAGCTTTTATCCACTCTTGACTTTAGCCACACATAAAATGATGATTTCATGGGTACCAAGTTTTTGTCCCACCAACAGGCCATGGAATGGAAAAGTAACATGGAGAATTAGGATTGCCTGGCTCGTAGCACTGCATGTAGTTTTGTTTTCGGGGCTGGTTTCATGTCACAGCTCGAGCTGATGCTGCTCATTAATTTGCCCCTCTTTGAGGGATGGACACCTCCAGTTTGAGTGGTGGCCTTCAGGAGTAGTGTGGTATCCTCCAAGAGCGGGTGAGCTCACGTTGTGATTTATTTTTCTTTCCTGGGGTTTGTGACTGAGAGAGGAAGTGAAGGTTTGTTCTTTCTAAAGATTTATTTCGCTACATCTGCAACAAGTCAAGGAGAGAACAGGGTAGAAAGGCTTTTGGTTTTGGGACTGGAACAAAGCTGAGTACTTGAGATAAACAAATGGGGGAAAGGAATTATCAAAGAAAGAGCTGGCCACAGACTTTGTTATGAGCTTCACTGTAAGACAATGAGAAACTCTGGTAATTTAAACGAATGTGAATGCAGACCAGACTCTGAAAGGAAGAGCAGATGTTTGGGGTACCTTATAGAAGAAAATGTCCTGTTTGTGTGTCTGCCTACCTGGCTTCCCAGGCTTCCAGTGTTGCTCTTATACATGAAGCAATGGTCATGGACAACAACCCAAGCCTCAGGTGAGGGGACTCACAGCCATGAGTTGCCAAGCTCAGCCAAGCTGTGTAGCACAGCTGCCTCTATGTAGAGCAGTAGTGATGTTTGCTGAGCATCAACAAGCTCTGAGACATATGAGTGCAAGACAACACGTAGGTGCTGATATGGCCAGTGCGTTTTACCTGCCAGATGTGATGTTATATACTCACAGCCAGAAGCTGTATGTGCTGAGAAGACAATACACCTAACAAAAAATGTCTCTGAGTGTGAAAATTCCAAGTATCTTATTGCAGGTCATTTACCAAAAATGCCTTATCCAAGTCTCTTCTTTAGCAAGCAGGTGATAGGAATCCCTACCTAGCGCCAGTGTGAGAGGTGAGTTTCTTCAGGTAGGCCAGCAGAGTTGAAGAGAAATAAGAAATGAAGTGAGAGAGACAGCATTTCTTAGAAGAACAGCATTTATTTCTCTGTGGGAGGGGAGGAAAAAATGGAGAAATGATGAAACCTCCATTTCACAGTGTTGTGTTAACAACAACAAAAACAGCTCAAACGAATAATCCACATGCTAAGTAAATTTAAAGGAATTACTATGAAATGAATGCCAGCTTGCTTCTCTGCAGCTTGCAGACACAGTCACCAAAACCCACGGTAGCATTTCCCAAAAGGCTTACAGTTGGATGCCAGCCCCTGCACACATCCTTAGGACCTCAGTGTCCCCCCAGAGGAAGGTGGTAGTGGTGATAACCCCTCCCAAAGTTCTGTTACCTGTGCTATCCGAGTGCTCTTTATCTCACTGATACCCTATCAGCCCTACTTAGGGTGAGGCTGGCGAGATAGACAAGTGGTACAATTAGCAGTAATTAGCCCAGTGGGAAATCTTGGGACAGAACAGGTCTGTCTCTTGGTTGTGTTGGAGAAGCCAGTAGGGTTGTGCAGACATCAGCCTGGAAATCAGGATGAGTTTTGTGCTGCCAGTTCCCTTTTTATCATTGCGTGTGCTGTGGCTGGGTTTGGGGTTATGGCAAACGTGGGGATGAAGAAGTTGACCTCCACCCTGGGATGGCTCAAACCTCCATGCAGCTGCTCACCGTGGTGTTGTAGGGGCACTGCTCTTACTGGAACCAGGGTGGACAGTTCATAGCATCTGGACCACAAGGCATTTAGCTGGGACCTGCTGCTCCTCACTGAGCTGCCAGGATGAGGAAATCCACGGATGGTGGGAACTGTCTCTGTCATCAGTGCACCCCACAGCCAAAAGAGCCTCCATAAGGTTGTGGTTTGGGTCATTTAGAGCCACGTGGGCTGATTTGCATCTCAGGGAGGCCTGCCCCAATCACTTGCTCCACCAGCTAGCTTTGCCTCCACTCTTAAGCACTCACCCTTGAGGTGAGAGTTGTTCTTATCCCACCCACAGTGGGGCCAGGATGTCCTCCATTCACAGTTAAAGCCCCATTGCACGACGTTCCCAAACGCGCAGCATGGTTGTGACAGCCTTTGGAGCTGCTGGCCAGAAACCTGCAAAGCAGAAGGAAAATTGTTTTGGTGGCAGAACAACAAATACTCAATAAAGCGCAGCTTGTTTCTGTGCTTTTTTTCTGTGGTTCTGTGCTGACTTTTCGTCCCTTAATTCACAGCAGAAGTGAGGCTGAGTGTAGTAGAGATTGAGCATGAATCCTCTGTGTTTCGCTAATGGGAACAATTACAGCAGTTTCTTCTTTTTCTTTTGCCAAGCTGTGATACTAAATAATTTGCTGGGTTCCTGTTTCTATGGAAACAATTAGTTTCATACTATTTTTATATTGCACATCAATGAAATGATTAACTAAATGAAGGCCAACACTTCATAAATGTACTGTCTCACGCAATAACCATGTAGCTACCAAGTGCCACAGCTAAATGCGCTTGAAATGCAATGGAACCTACTCCACAAAGCACTTAGGAGTGTGTGAATGTTTATTGATCTGATATGGCACAGGGCTCGTGAGCCAAAAATACCAAAAATAGTAAATGTGAGCGGTTAGGTGCCTGTTTTTTGGGGTTCCTTTTAGCAGAAAATCCCATTTTCTGGAAGGGTGCTTTGAGCCAGCGAAGGGTTTAGGGACCTGTTGTGTAATGCAGATGGGCTTCAGCTGCTGATGGTGCCGAGAGCTGCCATCCCACAAGCAGAGAAAAACCAAGGGTGGATGGTTTGCAGTCCCTGTGCTCGTTGTGATCGCGGAGACGTGCCTGGTCCCCAGCCTTTCTCCGAGGACTCGATGCATATTTTCTCCTTAAAACAAAATATACAAAGAGTCCGCACAGCACGGAGTGGAATTCAGGACTCTGCCCGTTCCCTCTCAAGCACATCTGGGAGCCTTTCCCTCGCAAAGCCGAGCAGCTGCACCACCAGGGAGGGCGGAGGGAGGAGGGAAAGATGCAAGCTCCCATGTAGGAAAGCAAGGGCTGGAATGGGAATTGTACTCATAGACGCTGCAGTGGGTGGTTTGGCTTCAGGGCTGTTGGATGGGGATGGGACCGCTGGGGATGGCACCCAGCCCCAGGGAAGTGCAGCCTGGGCTGGGATGGATGGGGCTGCCTTCCCAGAGCTCAGGCTTAGTGATTCAACCACTCGCTGAAAGGCTCAGTAGCAGTTGGGATAGTTTACTGCAATGAGTAGTTTGGGAAAAATTCACCACGCAACCCACTCTATCGGACAGCAAACCCTCAACTTCATTGGGAAAAGCTTGGAGTCTTCATCTCCTACGTTGAGATCAGCTCGTATAGGAAAGGAAATGACATTTTTCTCTTCATTCGGGAAAAAATTTATACCCAAATGTCTGCGCAAAAAGTCATTTTGTAAACCCATTTTCAGTTTAACAGTTTAAGAAAATTAGAATTTTGCTTGGAACTCTCTCTCTTGATCAAAATGTCTCCTGGAGTGATGCAAGCACAGTCTCTCCTTGTTCCTGATGATAGTCGGGCCGTGTCCAGTGACCCCTCTG
>JAOWBP010004096.1:15707270-15724548 GCA_028571105.1 Tragopan temminckii | reverse complement strand
TGACTCCACCACCGCCCTGGGGAGCCTGTGCCAATATCTCACTACTTCTGAGTATAATTTTTTCTTAATGTCCTTGCTTCATAGGAACACTGAATGGATTGAAAGAGTTGTGACTTCAGCACTTCTTTTCTTGCTGTCACTTCTTCCTAGGAAGAGCAGCCCAACCTGACTAACATTTGCTTTGAAAAGTGTTCTGCACCTTCCTGTCTTTGAACAACTCAGGCCCCTCCCTAACACCAGAGTTTCTTTCAGAACATCCTTTCATTTCCCCACGAAGTCCTTTCTCTGCTGGAAGAAATTTTTCAGGTTGAGCAGCAGCAAAGGCAGCTGAAATGTATTATTCCTGTAGTGGAATAATGTTTTCCTAATCTCAGCATCTTTTTTTTAAGCATGTCCACATGTAGTGCACTTCCAGAGCAATTCATGTCCAAGGCACAGCTGTGGAGGATACTGAGAAAGGTTTAATTGCTGGCACACTCCCTGTGCCTTTCTGCTTTGGAAGCTGTAAGAAACCAGACAGACTAGTTGCATGTCCCTCTGCTTCAGTGGAAGTTGTACTATGGTCCTTTGGGTTACTTTTTGTTACCAGGACTGACCAACTTATGGATAGTACCAATGGAGTCAGTTGGATGCTGGCTATCTCATATATGGGACAACCTCATATTGGTTTTTACCCCCACTGAGATCTTGTGTCCAAGCCCATGATGATGGAGAAGAGCACATTCCACCTGTGCTTTGGGTACGTGGTGACTGCTACAACAAATGTGGTCACCTGGACCTGCTCACGACTCTACTGGTGTCTGCTGACATGCAGAGGGATTAATTCCACATCAGGATGTGTTGGTGTAATGTTGTTTTGAAGGGTGACTTAAAAAATGGGCCATGCTGGTCTGAGCATCTTCAGCTTTGAATGCAGATGAGGACAACTTGGAGCAATATCTAGCCTGGCCAATGTCTCACACAGCTGTTACTTTTCATTGCTGCTTTTTCTCTGTACTTTGCCATCACTGAGTGGCATGCTCATGCATTTATCTTGTCAGGTTCATCCTGAACTGGTTTTGATCACTCTTATGCAGTCCTAGAGACCATAAAGTGCAAACTAGTACACTGACTTCTGCTTTCGAGTTCTCCCCTTCAGAACTCAAGTGTTGGTCTCTTCCAACTCCTATGATTCTGTGATTCTCTAATTCCTATTTCTGCTCTCATTTCCATCTATATGCTCACACAAGCATATTTCCAGTTGAAAAAGTTAGTTTTGAGTGCTCAGCTCCTTCTAAGGCAAAGACTCATCCATACTGATAAATACTGATGGCTGTAGAGGACTCTGAATAAAGGAGGATAAGACCCATTAGGTCTAACCCTTGAGCTTCTGGAAATGAAGCCCTACTCAATGTGTTAAAGAATTCCATGTTTTACTTCGAGATAAGCCTAACATAGTAATTCACTTACAAATTGCAGGCCTGTAATGCAGTAATAAAATACAACAGTGAACGTGCAGATTTGATCCAGCAGGTCCATTTATTTTCTTTTCCCCCATAGGCAGAGATGAAAATACTGCAATCTTGAAAGTACGTAGCACGTGCTGCTGTTTGGAGCCCAACTAGACTTTGTGTCAACCCTTACCCCCTGTGCTCTTTAGGCTCTTAGGCTGATGTTGTACATCACAATCACACTTAAATCTATAGGCTATCACCTCATTTGTCAGTTGCCACAAAGCGTTTTTGCTGTCAACCAGGACAAAATCCATATTCAGGCTATGATCAAACCTTGGACACAGAGTGTGAGCAACAGCTCCAGTGAATATTGCTGTCAGTACATGGATTAGAGTCTTCTCTAAAGCACCTCCTGCCAAGGGTCTGATGTCATCTGTCTTCTCAGATCAGGGAAATGGTGTGAGTTCAATTTTTGTGATGAACAAATCCCATTCTATGAGAGCACTCAGGCTTGGTACCAAGAATTCAATTGATTGCTTTTTTTTTCTCCTCTTCTCCCCTTCCCCCCCATCCCCACCCTTATGAGGTAGATGTTGGCATTGACTTATGGTGTATATGAGGAGATGATGATTTATTGAATGATAACCTCTCAAAGGACAAGATTTAGAAAAGCAAAGACTGAGCCCAAGCTCGAAATAAAGAGTTGACAACACTGAAATCTCCAGGGGGGAAAAACAGCATCTAATGGGTAACAGCACTCATCTTCAGTCATGGGCATGTACGACTTTTGGGCCTAACACCAGGGTATGGTTGGACTAGGTGATCTTAGTCATCTTTTCCAACCTTGATGATTCTATGGTGTGAACTATGAGTGCTCCTGCTGCAGGTTAGGCTGCACCCCAGGCTTTGCTGTAGAAATGATACAGCAGGACTATAGGTTTCTATTGCGAAACCTTACACTACTGTGTTCAACCCTGCTGGACCTTTCTCAGGACCAGTGTTAACATCTGTAACCTCAATAAAAGTTTAATCCCCACCAAAACTCTCTGTGCATAGCACGTTGCTTGACTCTACCCCCCCAAAAGTGCTTACTAGGCCTGAAGAACCACATGGAATATGGTCCGAGTTGTCCATAGCATAAAGTAGAAGGTTGAATATGTACTACATATCCAAGTTGGCTGTACCTGTCCACAAGAAATATGTGTTTTCTGGTCGTCACTATGGACCTGTAACACAACTAAAGAGCCCTGTGGGAACAGGCATCATGGATTTGTTTTCTCTAGTGTTGATACAGCCCCAAGTAGTTCTAGGCTTCTTGTTCAGCAGTGGCATCTTCAAGATCACATGGGAAGTCAGGGCATCGCCAGGTACCAAAGCAAGTTACAGGATCAGTGCCTACAGGACATCTTCCTGCCCACCTGGATGCCTTTCTGTGTAGTCTCAACCTGAGGTCACTGCCTGCTGTAACAGTAGTTGTAGAAATGTACAATAAGTGGATCTGGGGAGGAGAAAATATTTTTTAATAGGAGACGGAGTATTTTCTGCATGAAGTTGAGTTTGGCAGGTAGTTTTATGTAATAATTAAGATATTGCAGGAAACAAAGAATCGTCAGGCTGCAGTTTGGAAATCTTTCATCCAGAAATTGATGCATCTTCCCATGGGTTAAATCAGGAATTTGGAGGTGGAATGAGACCCAGACAGCCTATTTCGGTCTGTCCATAAGTCATTTTTTCCCTCTTTCTTTAGGCACTGAACTGCCCATCCAGCAGCTCTCCAAACTGCTGCTGCTAGGTAGGGCTGCTCCACCAATTTTGTGCAGTGTGAGGTCTGAGGAAGCACTTCACAGGAAGATGCAAAGTGACTTGGGATGATGCAATGTTATTTGTCATAATAACTACTAATCCCTTAAGAAAGCAGAACAGTGTTTGGACTGGATGTACAGAAAGATTAAAATTTCAGCCTGCGCTTGTGTTTAATTCTCCTGATTACAAGCTGTTCGTTAGCAGCTTGTAAGACTTTTTGACCTGCAGTATTTAAGAGACCAGAGTATTGGCTTTTCCTTCAGCACACCCTTACCTAACTGAGTACCCTCCCAACTGCTGGAGGGAATGCTCTCATCGGAAACAGCTAATCTTTCCCCAAACAAAGCCTTCTTCCTTCTTCTCTTCCTCCTTTCGATACGTCATATCGCGTTACCTTATCATATCTTGTCAAGTTGTAACATGGCATAAAGCAGCTTAATGTGGTGGAAGGAATGCAGCGCTATCTGAAGTCGTCATCTGCAGTAATCCCCTCTTCTCTTTGCTTCCCAGAGCCTGTTTGGTGCGTTCTGCATAAACTATAATCGATCAAAGCTTCTCGTTGTGGTATCTACGTGGTATAGTGTTACCTAAGCGAGAAGAAAAACCCGTGTGAGATATCAAAGAGCAGGCCTCATTCCCACAAGTCACGCTCAGTATTTTTGTTGGACCAACACCTCCTGCCTCTAGCCAGAGGAGCAGCTTAAGCCACAATGATGAGGCTTTTTGCTTTACGTAGACTTGAAATGTGTCAAACATTGGTGGTGCCTCAATCCTCGCTTTGTTTCCATTGACTTTGACAACAGAGGTCCAATGCTTATCAAAGTGGGGATGGTTTACAAAGACTCAATCCAAGTCAGCATTGGTTTTCATCCCACTGCGGTCTTTTAGGAGATGAAGAGTGGATTTGAGTACCTCTGAAGTCTCCTCTTTCAGAACAGTTTCTCCCATAAATATTTTCCCAACTGTCTACTTCTGCTTTAATTGCACAGGAATTCCAGTCACATCTTAACTTCTCAGTAAAGTGCACAGGGAGGGATGCCTTACGTAACTTCCCTGCCTGAGTTGCATAAAGATCAGTTCTGCCAAGAATGTGAGTGCATTTTGCACGCATGTGAAGTTTTAGATGGGTTTATATGGTTTTTGTTTCACTCGCTGGACCTGTTATCACATTTCATCCTTAAAAGTGGTTGAACTTCTCTTTATTTCTCCTCGGTGGTGGGGATGGTAACAGGAGAGCAGTACATTCTATTCCATTTTATTTTTAGGTATAAAATCAGAACATTTAAGGCTTGGCCTCTGTGGATCATAAACTTCTGAGTGAAGCAGGTCTCATTTCGGTGCTGTGTGCTGGTGCAGCACAAGAGGATTCTGGCAGATGGTAGCAAACATTACTTGAATGCAGATGATGACAAAGAGGGCTTGCTCTGGGTAAGATGTGATTTACCTCCTGCTCGCTTCCAAACATCCCAAAGCTTTGCCAAATCCTCTATTTTGAAGAAAACTGGGATATCATATTTAAAGCTTTCAGGAGAGAGAAAGCTGTGTTTGAAAGAGGTAAACTAAGGTCAGCTGAAAAAGAAGGAAGAAATCCACTGGCTGCTGAGCTGCGTGCACGAGTATGGACAGATCTGATGTTGCTGGCTGGGTAAGGAGGAGCATCTCTAGGCAGGGGCTTCTGTAAGAGCAGTGCTCTGCTGCCCTGCAGTAATCCTAGCAGATGCAACAACGTGTTCTCAAGGAACGTATGATCCCAGGGTGCATTTAAGGATGAAGCATTGAATCTGTGCTGTTGGAAGAACAGTGTGTGCTTTCTAGATGTAGGAAGATTCGTTGTTGTTATTATTTTATAACTCAGAACCAGTTTTTCCAACCATGCCTTACCCCTGATTCGAGCCACCATGTCAGTGCTTCAAGCTACTGCTTCCAGGTCCTCTCTGCAGAGTGCTGCTGCTCTTTCCAGTGGCAGGCCTCCATCTCTGGCAGGACGCAAAGATCTCTCCCTTTAACCACATTTATCCTCCAGACAAATGGGTCTAGTGCATCCAGACTGGCACTACCCAAGGGCAATTGGGGAGAATCTCTACAAAGCAGCCAGCTCTGAGTTCACCAGCTGTAGGGCTGGACAGGATGCATGTATTGCCTGAGCTCAGGCTAACTAAGAGAAGGCCACCTGCAGAAAACCAGCTCCTGGGCCACAGTTCAGTACAGAATGCAAACCAAATTCCCCTATGATCAGTGTGGATGTCTCTTGGCAATCTGAAGTTGAATACTTTTAATATTTTATATTTTTTTCCTAATTCTCCCTGAATTGACACATCATCCCGAGTCCCCAGGCTTGCAGGTTGCTTTAGGCTTCAGCTGCCCATCCAGCCCTGAACCTTCAGATCTCCTTTCAGCAGCAGCTTTCTGTGCACAGTGATGCATGTGAGCTGAATCCCATGGATGTGGGAGTGCATACACAGCACAGAGGTGTGCAGCACTCGGATGGTGTGGTCCAACAGCTGAAGTCATGCTTGTGATATCACAAAAATGAGAGTCCAACTGTTTAAAGGGTTTCCAAGTCAAACACTCCAGTGCGTTTTGTTGCCTTTGAAATACAGCTGGCTGAAAACTCCTGACAGTGTGATCTATTAGGCTGTGGAATAGTTTCCCCAGGGAAGTGTTGGAAGGGCTATCATTTGAATCATTTAGTTCTGAGGGGAATGTACTACAGGGAACAATCCCTCATTAGCTGAATTAATGGATCTTGCTGTTTCGAATTCTAGTGCTCCTACCAAAAAAAAAGGAAAAAAAACAAAAATCCATCGACATCTTCTTGTTCTTCCATATGCTTGAATTGGCAGGGCTGTGGGGCTGTTGGCTACGTTTTCTAGCTTGTGTTTATAAGACACATCTATTTATCAAAGGCGGGGGGGTTGTTCATGTGTCAGGCGAAGTGAGTAGTGTCAAGAGCAATCTAAAGAAGGATAAATGAAATGCACATACGTTATTTTCTAAAAGCAAGGATGACATGTCGATGTTTCTTGAGAAGCCCCATCTCTGAGCAAGCTTCAGGAAATGTGACTGAGTCCAACTGAATGTCAAGACCACCAGCCACTGGTTGATAGCAGCTCTCCGGGCTTGGCTGCTCTCCGCTCAGTACATATCCCAACTGCTCTTTGGACTTGTGCCCGAGGTAACAAAATTAGGTTCTGTGTTGCCCTCAGAGCAAGTGCAGTGTGTCCTTTTGGTTCTCTGTCATTTCAGACTAGTCATTCTCATGTTCTGGATATGCAAAAGCATCTCAGCTCTGGCCCTCTGGCAGCGTGTGTGGGAACTTTGGGCTGACTTTGGTAGTTCTGAAGACAAGATAGCTGCTTCTTGGATGACGACAGCTTCCCTCTCATGCTGTCTTCCAATGTAACCTTGGAGATGACAACCAAGCCTTTGAGATCACTTGTTTTAAGGTGTAAAATAGCAAATCTAAAGGGTGATTCACTGCACTGTCTTGGCAGTCTGGATCACCACTGGCTTTGACCCATCAATGGAAAACATGGAATCTGCCTCCCCAAAACTTATTATTAATACCTACCAGCAGCATTGCGGCTTCATTTCTCCTCTTGGGCTGTGTCTGAATTATCCAAGATGTAGATGTTTTGGAAAGAACAGAGTCACTTATTGCTTCTTGTGACTGCAGTTGCCATCAAGTCATCATGGCAGTCTGGCTTCTTGGAGGAGCAAAGGTTATGCTGACATAACTCCAGATTTTGTAGTGGATTTGGTTAAGAGCTATACTTTGAGTGAAACAGCCTTGGCTTCCCAGTGTTTTGAATATTTTCCAGCAGTGATGATTTTCCCCTTTGTGCTTTTTTTAACGTTACATTTTCCAAGAGGATGATCCCAAAGGTGGCCAGCTGAACAGGGGGGAAAAAGAAGAGAGTCATAGAGATATTTTAAATGCGACAACAATTTTATGCCAAAAAGTGTCTTTTCCATATTTATAAGCCCCTGTCATCCCCTCTCCCTCCGCCTCCTCCTGCTTAAAAGGAAACTCCATTACAAAGGCAGGAAAGAACATCAAACAAACTCCGCTTGGCAGCCATGTCTATATGTAAAATTACTGTCAGAGTACAAAGGGAGACTCAAGATTTAGAAGGTAGCATGTGACAAGAGAATGCCGTCCTTCTCAATGTCTTTACCTTTTGTTGGTGAGAACTGGGAAGGGATTGTTGGCTCTTTTTGTTTTTAGGAAAAAAAAAAAAGTCTTGCCAATTATAGAAATTCAAAGACTCAAATCATGGCAAAACCTTGTGGGCTGTTTTGCTTTCTGTAAGCCACAGCTCAGAAGGCAGCAGTGTTTGTGCATAGAATTGTGTTCATGTTTGGCTCTGCCCTTTGGCAATTGGGTGCAGGTTTGGGCTGCCCAAGAAAGGAGCAGCCATTTGTATGGCCATACAACCTTTCAGTGAAGTCCTTCACTCTGGTGGAAGCTGACACTGAATGCTCTCAGCCCACCTTGGTTATAAGATAAAATGTGTTTAGCTGAAGCAGCCATGCATGCTTTTATGCATCACTTTTGCAATTGTTTAAGCCAGTGTGTTTTGTTTCACTACTGAGGCAAGTTAAGAGCTCGTGGTTATCCCTTCTCAGTGAATGGAAAGTAATTCATGCATGAGCAGAGTTTTGGAGTGGGGGGGCTGTATCCTTTGTCTTGAAATAACCATTGGATTGAAATCACCATTGGGAATCCAATGGTAAGGATCCAATTATGCCAAAACAGCAACCATTTTCCACTTTTCCAGCATGCACATGCCGTAGGAGAACAAGGCAGGCCTGATCCTCCTATACATGAATGCATAGGATGAGATTGCTCTCCCCAGCCCCATCTGTCTGGGCTTTGCTCATATGTTCATATTCAGGTGTTGTGACAGTATTGGTAACTGAGGAAAACACCAAAGCATGAAGCTGGCAGTCTCATTTGGGTTTCCACGATGGAAGGGAGTACCTGCCCCCGTGCTCCTCTGCCATACAAGTCCCCACTGAAAGCCAAGATGAGACACGTTCCCAGCCCTAGCTGTGTTTTCCACTTTAGCATTTATAAAATATCTGCATTTGGCATCTGTCTCCTGCCCTATGTGTTGCCACGGTCCATGTTTTTCAGGACCCTGTGGTCATATGTCCAGAACTTTTCCCCAGAAATCTGCTTTCTACTCTAGCTTTTAAGGTGTAAGAATCTTGGACTAGGAGGTCTCCAGAGATCTCTTCTAATTCCTATGATTCTGTGGTTGATTGATTCTTTGAAATAGGGATTTGCCTTTAAAAACAAGGCTTAATACAAGGGACGCCTTTAATCATTCTGTCCTGAGAGCTATCAAACTCATTTGTAATTAAAAGTGAATTTAATTTTTCAGGGAAGATAATCTTTTTATTCTGTTGAAGTTGCTTGCACTGTGAGGCCTTTCCTTCTTTTTTTTAAGGAATGGAGTCATTACTTGCTTGGTCTGTGTTTTTTCCTTTTATTTTTTTTTAATACAAACTGGATCGTGAACTACAAGTGACATTTGTTGAGCTCAGGCCAGACATTCAGAAGCACTATACCAGCATCATCGGGAAAAATAACGCCTCTTCCTCCTCCTTTGAGAGCAATATAAGTGGCTCTTTCTCCTTTCCCCCTGTAGTAGCAAAGCCTTTCTGACAATCTGACCAGGCAGGCACATGTGTGAGCCCAGCTTGCAGCTCATTTTCTCTCAGAAGTTTTCTTGAACGGGGTGCAAAAAGTGGTTGAAAGCAGAGGGGGAAGGGAGAAATCCCTCTTCTGTACATGCACGCACACACATGCACACACGATGGAGACACTGGTTAGCAACATAAACAAAAGGTGGGTGGTAACCCCCGAGCTTTTTTTTTTTTGACAGCCAGTGGTGGCAGTGATGAATCTGTGAAGTTATCTAATTTTCCACTGTTTTAATTAGAGTCCTGGGCTATGAGACCTAACAGCTGGGTTCTTTGTACTGCTTTCTGTTGCCTGACAGAGAAAAATTTCTACGGCATCTTCAGCCAAGCTTTCAGTCTGACCTGAGCAAATGAAACTTCTGGGACTCATAAACTGTGGTTTCTGGGCAGATTGCTTTTTGAACTGCTCCTTAGCTATCCTAACATGCAAAGAACACAAAGGCTTACCAAGCAAACTCCCTTTGTACTTTAAAGCTGATGGCAATGCTCATTAAAGAGGAAGGAGGAGAGAGCAGGAGAGGAGGGAGGAACCCTCCCTGGCATATTAGAGGACTTATCAAGTGTAAAGTTTCTTCTGATCAGACATGGAGCTGAGGCCAGTTGCAGTTTTGGAGCCCTCGGAAGACAATGGCTTTGCTTGCAAAGTATGATTGGTTGTGCAGCTTAATTTACAGCTTGGCTCCTGCCAAGTGATTTTTAAAGCTTTACATTAAGGCTGCATGTGCATCACAGTTCATCACCCCTTTTTCTCAAGGCACGCACTGTAACCGCTTTCTTTCACTGCAGCCCAGAAGGAAAAATGTCAAGAGGAATTTTTAGACCTGAATTCAACAAAGTCTCAAGTCCTTGCTTAAATCCCATTGGAGTCAAAGGAATTAAGCGAGGCTTTGACTTTAAGCGCATACTTAATTGCTTTGCTGAATCAGAGCCCATGTTCTGATTCCTTCCTCAGGAGCACATCATCCACACAGAAATATGTTCTCAACCTATAAAGGGTCAACGTTCCCTCTTTCCCCACCTGCACAGCTGTGGCAAACTTCCTTGGGGCTGTTCTGCTGCTAGAGTTAAGGGGCACAGTGATGATGTGTACCCTCGAGCCAGAATGATTCCAATAAACCCATCATCCGATTCACAAGAAACTTCATAAAAACAGCTTTTTTTAAAAAAAAAAAAATAATTGAGTAATGATTTCTCACTCAAGCAGTTGCGAAAGGAGAGCCCGTTACAGCACATAGGTGAAGAGTGGTGCTCTTAATTGCCCTGATTTCAGCCCTGGTTTGGGCAAAAACTTAAGGCATATTCAAATACTGCAGCAGATGAATGGGGCAGCCTGGTGAGTGATTTCAGACCTTTCACCATCCATGCAGGGATGGGACCACCATCTGCCAGCCCTGCCTGCCCGTGCTGTCCCCTACCAGCTCCAGGAAAGGGCCAGAGGGAGCAAGAGGACAACTCTTCTGGTCTATTGACAAGGTCCAAAACACCCATCTTGGCTTGGGAACATGGAGATATTTCAAGGGAGTTTCAAGCTTAAACATAACCTCTGAAAATGAAATGCTAACTTCATGATGTTTTCAATCTCGGGGAACTAAGACAAGGCAGTCACTAATTTCTTGATGTCTTGAGTTGTGGTCGCTTCACTTCTGCAAAGGAAGAGCTGGCTCATTTTAAGAAGTGAGATAATCCTCATTTTTTGTGTCATTTTTTTCCTTATATTTTCCTCATATTTCTCTAATTCTTGTTAGGGTTTCCATTTTCTTACTTCCCTGGTTGGTTCCTCCAGCAGCAAGTGTCACACAATTCTCTTCCCTTGCCTTGGGTGGAGGATTCATTGGTTCTCATTCAGCCGTGCTCCTTCACACTTGAGATATCAATTTAGCCTTGCTTGTGTTGCTGAGAAATCTTCACCTAAGTCTACTGCTCTTCCTCAAAATCCCACGCTTTGGAAATATCCTCAAGCTATATGCAGAACCTTGCTGAGAGAGCAGTAGTTGTGTATGTGTGTTCAGCCTTGCTGAGCACTGGGTGGAGGTTTTGTTCACAAATGTCCACGGCTGCAATGTTTCTGCTGTATGCACGGAAGTGGAAAGAAAGCACTGTGATAGGGACCAAAAGTGGTAGTGAACTTGTTCTAAGATTTATGGAAAGCAAAGAAATGTCAGTTCAAAATATTTACAGAAGCACAACTTTTTTTTGAAGAAAATCCTATTTTCTTTTGTGATAGGATGCGGGACTTGGTGGTAATACGGCCACTGAGCTGGTTTTCCCCATAACTTTGGATATTGCTGCATCAGATGGATTCATCTCTGCAGTGGAAAAGACATGACACTGCAATGAGGTGTTTGGGGTCTGCTGATTCATTTCACGTGAAGTGTGAGAAGAGGCTACGGGGCTCGTCTGCTGGGGGAATCCCTGCTTTGTGCAATGTGAGGCTCCCTGCATGCACTGACTCTGCTTTCTCTTCCCATGCAACAGGAGAAGACAGGGGAAAGTCTGTTGTGACCTTCCTGTAAATTCATAGGTGGATCCTTTCCTTGGAAAAGAGGAGATATGGATTTCATCTCCATCCAGCTCAGAAAGGTCTTAGATCAAAACTCCCACTTTCCTGGGCAAGTGCTGGCTTTACTGGGCAAAAGTTCTTCTCTTTTGCACTCTTATCCCTCTGGGTTTATCCTGTGAAGCCCTAATGTGTTGGGTCTGATTTGGGCTCAGTTGTGCCCACTTTGCAGGTTTAGGGTAGAAAATAGGGATTTTTGCCTATCCTCAGTATAATTAATGGGAGAGTGTTGAGTGCATATTAGCATAGGTCATTCTGTTGCCCCATGTGGGAACATCTGTATTTTTCTCTAGGATGAAGTGATGGCTGATGTTAAGCAGTTTTCAAGTCCCAGGTGCTGAAAGTCCAACTAAGATGGGATTTGAGCCAAATTCAGGTTACATTCCAGTCTGTGATGAAAGGGAATTTCGAAATGTTTGAATTTCCTGAGGAGCAGAGATTCCATTTCCCAATCAGCTCTAAATAATCATTTTAAGACGGACTCTAAATTAAGATGGTTTTAATGTGTCATCTTGGTTTTAATTGCTTATAGTCCCGAATAAATGTTATCAGACCATCGGAGTCTAAGGATGAAGCAAGAGCTGGGTAGTGATTCACATGAGACTGCCTGCTGCCAAAGAGGAAGTCCTGGGATGGAGATGACTCTGTTGCTGGAGCAGAAGACAAGACAGTGAACTCTCTGTTTACAGTGGAAAGAATGGGATAATTGCAATTATCAGAGCGAGGCGTCGTCTTAATGATTCTTTCACTTAAAAAGCACATGTGTAGATCTCAGTCAGTGGAGAGATGTCTTTGTGCCCTGGCTGAGCGCTGGCCCTGCTATCTCCTTCAAAGAGCTGGAGGCTTTGCGTGTGGCAGAAAAGCCAAATGTCAGGGCAGGCTGTGCTCTGCTCAGTTAATGAGTCATGGCATCAGGCATGCACAGACCACACCAGGAATTGGAGGAGAGAGACCCACAGCAACAGCGAAGAAAATCTTTTTGCTTTCCATTATAGTAATAATCTCTGTCGACAGCTCTAGGAGAGGAGGACGTGGAAGTTTTCGTACCGTGTCCTGCATTCATCTGTAGGAGTGTGACCTTGGGGGGATGTTAAACAGAGGGTTTCTCATCCACTGTAGCAGGTGGTGAAAATAAACAAAAGGAGGAGGGAAAGAAGTACTTGCTACCCTTCTCTTACCAACATGCCTACTTCCCCAGTTCAGGTAGTTTTCCCTTGCCAGAATACTAGTGGGGTCCTTTCTTTGGGTTACAACTTACCCATGTTCCTCAAGTCAGTTCAAGATGCTCAGCTCTGTGCTTTGGTGTAAGAAAGCAAACCTCCTCTGAGCTGGACTTTGTTATAGTTCCTTCCTCAATGCTAGTGATGCTGAATTTCTGAGGAGGCCCAGGAAATAGGAGCCAGCAACAGCTGGGTTAGGTGTTCTCTGGGACCTTTGAAGGCACTTGGTTGGACTTCTTGTATAGAGCTCTGCTGCTCACTTGTATACATACAACATGTTGAGAAATCAAGATGCTTTAGGGGATAAGATGTTTTCATACGTGGGTTTTGGCTGCATTCAGCTGTGAGTAACCGAACAGGAGCTGTGCTCTTAATGCAGAATTTATTAGTAGTTTTGTTTCAAGGTCTTTGGTAATTACCGTCATGTGAGCGGGGTTGGTGGAGGTAAGAATGTTACACGTCCTGCTATCTGGTGTGGGAGTTCTCATGTACACAACATAAAAATGCAGAGAAACCACAGATTTATGAGATCATGCTTTTTAAGTATGCCCCTGTCCAAGAAACAGTGACTTCTAAATCACTAGCACTCTACATTCTTACCGACGTATTGAATTTGCTTTTATGAAGTAGGCACTGGTCCACGATATTAATTGCCATATTAGTGAAATATCTTTGGAGAGGACTGGAGATTTGCCATGTCACTTTCTAACTCCTTCTCTCTCCTTGACTCCTGGAGGGGAGGAAGGGAGCTGCTGCCTGGACGCTCGCCAGGCCAAGAGGATGGCTTGACGTACTTCGGATAGCATGAAAGCTCTCCTTATTAAAATATGCTAAATACACTTAAAATGGCTGGCTGAGTTCTGGTTGCCTCATACCATCTATCATTACAATCTTCCTCCCGCATTAAGGAACAAACCTCTGATTTCTTAGGCCCCAAAGGTGACTGTGATGTGGTCTGATGGGTCCCAAGGAACAGATCTCCAAGCAAATTGGTTGCAGCTCCTCTGAATATAGTGCTGCACAATTTGCAGCTGCTGGGGATCCTAACTGAGGTATTTTGTATAGGAAACTTTGCTGGGAAAAAATATGTACACCTACCTATCAGTCACTAGCTCTGTTGGGCTAATTATGGGCATTCCTGCTCAGCTACAGGTCTACAAATAGTGTTAAGAGAGGTGGAATTTAAATTTTTGGATCACCGAAGCTGTAAAGTTTGTCTGTTCTTTGCAAAATCTGTTTAACAGGTTTTTTCCTCTTTTTTTTTCTGTTGTTCCTTTCATTTTTATTTTTATTTTTTTCCAGAACAAGGCTTTAAAATGTGCAGCTTGGCAGTGAGGATGAGATAATAGATGCAAAAACAGTTTCTGGCACCCAAGATACGATTTGTACTTAAGACACAAATTGTCTGTTGCAAAACTTCTTGGCAATCCTGATTGACCCTTACCAATGGGCAAAGGGGTCTGCTCTAGCAGCCTTGGTCCTTGGCTATTCTTATTTAATAGAGCACTTAAACACGGAAAGCCATTTGTATTCATTAGCGTGATTAAGCAACTGAGCGAGTGGGACTTAAACACATGTTTAAAGTTATGTGTGACTCTGGTGCTTTGTTATATTGAGTCTTGTGGGCGATGCTCATGTGGGTGATGTGTACAGCTACTTTCTGTCCTCCCCTGACTTGCATTATTAATCTGATGCACTTTCCCAGCACTTGCTGATTCATTCTTTTCCTGTTTCTTCCTTGGGCTTGCTATATGGGAAAGGAGAGGGGGGGAAATCAAACAGCAGCTCTAGCTCACTGACTTTTAACATCTAGGAAATGACGGCTCCTGTGAGGGCTTAGGAAGCATTAAGCATTGAGCTTCTGTGTCATGATAGGATGGCTTAGATGATGTTGCAATAAACAAGTAGTAGAATCAGAAAGGATTTCAGTGACGTTGACCTAACCTTAGCATATTCTGAGTGGAGTTCAGCAGTGTAAACTGTTGCCCTACTCCTGTCTTTCTGCTATCCCTGCTGTGTTACCCCATCTTTTCCATGTTGCTGGCCCTGGCTTGATCTGAGACACAATTGGATGTTTAGTAAGCAAAGCTCCAACATAGGTTGGGGTGAGTTCTGGCTAAGTACGTATTTGTCTCCTGAGTTTTCAATTTGGGCTCTGCAAACTCTCTTCAAATATTCTGTTCAAATTAATTCATGCCTCTGAAGATTACATTTCACCTGCTGCAGCAAGCTCACTGCCATTTTTTACTGTAGCTTTTCAACTCTCAAGAGATCTATGGCTTCTGAAATTCCCTGCATGCATCAACCACATAAACACAGAAAGGAATATTGCTACCCATGTGTGGGCCTTTAGCAGAAAAGCTTGCATCACTCGCTAGAAGAAATCCAGAACTATTTCCCTACCGTGTCCCAAGCCAAGACGCGTTTTCTGCCTATAGGACACCTGTCAAAGAGGAACAGACTTTATATAAAATAAACAAAAATCATTTGGTGAGCAAGCTCAGGGAAGAGAAAAGAACCAGCCAAGTTCCGGATATCCTGGACAGCAATTTTTGCGCTTCCTTTGGCTGTCTTGAAGAAAAATATCACCTCTTTCTAGCCAATTCTGGTTTTATTTTCAGCCTAAGGATCGTGCTAAGAGTAACTGGATAACATAGATGAAATTTTCTTTCTTGCCTAATGTAATCAAAGGCTTAGCAGACAAGGTGAATTATGGCATGAGCTATAATTAAATGTTCTAGGGCTCAAGGTATGTAACTGATCTGAATGTTAAGAGAAGGGTGGAAAAATGAGCTGAAACGTGTTGGATGCTCAGAAAGCATGATGGGCCTGCACAGAGATGTTCCTTCCTTGGGGGTGGAGTGGAACCAAAAGGTCTCATTCCAGCATCCCTAAAGCGTGGTGGTGCTCAGCCCTGGCTCGCAGCATGGATATCCATGTTTCTTCTGAGTTTGGGGTTGCTTCTGGGTTCCTGGACCCCCATCTCTCAAATTCAGATGCAAGATGGGAAGAATTAATGTGATCAGTTGGGCGTAATGTCTCTATTTAGTTCCTACTTGGTTTTCCCTTCTTGACCTCAGTGGGACTTTTCCCCTGCCCTGTGCTCTCTAGAAAACAACTGTATATTTAAAAAAAAAAAAAATTAAGAAAATATCCCATATTTTGTGTTCCTCATTCAGTAGTTCAGATCAGGCAAAGTAATGGAAACGAAGACCAGAGTGGTTTAACCAAAGCTGACTCAATGCGTGTTTCAGTTTGCTGTGATTTTCCTGCGTGCAGCTCAGGAACCTCTGGGCGTTTTATTTGGTATAGTGTGAAATTACATTAATGCTGGGAGGTGGAGGCCTTTCTGTCTTAAGGAGATACTGTGCGACTGTTTATCCACAAGCTAAGAAAATGTTTTTGCAGTTGGCTGATGTTCAGTCCCATGAATAATATTTTGCTCTCTGATTAGCACAAAATGATCCGTGCATGTCTACGAACAGCTTTATGGTTATTCTGCTTGAGAGCAGGGCAGGTTTCTGAAATCCCTCCCTCCTGTTCTTTGGAATATCTGTGTTTGCCTTGGCATCCAGGCAACACAAAACGTAGGAACCCCAGGGCTGAGGGTGGACAAGCAGGGAAAATTCACTTTGTCCCATGCGAATTGCGAGTGATACGTGATCTGAACCAACTATCTCATTTCTTAGAATAACTAAAAAATATTTAATTACTCATGGCAGGGTGGAGCCATTGATGTAGTCTGGCTTTCTTGCAGTTGGGACCCATCAGTGTTCAGTTTTTCCCCCCCCCTCTTGGGATGACATGTTGCGTTCAAGTCACCTGAGCTCAATGCTGATCCTATGCTGGGGTAAACCATTCAGCTCAGTGGCATTTCCTGGTGATTAATCAGCATTTGGTTTCTGGAGGGAGGATTTTGCAGATCCTGATTTTTCTCACCATTGGGGACAGCACAGGCTTTAGCTATTTAAGATTACGTGCTCAACTTGGACTCTTTAGAAATGACACCTGTACATCCCAGCATCTTCAGCCACCCCACTGAACGTCTTGTGAGGTTAGTGCAGGTATGGGCAGGGCAAGATGGGGGCTTCCTTGCACTCTGTTGTCTTCTTCTTACATGGGGAAGAAACCCGGGTCTCCCAGATCAATGTGGAATTGTTTAAAACTGGAGTTGTGCATTGATTAGATCTGTTTTGTGTTTTTTCCAATTTTATTCTTTTTGATGAAGGATAGAATATTTCCAACTATTGAAACAGTGGTTTCTTCCCATCTTTTTTTTTTTTAATGAGGTCTTTACTGTGAAGCACAAATATTCTACGCTATTCTGAAACATGGGCTTGCACTGGGGCTGAGATCATGTTATGCTTTGCTCGTGGCTGGCTTTGGAGGCTGAACGAAAACCACATGCTCAGCTTTGGGAAAGCTCTATTGGGATGAAAGTCTGTAAATGCATCCAGGCAAATGGCACTGAAGGAAACTTCATGTTTAAGTTTTGTGATGTTACGCTGCTTCTCAGGCACCTGTTGATAAACAAGTGTTGCTGTGTGCTGCTT
>JAOWBP010004096.1:15669388-15685939 GCA_028571105.1 Tragopan temminckii | reverse complement strand
TGCTCCATCATGGATGTGTTCTGGCAATTAACTGTTGAGGTCAGGGCTGTTCTTGGAGAAACTGAGGCTCAGAAAAGTTAAGGAGTGCACCAAATCTCACATGTACCTCCATGTGGGTTGAATCCAACTCTTCCATGTCTCAGACAGCTGAAAATGAAGGGGAGGGGGGAAAAGTGAAATTTTGGAGATATTCTCCCAAAACACTCCCAAGAAAATCCTTTGCAAATTATTTTTTTTCCACAGTACTCTTGCAGAGCGGTGAATTTATGCAAGTCCTCTCTGGGTGTGCTCTTCATGTGTGGCTGTGATCAAGATATAAAAAATATAATAACAAAATCTTCTCTTGAAAACCAATTTTATTCATGTATATACCATGGGAAGATGAGCGGTGCAGCATTTGTTCAGGAAGACGTTGGATGCTGAGAACAGGTTGCTCTGGGGTCTGCCTCATTTGTCCCTCTTTGCAGAGAGAGAAGGCTTGATACTGCTTGGCAATTCATAGGATCAGGCTGCCGAGTAAATGGGAAATTCATTCAGAGATATCTAGTAAATACACAGAATAAGCTGCCAGCTCTCTTCTTAGAGCCAACAGTTCACTAATTTTAATCACCAGCTGGATATTTTTATGGGGAGTGAAGGGACAGAGGGGTATTATGACAGAACAAGGGAGGTGGGATTAGACTAATCTAACCCAGGCCAAGTGGGCTCTTCCTGCTCAGCCATGTGCAGTGTCACGACTGTGTGATTTAGACTACCACACACTCACCAGCACTGATAAGAAGGACAATTATGGGGCGTGTAATTGTCTCCTCAACCCGTGGAGCTCTGTGGATGGCAGCTGGGGAGCGTCTCCAGCTCTGAGTCAGAGCCATCCCCGCGATGGGGACGTGGGTGTCCTGATGACTGTGCCCCAGGGCTCTTGTGATGCTGCTCCACGTGGATCCTGGTGTGCACTCTGCTCTTGGATGGAGCTCACCCTCGCATTGTCCCATGCAAAAACTCAGCAAGACCTTTTGATGAGCTCCTTCAGCCTGCTGTGGAAAGGTGGTGGGTGGCAACTACATTACCCACCTCTGGAGAAGGTTTCTCTGTGTTGTGTCTCTGTTGAGTCCCTCAAGAGCAGTTTCTCTGGTTAATTGTCGTGTTTCCCTGTAACTTCTGGTTCTCTCCATGTCCTTCCTCACCTTCCGCTTACTCATACCCAGCTGAGACTCGTGCCAGACTGTCACAGCCTAAATGTGTCCAACAAATCAAGGCGAAAGGCACAGTGCCACTTCTCCTAGCCTTGGTTTTGCTGGATACTCCTGGTAGGAAGCATGGGAAGAGATATCCGGCGCCAAATTTCCCCCCCCCCCCCCTTTTTGTGAAATAATCCTCTGATTGGCACACAGCAGCTTTTGTTGTTGTTTATTTGTGTGGCTTTTCATCTTAATGAGGATGTACGGAAACAATTACCACATGGTTCATTCACAATATCAACTCAGGCTTTTCCTGTCTGCGCGGTGACTGGACTGAGCCACTGAACGTTGCAGAAGTTATGCTTTTTTACTCATTATTATTTTGCTTTAAATACGTGTTGTACAATAGGGATGGTTTTCCCCAAGAAATAATGTTTGGGTTTTGCACCAGGTGGCGGGAAATGCCCCACAACTTTTCCTCTTTGGCGGCTGAAATTCCAGATTCTTTTAGAAGATGTACTTTTACAGGAGGGCAGAAAGGGGTCAAGATGCACTGACTAATTCAAGATTTCCTCCACTCGTTTCCATAACAAATAATCATTTTTCTTTATTTAGCTGTGCTCACTGGTAGGTTTTCATTTGCATCAAAGCTTTGTTCTGCTCTTGCTTGGGCTGCCTCCAGAGACCAAAGAACATCACAAGCTGCTCCCAGCACATCCTCCGAAGACGTGGGCCAAAGTCAGAGCTGTGCGAAGGCTCCCAACTGGAAACCCTTGTGAGACCGACCCTGGAGAGCTGCGTGGGGAGATGTCTGTGGATATGGAGTGGACATTCCCAGTGGAAATCGGTCCTAAAACGAAAAACGCTGCAAACTTTTACCTGGTTATTTAGAAGGTGACTGGAATTCTGCCCCTTTGGGTTATATCCTTCCATTCGTGCGCATCTTGTCCGAGGCTGATTCAATATTACCATTATTTTCTGAGGAATTTTGTTCCTAGTAACTCAGGAAATGAGCCTTCAAACTCACCTCCAAAAGCTGTGAGCTGTGGCTTGCTTTTCCGTGTGAAACCCTGGCACCGCTGCGCTGGGGAAGCAATGGGGAATTTGGCAGGCGTTGGCTTTCCGAGCGGCTGTTTGCCCTTTTCCTGTCCCTGTGAAGAGCTGCCCCAGCAGAACAACGTGATAAGAGGCTGAAAAATGGTGTTGTGCATGGGAGATCTGCAGGGATTTGACAGCTAACTTCCCTGCAGATACTGGTTTGTGCTGGGTGTGCTCCAGCTGGGGACACGGGGGGGGGTTCGGGTGGGACTTTCCAGGGAACTGAGGTCATGGGCATGAGCCTCGATAGCAAGGACAGTGTCTCTTGGTCTGATGAAGGAGGTGTCCCTATCAATCTGGTTGTCTCATTTTGAGTTGCCCCACCGTGCACATGGACTTATTTGCAATAGCCACTGAATGGCAACTGGGCTGGCACCCAGAGCCTATTGCTCAGACTGGGGGACACCTGAGTGTGTGCTGGAGATGAGAAATCCCATTTCCAGCTCAGACATCTCTGCTCTGTCTTCATCTTTAAAAAAAAATAAAAATAAAAATACATGGCTAAGGAACTATTCTTGGCCCCATCCTTGGTGCTGTTCATGGGCTTGCAGTGGTTAGCAATGCATGCTGCACTTCTATTTATCTGATGCGCAGAGACATCTGTTTATCATATGTTGCACGTCTGATAAGCAACTTTTTTCTTTATCCCAAGGCCCGATTAAAGATTCCAATTAATGTAACTTGCAGGAAGGTCCTGTAACACAGCTTTTAAATCAATGTCATGTAAACTTCGCTGGGTTAATCCTGCACATCTGAATTCAGCTAAAAACCAACACCGCAAGGTCAGGCTGTACAAATTGATGGATTTTTATTCCTTTAACCTTAGAAGTGTTGCAGAGAGGGTAATAGCAGCAAGGCTTGCTCCTTCCAATAGCTTCTTTTTCCTGCACAAAAAAGAGCCATCAGATATTTTCCTTCTTTCTGCTATGTGTGTATGCATCTAATATATGCACATATATACATATATGTATTTTTTAAATAAGAAGAATTTAAATCAGCCAAACACTATAAAAAAGTTGCTGCTTCTTTTCAAGCGTCTATTACTTTTTCCATTTTTCTTTCATTAATTTCATTCTGGTATTGTAAACTGGCAATATAATGGAGAACATTTATCCTCGTTTTTGAATTACTTTTGGTAAAGAGCTGAATAGCTGCAATGACAAACCTCTTTAAAGACATTCACCAGCATCTCAGAGGTGATGAAGAAGTTAATGTTGGCATAACAAAGCAGCATGAATTTGCAAAAAAAAGAAAAAGAATGCACAATTCCTGGTCTTTTCTCATCTTTTAGGGAGAGATTTTTGCAGTGTCTCCAGGACTCAGAAGTAACAATCTCTTATCAGAGCTCTTCAGTGCCTTTACGCTATCATCAACACATGTAAACAAAGCTAATACTTTGCGTGGATAACTTTCTGCAGGAGAATGCAGCCCATGTAACAGCCTAAGGCAGAAGACCATGGTTATCAGCTCTAAGCTAAGGAGGGTATTTTATTTAGGGGATTCAGCACTTCCTGCATTCTTGTTTGTTTGACAATACTTTGTATTTCCTATATGCTGTTTCTTTGCTTTGTTCAGGCACAAATATATAAATATATTTTAAATTGAAAAGAGCTTATTGCTACTATTACAGCAAAGACCTGCTGGAGGCACTTTGCTTTTCAGCTTGGAGTTCTGCAGCTTTATTTTCCCTCCTTCCATCTCAGAATTTCTCTGTAAGAACAACAGAACTTTCTACACTTTTTATTCTTCAATAACTTCAATAAATCTTTTTTGTACTGGTTGATATTAAAGCTTGAAGCCGGCAGAGGAGCTCTGGAACAGCTCTATTCCTACTGCAGCGTTCAGGTGGGCACGGACATGAGGTGGGGCTGAGGTTCCTGCAGGCTGGGATGTGCCAACTGGACCATCCGAGCTCCCCATTCATCCTGCTCCTGCTGGGACTTCCTTCTGCCTTTCTTTTCTCCTTAACTTGACTCCTTTCCATTTTTTTCTTTCGTTCTCTCAAGAGCATTTGGGATTTCACCAGTAACAAAAGCGTGGTGCCAGGATTTCAGCTGGAGCTCCTTCTGCTGGCAGGATGACCACTTTGCACAGAGAAATCCCCCTGCGAGGCCAGACATGAGTTCTCTCCTTTTTTTTTTCTTCTCTCTCTCATGTACTTCTTGCCAGCAAAGGGACGACCTTAATAGAAACATATACACCAAGAACAGAGCTGGGCATGTGCCTGTCCCCTGCAGCTCGTTACTGCAGTGAGATGTGCTGAGATCCGTGGCTCATTTTAAACTTGGCTGAATCTTACCAGGAGCTTTTATCAGCTGCAATGATTTTGGTATCGAGCCCGATGCTGCATGTGGAAGTGATGGAGTCCAGAGCTGTGAGAAGTCCTGCTTTGAGTTTTCTGTCTGTTCTTTCAGAATCAGTGTTGTCTTTCTGTTGGATGACCATTCCTTCTCCTGCTAGATACTTTTGCCAATGATTTCAGTGTGGGCAAGACTTGGAAAAACACAAATCCCTGGCAGCCTAATTTCTTTATGTATTTGCCTAGTTACACTTATGGATGTGGACATTCCTGATTGTTTTAAGCACCAGTAATATGTAAGAGAAGGCTGATGCACATCAGACACAATCCAGCTGCAAGCTGTGATACAAACTCATGATTAGCTTGTTACGATTCTGTGTTAAGTGGTCCAAACCCAGCCCCTTAGCTGAGCAAGCACAGGAATCCCTGGGTCTCAAATCACCAAGCCCCGTGTGATTACCTTTGTTCGTGGCAATTTAGTTTGGAATGAGACACTTTGGGATGCTGATATGTTACTGAATCCGTAAACCAATCCATAATGCATGACAAACCTTAACCTCCCAGCAAATGTGAATGTGCACTGCACTCTTCTGAATCTGAACTTGTGTAGGATTCCAGTTGATACTTGTGGGTAGCATTTATGCAGAAAAGAAGTATCCTGTCAACAGCTGCTTTTGCTTTAAAAATCTAGAAGCATTCTTAGAAAGCATTTTGTGGCTTGCAGACTTATGTAGGATTTTTTTTCTATATATTCATTTTTCCTATCCCTCTCCTCCCTACAACAGTACTGCTAATAATATGTATTTTCTTATCCTGATGCACTTAATCAAATCCAAAACCAAAGACTGATAAGAAAAATGAATTAGAAACTTTAAAAAATCCAAGCCATCAAATCACTGGATATTTTAGAATGAAACTAAAGAGTGAAAGTAAGATAAAGCTAAAACATAGAATGACCTCCAAAGGTGCAAGGAATTTGGAAGCTGTAGTTCCAGTGAGATTTTCTCCTTGATTTCTAGGAATGAATACAAGAATGCTGCAAGAATACAAGGGAAGATGCTGGTCCATGGGTCTGCCTAGTGTAAATCTGATGCTAATGGGAACATTATTCAAAATTAGACTTTTGTACTTGGAGATTTTCCCTTTACAGGTTCAGACAGATGGTGAATGGGGGCTGGTTTTAGAAGATGGGATGCTAGGAAAGCAGCACACCCATGGTAGCCACCTCTCTCGGCTTGTTGAATTGATGCCATGAGCCTGGACCATGCGACTGCATGAGTATCCAATGCCCTTTGCCTGTCCCATGCGTCAGGAATTCCCATTCCTTGCCTTCCCGTGCATCTTCACTAACAGACCAGGATGCAAACCCGCTAGCGCCGTGGGGGCTGAGCCTCACCAGCCATTTTTCTCATGCAGCACCAAACAGCCATTTGATGGAAATGGCTCAGTGCCATCCCCGACCTAGGCTGCTTTTGAACCGGGCGACCTCTAAGTGAAAGGCTTGGTATCACATTGCCAGTTCCCCAAACCATCTGTCCTCCTTCAGTGAGCTTCCTTCAAAAGTCCCGGCACACTTCATAAACATCGCAGCCCTTCTCACCCCTCCAGCTGCCCCTTCCTCTAGGAGAACCAGCAGTTCGAAGGAAATACCACTCATTTCTCCTTTTCATTTTTTCTTCCCAAGTGTGTTAAATTTGACATCTGTGATTTGGCAAAGGCGAATAGTTGTGGGTTTGTTTTTTTTTTTTTTTCCCCTCTATGCTGTGTTTTAAACCTGTTGGTGAGGATGGAGAAGGCAGGGATCCACGCTGGTGCGGGTGGAGGCGATGCTCTGCCCGGTAGCAAAGCCTCCTCTCACAGCCACGTCTTTGAACGCGAACAATAAAGCAAACTTCCATTTCCTTAGCATAACATCGTCATGTCACAACCCCCGGAGCTCCACCTTCCCTTTCAAGAAGTTAGAAAGTGGGACTTTAGACAAAGAAAAATAGTCTCAGGTGGGTTCGCCATGGATCATTTTGACTATATTTTAAACACTGAAATGTCAATGCTTAGTCATAGACAAGACATGATTCTTATCTAGCTACATGTGGCTTCCAGTATAAAAAAAATTTGAACCCGTGCCATTTCCTGTTGGAGAGAGCTTAAACACAGGGGTGACAAGGGCACATCTATTTTGGATCCCTATTTTAAAAGCCTCCAGATATCATAGAAATCAACTGGCACAAACAGAGGACTTTGAATTTCTTTCATGGCGGTGGCAAATTACGTATATCAATGAAACACATACTTAGTGAAGCGGAAGTGAGCACCAGCAATACTTCAATCATCTTTGGCATATGTGTACATTATTCTGTTTGATCTCATAGGATGCTGGATTTAGATGATATAATCCATTCGGGTTATCTTCCTCGAAGTTGGAGGGACGTAAGGAGATATCCACTTTCACAAGATAAAATTAGCACCTCTTTATTTTTCGGATAAACATTCTTTTCTTTTTTTTTTTTCTTTCTTTTTCTTTTTTTTTTTTTTTCAGGAAAGAACTGATTAGAGTTACAAAGCATACCAATGGGTATGAGTTTATTCATATTCAACCCAAATCCTATTTATAATATAAAGGAAATAACATTGGTATTACACAGGGCAACTTGGACAGCCTGGATCTAAGAGTAGCGAACCACGCTCTTCAAAAGAGCCGAAAGCTGTTATTTTCCAAAACCATGGTGGGAAAGTAGAAATTTCACTTAAAACGAGACGATTGCACCAGAAAATGGCCTGCCCACACTGATGGGAAAGTGGGAATTTCACTTAATATGAGACAACTGCACCAGAAGAAGGTCTCTCCACACCGATTCTCCTCTTCTAATGCATCTTCTGACAAGGATCATCGTGGAGATACGAGCTTTACGTGCAAAGTATGGACCCAAATTCTGGACAAAGAGATTCAATGTATTTTCTTGTACAGCTCTTCATCTCAGTTTAGCTTCCACCTAAGCTATAAGTTCTACCCAGATCACCCAACCAAGCTCTCAAATACGAACCAATTCAGCGCTTTAAAACAGCCCAGTTTGAAGTTATTTTTGTTAAGTCAAAGCGTAGATGGCTTGGGCATGGGAAATATGTTTCTGGGTAGATCTGTGTGAATAACGGATTGTTTGGTTCACTTGCTGCTCCAAACAATTGGGAGAGAAAAATGGCTTCCGGTGAATTAAGTCTTTTGTACGATGTGGAAGCCTTAATGGACCTTTGAACTTTTTTTAAAATAAAGAAATACATTGCGTTATCTGCAATGCTTCATTTCATGTCAGAAAGAAAGGTGGTGACCTTCGAAATTCCTTTGATGGTGGTAACAGTCCGGTGAAATCAACATGATTTTCCCAAAATGTTTCTGTTGATTTGGATCTCTGCATTTCAGTCTGGGACGGGCAAAAACACGGTCGTAGGAGTTTTGCTTTTGTGTTTGTGGGTTTGGCAGGGGTAAAATGCTCATGGATCAGACCCCCGTGGCCGTTGGCTCCCTTACGTATGATGCACCAAGAACTTCATATCGGCGCATGCAGATATTTTCGTCTTGGAATCCACCCTCGCGTTTCCATTGCAGTTATGAAATAAAACCACAAGCGATACGATCTGTTGAAATATTCTGTGAGGCCTTGGTTATCAGGATGTGATTTTGTACCACTTCGCAACGTGAAGCTTTCCAGTTTAATGCACGATGACAGAACAAGATCCGTTTACAGGGATAAAGCAAGCTCGTTTTCAAGACCAAGTTTAGCAACTTCTCAAATGTCTGTTGTTGTCTGTCCTGTTAATTGGCTGCATGGCTGCAGTTTGTGTGGGCTGGCCATTATAACGTCAATAAATCCACTGACTGGAAATGAAATTTGATGCATAACGGGGCCAAATGTTGTGTTCCTGGGAGCCTGACCACGTGCCTTGGTCAGAGGAGTTCAGTGGATGAGGTTGAGTAGCCTCATCCAACATGAAAGCGGTTATTTCTAGAGAAGAAAGCTAAGCTCTGGGCTTTTATATGGATCTTCCACAAAGAGTGACCATTTAAATGTTTTTTTTCATGGAGGACATGCAGCAGAAAGGAATTATTCCTCCTTACCACAATGTCCCCAAGTTCAGCCTTTCCCCATGGGATTTGGACAAGAAGTTGATTTCCCTGGGCTGTTGGAAGTTTGGCATAAGATTTTAGTGTCAAGAGCCCAAATATTGCATTTTCCTGCCTTTCCCTCACTAAATAAAAATAAAAATCCCCCCAAATAAAACCTAATGGGAGAAAGCCCAAGGAACAAGAAAAACTGGGAGGTAGCAGCATGCTGCGTGCGATGGCAGACAGATTTCCACGCCAATGGGGATTATTAATGGCCAGAGCACGCCATGTGGTTCTTTTTCCACTCAAGCTGACAGCAACTGTTTGTCTTCTGTTGTCCAAATTGTTCAATTCTTCCCGTCCAAAAATTGTGATTTCTGAAGGAGTGCACTGCGAATGAGTCCGACACCCTGCAAGCTGCCTGCTCGAGTGGCTGTAATAGCAGATTATATTAAAATAATTATAAACTGAATGCATTACATATGAAAAAAAAAAACCCTCTAAATTTTAATTTGCTGCTTGATCGAGACAAAATCGTGGAAAACGCATAGACTCAGTTCCTGTAGAAATAGAAATGAGGGTAATGAGAGAAACTTATTGTGTGTGTGTGTTTCTGTGGGTTTGCAGTCACACCCGTTGCATCCCCTGAGAGCTCGGGTTTCACGGGGCAGGAGCCGGACCATCAAGCTGAGAGCAACCACGGCTGCAATTAGCTGCAGAAGCTGAATTTGGGGGGATTTCTCATTAACCTGTCATGTCAAATGCCATATGATAAGACGGTGAAAATTGGGGGGAGGAGTGGCAGTGGAGGGGTAAAAGTTCATTTTGCAAAGCAAACAAACAGCGAGTCACTTGATTTTACTAATTATCCTAGCCTGTGGCTCTCTCTGCCATTATTTCCCCCCCCCTCCCCATCAGTGTATGAACTGACAAGATAAGATAGGGGCTGGTATTTTCTAAACTATCCTGCCTGACGGCATATACAGATAATATGAGGATTCATTTGCAAGAGCGCACGGAAGATTGATTGATTTTCTTAATGCCGGAGCAATGGCTCATTACTGAAATAACTCCTGGCATTTGTGGGGAATGGTGTGAGGGCACAGCAGGATGCCCGCCCGCAAACGGTGCCCTGGATGCTGTTTTTTGGGTGAAAAGGGGTGATTTCGGTGCCGCGTTGCTACAAACTGTGGGTTTGATCCGCAGTGCAGCGGTACCGATGGGTGGTAAGTGCTGGATTGCACAGTCTGTAGAGCAGACTTTTTATATATACATTATATATATATATACTGTATACACATTTTATATATACATTTTAACGATACATTCCATTGCGAACTAATAGACCTGCAATTTCTCAGAAATGTTGTGGGCATGTGCTTAGCTGACCAAAAATCTTCCAATCTGCTAGAACGCACAGGCAAAATCGCACCCAGCCTGTGCTGCCTCTTGCTTGGGTTGAGGTTCTGCTTCAGTGTGAACCTCTCCAACCCTACAACAGAAGCCCACGAGGAATCACAGTGTTCTGCACACTCCCCAGCCCAACACATTGGAAAAAAAGAAGGGAATTTAATGATTATGCACTTGCCAAAGTTCTCACATGTAATCATTGCCTTAGCTTGAATTATGCACTACCTTAACAGATAGCTGTCTTTTTGTTCTTAGTTTTATTTTCACACTGCAATAGCTAAACGGATGCTTGAGGCTGTGCTGCCCTTACGTCGTGCCTTTTTCAAGCTCTTTCTGCAGAGCAACACGGGAGAACCACACCGTCGTCACCGCTGAGGACAGAAATATCACAACGTTGACTCCCAGTATCAAATATTAACCCGAAGCCAGTGCAAGGCGTTGTGTCAGAAGACGCTTGATCCACAAAGCTGGCTTCGTGCAACATGTTGCAGCTGGCGGGGTGTATTTATAGCTTTAAAAAAAAAAAAAAAAAGCACAGCAAAACACTGGAAAGAGTAGAAAGCATTTTAAACAGCAAATTTGTCAATGTTTTTCCTCGCTGCCGAGTCGGACGGTGGGTCGGCGCTGGTTTAGATTAGCTCTGTCCCGTGCAGTCGGACGGTAGCAACGTGAACCTGCAGCGCACGGATCCGTGGATAGCACAGAGAGGAGGAGGAATGCGGGGAATGTTTTCCCTCGCAGCGCTGCGGCGGTGCGGCGGTGACAGCGCTAACACTTCCCAGAGCCGAGGACCCCGAAGCCGAAATGGCATTGCCCACCCTGAAAGCGAGAAGGTAAAGTTTATTTTTCTATATATATGTATTTTTTTTCCTCCCCTTTCTCTCTCTCGCTCTCCCGTACCCAGAGCGGATCGAGACCACCAAGAGTGGCCTATTTTTTTTTTCTTCCATGGTGATGTACAATTCGCGTTTGCTAATAAAAAAAATCCTGCCTGAGGTCATCCACCTAAGTTCTCTCTCTCTCTCTTTTTTTTTTTTAACAGGAAACGGGGCTCAGATGTTTATATGTTAAAAAATAAGGCTGCTAATCTGCTTGCCCCTTTGCCCGACATCGGCAACTGTCACATCTTTTCTCCCAGCTTTGGGGCCGAGTTATGTGTTCGCTTAATTTCTTTTAAATCGGCGGAATAACCGCTGTCCTGCAATCACTGGATTTGCTTGCCAACACCAAGCAAAGCCACCTCGGCAATGTAAGTCAAAGTTTAACATAGAATTGTGAGATTTTATGCTTATGGAGGTGGAATCCAGCAGGGAAGATGGGAGAAAAGGGCTTAAGGGGCTGCAGCTCAGTGCTTGGTGTTTGTGTCCATCAAACACAAAGAATGCTGAACTGGGAACCTTTCAAGCACTGATGTCTGTAATCTCGGAGCAAAGAAGAGGAGATTCATCTGCACTGGTAGATTTCCACGCTGCTGCCCAACACACGATTTCAGCACACATAAAGCAGAGATTCGTTCCCTTCCATTAATCAATATTTTTAATGATCCTTGAGGTCCCTTCCAACTCAAGTCATTCTGTGATTCTATGATTTTTATTTCCTTCTTTTCAGCCTCATGCAGCATAGAGGCTGATAAAACACCATTAAAATGGGATAAAACCGGAGGTCTTTGGACAACACCTGAGCTGTGGGGTGACACACACTCTGCACTGCCCACCACTTCTTGCCTCGTTTTTCCCAACAGCTTCTCCACATGGTTGACATTTCTGATCCGGTGTGAAGCACAGCCCGCAGCCCACACCTGGTTAGTGGTGTGATGAGAATCAGATTAAATCAGCAAAGAGCTTCAGTAACAAAAGCAGTGGGAGCAGCAGGTAAGGCTTTGGAGTCGCCTTTCTTTGCAGGTAGAGGTCACATGGATCCTCATGCAGATTTATCTGGGAAAGATACTGGAGGATTGGGCTCCTTGTCTAATAAAATCTGTATTTTTTAAATCATGTTGCTGAAATGTGGTCATGAAGTATTAATGATGTTTTGCCACGATGTAGGAAAAAGGCAAATAGCAAAACTGCAGTGTTTACTGACCACACGGAAAGAGAAATGCTCAGTGCTCGAGGACAGCATCGGGGCATTCTCGCAGTGCAGAGTATTTTTCCTTCTAAATAATAGAAAAATAACTTCTGAAGTTACTTTGCGCCACTCATTAATGACAGTTTCTCCTTCTGAGCCTTCTGGCAAGCATGCCTGAAATTAAATGGCACTGATAACGCGGCGTTTAAATTCTATATTAAACATACAGATAATGAAACAAAAAAGCAGGAGGGTGACTTTCTGCGCGCCGTTTCAGCAATGACAGAACTTGGCGTATCGGGTTCGTTTATTGGGTTACGTGCAAAGCTTTGCACTGCAAAGCATGGCTGTGTGCATCGACCCCTTTCAGTCTCTCCCTGCGTCACAGATTTTCTGTGTGCTGTGGTTATAACTCCAAAAAATATAAGGATGTAGAACTTCAGCAGCCATTTTTCACTGTTTTATGGTGAAGATGGGCTTCTCTATGGAGTGATTGAGATCGGCACAGCAGAGCCCCAGCCTGACACACAGCTCCTTGCCCTGAGCAAATAACTGCGTCTCATCCCAAATACATACTTTGGGGGTTTTACTCCTTCAGTCAATCAATCCTCTGTTTTTCTAAAAGCCAAAAATCTGTATCTTGCCAGCAAGTTAAAGAAAATAAAAGCCCTCCTTCTTGGCACATCCTCCGTAACAAATGTGGAAGCTCGCCGATGGCCACAAATATATTGTAAAAAATGTGTAAACCAAAGGCGGTGATATTTTCCAAAAGAACACCTGGAAGGTGTAAATCAAAAATATTGTAAACACGTCAGCCGGGAACATACGACAGGCACACTGGTGTGCTGCACACCCGGCCCATCGCGCATTGCAAATCCAAATCGATAAATCAGGGGATGAACCTTGGGCTAATAAACAGGTTTTTTTTTTTATGAAAAGGGGATATTCCTTGCCCCTTGAGCTGCTCTTTGGAGGGGTAGCAAGAGATAAATTGGTTAAATTTAGGAAAATGCAGCAGGCCATTTTCCATAATGGGATTCTTTACAAAATCGCTGCTCAGAGGAACTTTCAGACAAAACTCAACTTTGTGTTAATTAGCAACAAAACTAATAGTGCAAATAGCAACCTAGCTCTTTTCTTAAGAAACATTTCTCGGGCGTTCCTTTCCCACCTCCAGCTTTTAATTCTTAATCAGATGCGAAGGTTCCACATTATATCTGACCTCTACCAAAGCGAAAGGGGCTGAAATTGGGCAAAAGCACTGCAAAGCCACAGAGCACGGGCAGCTCCGCGCTGCTGCAATCAGAGCCAGGCTCTCCCTCGCGGTTATCTCGGTTGGGTGATAGGAGCCCTATTAAACCACTATCTGCTGGAAAGCGTCATAGAGGCAGGAGGTTGGTAAACATTATAAAAACAACCCCTCATAAAAATTTTATGGCTTTACATTTCTGTACATTTTACAGACAGCACAGGGGAAAGAAGCTGCAATGCTTTCTCCTCCACCTTTCTTGCCGGCAGGAGATTTTTCCTTGCTTTCAGCTCATCAAAATAAATAGAAAGGCTGAAGCACGTTCGTTTCTCAGGCGTTTGGTGGGGTTGTTTCACAGGGAGAAGAAGCCGCAGGGAAACATAAGGGAACCTCACGGCGCTAATCCATGTGCTATAAACAACCATCGTCCTCTTTGGACACCACGATCATTTTCTGTGTCACGAATCACAGCGTTTTATTCTGTAGCCATGCGTTATCTCCTTTAAAACACGGAGAGAAAAACCCATCTGAACCCATGTTCCATGCCCATCCTCACCACTAATTATTAAGCCACATCAATTGATGAGAATTTTCAGATTGCTCCCCAGAAGCAGTACAGATGCTTGCTTCTTGAGTGAGTATTTATAGACTCTGAATGGGTCGAGTTGTGAACAAGAAAAAAAAAAGGTAATTGTGCTTGCGAGTGAGTATTTAAATATTTACATTTTAAATATATTTGCTGCCAGCTGCTGTTAGTGAGAAGAAAAGTAATTTGGGAAATCACAACCCTTCCTATTTCCCACATTTTTTACCGTAATAAATGCACATCTCAATTTAGCATGCCCTGAAGCTCGGGGAGCCCGCATCATCACTCACTAGTGTTGTGGGACTGCACAAGGACTGGGATGTGGGGCTCTGGGCATTGAGCCTGGGCAGCCCGAGTGGCTCTTTGCGTGCAAATCTCTCTGCTGACCAGCGGCTGTGCTGCTTTCTCTGCTGCTTTCTCATGTTATGACTTCAAGCTTGCATATAGGAAGACAGGTGGCCTGAGTCATACTTCCCAAACCCCTCCAGCTCATGGGTCTGCCAACGTGGCAGTGTTGGGTGATGACGTCCAGGTTCACGGGAATGCTCCAGTGATGCTATACCCCATACCCCAGCCTACACCTCGGTTTAAGTCACATTGGAAAGTCCAGGAGGCATTAAAGCATCAGACAGATGAGTAAGAGGACGTCATGAAGCAATAAGGCAGATGTGTCCTGGGTCTGGGCATCGTCCCCCATTCCGTCCTTCTGCAGGTGCTAAGTATGGCCAGCCCCAGTGTGGGTCATCCTAACCTTGTGAAATTGACAGTTTCCTTTTTTTTATTATTAGAATTTTTTATTTTTTTTTTCTCTCTCGTCTTTCCATCTATGCAGAATGGGTTTTACCTGTGGAAATTTTTGCCTCTCTCTGGGACAAGGGAAGAGGATCGCTAGAGTCAAATAAAGCTGGGAATCAAAAGGGGATTTTAGGTCATTCCTGCTACTGAGGACCTCTAGAGAGGATCTGCTCCTTCACAAGGAGTCTCTTCCAAAAAAACAATCCCACAGTGTCCAACACCTCCCTTTTGTCCTTTGCTCTCAGTTCAGCTCAGTTCAAGTACTGGGCTCCCTCCTGCCCTCGGGATGTTCCCTGTATTGATGCAAACACTCCCGATGACGCAGCTTGTGGTCACAGTGCTTCATCACCTTCCTTGTATGACAGGGAGGGGAAAGGAACAAAAAACAGTGTGATGATATCAAATTCTCGGCATAGATGTCCTTCAGCTACCGTGTACCTGGGCAGTGGTTTCAGTGCTTAAATGGTCTGCGTTATCTAACAACGCTGGTGTGGTTTTTATTGGTGGGTTCTCCAGTGATTGTGCCATTGGCTCAGGATGGAGAATGAAAGAGCAGAGGCTGCAGCCACCAGCTTTGCTTGGTTTGGCGGCTTCCAAATGACCCTTGCCACCATTTTTAAAGGTTTTGAGTAAAAATCAGCCTTGTCCATATCAGTGCCAGATCACTGCCTTGAGATCTCACTCTCCTGTCTTTACCTGTCTGCCATTACTCGATGTGGGAGAAGCTTTGCTTGGAGGAGCTTACCAAAGAGCAAGAAAAACAGCCCAACTCTGGAAATACTACTGTTTACTTTAAAGCACATTTTGTTTCCATTTTGCTATAAATATAGAAGTGAAAATCTACTGTTGTGTAGGCCCTGTCACTTCAACAGCAGTTGAGCAGAATTTCTCACATGGTCTCTCTAGTGCCCAGAAAATCCTTCAGAAAATGCCAGACCCAATGCTGTGAGGCATCACATCCTTCTGCAAATCACTGGGAGCTTAAAAACACTCACCCCTGGACAAAAAATAGAACAAAATAAAATAAAATAAAATAAAATAAAGGAACACAACGAAATCTCAAGTCTTAGGGAAAGGCTGGGATGGTGTATTCCGCAAAACTAGGAGAAACACCACCAAAAGTTGGAAGGATGTCCCAGAGTTGTGTTTTCAGCATGGCTCACGTAATAGCAGTGCAGGTTTGCATGCAGTGCATTTAGGTATTTATTTTGGTGCAAGAGTTTGGCTGAAAGTATTTTGTTTAAGATTTCAGCGAGTCAGGAACAAGAAGATGGGTGGGAAATGCACCATTAGGAAAGCAAAAATGGCAAATGGATGCAAGCTCATTGCACACAGCTTGCTGGAATATTTTCACAATATCTGAAATTCTTCTTTTATCTGAACTCAAATGTTCCTGACCCTCGGATATGCAGAATGGGGAGAGGCAATGGGTGGCTCTGAGCCTCTGTTTCACCCTCCAGCACCACAATGCAGTCCCCGTACTTGACACCCATCAGCTGCCCTATGGATCCCACCCAGATTCTAAAAAGTGCTATTCCCAGGACATTTCCTCACCTTACATTGGAAAGAAGTGGTATTTCACACATTTATCCCTACCCAATGCCCAAAACCTGGGATTTGAGAGTAGACGTGCTCAATTCTGTTGCTATCCCACTGCTGTTACTTACAGGGAAGATGTCTTTTTATCCAACACTGAGCTCTGTTAATTAAAAGGGAGTTGGAAATGAGCTCTCTGTTGTATCTCAGATATCACAAACGTGGTTCAGGAGG
>JAOWBP010004096.1:15625504-15660621 GCA_028571105.1 Tragopan temminckii | reverse complement strand
ATACTGGTGTTCATGTAATTCTATAATCACACGGTACCTCTAATATTAGCATGATATTTCAGTCGCCCTGGAACAAACATTCCAGTGGTTCAGAATATATATATTTAGGTGTTTTTGTTCCAGGGGTAGAAGAGATGAAAGAGAAATGCCAACTGCTCAGACTGCTCCAGGGTGAAAACCAAACTCAGGAACGTTTCTTGGAAGATGATTTTTGCTCTTTCCCTATCCCAAGCCCCAAACCGTTCCTCTCATTGCTGATCTGGGAGCAGGGTTGGACTTATAGGGCTGGTTCTCCTCCAGGGGCACCCTGAGGGTGTGCAGCACTTGGGTAGATGTCTACAAAACCATGAACAGCCTGGAAAGGGTGGGAGTCAAGCACCCTATCTCTTTCAGTGCAAGAACAACCAGGAAGAGGTTGCTGGTTCCAATTATGTGAGGTTAGCTGGGGTGCCCTTGGATCAACTTTGGGAACATGTGTCCAGGGACACTGCTGTAATTACAATATTGGTCACTGGTGCATGGAAACCTCATTTGTCCCAGCAAGCCGTTGGGCTAAGGACAGCTGAAGGTTAGGGCTATATTAGGTATATGACTGTCCTGATGATAGCTTTGTAGAAGACAGTGTTGGCCTTTATGTCCTAATCCTGATCTAATGGGTGGCAATCCCAACTAGGGTTGGAATTAGGTGATCTATAAGGTTCCTTCCAACCCATGTGAGTCTATGAATCAATGATCCAGTCCAGCTTCTGACCTGATTTTGGACTTCTGTGTGCTGGACTCTCCCACCTCGTACTTCTAGATGGCAGAGTTTCAAGCAATTGAGTGGATGTCACCACTGGAACGTTGGCTGCTCAGTAGCACCTCATCTCATTGTGCTCCTGGGGCTGTGTCCATGTGTCCTGCTGCTGCCCTGCCTGGACTTCCCAGTGAGATCCCCATGTCCTCGGTCCTCTCCCAGCCTCCCGGCTCGGCTCCTCTCCCCCAGCAGCTGTCTGCTCATTGAGAAATTACTCCCCAAGGCTGCTTGAGAATACAAACGAGCAGGCAACAGAAACAATAAATTACACCGACTGTCGCGGGTTCTGCCAGGAGATGCAATAGCTGAGCCTGTTTCAAATGGTATTAATTCAACACGCTGACAGAGAAGCTGCTGGAGTTATTGTTATCACGGTGGCTTGATGGGGCTGTCACCTCCTTGCCAGCTGTCGGTGTAACACGGTGCATTTAAGGATACTTCCTGGGGAGGGATTTGTTCATCCCTCCTTTTCCAGAGATTTGTAATCCTGCGGATATAAAACTGGTGGTGATGGGAAGGAGTCATGTGGAGCAGCCCTGAAAATCCAGCTCATGACATCCTTGTGGGACCAAACACAACCTGCAAGGAGTGATGGCCTTTGGCATGGCACCACAGCGCCTTGCTGCTTTGACACTGGGACTTGTTATCCTTGTCCATGCCCAGCATGAGCTGACGGAGGTCCTCAGGTGCTGCAGGCATCTACAAGAGCTGAAGGCTTAAGGATGAGGAGAAGGGCTGCAGTCACTCCTAGACCCTGGAGAAGCCAACACTGACATTTCTCACCCTGAATCTTCACGTGCCAGCTGGATGCCCCAAGGATATGGCATTGTTTTTGTAGGGCCCTACAGAGCACGATGATGTTCACCATAGGGACAAAAAGAAATGGCTGCTGGTTCATGGTCCTGTGTGGGCTGGCCCCCTATTAGGGCACTACAGGGAAAGGATACTTCCAGACCTATTTCTGCTGTGTGGCCTCATTATCAACTGGATGACTAAGCATCCAGTTGTCTCCATCCTCGTCTCCAGGGCTTTGTCTGAACCCAGTGCCACCTCCTCACAGGGTCATGGCCGTGCCGCCAGTAACGTCAGCTGTCCTTTGCACCCCGCACCTGGGGGCTGGTAAATCTGTAGGCAAACATTATTCCTTCCTGAAAAGTCTGCCTTTGTGGGGAGAATATAAAAGCTGCAGGGTTTTATTATCTTTCTCCTTATTGTCTTTTTTATTGCCTTCTGGAGTCACCCAGGAGAGCAATCTCCATCTCACACCATGGCCCTGCCAGACTTCCTCTGCTGCCGCTGTGACCTAAGAAATGCAAGTCAATGCCTTCCCCTGCTTGGAGCATTAATGTGAAGGGCCTTCCTTACAGCCCCAAGCTGCAGAAATTTTTCTTGGTGTTGCTTTTTGTGGGCACCGTTCCATCTACTTGCAGGCTTGCATCCCAGAGGACGTTCTCCTGCAGTGGGAAGGCTCCCATCCCACAGATACCCATATGTGGGTTCAAAGGGTTGTCTGCATGAGGAGACAGAGCTGCCCTTTACCCATTTGTTAGCACCGATCTCCTGCTCCTCAATGGCTCTGGTTCTTATGGAAGTCAGAGCTGGAGCGGAAGAGGCAGGGGCAGAGCAGATGGTTAGTTGCAACATGTGCATATCCTTTAAGGAGAAGGTGTAAGCAAGACACTGGTGCTGAGGTCAGCATGAGGTTCCAAGGACTCCTCTCTGCCTTTATCTCACTGAAGTATGCAGTGCTTTCCTGGGAAGTCAGGAGGGGAACAAAGAATACGCATGGACAGACAGGCACAGGAAGAGGCAGGGGAAATGCCTTGCTTTGGTCTCCTGGTGGCAAATCCAGCTCCAGATTGCTGCTGCAGAATCATCAAGGCAAGCCTGGGTGCTACCGCAATGTCTGTGGTGTGGTATATCCCTCCTCTGCCTTTGCCAACGTCTCCATAGTCAGTGGGGTCTGAACTGAGTGGGAAAAGGGGCTTGGTCTTGCATTAGGGAACTTGTGACATGGGAGTGATATCTTCTGCATCCACAGTGTGATTTCTCTGTGATAACCCAGGCTTGGCTTGGATGTATTTTTGGGGTTTTCTGCTTGGAAAGTGAAGAAATACTCATGAATGTTGTAATGGAAAGTCACAGCAATTTTCTCCTTATATTCATATGTTCCTGGCTCCCCATTTTTGCTCCCCCTTCCAAGAAAATGGGTAATTTTTCAGTCTAAAAAAAAAGAGGGGCAGCTTGTAAGCAAGGATAACCCACCAAGTCCACTGGCTTCTCAGTAGACCCCAACCCAACCAGCCTTTAATTCAATGCCTGGGCTCTGTGTGCATGGCAAATTTTGGAATTACGTTTGCTGTATCCGACCTTCCTCTCCCATCCATGAGCTTCCTTTCCTATGCATTTCCATGATACGATATAAAATCACTAATAGCACACTCACACATCTGTTTCTGCGGGTGGAGTTGATCCAAAAATGAGCACTGTTTCATTTTACAAGAACATTTATTATTATTATTATTATATATATTTTTGAGAAACGCTCTATAGCCAAAAAGTAATCAACAGGCTGCTGTTCCTCAGCTTCAGAGCATGGGGGCGTTGGGGTAACTTCTTCGAAATCTTGCAAAACTCTGCTAAAACCGAAACCCACTCTCACAGAGCACCCACTCAACCTGCTTCCCAGCACTGAAGCACTTTGCAGCCGTTTGGCTGTTGGGTTGGAGGCTCGTGTTGCAGTCACGTTTTGTGCTGTTGCGGCAAAGCCTTCCCTCCTTTGACGTCCGATGACATTCCCATCGTACTTCCAAGGTCACCATTTGGGCTGACTCACCGAGGACCAAGTGGGGGATTTCCAGAAGGAAAAGCCGCCGTGTGAATATTTATTTTTTTCTGCATTTTTTTTCCCCCCAGCTGCGCATGCATGTGTGAACGCTGAAAACTGATTCTGCACATCCTGGCTGAGATATTCCAGGTTCCATTGCCTGGAAAGGATGAGAGGAGGTCCAGCTTCATCCTGGAGCTGCGTGGTGTCTTCTTGTATTTGGGCAAAGGACGAGAGGAGCCTCAATTGCTGTGCAGTTTAACGCAGTTTCAAAAGACTGACACCATAATTTTGCCCAACCACGTGAATGCTGAAGCTGAGATATCTGGGGAAAACAGTGGGTGAAATATCCACTTCAGGCTCTGGGCAAGGACCTTTGTGTAGGCACAAAGGGATTCTCCATTAAACCTGATATATTTGGCTGTGCTTGTCTCCAGAAGCATCTGAGGTGGCGTCCCATGAGCACGCTATGCTGCCATGGCTGGTTATGACCATATCCCAACTTAGAATCACACAATTGTTCAGGTTTTAAAAGACCACTAAGATGCCCAAGCCCAACCCCAACTTAACCAACCATGCCCACTAACCATGTCCTTCAGTGTCACACCTCCATGGTTCTTGAACACCTCTATGGAGGCTTTGCACATCTTTTCCCTAAAACCCGGAGAAGTTATTTGACAACAGAAAAAAAAAAACCAAAACCTACAAATCCAAATTTTTCTCCCCAAACCTGAGCACTGCAATTTCCCAAAGCGCAACATCACCCTGCGGGTACAAAAGACCTTCTCCATCATCCCAATCCTCGCCAAGCAGAGACACCACTTGGAAGACATCCAAGGCTATGCAGCCTGACCAATGCCCCTTCATTACTGGAGGGAGCTGATGGAGCATTAAGAGGGGACAGGAAAAAAACATTCAGCTGTGGCATTTGTTGGTTGCGTGCAGCCGCAGGCAGGAACTGCTTCCTCTGTTTGCAGGCTTGTAGGGAAAGGAGAGCTCAACGGAGTTGCTAAATTAGAATGAACTGAAAAATATTGCTGCGAACAACAGAATGTTTGGCCTTTTTTTTTTTTTTTTTTTTAAAAAAAAAAAGCAAAAACACAAAACCTTGGAGTGATTTACATGGGAAAGGGGAGCCGGAAACAATTTTAGAGGCTGTTTTCCAAAATTGATGAATAACAGAAGATACAATGGTTAAAGCAAATGGCCCAAATTTCCTGCTCTTTTAAGCAGCTGAATGGATACTAAAAACAAGGGTGCCCTGTTTTTCTCCTTATAGAGCTGGCAGAGGTTTTCCCTGGGTTATTTTGGGTCCCCAAGGCAGAGCTGGTGGCCCAGCAGAGCGGGTGCTGCTCCGCATCGCGGCGGCTGCTGGGGCAGACAGGATGAGTGGGACTTCCAGAGGTGGGGAATAGCGGCGTCATTTTGAATCATTTCTGGTGAATAATGCTGAAGTTATGAGTCACAAGGAGGGATCCTAAACTTCCGTTTGGATTTTTTTTTAACGATTCTGTGGGTAGCGATCTGATTTCTCCTGTGCCTGAGCCTTGCTTTCCTGCAGACCAGGCTACATTTCCCTTCTAAATCTCATCCTACTGGATATAGATGCAAGGTTTTCTCCAACCAGGCACAACTTGGAAGTGTTTTCTTCTCCTTGCAAAGATTTCTGTTGTTTCTGGAAAACATTCTTGCTGTGCTTTGTGAAAAAAACAACAAACCTTGGATGTGATCCCTGCAAAGCCGTTGTCTTCATTGCCTTTAGCCAAGGTCCAGCAGTTGCAGCACTTCTCTGAAATACCACTAAGGATGGCCATGTGGGTAATCTCTTCTCAAGGCCAGAACAACCTATGGAATCTCCAAACAACCTCTTTGCTATGACCTCTTGCAGTCTGTCTGCTCCACATGTACTGAAGAATGAAGGACAGAAAAGATTTTAGATGATTAAATAGACAAAAATACAGCTTTGCAAGCAAGGGAAGCAGTTGTGCTGGCTCAGGTCAGAAACATATCGTGAGTATAAAGAGAATCATAGAATCATTAAGGTTGGAAAAGATCACGTAGTTCAGCCTTCAACCTGTCACCAGCATGGAGAAAAGAAAGCAAAGGAAGGGATGGAAACTTCATTTCCATGCCATCTCACTGCAAGGTTCACCGTACAGATATGGGACCTTGTGTTTGGAGATAGAGTTTTTAGCTGGGGAATAAAGGCCTGAGTTTTGAGGGCATGTGTAGTGAAAATGCTAAGTCACAACTTGAAGCAGTGATGGAGCACCTGGTGGGAAGGCAGGGCCAGCCCAGGGGAGCTCAGGTGTGTGCAGTGTGCCTGAGTGATGGAAGGGCTGGAGCCAGGATCCTCCCCTTCCCAGCCCTCATTTAAGGGTTGGCAGGGGAGGTGAGGGCATCTTGTTGGAGAGCCTGTGTACCTAGGGCCTTCTGAAGGTAAGTGAATTCTTTCCTTTATTTCTATGCCTCTGGCTGTTATGTTTGAGTGACTCCTGCTTGCTGCAGCTTGCGATCTTGCTGCTCTGCTGTCATTATTGCCTTTTCTATTGAATTACAGTGTTGTAGGTGCTATGCAGTTAGCAGTCTTGGTTGGAGAAGGCCCTATCTAGTTTATGGGCATCATTGGGAAATATTCTGGTGACTAGCCTAGCCCTGTGGGTACACCAACACTGGCTGATGTCAGTTGTGGGAGAATAGAATAGTACACTTAAGAGAGATCCTCCAGGATCATTTGGTCCAGCCACCAAATTCCAACAGGTACATCATCACTGAGTGTAACAGAAAGACAAAGGAGGAATCTGCTCTGCTGTCAAGACTTCTTGTCCTGGATTATTTCCTCTCAGTGGGTGTCTTCTGCTTCCAAATGAACTTATGTAGGGGAATTTGAGGAGCCCCTTCCAGTCTGCTGGTCTGCTCGCTCCCATCTTATTAGGTATATGCACTCGTGTCTGTGGGCTCCTGTGTCATGCTGACTCCTCCAGCTTACTTCAGGCTTTGAACACATTGGAGACAATCAACTTCTTTCCCTGTTTGCTTCTACCATCCCTCCAACATCTTTTTCTCCCAGAATTCTGGGAACTCCACCAGGCAGTTGCACACACTTAATCAAATAAAAGTAACCACAGATGGCAGGTTGAGTTGCTAATTGCTCTCAAACAGTTATCTTATGTTTCACTGCTGGGCCATATGCTCACTCCTCCCCAAAGCCTCCTCTTCCTCAAGCTTCTGAATTGGACAGACCATATATTAAATGCATCATTGCAAAGCCACAATTACAAAATCCCTCTCTTGGGTTGTTTCCCATGTTAACCGAGGCCTGATAAATCACGTTGTGTATTTATGGACTCCCTAAGCAAATTGTCATTCAAAATGCCACTTCTGGCTTTCAAGCCCAAATGAATTACCGTGCTTGTGATACACACCTCTTCCTTAACAACACATTCAGATGTCAGGACGCTGAGAAGCACTTTCCTCTCAAAGGCTCATTCAGGCCTCAGAGGAAAAACATTTCAAACTGCTTTGGTGGTTTTTAACCAGTTCTTTCCCAGTGGTTGAGGCATTCTGCAGAGCCATCACCTTGGTAGGTCTGTAGCTCAGTGTGAGAAGAAGGAAGGTCTTTGTGCTGTAGGTTGCATGTAGATGCTGAGCTTGTGTGAAGACCTATGAAAGTCACCTGAATTATAAAGTGGATGAGTTTTGAGGAACTGGTATCTCATCCTTGCATTCCCCACCCCAAACACTTGGGGTGCCCAAAGGACTTTCATGTTGCCATCACCATTAGCGATGATGCTGAGATGAAGGGGAGGAGAAGTATGAACAGGGGATCGGTGTTGTGAGGGGAAGAAGATGAATCCTAAGGTGAAAATAAATGCTTCCCCCAGGAGACGTCTCCTGGACAGGGATGGAGAAGAGCAATGAGAGAGCATTTTACTAAGCTCACCAATGGTGCAAGGTTTGATCTGCTGGATAGAACCTGGTGTCTCAGATCTACACGGGTGTGCAATGGCATCACCATGAGACGTAGGCTGGGAGCTTTTGAGGAAGTTCAGGTTGGATATTAGGAAAAATTTCTACTCAGAGTGGTCAGACACTGGCACAGGCCGTCCAGGGATGTTAGTTGTGTCACCATCCCTGGAGGTGTTGAAAGAACGTGGAGTTGTGGCACTGAGCAACATGGTTATTAGGCATGGTGGGGATGGATTGGGGTTGGACTTGATGCTCTTAGATGTCTTTTCCAATCTTAATGATTCTGTGGTTCTATGATTTTTTTTTTTGGACCATGGCTGTAGATTTCTGATTTATCTTAAGCTGTTGTAGGATGTGGACTGAAGTTCGATATGCAAAAATCTGTGTCAGATCTGGGTTTATGATGAATGCTGATGTCTGGGAGGGAGTGAGAATCTTGAGTTGTACAAGACCCCAGGGAGGATGTCTGTAACATGTGGCTAATGCTGCCCTTAGCAGCAGAACGCACTGTTCTGAAACACGCGGTACTAATGATTATATACGTCCACTTAATGTCATCTGCAGAGCCCAGCGTAGGATGGGGTTGCACAGACAGAGCCCTTTGTTCTGAAGGCTGACAAGCATATGGAGACCAGCTCTGACCTCAAGCTCAGGATGCCCAGGGGTTTCACGAGCACCCAAGGACAAAGGCTGGCAAGCGATGAAAGGGCTCCTGCTCTCATTTATTGCACTGGTGTCCACAGAACTATGTCGGTGAGGATGGAGGCTGCTGTCATCAATGAGGTGGGCATGGCACTCTTGACGTGGTGGGGTTCTCATCCAGCGTTGGGTGGAATGCAGAGTTGGTGACACTGATGGAGCTCTGCAACTTTGCACAAGAATCCATAAATACTCAGAGCTGTGCACGATGCACACTATTTCAGTCGTGTAAAGTGAGTTTGTACCACGGGAGAATGGTAATCTGATAAACAGGGTTGGTGTGAGAGCCTGCTGGGAAGGGGAAGGCAGTGTGCTGAGGAAGCCCCATCGTAAGCATTTTTCCTGCCCTGGGATGACCAACGTACATCCTGAGAAAAGGGTGCTTGCATTGTGCGGCTGGCCGCTCTGCCCATCCTGCCAGGAACAATGGGGCGGCTCTTTAAAAAAAAGAAAAGGCATTTGTGGGGTTGTGGGAGAGAAGAGCAGGGAGCATTGGGGAGGATGGGTGGGCAAGGGGGGAGATGATGCAGGAGGAGCAGTGATGTGTCTCGGTGTAGCCCACGTTCTGCATGTCCCCGTTTTGTCAACCAGAAACATGGAATGAAGGTGCTGAGTTGAATCCAACCTTCTGGGGATGTTTAAAGCTTTCCCACCAGTTCTAGAGATGCTACTGGGGCGCTCTGTGGGGTGCCAGGTGGCGACAACCAAGATATTGAGGGCAGAGGTTGTATCTTGGTCAAGCATCTCTTCCTAGATGAGTTCTCATTCTTGCCTGTCCCTTCTGTGCTTAAGTGCCTTTTCTTTCCATTTCTGCAGCTGGCTTGAGATGTTTTGGGGCCATTCCTCTGGGAGCAGCCACATTTTCCATCACTGGATGCTTTTTGGAAAGCATCTTTTTCTTCTTTTGGGAGCCCAAGAGGGTCTGGATTTGGAAACTAAAGGCAAAAGGCAGCATTTTGAGATTTAGATTTTCAAATAGACCCAATTAGATACAAATTAATGTCATGACCCCTTTGTCATGCCTCAGCTCAGCCTGGCTGGGTGAATGCTACCCGTGTACTTATGGGGTCAGGGCTGCTGGAGGGGGAGAGCCCCACGGAGCCCTTTGCCCAGGGCCTCAATTATTTGGGATTCTCTAAATCCCACCAGAGCTGACAGGGAGAATTTGAAAGGATATTGCCAAATTTTGCTGTCGTCATCAATTAGTCTTTATGGCTGGGGCTGGCATTCCTGACTTCCTGCAGTTCCCAGGAGCCTGAGGACTTAATGTCTCCCTTGGCTGTTGTGGTGGGGCTCATTAGCCCTGGTTGGGGCTAGGAGCCTGGCTTTCTCTCACTGGGGTTCAGAGTGCTGGAAGTAGCCCCTGAACTGCTGCCTGGAGATACTCCATGGACATGTGAACATTTCGGGAAGAGTTATGAGTGAGCATACCCCAAAGTGCATGGTAAGCTTCATAGGGAAAAATGGAGCCATAAGCATGGGGCAAGGAAAGTAACCTGTTTGGGAGCACCCACCAGCCCTAATGCTCCATTACTGATTTGCTTTACAATCCTGTAGTCACTTCTTAATACCACTCCATATCTCTGAGGCAGACAAGCAGGTTGATCGTAGGCTTCTACTATAATTCTTTTGCCTTGCAACACTGTTGGTTTTCAGTGCACGATTTCCTGTTTTTGAAGGGCTGAGTTTTTAGGAAAAAGTCCCAGTTGCATTGAAGATAGTGGCAAAACTCCCACAAACTTCCAGCAGCCAAAGCTGCCTCCCCAGTGTGCTGTTTTTCTCCAAAGTGATGAGCAGCCACAACTCAGCTTGACACTAATGGGAGCTGGGAGTCCCTGGAAGCTTCATAAAGTCAATAAACCAGCACCTAAAGCAGAGGTGTTTCATCCTTCTGATATTTTAAATAATTGTGGTTCCAGCCTGATGGACACAAGCCTGGGAAGTGATGGGGTCTCGATTCTGCCTGGCTGGAAGGCAATTTGTATTTGGTGCAGGATGATGAATCAGCAGATGCTGTCTAAGTTCATCTTCAGCACTTCAGAGGCTGTTAGTTTCATGTTGATAAATCAGATGGCTGTTTTGCTTTGCAAAGCTGGTATCTTGCCTCTCACCCCCCCCTCAGCAGCACAAATTGCTGCAAACTCAGCGTGTTCCCATAGGCCTCAGCTTGGAGAGCAGGTGATGCTGGGGATTCAAGCTGCGAGTGGGTGTGAGTTACAACCTGACACGGCAGCTCCGCTCCCAACCTGCACCAGCAAAAAGTGAGAGCGTCTGCGTGAGTTTTGTCTCTGCTGGGAGACAGGTCGTGGTTTGAGAGAGATTTTCCAGACTCTGTTAAACTGCTTTCCAAGTGCACGGCGTGTTTCCTCAAGGCAACCGTAATGGGCTGCACCGAATAGCTGATGGTTTGAGATCAGTTCAGTACGGATGGGTTTAAGGCTGGTTCATTTCCAGGCAGCTGCACGTTGTTGCAGTCTGCTAATGGTGCCACAAGAGCTACTTTTTCCTCTTCTGGATCACAATAACCCCTTTAATTCCAGAGCAAGTCCTCCCTCTTCAGCATCCTAAGGAGCACTCTGAGCACCGCCCCTCTGCAATTTCCCTTTCCCTCTTAACCTTGACCTGTAATATGCTGAAAGTTGTTACCGAGAACTACCTTGATCAGAAATGACATTACTAAAATGTAACGCTCAGCCAGATCCCACAACAGCCCGGCCATGGTAAAGATTCCCAGAGCCAACAGTTTGAGTTATGGATCAACCCTGTCCTGGAACAGAGTGCACGGAGCCAACCGCTATGAGGTAGCAGCTATTAAGTTTTGTTTGCTTTCCTTCAGAGTGGCTGTACTTTTTTTTTTTTTTTTTTAAAATTTGTGTTCTCAGCCCAGCTTGTGCCCCGGGCACTATTTGCACACAGCAGCTCCTCATTGCAAGGAGAATATGGATGCGAGAAGCAGAGGATGCTTGCATTGCTGCAGTACAAAAATTGAGTGCCTCAACTTGGCAGTGTTTTCAAAATTGCTTTTTTTTTTTCCTTTTCCTTTTTCCCTTGAAGTCTTGCTTATTCCTGGGAGCTGTTTTCTTCAGCCTTTTCCAGACTGGGTGCCATATTCACAGGCTCCTTGAGAGGGAGATCTTTGACCCAGGAGGTTACAATGATCCTCGGACTACTTGAGTCCTTCTCCCACCCAACCAAGGAACAGCTGTGTATGTTGAATCTTACAAGAGTTAAATTCTGGTGCCTGCAAATTTAAACCGCTTCAGTGGGTTCTGAGACATTTATTTACCCCAAACTCCAGTACAGAAATTGAGGTCTAAACTGCTCCTTCTGCAGCCAGCAAGAGTAGCAGACAGAATCCAAGCCTGAGCTTGTGCTCAACCTGAACTCTTCCAGCATGCATGAGTTGGCAGGGAATGAGCTGCTCTCCGTTTCTGGTCTTCCAGCTCTGGAATTCTTTTCGATCTCAGAGATAAGAAGAAAAAAATCTCCTAAACAGATGCGTCATGCCTGCTTTATTTTCCATTAAAACCAGAGGAGATGTTTAACTCTGTCCTATCGGGGTGTGTGCATGAACGAGCTGTGCTTCTTGGAGGCAAAATCCATCCCCTTAGCAGAGATATGTGGAGACTTTGGAGGATCCACCCCCATAAACACCATCAGCTGTGGAAAAGCCATTCATTAGCAACCAGCAATAGTTCTTCTTTTCTTTTCTCAGAAGAACAGGCAGTGCTATCTAAATAAGCTGCTTCCTGAGTTGTTTCTCAAAGTTACTGTTGGAGCTGAAGGCCAACTCTCCTCCCCCAGGAGCGCAGCAGAAACAGAGTTCTTGAGGAAAAGCTGATCTGCCATCCAGCAGACTGTGCTGCTCTTTTGGAGCTCTTCCCATTTCTGGAGCCCCCAGGTCAATGTGTTCCCTGCTTGTTTTTCAACCCATATCTCCCACAAAAAGGGCCTCTTTGGGACAGGCTGCCCGGGGAGGTGCGGGGTCGTTGTCCCTGGTTGAGATTGGACTTGGAGATCTAAGAGGTTTTTCCCAACCTGAATGATTCTATCTATGATTCTGTGATTTCCTCTTGGGAGCATCAGTGCCCTAACACTCAGGGCTTATTTCTCCTCTGTGCTCTCTGTCTGGCCAAACCCAGCCCTGATATCCCATCTAACCCCCTTCAGCTTCCTCTTGTTGACTTCCCATGACCTCCTGCATCAGCTCAGCCTTCCTCCTCCTTCAGTATTCTCAGCAGCCCTACTGCCCTCACCTCCTTCTCTTGCTGTCTTCAGCCATAAGAAGCTTCATCCCTTTGAGCTGTGCCCTCTGCTGTGTGTTACCAGCACTTACTGACACTGTAAAGCTCAGGAAGGCTTCCCTGCCCTCACCAGCACGCTTCAGGAGGTGTTTGGGACAACATGTCAAAGCAGGAGGGACTCCCAAGGAGAGGGCAGCCATAAGGACATGAGTACGTGTTTCTGCACTGCCTTCCAGGCAAGACCTGAAGCTAGGATATTAATTATTAAGCACTGTTAATGACCGTGCTGGCCTCTAAATGGTTGAATTCCAATGAGAATGCGTAGTTCTGGCTTTTCCTAAATGCCACCTATGAGCTCAGCTGGCTGTCGCAGCCCCTCCTGCCTTCCTGTCCAGCTGCTGTCCCATCCCAGCAGCTTTCTGCTGCTCTGAGCTGCCAGGATGGCATTCCCAACCTCTGCTAGTTCATATTTCTAGTACAGTTAAGATTTAAAGACGTACAGGAGAGAATCAGAGTGCTGATTGTGTTCTCACCGGGTAGGACATGATAGGAAATAGCCACATTTGGCAGCAAGCACATTTATTCAGCTTTTGCTACAGAGCATCAAACGGATCCAAGAGACAAATCCAAGCAGGAGAGGAATAGAATGTATTAGGTAAACCTCTGGACCACCAAGCGAAGAGGATTTAGTGTGTATAATAAGCTGCCTGTGTATCATTTATCACAGCTCCGCAGTGATTGCCTGGGGGTGATGATGGACACCATAAGTTTCAAGAAATATAATGACGTGTCATATAACAGACCGCAGGTGTCTGTGCAGGGAGCTGAGAGGAAATCAACCTGACAGCCCTGAAAACCCATCCTATGCAGGCATCTGCAGCAACCCAGCATGCACAGAGCATCCCCGCTCCATCTCCACCCCCTTGGCAGGGCTCTGCTGAAAAGCCCCTTTTTCCTCCCCCACTCCCAATGATCCCACCTCTTCCACAGCTGCTGTTTTCCTTTGGAAATGGGAACAGCTCGGGTGCGTCCCTCTGGATTATTTGCTGGCTCTGTGCTTGGCTGGCTGGATGTGGTCTTTAGGACATCTCCAAGGGATTGGACCCTTGTTGTCCCCTTGCAGCTGGATGGGAAAGCCTTGCAAGGAGCCACACATTTTCCTCAAAAATCTCCCTCAGCCCAAACTGGGGGGAACCATTCCCATGGAGATGCTCATTCCAGCAGAGCCCCCTCAGTCCCACCTCTTGCTTATTGGAGAGCCCCTGATCTCTCCTGACAGGTTTCTCCATTGTCTGCCTGACCTCACCATTATAAAGCATTTCCTACTATTTAGCCCTGTGTTTTTCTTTCTTAATTTCAAGCCATTAGTGCTCGTTCTTCCCAAAATTTACTACTGAAAATGAGCCTGCCTCCTCCCTTCCTTTCAGCTGACAGATGGCTGCAGAGTGACCCTCTAGGATTTATATCTCCAGTGGCGAGGCTGTGCTGCTGTCCTATCTTAATCCCCTCAAGGCCATAGGAAAATAAAGCCCTTGTCTTTAAATCTGAATCTTTCACAACTCCTGTCTCCAAGCAGCACCTTGTTGGGGTTCAGCTCTATTTGCTTTCACAGCTTCATTGTAGAAACTCCAGGAATGAGCTTCCAAAGATGCTCAATTTTTCATGAGGGCTTTAAGAAACTTGTGAGGGTGCCTCATTCATCCATCTTTTTCGTTTTTCTTATATTTCCTATGCCTATGATACACTTCCTAGCCTGACAGATGGAGAAAGTTTCTCTTCCTTTAACTTACAGCAGTCTTGTTGGCTTTTTTTTTTTTTTTCCTTTTTGGCTTGGTAATCTTGTTTGGATTTGCCAGTTGAATTTTAGAAAAAAAAAAAAAAATCCAAAAATCATCATTTGATGTGATGTTTAATAGAAATAATGCTCTTTTCTTCTGCTGATCTGGGATATTAAAATGATGCCAGATGAAACTTCCTAGAAAGAAAACTTCCAAACTTCCTAGAAATTTTGATGTGTCCTTTTTTGGATGATAGAACACCTTGGTGAATAACTCCTCTCAGCTGCACCTGATGGCTCCCATCAAAGGAGATTACTGCAAGTACCCACCTGGCCAAGATGCTTTTTTTGCCTTAACATCTAAATCTACACTGTTGGTGCTTGTGCAGCAAAGTCCCATGCATTTTTCTGTGCTTTGGGGGGGTACTGATGGCTCCCTCCTTTGGTCATAGCACAAGACTGGTGCAGCACTGAAGATGAAGTAGTTGCTGCATGGAGCAGCTTGGTTGCCACCACAGGAGGCATGGTTTGCACCATCATTCCCAGCCAAAATGCAGCACACTGGTCCTGCCATGCCCCAGGGAACACACAAAGGTCCTGTTTGAATGGAAGATGTTGGAGATGTTTGTACGTGATGGACCCAGCTGAGTCAGTACTGTCTTGGATCCTTCTTGGATATTGGGGTGGGAGAAGTCATTCCTTGTGCTCCTTCTGGCCTCAGTAATCTGCAGTAAGGGGAACACTCCTCTGTTCTGACCATGGATGAAGAACTAACGGTAGAAGATAGGCTTAAGCCTTGGAGAAAATGTGCTTGGATGGGTGTTTGGTGTGATTTTGTGCACAATGGCATGAGTGGCTCCTTCCCCAGGCTCCATCCTTCCTGCAGAGCTTCTCCCTGTGTTTCTTCCAGGGTTGTTCCAACCTCCCACCCCCAAGAGGTGTTTCCTCTCCTGTGTCACTCGTGAGGAGTGACCAGGGAGAAGGAGATGGGCTTTGAAAAGAGCTAAGGATGAACAGGCTACTTGGGAGGCTGGAAATCAGGGCGTTGGGTCTGGTCACAAAACGCACAATATTTTCTCTTAAATGTAGATGCTAAGGATTTAATGGAAAGAAAGGTCAGGCTTTGACCTGACCATTGAGCAGAGTGACAGGGATGGCTCCTCCGTGTCCTCGATGAGGTTTTGTTAGTCTGAAGTTCAGTCCCGGCGTCGGGTGATGCATTTTCCAGGGAAGCTAATGGATGTGCTTTGCACTGCGCCGGAGTGGTTGGCGGGGGTGGGAGTGGTGACTCTCTCGTGAGAGACAAATGACTTCCTCTTGACAAGCAGCTATGTTTTAACTCAGAAAATGATGGATGAGACCCAAGTAAAGACTCGCACAGGCAAACTAACGTGCAAACGTCGCATTGTCAGGGATCCAAAACCAAAACAAATTAAAAGCCCAAACCGCAATGGAAAAAAATGAAACCTCGCCATGATGATGGGCAGGAATCTAAAGTGGGCCATGGAGAAATGCTTCGGGTCCAGCAGAATGCATCACCCACCACCCAAGATGGATTCCTCTCCTGAAGAGCCCCACTCTCATTAAACCAAAGCCTTCCTGTGGCATGGGGAATGCAGCCTTATCCTTCCGCCCCGCTGCGGTCCCTCCCAGGCCATTGTTTGGATTTTCCTTGGCATCCCTCAGCAGAACTTGGCCACCATGTTTTGCCAAATGTTTCCTTCGCATTTTTCTTCTGTGCTTACCTTTACAAAAGAACAAAAAAGATTCTTTCATTGTTATTTCTTCTTTTTCACATGTATGTGTAAATACTTGGCAAGTGTGGGGCATGGTGGCTGTACCCAAGTTCCTGTTGTTCCTCCGGGCACTCGTGTATCTTATCGTTACATCTGGGAACCCAGATTCAGAATCTAGACTCACTGCCCTGAGTATGGTGCAGCTGTGGATGGAAAAGATGGGTTCTCTGAAGAGCTGCAACTAAAGCCCAGAGGTCCCCCATCTGGAGATGCAAAGATGGAAGGTGGGGGCAAAGCCCCATTGCCCAGTTGCACAGAGGGCTGGTGGGTCCTTTTCAAGGACTTAGCTAAAGCAAGAGTGATTTTGCACATGTAGGAAAGAGAATAGCTTCAGAGTCCTCGCTTATTGTTAAGATTTTTATGGCTTTTAATGTTTCATTTAACTTTTCATTACTTCTAACATCTTTAAAACAATGTCTGAGAAAAAGCCCTGCTTTACTTAGCATGTGGTCCCTCCACTGCATGAAGAACTTGGTTGGACTGAGACTGTATGAGGACTCTGGGGAGAGCACCAAGGACCGTGCAGGACTCCGAGCATCCTGCAGAGGAATGAGGGCAATGAATGCCTGCAGTTCCCTCATCCCTTCCTCAGCCTTCCCCTCTGCAGTCCCAGATAAACCCTGGATGTTTATAGACTTCAACACAATGGTTCCCACCAGGGCCAGGCGATGCAGGGATACGTAAGCCGCCTGGCTGGCTCTTCTTTGATATTGGAAAGCTTCCATGCTTCAGATCCTGTTGTCAGCTGCAGATCTCCTTATCGTTTCACTACTGAGGATCCAGTGATTTGACCTATTTTTACTGAGGGTTTTATTTATTCCGGCGGTCAAGAGTAAATAAGTACATTGCCTTCTGTAACAGAGTTCAAGCTCGTTGTGTTGTTTAATCCTGGAAAGCGTCTTGCCTGCCTGCTCCAAGTGCAGCGCTGCCTGCTTGCTTCCAGAATTAATTGCTGATCTTATTGATCGCAAGCAGGATGGATGAGACTGCAAGTTATTTTCCTGCTCGGCTGTCAAGTGTCAGCTTTGCAAGGAAAAGGCAAATTGCAGTGCTGAAGCTGTAGACTTGATTTATGGATATTAAGAAATTTATAGCGATTTTGTTTTATCGCATTCGTTCCTCTCTGCTCCTCCTTCAGCTTTTGGCTGAGGGATGGGGAGGCAGCAGAAATCAAACCGTCCCATTGGGGTGAGAAATGGCTCTGTGAGGGCCTGCTGCCAGTGTTGGTCAAAGGCTGTGGTTGGGGCTTTCGTTGCCTAGAGTGAGGTTTGCATGATGAGCAAGGGAGCACGCAGCTTCTTGTGCATGGCCATCACCCAGGACACGTAACAATAAAGACCACGTTTATTTTAATCACCTGCCAACCCAACTTTTGGAAAGTTTGGCTCCTTTTGAAAGCTTGTCAGCAGCTTATCTCCCTCCTGCCAATCTGCAGAGTGTGGCTGGGCTGACAGCTCCATGCACAGCTGTCTCCTGTCTGCTGTTATCTGCAGCTGGGTACAGCCAAGCTGCCCAACGCACATCTCGCCCACAGCTGCCCTCCCAGCGACCTGCAAGGACCCATGAAAGGCACAGAGCATCCCCCTGCCGAGCCACCTGTGTGCTCAGCCAGGCTCCTCCCAACTGCATTTCTCTCTAAAAGCCCAGATTAGTCTAAAATTCTGCTGGAAATACAGCCTGGCCCCTTATCTGCAGCAGCATCCAGCCCCTGAGCTGGGCAGGCTGTACAATGGACAGTTACTGCTGCTTGCCCACATCCATCACTGCTGAGCTTCAGGGAATGAAAGAGATAAATCTGGTGGGGCAAAGGGTGGGAGGCACCCGAATTCTTCCCTCCTTCTCCATGTGTGTCCATCAGCCTGCTTCCAAGGCAGCCCCTTTCTATCCTGATGGATTCCTCCTTCTAACCTGATGGATTCCTGATGGATTCCTGGTCTTTCTGAGCATCACTTAGAGGTTTTTTTTTCTTTCTGTTTCCCTTGCATGAAGCCCTATGCAATGCGACAGTTTGACAGCCAAGCTGGTTTTCAGATCAAGGTGTTCCATGGCAGAAGGTTTCCTTTAGAAATACTTCCAGGCAGACATTAGTTCCTGTGGTTTTGAGAGAAAGCCAAGTGCACACCATGGGAGGGAGCCAGGGCTGTTCCTGGTGCTGCAGGCTCAGGTTGGTTATTGGGGAATATTTCTTCTCCAAGAGAGTAGCAATGCACACAGGCATGGGCTGCCCAGAAAGGAGAGAGAATCACTGTCCCTGGGAGTGTTCAAGGAACGTGGACGTGGCACTGAAGGACATGGTCAGTGGGCACAGTGGGGTGGGTTAGGCTTGGGGATCTTGGAGATCTCTTCCAACCTTAATGATTCCATGTTTCTATGCTTCTATGATTCAGATGATGATGCTTCTGGCTTGGAAAAGCCACATTTACTTTGAGCTGGTAGGAAAGGAAGCAGATTTACAATAGAAGCTGCTAGCTCAACACCAAGTCCAGCAAAACCAGTCTGTGCCAGCATGAGATGCAGTCAAATAAGACATAAGTTTTGGTTCAGCGGCGTAGGAATTCTTGGAGACAATCCTGTGCTGGGACAGCCCCTAAACCTGCTGTAGTGACCACATATGGGATCTGTGGATCTGCTCCCCAGTGTCACCGCTGGTGTAATGGTTGGGGGTGGTGACATCCCGTGTCCCCAGCTTGCAGCACCCAGGGCCGTGTTAGGCACAGCACACGGCACGGGTGCTCTCCTCTAGCTGCTAATGTGACCTGCAGATTCTGCATCTTTATCAATAAACAACAGCAGGCAATATTAAAGCCAGCTGAGCTGTGTCACAGGGGTTATCAGGGGACAGACAGTAGTTCCTTCAGCCAGAACAGCAAAGGTCTCCGGGTTAAAAGCCAAGGGTCAGCACCGCCACTGCCTCATGTGGCATGGATTAAATCAGAAATTATCTTGAGTGGCATTACTGCAAACTAGCCAGAGCATTAATCTGGAACCTTGGCTGCTCCAAGCATAAATCACTGCCTGGATGCTGGGCTGGGGGCTGCTGTGCCCCTCCTGTATGCAGCACACAGCTCTGCTCCCAGCCACAGTAAATCCAAGCTGGGAAACTGAACTGAGATCCAGCATTTGGGGAAAACATGATGTCGGTTGGTTTTTTTTTTTCACCAAATTGTGCTTTTCAATGAACTGTTGGTAATCGAGCTCAGCCCTGCAGTGCTTTGAAAGCCCAGAAAGCTCTCAGCAAGCTCACAGAAATCAAAGTCAGCCTCAATCTCTCCCAGATTCATAGCTCTTCACCTTCACTCAGGAGATTAATCATGGCAGAGACACCCCTGTGTTGTATTTAATCAACGTCTCAAAGTTTGATAACTGAATTTTAACAGTCATGCATGGCAGCACATTGCTCTGAGCATTTTTGCTCCTCTAAACTTTCACCTGCTCACAGCTCCTGCTTTAATTCATGGCATTACGAGTGAGATGATTGCATTTTAGTTGTATATTTCCTGGATAAATGACTGAAACGGACAGATCCGGTTTTAAAAAAGATTCATGGAATCATAGGGTTGCTAATGTTGGAAAAGACCACGAAGGTCATCAAGTCAACTCGTCACCACCATGCTCAATAAACTGCCTCTGAGTTGATTGGATCGAGTACAATTTTGCTCCCTGTTTCCAAGAAGAGAGCTGATTTGGGCTTCGTTTGCAGCAGGGATGGAAGCCTGAGCCCTGTGGGATGCAGTGTAACATGCCCATGCTGTTTCCGAAGAGCTCCAGATGAGGGCAGCAAAAAGTAAAACTCTGCCAAAAGTAAATCTCAGTTACGTATCTCTGTATATCTGTTCCTTGGAATGAGATGTACGAGCAATTTGCTGGAAAGCTCAGGTGCGTTTCTTAGAAATGAGATAAAAAGTAATTATTGCTTCCTTAAAAGGGGAGGGAAAAAAAAAAAAATCTTGTATTTAAAGTAAAAGCAGTGAGATGTGATAAAAAGGATGCTCTGGGATGGATGTGCCGTGTGGGTTGAGGGTGCTGAAAGGGCACTTGAAGCTCCCTGGGAACTATCAGGTGCTGTGAGGGTGTAATGACCCCCAGGGGAAGCAGCTTTCCTCAGCTCCCTGCCTTGCAGTACTCTCCCAACCCTGCTGTGGGGAGGATAAGACCATACAAATACAGGGTATTATCCCCCCCAGGAGGCCTGGGTGCCTGGACATGTGCTTTACTTACCACGTAGATATTGACAAGATTTGAGAGTCTTCCTATTTATTTATTTTTTTTAATGATTCTGTTGGTAACGACACCAAATTTCTGACCCCTAATGCTGAAACAGCCCACCCAATCCAGTGCATTCGGAGAGCAATGTGTGGGCTGTGGCTGTAGGACGTGTGTGCCCCATAAGCCCATCCAGAGGCAGCACCTCCCCTGGGCCCAAGGTGTCTGGGCGTTGAGCTTGGCCCAAACCCAAAGCAGAAAGTTGGCTATCCCCGCTGAAACCCTCTCTGTTTATTAAAGAGCCTTTGGATGTACTTGATATCTGTATAAATATCCCGTCCCCGCTCTTGGCCACAGCTGAGGAACTCCTTATGTTTCCAACTGCACGTCTGCCTTTGCAAAACCACCCATCCTCATGTGCTGGGGGTCCAAAAGCTGCTGGGACGGGGATGGCTGGTGGAATCATAGAGTCACACAATCACTCAGGATGAAAAAGAACCCAAAGACCACCACGTCCAACCCCAACCCATCCCACCATGCCCATTAACCACACCCCTCAGTGCCACATCTACCCTATTCTTGGACGAAGGTGATTCCCATACCTTCCTGGGCAGTCTGATGATGCCAATGCATCATCACTCTTTCAGAGAAGAAATTTTTGCCTAATATGCAATCTGAAATCTTCTGGCACAGCCCCTGGCACTGCTGGAGGAGATCTGATTGAATTTTAGAGTTCTCTTAGCATGTAGTCACAATCACAGCTTCTGTGATTGAGTCGTTTCTCCCCAAATAAGTAAATTAATGCCCTTATTTGCTGTCAACCTTATGAAACATAATAAGAGCCAGATGTCTCTTCCTTAACGTGATGTGCTGTAGAAGTTCAATAGATTATTTTTTCCAGACTTCATGAAAGTGATCTTGCATTCTCCTTATTTCCTCTGGTGAATTCACTGCAGCACCTGTTGAAATGTTCAAGTGTATTAATAAGGAAAAACCTGGTGCCACTTGGGTGCAAATCTCAGCTGGGAGAGAGCCAACCTCCTCCTCACCATGCGGAGACAGCTAGGGAGGGGGGGATTTCAATTCAGTAGAGTGCAGAGTCATGCTGGATGGGGCTCTGAGCATGTGATGGAGCTGTGGCTGCCCCTCTTCACTAAAGGGAAAGGGACCAGATGGCCTTTAGAGATCCCTTCCACCTCAAACAGTTCCGTGATTCTGTCCCCAAGAGGAATCACCCAGGATAGTCACTGTGCCCCCAGGGATGGAGAAATGGGGCTCTGGGCATGGGATGCAGGCAGCCCCATGGTGCGGTCAGCAGGAGCTCGAGCATTTGCTGTTTGTTTGTTCTCTGGGAAATGAAAGGAGCCTGTTCTTCACCTCTGTCCCTCTGAGTTACAGGACTTGTCTGTTGTGTCGTTTTGACGTCCAATCAAGCCAAATATTGTTTTTAAGGAAATAGTTTTTTTCCCCAGCTGGGGTGATAACACAGTCATGATGTTTGGATGAGGTTTCTAGTGAAGCAGTTTGGGTGTTCATGTCATTTACCGAGAGTCAGGCCAGTTCCTCATCCAAAATCATAATAAACAGGCAACGCATACCACATAGTTGCTCTCCTGAGCTCAAGCAACATCCATTCAGGCACTCTTCTTCAATAACTCATCCGTGCATGGCATGTACTGTGGGGTCAGTTGCTTTGCCCGCATCCCCTGGATAATGCTCCAATTCATACGTGCATGGGCATAGTGTGAAATGCAAGGAAATGGGCAGAACAAGGCCACTGATGTTCATGATTTGGATCTGACAGTTCTTCTTAAGGTTATATATCATAGGTGTTGCCAGAATTTGGGGAGATGTCCCTGTTCTGTGCCACTAACGTGGCATTTTAGGGGTGTTTGGATATGGAGAAGAGCCCAGATTCAGCAGCTGTTTCGAGATCAGCTGATGCTATAAGACAAAGCCAATCTTACGTCTGCATCGATGTGAATCCTCTCCCTCCTCCTACTGCTCCAAGAGCAGAAACCAGGCTGCTAGTAGTGTTTCAGGCTCCTGATTTGTACAAATCATGTAAAGCCGATGAGTGTGTCAGACGGCATTACGGTAAGCCTGATTTTTCAGCGTGCTGCTATTTCCCTGCAGCCCTAACTCCAGCGAGCCAACCTCCTAAAGTAGGAAGGAAAAAAAAAAAAAAAGGAACGAAACGTGACATGACAAGTAGAGCTGTCTCAGTGGTATTGCAGAGGCAGTAGGGGTGTAACCCAGCGAAGAAAGACACAGCCCTCCAGCCAGCTGTGCACAACAGCACGAGATGTCAAACCAATTTGTACCGAAACCCCACGCGGGTCCGACGCATCGTCCTCCTCTCCAGGAGCATTAGTGGGAACGGGTTGTTTTAAGCTATGACCCCTTCGCTCGGCACATGCTACTGTCTTACTTGAACCATGCGGAGGTCCATCCGTGCCCGTGGCTTTTAAACACAACATTTATTATCCTTAGCCCCCAGATTACGGGGATCCTCCGATGGCCGCGGACAGCCCAGAGCAGGGCTGCACACACACGACATCTGGTTTTCATGTTCAATCTCATCCCTTTTACTTCGCCGTGAGGGAAGGCTCAAGTGACAACAGAACAATGCTCGCCCTGCAGACTGACTAATTAGGCTGCATCTGGAGCTAATTAAATGTGGAGTCGCCTGCAAGGAGAGTACTCTCCTTATCATACCAGCAGCAGGGGCGAGACAGAAGAAAAATCACTGATGATATGGCTCATTTTCTTGCAAGCAATTTAAACGAGGCAACGGAGTGGATGGGCAATTTCTCCCTTAGAAGAAATGGGAGCAGGATTGATCCCAGGATGATGGAGCGGCTTTTTGGGGAGCTGGCGATGTTTCAAACAATTAGATGAGGTCATGTTTGAACCGTTGCTTCAGTGCATAATGTATGGACATGAAGATACCTCTTCGGCGTTAATATCATTTAATATTCCACTTTCTGATACTCGGTGGCACATGTAATTAAAGTGAGCTGACCTTTACCAGATGAAATATGTTCTGATTTCTTTCTTTCTTTCTTTCTTTTAACTATGAAAAGGAGTTTTTATTACTAAATACTCTAATCTTAGCTCTGTACATCCAAAGTGGGGAGAAATATGGTTTCCATTGCTCTATCAGTCACTAATTAGTATGAGGCTGAACATTTTTTAATGGCTGGACAGTTTTATTTTGTGACCTTGGGAAGCAAACTAATTCTGAAGGATGCAGAGAAGCACATGGGTGTAAACACAAAGTATGAGGGTTTATTTTTTATGCTCGTATTGTTCATCATAACACTTGAAATGTTAATAAAGGGAACAAAACCCTCCAACTTCTGGAGATAAATTTGTCATGGTTTGCTTCAAGAGCAGTAAATTATTTTCAGATCCATGTTAGCTCTTCTTTTCTGGCCTGGAATCATTTGGCTGTCAGGATGGACAATGGTTTCGATGCAGAGTTTTATCCCATTGAGTGTTCTGAACAGATGTTTTATCCAAGGAGAAGCCATCACCAAGGCACCGTGCACAGTCCCACTATCCCCAGTCTTGCTGCTGTTACCAAACCTGGAAAATTTTGCTCACTTATGGTGAAATGAGCATAGGATTTGCTGTCAGAGCTCACACAGGATCCAGACCCCAAGGAAGTCTCTTTCACTGTACCTCCAAATCTTGCTCTCCATGCTGAACATTTCAGCTATCGAGCAAAAGGCACAGCAACTTACCACCCAAAGGGATGATTTTGGGGTTTTCCTTTATGTATTACAAGCCTCGCTTTAATCTTTCAGTTTTTTTCCTACCACTATAGCATCATAAACCCAACAAGGAGCCAAGGGAGCAGGAGGTCACAGGCAAGCACAGGAGGCAGGAAATTGCCTTGGAAGCAAAGGAAACATCTTCAGTTCATAAGAGCTGTTCCTAGCAGCGTTTATCAGATAGTCCAAGCTGCTGGCGTCTATGAGGGGTGGAACAGGGAAGAAGAGAGATCTTTTGCATCTGCACCTCTAGGCAGCTGAGCATCCAGATGCTCCTAAAGGAGAGCAGATGCTCTGCGGAGCCCTATCACACAGGAATAGAACCAGGGGTCTCCTCTCCTGCAGGTTTCCAGCAGCTTGATGGAAAGGAAAATATTCCTGTGAATATTTGTTTCTCAGAAGTTGTCTGATTTTGCATGAATTTTAAGATTTTGGGTCCTTGGCTTTTGTCTTGAAGCAGGGAGGTGACATGTAGGACTGAAATCACAGAACCCTTCAGGTTGGGAAAGACTTTTCAAATCAACAAGTCAAACTCCTATGCATCCCACCATGCCATTAACCATGTCCATCAGTGAGAAACTTGCCCTTTGCTTGAACACCTCCAGGGACAGTGACTCCCTCAAGTCCCTGGGCAGCTTCATCCAACACCCCACCACTCCTGAGAAGAAACTTTTCCTAATATCCAATGTGATGACCTGGTTTGTGGCTGCTGTGTTTTAACCATCATCTCGTGCAGATTGCTAGCAGCTAAGTGGGGAACTCAGGAGGGAGGCCAGTCCCACTGAATTTCTTTTCAACATCAGCGCCATTCACCTTGAAAATTGGAGGATTTGGCACAATTTGTCATATTGAACACACAAGGAGTTTTGCAAAGTCGAGGATCTGATGGCTCAACTTTTAGGCAAAGTGCGTGTGTGTGTGGGAAAGGTCAGCTTGGGCTTGTCTCTAAATAAACCCCGGAAAACCCAAATCAGTCCCTTACTGTCACACGCCGGCTGGTGAGCTGGCATACTGGGGTGGATGGCTTTTTTTTTTTCATTTTAACATACAAATGTTCCCCACTGAAGCATGAACTCAAATATTAGCTTTCCACCTAGCAAGACCAGACAGGAGCAGGGAAAAGCTGTGTCTGTTCCTTATCCTTGATGCAGGGAAACTATTTAAATTTGCTTTTTTTTTTCTTTCTTTCTTTTTTTTTTTTTTTACAGGAGTGTTTACTTTATTTGGGGGGATTCAGGGGGCTAATGAATGCGGGCTTTAGTGAAACCCCCCTCATTGTAATTTTCACAAACTCCACCAAAACATCCCTTTCTCTGTCTCCCTGTTCAGAAAGAGCCTTTTTCTGCCTGCCCTCCCTCCCCCGTGTTCCTGCATGTTGTGATTTCACTGAGGCTTCCAATGGTCTTCAACAGTTCATTTATGCCGGGAGCCTTCTATAAACTGTACAGCCACGGTCTCCTCGCCCGGCCACCCACCGAATCAGCCTGTCTAAACAGCATCTGTCTACGTCCCAGACACATTGGGATGGAGCGAGGCCAGCTCTCCTTGCTGCCCCCCTGCCATGTGGGGTGGGAGCGGGGGCAGCCCCCCATCCCCACGCGATGGGAAACTCAACGGTGGGCTCCATCCCTCAATGCCGGCCTTAGTCCTTCCAAATCTCCCCATCGCCAGCGGATGCATTGTGAGTAGCTGGAGCCTATTTAAAGTTAATCCCAAATGCATTACCTAGTGAGCTTGGCTTGGCTTTTTGACTTAAGGTATTGGAGGTTATTACCTCTGGTATGCAGGGGCTGCTCTGAAGAATCTCCCCATTTGGCGACAGGGCAGGGGTGGATGGGGTTTTCCTTGCTCAGGCAATTTGGGCAGATTTTTGAAAGATGAAGTCAGAAAGTGTGCATCCCTGGCATAGGAAGCCACCGGTTTTCGTGAGCCACCCGGTGATCTCATGAGCTGCGTTCCCCTCTGTGTGAAGGCACTGGATGTGGCAGAATTGCACTGCGAAGGGATTGCTTAGGGTTCAGTTCTGAAAAGGTGTCCTGTAGACATATGAAGCCGTCATTGTAGGCAGGTGGTATTCTGGGGACAAAAGGCCACATTTTTCATCTGTCACGTACAGGAATCACGTGATGAAATGCAATCTGAGTCATTGGTGAAGCTGGCATTGGCAGGGCAGGCACAACATTTCTTGAATATCACCCAGAAGAGATTTGATTCTTTTGAATGTTTAGTTTTCAAGAGAAAATACGAACTTTTGGGCTGATCCCTGCAACAGATTTGCCTTTTGCCATCCATCAAATGCCAGCTCCCTCTGAGATAACTCAAAGCAGTGCTTTCTGCCCTGCTTGACCTAAGAAAGACAACTAATTAAAAAAAAAAAAATGAAATGGGAGGGCTGTTGCAAGCAGTGACTTTGCAGAGGAAACGCAAGGAGTTTTAAAGACCCATCCTGCCTTCCCCACATCCACCTCATCCATAACCTGCTGTGCTTTAATTGTAACCCCAACTCCTTCTGCCCAGATGTGATAATCTCTCTGGTGTGGTCCTTATGTGCTGGATTATTATAGTGCATGCAGACTTCCTTGCATATAGCAGTGATGATTTATTGCAGATCTCAGATGCCTAAAGAGATGCCTGTTTCACCCTCATACCTATCTCTAGGTTCAACATTGAATGGAATTGGTTATGAAGTGATGCGTGGCTCGAAGAAGAAAAGCACACGATGTGCTCCCTCGTGGTAAAGACACTTCACTGTTCTTGTGCCTCCTTCAAGCCCAATTCAGATTAGATTCACTATCATTCATGATTATGTAAAAGAAGTGATAAAACGTGGCTTTTAAAAAAATCATGTTTGTACAAGAATTTGCTGACATATTGCGGAGTGATAACACGGTAGTGAAAATAGCCAGAGCCTGCCTGGCCTGGCGTCTGGAATCAGTAAAAGGAGGCAGTCAGGCATACTGCAAGAGAACTTCTGTTCCCTTTCCAGCACGAAATCGGCACCTTTTATTATTTTTAGTAAGCCAACCTATGCGATTTTCATTGAAAACTTGCCATGTTTCCTGGATCCTGGCTCCAGGCTGAGCTGCGCTGTGATTGTTTCACGCCACGGGTGAAGGGGGGAAGTTTCTGAGTGCATAAAAAGGATGAAATCTCAACATTCTGACAGCAGTGGGCTCACCAATCCAAACCCAGCACTAACGACTGCTGTGGGAGGAATGCAACTGGTGTGTGGAGAGGGAGAGTGGAGATAACGGGAGATAACCAAGTGCCTACAACCCAGCTGAATATAGGCGCCTGGGGAGAAAAGTTGGGAAAGCTCCAGAACCTTTGGTGACTTCGAGGAGGCTGAGGCATCCCCGTGTCCCAGACCGTGTTTCCCCATCAAGGAAAACTCCCTGAAGCCACTGGTGAATCGTGCTTTATTGGGCACAGTGGTGATGGGCTGATGGTTGGACTTGATGACCTTACTGGTCTTCTCCAACCTTAATGATTCTACTGTGAGGATTTTCAGGGTGTGAGATATCTTCAGCAGTAATCCCTTCTCCTGGAAGGCTGAGACAATATTTTGCTATTAGAGAGGGATTTCCCTTTGCTTAATTCCACCCCATTACCCTTCATTGAATCCCTTTGTACCGCTCTCTGCAATTACTTCCCCTTTGCAAGATGCTGCTTATGTATGCAGCTCTGCGTTTGCTTTGTAATGTCTTACTGGGATGCACAAAGACATAGATATTTGGCCATGACATAGACACGGAGATATTTGACAATGACAGTAAGAAGAAAAGGGAGGGAATGGCTGTGAACGGGTGTTGCATGCGTGCGTCCTCCATAAAATTCTATTTCTGTAGTTTTATGGTCGATGAGGCAGCGTGTGTCTAAAACTGGATTCTTTTGTATAAGGTGAAAATGCCACGAAATACCAGGATCCTCTCACATCTGGAGGAATGTCCATGCTGCAATGGGGCTCTGTAAATATTTATACCTGATGACTTAGCAGCTGGCTATTAAGTGCCCTGCTTGTTCCTGCAGTGCTGTGAGCAAATGGAGATCTGGCATTTAGAGGCTGCAGCACAGATTGTTCTCTTGGTCTTAACTTTTGGTCAGAGAATTTACTTGGTGCTAGTGATATCACTGGGGAAGCATCCCTCATTCTCCATCCCATCCATGCTGACCGAGGGATGCTCGAGGGCCGGGAGGAAAGTGGAGATGGAAAAAAAAAAGAAGAGCAATTGCGGCTCCAAACAAACAATGTGGATGGTGGTGGCTGCCCTGAATTTCTGCTTTGACGCCTATGCTGTTCTTCCCGTTGTTCTGAGTCACCAAGGGGTGACTCACTGGTGCTGTAGATCTTCTCCCTGTGTTCTTTCCCCTTGGGTCCAGGTGGTGGTTGGGCTGACAGAGTGCCAAAGCCCACTGTAATAGAAATGAAGGCTCGGTTGTCTGGAGCTGGGCTGGGGAAGGACACGTTCAGATGGGTAATGGGATCCTTTCTCAGCAGGGAGTAGAGATGGGTTAAGCACCACTGTTCTCCATCCCCACTGTGAATCCTTAAGTAGAAGTTGTATAAAAATGCCTTTTTTTATCATTCCTGCAGCTGGGGAGATCTTTTCACTCCCCTATTCCATGTAACTTAAGAGTTCAGCCGTACCTTTGGCTGAATGAAGATTATTTGCAGTGAGAAGGGGACAGAAACCATCCAAATGCCAAACAAATCGCAAAGTGCTTCGTTCCAACCTTCAGAAGAAAGTAGCTGCCCTCCAACTTCTCCCTTTGAAAAGATGTCTCATCGTCGAACTCATTTTGAACTAATGAAAAATAAATGTGCTGCTCTGTGCCTGCCAGCGGAACCCCATGTCTCATTCTACTGGAAATGAAGCAAATAAAAACACATCATTCCTCTGAAGCCAAAGCGTTGGCGTTGGCACCGCACAGCAAATAGAATTTGGCAGATGTGGCCGGGAGGATGGAGGTGCTTCTCACGGTGCAAAGCCATGCCTGTAGAAAAGCTGCCTGGTGAGTCTTTATTTTCCTTATTTGACCACTTAGAAATGTTTCAGGTATCATTTTAGGCTGCTCCCCTCTGCTTGTTTTAGCAGGATGCCCCTTCAAATTATTTGGATCGGCTATACAAGATTTATGCTCCCACCATTGTACCTGCTTTATGTGAATCCCCAAGTGATGGCCCCACCATAAAATGCTTTGCAGCCCTGAACAGAACATCCTGGATGGAATGCCCAGGTGGGCTGGGGCTCTGGTAAAGGCTTCCCAAGCTGGGATACCCCCAGGTTTATCTTTTGGACCTTGCAGCTTGGAGAGGAAGCAAATTTATGTAAAACATCACAGCTTGGGTTTTAAACAAAGAGGATGTGCTGCGTTCTGTGCAAGTAGAATATTTACAGTTATAAGGCAGGATGATCTATGCCCCTTACAAATAATAAATAAAGGTTGAGTGTTGGGAATAGGATTCGTAAGGCTAAAACTAAGAAAGAAATGGTCTTTATTGAGGAAAATGGAGCAGTCTTGTCCCTGGGATTAAATCCCAAACTAAATTTACTGTTTACTAAAATGCTGCAGAGTGATTTAAATGTTTTTATAAAACCATTTTTATCATCTATGCAGAGGATGTGGGTCAGTGGGGCTGTTCCAGGTTTCCTAGAAAACCTAAACGCAGTCCCAATAGTCGCAGCTTAGCAAAGCCACACTGATTTCCAGCAAGGCAGAGGGAATTCACATCCCCATAAAACACAGCCAACAGTCAGAACAGGAACTGATGGACTAGCCCGGTATTGCTGGGTTAGAATTCACGTCCCCACATGTGCCCCAGATCTGCCCCAAGGGAAGCAGATGGAAACCTATGTATTTGGAAGAAGTGCAGCAATGAGGGATGTTGATGCTCCAGAGGAATTATTATCTTGTATGTCAAGAGTGACATTTTTCTTGAAAAGGGGGGAAACCTCAACACCTGCCGTGGGTCTACATTGCTCTCTAAAGACATCAGAATTGTATTTGTGGTTTTTTGGGTTCCTGCTGCTCTTTCTGTAGAGGAGACCAGGAGTAGATGTGCAAAAATAAATGCAGCTTTCTCCTAGAGCTGAATTTTGCCCTCGTTGCCCACTGCAAATTAGCACAACGTGTACAAGTGAGAAAGAAACATGGCAATCTTCCTTCTGCTGATGTTACATTGCACAGCCCCATCGCTAAAAGCATAGCTTAAGCTATTAGCCACCAAGAGAAACCTGATGCCTGTTTTGGAAAGTGTGTTTGCTCTCTAGGATGCCTGGAAAGACTTATGCACTGCCAGCCGTGGATGCTCACAGCCCAGCCCTGAAATAGCCAATTTTGGAGGGAGAAATGGGATCAGGTATGGTCAGGGAGAAACAGCCCCAGTGCCGCAGGGATGCCTTGCAGTCCTGCCCTCTGAATACCTCCTCTGTCAGCCAAGAAACTGATCATGGATACATCAAAACTGATGTCACCCGCCAGATCTGTGCAGAATAAAGCCAGGCTTTCAGTGGGAGGACAGGTGGACACAGAGCAGGTTTACCCTTGGCAGTGCCACAAGCTTGCAGTCATGTGGCAAAACACGGTGACATTTGCTGTCGTAGCATGAAGAGACAACTTAAAATCCCCTGGCTGATGCACTTTTCCCCCCTCCCATGGTGCACACATTCTCCTCTTGCCCTTCTAATGCAGTTATGCAGTTCCATTTTTTTCCCCCAGTCTTCTCTTTGAGTGTCTCCCTATGTTCCCTGAGTCCTCTTTAGAATCACAGAATCTTTAAGGTTGGAAAAGGCCATTAAGATCATTTCATCCAACCACCAACCCGTCCCCACCATGCCCACTAAGCCATGCCCCTCAGCCATATCCTTGCATTAAGATGTGCTGGCAGGGCCACCAACTATTGCCATTTTCTTCTGAAATCTACAGTATGTGATATTAGTGCTCCACATGTAGGAAAGCCCTGGGACTTGGGTCTGGCTGAGAAGGTCCTGTCCTTTTCTGACACAAAGAGCCTAAGAAAGTGGAGGTGGAACCAGGACATGGATCGTGTTCTCAGACCTTGCTTGATACTCCTAAAGGCTCTTTTGTCTTTTTATCATTTCCATCATTTAACATAAATGATCATGCCCCAGCGCTTGAATTTCATGCCTTATGGATACTTAATTAATCCCCAGGTGATTCCTTGCACCATGTTTACAGAACATGGGTGGTTCTTGGGAATTTCAGTGTCCTACGTAGTTCTTACACACTTTGTTGCTATCCTGCAGGTTCCCATGCTTCCCACCCACCAGGACCAATCAGTGCCTCGTGGAGATGGGTGACCAATCAGTTATGCCTATGCAGGAAAAATTTGGGAATTTGTAGAAACACGGCTCTCTTGCTCATTTTGCATTTGAGATTTCTCAAAACATGGCCAACAGAGAAAAAGGGGTGTAAAGACTCTGTGGGTTGACAAACCAATAATGGAATCTTGTAGGAAGGACAGAGTACGAATAAAAGAGGTTTACAGCTACCTAGGGCACCAGAAGGCCAACGATGCTCAGAAAATTGCTGCTTTGTCCTAAAAGGTCTGATGTCCTGCTGATGTCCTAAAAGGGTCTGCCCAGGCAGTGCTCAATCCTAGGACACGAGTGTTTTAGGTAATTGTTATTTATTATCATATTTTGCAACTAGAAAAAAAAAAAAAAAAAAAAGGTCCAGAGCTTTATCACTTGCTGGAATTGTGCTATTTCCTCCCTTTAAACCTTTGAGCAATAGAGATAAAAAGTGAGTGTTACTTGTGATATTGGGAGAAAGAATGCAATATTCTATCTGTTACTGTCTGAAAGAGCCCCTATCATCTGGCCTTGCTTTGGCCTTCCCAGCTTTGGGCATGGAGACACGGACACGCACACACTGACTCCAGAGATGGAGGCCAATCATTTTTAATGTGAAGATCTATCACTTGGTGTCCTCTTTCCACTTGGACGGGTTTCCATTAAGTTGCAAAAAGTGATCACCATTTGGCACGATGATTCCCTCCGAATCGCCGCTAAACACAGAAACTCATCCAAAAAAAGATGACATCAAGATGATGAAGCACATTCAGATTGGATTTGTTCTGCTAAACTGTTAAAATGCTGAACATTTCCCCTCTGCCCCTTGAGTGCTAAAACTGTTCTTCCTTTGATGAGGCAGTTAAACAGGAGGGAGATAAAAGCAGATGTCTTTCGTGAGGCCAAAGATGCTGTATGGGAACTGCTGAATCATGGCCTGAACCTCTGATTGACCACCTGAGGCAAGCAATGAGTCAGCCCTGGGAGCACAGGTGAAGGTAATTCACCTGTGCTACCGGAAGCAGTGGAGCCTGGCTCCACCTCTCCTGGATCCCATTTAAGAGTTGACTACCAATGAGGATGGATCTCTTTTGGAGATTGCTCCTCTTGGAGTCTTCTTGGCAAGCCCAGGACAAGGGTAAGCTTTCCATCCACTCTTCTTTGGTGTGATAACCTGTTTAGCCTAACTTTCCTGCACATTTCTTAATTGTAACATCCGTATATTCATTGATTATACAGATGCACAGCCAGTATCCCGCTAGGATGTACGGATTAAGAGAATATGTGGAATTTCCAAATTTAGAGTGTAGGACTGGCTCCCTGTAAACAAAGACTGCTTTTTAAAATGAGATGTTAGCAAGATAATGCCAGGAAAAAAAAAAAAAGTTTGCATTTTGTGACTAAATTCTGTTATTTTGCAGCCAACCTTCAAACGGGCTGTTGGTGCAAGTGAACAAACGCTTCCTGTCTGTCCGTCCTCATGGGTGGTCGCGTTTTAAAATGAAATATACAGGCTGACAAATGCCTTTACAAAGGCCAGATTATAAACTGTAAACCTACTGTCAGCTGGGTAGGAAAAAAAAAATCCAAATGCCTCTTATACCATTTAAAGATTTAGTTTGGCTTCAACACTAAAGCACTTCATCTTGAAGGAGAAAGGAGCTTAGAGTTTATAAATTGTTGTTTGGGCTCTAGTAAGCTCTGGATAAGGGAATCTATCTGCTAGGAAACAAATGACCTTCCCAAAATTTAGGGAGCTCTGGGTATTGTTACAAAGACAAAATGCCTTGGAAAAATGTCCCCGGAATACAAAGGGATTTGAGGCTGCTCTGTTACTCTTAACACACAGTTCATACAGCTGCAAAGGGCAAATCTTACAGTTCCCATCTTTAAAAATGGGTGGAAAAAAAGTTAAACATATCAGGGTAATAAAATACAAGCTGTTTAGATTGATCCCCTCTGTCTAACGTGACTATAGACTTTCTCTTGCACGCAGTTGTTGAATCCAGGCTCAGCATCCGCATGATCTTGGCCAAAAAAGTCTCAAAGTAGTCTAAGTCCCCCCCAGTAATGATCATCAAAGGGAAATTTTGTAGCAAACAGAGTGGTTTATGGTAACATGGTTACTGCCTTTAGCATTTGGAATGTGAAGGGAGGCACGAACTTCAGAAGCAGTAGAAACTAATGGGTATTGCACACCCTTGCGTCCATTACGTGCAAATCTTGCAGCTCCATTGCACATTCCTGCAGAGCTCTTATCCTTTGCTCTGCAAATGCCATTCATAGTCTCTTCATCAAGCTGAGTTTGCAAGAATGCTGTTGCTGTAAGATAGAGCTTGGTGGACAAACGGAGGTCTGTGCTGAAACAGGACTGTGCTTTTAATCTTTTTTTTTTTTTTTAATTTTTCACATTTTGCTTTTATTTTGAGAGTTTTGAGATGGACCTGGACCAATATGCTTGTTGAGCAGGGTGGGAAACAGGCAGGATGAGCACCGTTCCCATTGGTTATGGAAAGGTTCCCTTTCCATTCCCACTGAGTTCCTTTTCCATTCCATCCATCTCACGCAGATCTCCAAGGCACCACTTCTCACTCCCTTCCCATTTTTATTACTGGTATCCACGTTGGCTAGCACAACTGTTTGACACTCTTGGGAAATCACTGCATCCATCTTTTGAGATGCCCTCCCTAATTATGGACGCCATCCCTTCATTGTACCTTTCTGGTTTTAGGAGTTTTTTTTCTTTATCTCTAAATATTAATCTCCAATCAACTATTTGAGATGATGTCCCCTTTCCAAAGCTCCCACCCCGTTCAAAAGGATGCGAGACAGAAACATGTTCAATTTTCTATGTATGCCACATACTTGAGGCTAAAGTACGTCAGCACTGAATTCCAGGAGACCTTTGGAAACTATGACTATTTTGGTGCCCATCAGATTGTTTTAATGCCTGAATGTGATTCATGCTGCAACTTGTGCTGTCGGCCATCCCTTCTATCCTACCCGGAGACCAGATGACAGTTGTACAGCTGTATAAAATGCTTTTTATTTTTTTTCCTGAAGGAACAAAAAAGAAGTTACTGGAAAATCTTCATAGCGGTTCTCCCTCCGCCCACAGAGTGGTGGGAATAAACATCACAACTTCAGATCTTGGTGAATGCAGATAAATAGAGGCTTAGCTGATAAGTTAACGACATACCAAAACCAGATTGCTTGAAGTCTGAAATAATAAGAAGCCGATGAGCAGAATGCTGGAATCCTGACAAAACAGTACTTTCTGCTTTGAGAGGAGGAAGCCTGGCCTGGTGCTCAGGATGGAAGTGGAGGAAGATGGCATGGGGAGCCCAAAGTGAGCTCCATGCAGCTCTCATGTTGGGCTTCCTGGAGCAAAAAGCCTTGTCCTTGCAAACCATGATGCTTTCAGAACCACCGTTCAAGCCCCTTCCATCTCCATTTTGTTTTTTCCAGGTATCAATAGAGAAGCCAGCTCTCCTGGGTCCATCTCTTTTGTCTTGCCTTTGAAACATCCTTCTACACCAAAGTAAGTCTAAAAAGCAGCCATTCTCCTGGCACAGCTCCATCGTGGACCCACTGGCTCTGCCCTCTCGACTCCCCTACCAACCTAAGCAATCGCTGCTCCATCATGGATGTGTTCTGGCAATTAACTGTTGAGGTCAGGGCTGTTCTTGGAGAAACTGAGGCTCAGAAAAG
>JAOWBP010004096.1:15591161-15604926 GCA_028571105.1 Tragopan temminckii | reverse complement strand
GAAAAAATACCCACATCCCCTTCCTTTACCCGCAGCATCATCCCTCCAGAGGCCAAACCCCTCCTGCAAGCAGCAGCAATACCTTTAGGAGTCAGTAAAGCACCACATCCCCGGCGCATCCCTTTGCCCAAAACCACCCTGGCACCCACCCAGACCCACCTTTCAGACAGGATAACTTGAGCCCCATGTTCTCATCCTCTTCTCGGGGCCTCGCCGCTGTTCCTGGCTCTCCAGCACTGCTCACTGCATAAAGAGAGAGACGAGGGCTGTGGGGAGCACAGCGACGGGAAGCGACGCCGGTAATGCTTCGAGCAGGAGGAACGGGAGAGGACTTGATTGCTGGCTAAAAGCATGCACCTATGAGTTTATATATAAATACACAGACATGCATATAGATATATATATATATATAGGCACCCGAGCGAGCTGCCTGGGCACAACAGGAAGCACTGCAGAAAAACCACGGGCTGATGTCACGGCGTTTCGGTGACTCAATCCCAGCCGCTGAGTTTGGGGAGGAACTTTTTGGGAGGGTGGAGAAAGAGCTCAGCACCCCAGCATTGCACCCTGTGCTGGGTACCTGCATCTCTGCTGCTGTGGCTGTGCTGCAAATGTGTTTGGGTGAGGAGGACGCGAGCAGAGCAGGATGGGGGTTGGTGCAAGCAACCGGTGCTTGCAAAGAGAAGCCCAAGCCCACGGGCAGGAAATATAGGAGGTACCCATCTGACTTCGCAGCAAAGCATCTCCCATCGTGGGGTGCCACCTGCACCTGGGAGCAGAAATAGCAAAACCTGCAGCAGGATGGGGATGTCTGGGGCTCAGAGCATCCCTCCGGGTTCCTGTGGTGTGCCAAGAGCTTTTGGAGAAATGCAGGTAGAGAATTCCTGGAGGCAGCTGGTATGAGAGGGGCAATTTCCAAATGAGATGTGAAAGGGATCAGGGGGGTAAAACCTCAGGGACAGAGGTGGACATTTCAGAGCTACAGGACACAATGCAGCATTTCACACTTCTTTTGAATTACCCTGGGTGACATCCCCTCACTGAGGAATTTGTATCCCTCCTGCCCACAGCTGATGGGAATAGCTTATGGGAAGAGGGCCGGTGCCTCATTCCTGCTCTCACCTCACAGGCCCTGCAGGGAGCTGAGCAGCACCTCCCTCCCTGAGCCCCTTCCCTAGGGCTGGATGCGCTCACAGAGCCAGGAGATGCTCAGGCAGAGCGATTCCCTCCCCACCATTTTGCTGGCTGGTGCTGGAGCTTCAACTTTGCTTCCGTGTCAGAGAGATGTTTGCATCGCCGATGAGTTCACGCTCCAGAAACCCACAGACACTCATTGCAGGAGTCACCAACGCAGCATCGGCGTTGCACGCGCGGAAAAAGCTCCATGATGTGCCCGGAGGGGATACACAGAGCACGGCGGGGTCCCAGCAGGTGGGTTGGGAAGGGGGAATGGGACAAAAACTCAGCCCTGGCCACGTAGAAGGGGATGCCACTTACCTGTCACCGTACCCACCAAATGTGCCTTGCATCCCAGCTCCCACTGTGAGCTGAGAGGGGGATTTCCAGCCCCGCTCCCATCCGTGTTGTGGGTTTTGCAAGGTTGGTTTCTAACCTGGTTAATCGGGTCGGTGAAGTCCCGGCTCCTCCCATCCTTCCCTCCCTGCTCTCCCCCCTCCAGTCCCATCCGAGCCCTGCCAAGGCTGTGGGTGGGTGATGGGGAGCGGTGCTTTTCTCTCACCCCACTGCACAGCCCAGCGTGGTGCTGATAGAGAGCTGGAGCTCCTGGAACCTGAGCATTCCTACAGCAGGATGGGCTCCTAAACATCCCAAAAGCACGGAGTTGGTGTGTGGGTGCTGATGCTGAGATCCATACCCAGAAAGTGGTGATGCTCCTGCTCCACTTTTTGCGGCCAGAAAGGGTCTGAGTTCCCCACGGGGTCTCATCTGCCCACCCAGAAACCAGCCCAGGGACAGGACCACGCAGGGGGGCTCTTGCTGTCCTGAGGAGGAGAGCTCCAGCTTTCACCCTGAGATGAACAGCCTCTGCCTTTGCCTGCATTAAAAGCAGCCGGAGGAGGTTTTTGCATATCCTCCTCCTCTGCAATTACGAGGCAAAGCCTGAAATGCTCCTTTCAGAGAGCTGAAAAGCAGAGATTCACATCCAGGGCAGCATCACATCCAGGGAATCCCTCCTCACAGCCTTCCTGGCTGCAGGCAGGAGCCAAGGGAAAGCCTCAAACCGAGCAGAGGACAGAGCTCAGGAAGCACCTGGAGGTTGAGGCCCGAAAAACAGACAAATGAATGGGTCATGCACTTTTCTGCCTGTCCAGCAGCAGAGTCCAAGATGCAGAGGGCACTCAATGCACACAGCATCTCTGGGGGTCCCCTGCCCTCACCAGACACAGCAGCACCAATCTGGTCTGAACAGCAAAATCCCCTCCGTTTGCTATTTAATGTCTCTTGAAGCCCTTCTTGCTGCTGTTTGGAGGGGACAAAAATCCCCAAACTCCAGAGCCCTGGATTGAACCAGGGCAGGAGCAGCAGTTGTGTTTGTTGTTGAAACAGGACCTTGAGAGCAGCTGAAAGAGCTGGCTTGTTGCAGTTGGGAGGTGAACAGCAACATCAGCGAGCTAAAATAACTGTGGTTAGCTCTGCGGGCTGAACACTTCTCCAGCTGGGCTGGTGACACCTGAGAGGCACAAATGCACCTTTCTGCAGCCCTCCCCGTGGGCTGGGGGGGGCAAACAGCCCTGGGCACGTTCATAGGGTTCCCTTCGGTTCAGCCATCAGCCGGGCTCATTTTGGAAAAGGAGAAAGCATCCCAAAGAAAATCCCCTGGGGTAACAGCAGCAGCCCTGGGCAGAGAGGCAGGAAGCAGCACGGCTGCTGTTGCAGAGAGCAGAAAGGGAAGCAGAAAGCGAGCACGTACCTTAAGCACAGGACTGGAGCGTGCTGGGCTCTGCTGCCAGAACCACATCCAGAGCGATCTGCTGCCCTGCTGGGCATGGGTTCAGCAGGTAGCACAGGGCCTGGGCTGGGAATTGGTTTTGAGACCTGGCCACCGCTTCCCAGCTCGCTGAGCTCCAGGTTAATCTGAGCCCAGCTTTCCCTTTTATCCCCTCTGTACATTTTTTTTTTTTTCAATTAGGTCTGCTCTTAAGCTCCAGAGTGCATTTCTAGGAAGGGCTGCATTATTTCTCCAGCCTTCCTGAGCTGCTGCTGTGCAGATCAGGGCATTCCTGGCACCGCTCCCTCCTGCACCCAGCTCCAGTGCTGCGTGCTGCACCTCGGTTACTCCCCTCTGTCCCTCTGCACTTGAAAGCAGCGTGCCCTGCAGAAAGGAGCTGAGTTGGGGCACTCCGCACAGTTCCACACAAACGTGGAACGATTTCACCTCTTGCACAGCCCTGTTACTGGAAGCTCCATGCCACAGCCAGCAATCTGCCTCTATCCTCTCTGAGGACACAGCGTGCCAGCCAAAACCAAGGCAAAACGCACAGGGAAGGTTTGCTTTGGGATTGGAAGGTTGGGTGAAAATGTGGTCTAAAAGCCACGGTAAAAAATTAAAATCAAAATCAATGGAGCCCCGAGTGGACACTTCAGCACAGTGAAATCACTGCCTGCCCCTGGAGGGCTGGCTGCAGGCAGTACAGCACACAGCACAGGAGCACGATGCATTGACAGAGAAGTCAAATTTACGCCTGGAGGAAAAGAGCACTGGTAGAATGGGAAGGAAGCAGCCTCACAGCATTGCCTACCCAAGCCAGCCCAGCTCCCCACAGCATGCAGGCAGCAGTGTGCAGCTCGAGCACTGCTCTTCCAGGGCCTGAATTACAGCACAAACCCCAGGTGCAGCTCAGAAGTGCAGGCTAAGCGTGTTTTCCCTGGAGGACATTTCCCAAGGTGCAGCCCATGCTGCTAACAGCCTCTTCCATTAGCATTTGCCTGCTCTTCCCGTATCAGTAATGCCCTCCATCTGAGCATCTCAAGGCATTTTACAAACAGCAGCAGCAGAGTGCAGGGATTAGGGCTCTAGCCAGGGAACAAAGAGACCCCAGTCTGCTTCCTGCATCTGCCACAGCCACCTCCCTTTGGTGTGCATCTCTGCCACACAGCTGAGGACCTCACGGGGGCAGGAGGTCACCTCCCAGAGGGTCACCTCTCCATCCCACCAGCTGAGAGGCTCATCTGCTTCCACAGCCCCATTGGCTCTCAGGAGTAAAGCTTTGCTGGTTTTCGCACTGGCATCGGTGGGGGGATATCCCATGAGCAGCATAGCTGGCAGATTGGAGGGGGAAAGGGAAACTGCAGCAGCAGGCTGTTTCACTTGCTGAATTAAAAAATGGGTCCTAAGCACACACACAGCAATGAGCTCAGAGAGAATACAGATGCAGTGTGTTCCCCAGCAGCAGAAATCACTTCTACCACAGACTTAGCCCCAGCCAGCCACTGCTTTCCCTGGCTGTTCTGATGTTCTCAGATACCTCATTGAAAATAACACCCCTGGGTCCCCAAACCCTCTGTTCACTTTTGGATGCCTCGAGCTGGGGCTGTGCGTGCAGGTTCTGACCTGCTATCAGAAGGTTGGAAGTGCCCTGGGCCAGACAGCAGCTCATGTCCTGCCTCAGGGCACTCCTTGTGTTCCTGGGCCTCAGATCAATCCTATCTTTGATTTCAAACTGAATTGGCTTTACAAAAAGCGTGCTCAAGCCTTTTGCTTCTCCCCCTCGTGACTGAAGGATTCAAGGTTAGCACTCCTGTGGATCCAGCAAAGAATAACATACATCCTCCCACTCAGAAACCCAAGTGCTTGGTGCTGGCATTTTCAGGCACTTGCAGAGTCTATTACTGCTCTGAAATATTGGGTTGAAAGCAGAAAAAAACAACTCTAACACCTCAACATGCTGGAATTTACGTATTTCCAAGCGTCTTAGGTCCGAAGTGAAGAGTTGGGAGTTAAATGCCTGGACAAACACATCTGCAAATCATAGAATCACAGAATGGCCTGGGTTGAAAAGGACCACAATGATCATCCTGTTCCAACCCCCTGCTATGTGCAGGTCACCAACCAGCAGACCAGGCTGCCCAGAGCCACATCCAGCCTGGCCTTGAATGCCTCCAGGGATGGGGCATCCACAGCCTCCTTGGGCAACCTGTTCCAGTGCATCACCACCCTCTGCGTGATGGTGAGAACTTTCAGGGAAGAAAAAATAATTAGACCTACACATCGTTAACTGCTAACAAAACATAGAAGTGGTTCCAAAGTGGAGATGCACAATCCTTCCCCGGGCTTTCTTCTCCAGAAGTTTTAAAAGCAGTTACCTTGAGTTCCTCTGAAGAATCCCGTGGATCTGCCAGCCAGGCGACCAGCATTTGTTCTGACAGGTAGGCTGGGGACATCAGCAGGAAAGGAGAACACAGACTTCAGAAGCTGGCAGCTTCCTCATTCTTCCACAAAGAGCCACTGGGGCTCCAGGCCGCCTTGCCTTTATGAAATGGCTGCTTTTTGTCCAACCTTCAATGCAAATAGGACAGGCGTGATAAGATCTGAGTGCTGCAGTGCTTGTCCCTTTCGTTTGAGGTTAGCCCGCGTCCTTACAGGTAGCAAAACACTCAAAGCATCTCATATGAAAGCAAACAGAAGACAAAGCAATAAAAGCTGCTCCCCTTCCAGCAATGAATCTTGATAGTCACAGGCAGCATTCATCCTTTCCATCAGGTTGCAGCCTGATGACACACATTTTGCTTTGCCTTGAGAGGGTGAAGGGGGAGTATGTGCAAGATTAGCCTGTATTAGCATATATACAATCATAGCTTGATTATGACATCTAGTTACAGAGAATGAGAAATGGATTTCCTGCGGCTCACCTTACACTGTAGCATTGGTTAACCATCTCACATAGCTAGGTATCTTGCTAAGGCAACACCTGTCACTGCAACGACGGGGCAGACTTCATGAGATGTCTGCAAAGGAAGACAACAGTCCTCTTCCTGCAATGTGATCTGCAGGGCTTATTCAGACGTACACTGCTGGATCATTGCTGCTTCCAGGATTTGTTGTTTCAGTGTTTTAAATACAGTTGTGGCTGTGTAGCATAAGGCACCAAAACATGTTCATCTTGCTGCTTCTGAGCTAGATATGTATTCTCTTCCTGCCAGCATATCAGACTCGTGATTTGGAAAGACTGCTGACTAGGTGCCAATGCTTCTTGTAAAGCCATCACAACTTACTACTGCATAGCAGGCATGCAAACAAAGCCACTGACTTCAAATCTTCATCTCCATCCTAAAATAGGAGGAAACGGTGCTACAGAGCTTCTTCATTGCTCACTGAACTTACCCTTAGAAACAAGCAAGAATTAGAAAGACAGCTAAAATCTGAAGAAAAGTGTCATCTGGACTGCTTGATACAGACATACTCTGACATTTACCTTCTACTCAGAGATATGTTTCAGGCTTACTTAAACGAATACCAGCTGAAAATCAGAGCTGCATAAAAGACAGACAGAAAAAAAACTGCATAGAAGTAATACTGTATTTTACTCTCTCCTTTCGTAGTCTTAAAATGGTTTTAGAACTTTCATTCAATATCGTCATTTCAGGCTTCAAATCAAAACAAACAATAAAAATCACACGAGGTGAGCATCCGATTTTACTTTTGTGTTTTAACTTTTCCAGGCAGTAAGTATGCTTGTATGTCCAGGGTCAGCAGAAATGACTGCAGCATTTGGGAATACAGCTTTAATGCATTTTCTGTAGCTGTGTCATGCAAAACCACTGCAAATCAGGTGACACCTGAGCATGGCACATCATCCTCAGCAGTATGCATTTTGCTGCAGTGAAAAAAGGCCATTTCCAGCCAGGCCAAAAAACCCCTGAAACAGTTAACTTTTGATTTTGTTTATATATTTGACCTCAAAATACCTCATCTGAGGACAAAACTGTTTTGTTTTTTTTTTGAAACCTATTTTCATAAATCTTTAAAAATTATTCTCTCTAGAGTACAAAAGCTTAGTGAAAACTTTGTGATATGAACAAGGGGAATAAGCAGGAGTAGTTCTGGTTTTGAAGGAATAGCAACATTCACTGCAACCGGGAAGGCATCCACGGGGACAGCTGGAACTGACGGTGTGCAGCTCTTCCAATGAATCTCATGGCAAGGATTCAGCAGCTTATGGGCACATCACCCTTGGCAATGTGATGTGTCACTCTTAATCCTCCAGCTTTCCACACCAGGTACTGAATATTATTCTATTTACATTCAAAAATATCATCTTTGTCTCTTCAGTACGTAGTGGGAATGCCCGTAAGTGAGTCAGTAGGAACCCTTCTAACACAGGTGGAGGACAGCTTTGTTGATCTCTGGGTTTGTCCAGTCGTTCCGGATATCATCCAGGTGGTTATCGAAATCCACAAGTGTTTCATAGGACTTGCTGTCCAAGAGAGATGCAGCAATTCTCTGAGCTTCACTCCAATCTTCACAAAAATCACTAGGAAGCGAGATAACCACTAATTAATAACAATCACAAAGGAAATCTTCATCACCTCCTCCACTAAGGGCCATTCCTCCCCACTACTCAAATGAATAAGCTCTATGTTTACTCACACATGTGGGTCTTTGCACCTCCACTTGTTCTCGTGAAGCTCGTACACATGAATGGCAGGTTCCAAGCACTCCATTGTGAACTTTGTGTTATCAACCTGGTGTGCAATAGGAAAACACCATCTTAGCCTTCTCCAAATCCCAAGTAAAGAGATGAAATTACAAAAGAAATTACTAACAGGACACCTTATACCAATTCATCCACTGTTCTACCTTCACATGAGACAACTTTTCCATGTTTAAGCCACACACTCTTGGTGGCTCCATCTGTTTCATATATGATTTTAAAGGTTCCTTCCAACCCGAACCATTCTATGATTCTATATGAGACAAGAATTGAAGTCACGGAAAGGAGTCCATCACAGTAAATGCACTGCCTTTGTTCAAACCTCCCACAGGGAAGGTCCCCACTTCCTCTGAGACAACAGAGAGCTAACCACAGGCAGTTCCTATGAACCACACTGGCTACAAGTCACTGCATCTCCTCCCCAGAGCATCTGGGGAAAGAGCAAATCGGTTACCTCATTATTAAGGATCCAGAGAATGGCATTTAGCTTGGTGTCATGGACATAGGATTAGTGGTGGAGAAAGAGGAAAAATGAAGTATTTACCATTATGAGTGCTGTATCGTTAAAGCCCTCTGCAATTCGGGAAGCCACCTTCTCAGCAACCTGGGTTGGACTGCAGCAGAAGATAAAAATAATTGTGTTATTTGAACTGTGACTCTTCAGCTTAAAACAACAGGAAATATGCTTAAAGGGTTGTGAAAATTACAGAGCTTGCTTACAAACAAGAAGGAGGCATCACGTTGGTGTTACACTTGATTGAAAACAGAAAGCCAGGAAAGCCCCACCTTCTCTCTTCAGCACACACTCTATGCTTAGGCAATGCATTTTTGAGTAGCAAAACACTCACTGCAGATTGTATGCAGAACCAAGGTGTTGTGGTCTTCTACCTTCTTCTGCCAGACCAAGAACCCAGACAGGCATTTCACAAAGAAACTCCATCTGAGTGCTTCCCACTCTGTGTCTGAGCTCACTCACTGCCCAGCTGCTCTACAGAACCAGATTTCTTCTAAAGGACAACCTTTGCTCCGTTTCAAAGCTTGCAATCTCTACACGGTGCCAGAGATGAAGTCTTGGGGTTGGAAGAAACAAACCCATGACAGTCTTTCAAACCACAACTGGAACAGACAAGCTGCATCTTCTTTATAATACCTTCAGCAGATCTGTTTCCCTTGAAAGGAAAAGGCAACGCCTGCATCCCTGATAGGGACCCAAGCAATCACAAGTACTACTTACAAATATGCTTGAGACTGAAAGATAAAACACTAGCAAAAGTAACTGGAACACAGCATGGTACTTTAAACAAGTATGATATAACCTCAGTAGTCTTGATACTGGATTTATCTAATGTATAGGGAAAAATATGTGATATACATACACATCAGTGGCCACTTTACTGTTAATTTCATAATTTGAGTTAGCTAACAGGGGGGAGGGGAAAAAAAAAGACTATTCCTGGGGAAAACAACAAGAAAAAAGTATCTCTGCTTGACTGACATCATCCTACATTTCAAGAGCGACCCTTTTCCATGTCAGAATTTCCTTCAATAGAACTCAGTGACAATTAAGCAGTTTTACTAGTAAGAGTTAGGTCACTTCTAAAAGACTTTCCAACAGCTATTTAGAGTCACTTGAGCTTGTAAGATATTTACAGCACAAGCAAACACGCCTGCAAATTTTGGCTATATCCCTGACAACTGTAATTAAACTGGCTGGCAGCCATTCAAGTACTGGCCTTTTATAGCATCCACTACAGAAGAGTGATTCTGGAAAGCCTGAGGTTTCTGCACCTGAACAAAGGCCATACCCACCAGCACCACGAAGACAATATGAAAGCAGATGACAGTTGTCAAAGTTAATCAACACGCACGATTTATGAGGATGATTTTTGCTGGCAGAGTACAAAGTACAACAGAAAAGAGCAAACAGAAGGAAATATTGCACCAACACACCTGGCATCTTTCACGCGTTCATTTGCCTGGTAATATCCAGCTATCACGTAGCTATTCTCTTTGCACCAAGAGTCAATCTGAAAAAGTAATTGGAACAATTAAGCTTGGGGGAGGGAGGGGAAAAAAAGATGAGAAGGAAATCCCGTGTCTGGCTGTGAATAAAAGAAGTGAAGCATTACAATGTCTTTGCCATTGCTTCTTTAAATGTACATATTTGTGTGCACGCATGCACATGCACACCTACAAGTTCACCTACCAGGGCTTTTCCTTATAATTGAGGATACTGAGCCAGGATAACACAGAAACATCTGAAACAGAGAAAGCAGCTAGAATTTTCCTCTGCCGTCCTTAGAGAGCATGCATCAACCCCTCAACAGCTATATTAAAATGGATTCCAAAATCGTATCTGATGCTGACCCGTGGCATCCTCTAAGTCAAATCAATCTCACTTTTAGCAATAATTACAGTATCAGACTGCATAAACAAAAATGCTACGTGAATAATCCCCCCTCTCCAAGGGATGACATGGATTTACAAACTAAAATAAAGGCTGTGCTGCAGCTGAGGGTTAACTGCTGTTTCAATTACGAACCCATTCTGAGGGTTTAGAATGATGGTTTTAATTGGTAGCGGGGTGAAAGCTTGGCATTAAAGCCAGAAGCCCAGACATGAAAATGTAATAAATAACAACAGTAATAATAATAATTTGTTGTTTTAAAAACTAAAGACCTTAGCCCTACATTAGCTTATGTTGCCTTCGAAATAAGACTTTTTGAGTTCTCAGTTCCCTCAGTGGTAATTAAAATCTGCTTCTGAAATAAAACCCCAAACCAAACCAAAACAACCCCCCAAAAACATCCTCCTGGACTTCCAGATGTGTTTCCACCTGCAATTTCTAACCAATCTCAACCACAGGTGTTTAATACAAGCTACCCTTGCTGATTCTTTGTACCTAGACTGTTCTAAAGCAGCACTTGCAATTGGAGAAGCTACAAGTCTGTGGGCAGGTGTACCCTGTGTTCTCTTGTGTTCAGATTAGATCTGGAGCCTGCTCCATCAGTGTTATAGGATAACTTGAGTCAGATATGAGCAGATCAAACTTCTCGATCTGGTTCTAGAGCAGCAGTGCACAGACTTGACCAAGCAACAGCAGCAACTGACCTGGAAGAGAACCAGTCCCACCAAAACCTGCCACAGCTTCTCAGTCCTATCGGAACAGAGGCACTTAATTACAAACACTGACTTTCAGCTATGCTAACCTCACTGATTCATTCAGCAATCACGTGTTACATTGCACAGGACAGGCAAGAGAGCTCTCCTTCTCAGCATTACAATGATAAAAGCTCACTTTTATAGCTGCTCTGCCAGCATTTATTGACACCTTTACCCTTGTTTAACTAAAGAAGGCGAGCAAAAGGCCACGGGCTCTTTTCCAATGATGTGTTTCAAGGCTTCCAAGCATCATAAGAGTCATCAAACGCGACTGCAAACTACAACATGTTTTATTAAGTCCTAATTAATGTAGGAAATATCAGGGGGTTCCCATCTTGGCCTTTTTGTATCAAAAACAACGAGCAAACACTTAAGACCATGCTATTTGTTAGGTTCCATAATGATTTCACATGCTGGTTACTGCAGATGTAGCAATATATTTCAGACGTTGCAAGGAACAGGATTTATTTTCTAATAATCTGATCCTACAGCAAGATCTACACCAGAATACTTCACTGAAGGCCTAAAGCTTTGCATAGGAACTGCTGAGTCAGGGCCTGAACCACTGATGGAGCACTTGAGGAAAGGACCCAGTCAGCTCTGGGAACACAGCTGAAGGCAATTCATGCGTGGGACCAGAAGGGGTGGATCCTGGCTGCACCTCTCTTAGACCTCATTTAAGAGCTGACTGCCAGTGAGGAAGGATCTCTTTCTGGAGATCTCTGCTTGGTGAAGCTTTTCCTGTGAGCCTAGAATCTTCTGATGCAGGTGAGCAATCTTTTTCCCTTCCTTTATAGCACCTTTCTATCATGCTGGTCCTTCTGTCATCACCCCTCTGGTGTAATGCCTTTCCCATTATACCGATCTGTCCAATTGCTACAAGCCTGTAGAAGTTCACTGCCCCAAATCCTGTAGAAAGAATTGATTTAAAGACAAACCCTCTACAGGTTTCAAACATATTATGTATGTTATTCAGCACTTCATTAGAAACTAGCAAGTATTTGTTCCTATAGAACAAACAAATTACTCTGGTTCAAAAAGGTAAGATGATCCCCACATCAAAGCATTAATAAACAGAATTACTGCATTTTTCCAGGAAATAACAGAGAAAATGTAAGTGGAGACAGCAGAAAATGGCTGCACCAGCAGCATACATTAGTTACTCTTGTGCTGTTACACTAGTGTAGATCTATTTGAGACTGCCAGGTTTGGTATGCTCCACAGCCACATGGCAAAGCCACATGGCCAAGACTCAGGCCATGCCTGCACTTCAGTGTCTGTGACTGTATTTAGTCAAATCCAAAAACGCCTTAACATTAATGTTTCCTTGACATAACTGCATTTGGAGAAAGCAGTAATTTATTTACAGATAAGTACTTTTTGATGAAGCAATCTATTAAACTGAGGGAAATGCTCAGGTCAGGAAGTCTATGTGAATCGAAACCTAGTTATACTTACTGGTATCAGTGAGGTATGAGTTTTCTACAGCTAATAACATGTCTGAAAATGGGTAAGAAAACCTGCAGTTTAAATCATGCATAGACATCAATTGTGTGGTGATGATGCCTACAGCAGAGGCACTGAATCACTTCCCTGTTTCCAGCTTCACAGGGCACCAGCCCACCACAAATCTCCATTCAGATGAAATCCAAGCACATTTCATTCCCTCTGGCTCCTACTGTTGACAAAGGAACTGTCCTAAAGTGCCAGGTGGAAAGGAGCAACGATCCAGGACAGCTCCTGGTCTTCATGACTCATAGGCTGAGGCTGGAAACTGCAGTGTGGGAAGTGCTGATGTTGATGATGCAGTGAAACAGCTGTGCCAGGGGAGGTTCATGGACAATTTCTTCTCAGAAAGAGCAGTGAGGCACTGGCACAGGGGAATGGTGGGGTTACTGTCCCTGGAGGTGATCCAGAACAGTGGAGATGTGGCACTGAGGGACACAGTGGGCGCTGTGGGATGGCTTTGGGTGGACTTGGTGATCTTGGCTGTCTTTTAAACTTAATGATTCCATGATTCTATGAGGGACTGTCCCACAGCAGCAGGCAAGCCGCAGGGTACTACTGTAAGACTGCGGCTGCACATGGGTGAACTTGGCATCACTTTGCCCAGGGGAGATAAGAGATGAAGAGTGAGCTTGTGACACACAAGGTGAGATTTTACTGGGTGTGCAGCATGAAGAGACTTCATTTTGTTTTCCTGTTTAGACTAACTGCTGCCATAAAGAAGGAAGTTGATAAAAATGAATTAAAACATGTACATGTGCACAAGTATGCATGTTTTGACTTCGATGTAAGGCAGGTGATGTCCAGAAAGGTGATGCTGCTTAAAGGTAAGGGTGGAAAAGCCCTTTCTGCTGCACAATACAGCCCTTCAAGCTGGGATTTCTCCAGTGTAACACCACAATAAAAAGAGGAGACTCCCCACACGGACACAGCTAGCCAAAACCGTGCACAGAGAAGCCCTGTGGACGTAAGAGCACAGCAGGCAGCTCTCAGGGCTTCACAACTCGCTTCTCTCCCACACTTAGCTACCAGCAGCAAAGGCCTGCCTGCGCTCCATCCCCACCGTTCTCCCTCCCAGGCTGAAATCTCTTCCCGGCCCCCCAGCCAAGGCCGTACCAACGTGAGAGCCACCTCCAGCATAGGCGCCAGCGCCAGCGTGCCGTGGAACAGCGGGATGCAGTCGACGAACAGCGAAGGCGGCCCGGCCTGCTCTCGGCCCCGGCTCCCCGGCGGCCTCTCGGCCACCAGCAGCCCGTTCACGGCGCAGTGCGGGTACTTGGCGCCGTGCAGCACCATCTTGCAGTAAGCCTGCGTGGTCAGCTTCATCCCGACGGTCCCGCGAAGCGCAACCGCTCCTCACAGCCCGCCGCCGTCCCTCACACCGCCGCCTGCCGTAAAGCGCGCCCGCCGCCGTCCCTCACACCGCC
>JAOWBP010004096.1:15425234-15452171 GCA_028571105.1 Tragopan temminckii | reverse complement strand
TGGGCAGCCTGGTCTGCTGGTTGGCGACCCTGCACGTAGCAGGGGGTTGGAACTGGATGAACACTGTGGTCCTTTTCAATCCAGGCCGTTCTGTGATTCTATGAAGGGTTGGCTGATGGAGGTGCTGAGCGTGGGGCTGCGGGAGGCACTGTGTAGCCTGCTGTGTGTGCTCTGTGGAGGCAGACAGTAATTGACAGAACTTTGAGGGGAATAAAATTAGGTGCAGGTTTCCCTCCTGTCCTGTTTAGTTAGTTCTCCATTGCAGACAAAGGTCTGGTTGGGGCATAGCGTGTACTTGGTCATAATTTAGTTGGGGCTTATGTGATCTCTCTTTCCTTGCTGATTTGTGCAGTGTTTCTCCTGCAGGGGATGCAGGTGTGCACTGAACACACTGTGTGTGCCTTTAGGCCTTTTGTGAGCAAACTTGTCATGGTTTTAGTGGGGGAACAATTTTTAAAACGTGGAAATGCTCAGCGTCCATTTCTTGTAGGTGGACGTGGGGAATCTAAGCAGATTTTCTTTTACATTTTTTTTAAAACGAGGAAATTCTGATCATGAATGCTGGTTTCATGTGGTGTGCAGGTGGTTCTGTGCATATCGAGGAACTCAGGTCTGTGTTTCTATTTTCAGGAGGACCTTGAAGCGCTGATAGCTGAATTCCAGACTCTAGATGCTAAAAAGACCCAAGTAATTGAGACGTCCTGCCCACCTCCCTCACCCAGGTAAGAGATAGTGCAAGGCGTTGGCTATCACTTACACAGCTGTTGGTGACATTTATTTATGCCAAGTTATTTCCTGAGAGTGGAAGGCATAATAATTGGCTTGACTGATATCTGGAGTTAGAAAATACCTAATATATTGAATCCCTGGGTTAAAAAAGGAACCAAAAACTTTTTTTTTCCCTTGAAATCCCCCTTTTTATCATCCCACCAGCACAACTGAGGAGAGAAAGATTGGTTAAATTAAAGGGCTTATAGAAAAATAAAAGTTAAGAGGAACCTTTGAACTTGGATGAGGAATCTGAAAGGTCTTGAGTCAAAAGGATGTGTCATGAGTCCAAGACTTGGGGACCTGCTGCTATGTTCTGTGCATCTTTTTACTGTGGCTTGTTAAAATCCCTTCTGTGTGATATCTTCTTCCTCTGTTTGGAGGGGCAGATCAGTGTACTACTGTTAATGTCACCAGGGTACTGCAATGGTCAGTTAGTGCCTCTCCAGCAGTGCTAGGAATCTGACTCCGTGTGAGCACTTTGGTGGTACGTAGATGAGTTGTGAAGGTTGATGAGTGCAGAAGAATGACACAGATAAGTTGATATGAGGCAGCCTAGTTCTACCAGTAGCTATGTGCTCTCATAAAACTAATTTCTGTTCTTGACACATCAGCATTAAAATTCAAGAGCTCACGTCAGAAGACATGTTAAATGACAGTGTAACGTGTGCTCCTAAAATAGGAGAAGGTTTCAGACGGTGTCACATTAATCTTGCTGGAAGTTTTTCAGAAGTTAATTTCTTTGGGGAGCTTTTCACCCTGGGGTGAATATCAGAGCCTAGTAATTTGGCAGCTGATGGAGCGACCTTTGTGGCTAGAGGGTCAAAATGCTAGTACTAGCTACCAGCCTCAGTGTTTGAAGTCTTTTAACATCTGCTGTTTTGGTCATCCCTCTCTTGTTTGCAGGCTGAATGGCTCCCTGTCTGCCCACCCCGAGAAAGATGAATTGATCCTTTTTGGAGGTGAATATTTCAATGGCCAAAAAGTAATGTATACTTCCATTTTTTTCTTCTTTATTCTGCCCTTCCCCTGCCTTATCCTGTAATTTGCACGAGACTCATTTGAAGCGAAGATTCAAAGCAGCAGTCATAAAATATGTATTCGTCCGCGAATGAGAGCAAAATAGCCTTTTAATTCTGCCACGATACTGTCTTATGCCTGATCAGTTGGCAGGAAGGAGACATGCTAGAACCCATTAAGAAGTCAGAGTGATTGTCTCAGCATCAATATTTCAGGGCTTCATAATTTCTCCAGACTTAATAGTAGCCATCTCTGCCCCTCATTTTTGATAACTATTGAAGAATCTCTATTTTCCAACTTTCAAAACAAGATGTTTCTGCAGTTTTGCAGCTGGCAAGTCATTGCCTGCCTTGAAGATGCATACAGTAGCAAATAAGTGGTCACTCTTTACTGAATTTCTGTGAGTTGCAAGTGTTTACAGTGCTTCTGGAGACAAATTGGTCATTCCAGTCTTGAGAAGTTGTGTGTACTCAAGCCTGACGATGATATTTAATCTGAGGATCATCCCATGTGATGTGCTAAACTAATTCTGCTTGCTTCACTACCTGAAGTTATTCCTATCTCTGGAGTTGAGCAGCATTTCGGGCCATATTAACCTGTACATCTGCGTTAAGCTCTAGCTTAAGTCCTGAAATCTCAAGCTGTCACAGGCTTAAACAAGAGTTTGGGAAACAACAGCTGAGTCTAGAGGCTCACACTGAAATAATTGCTGACTGCCAGTCTAGTGGGAGAAGTTCTTTTTCTCCTTCCCTGTGTGATGGAGGCTGGTGAGCTGTTGCTTTGCAAGGCTGTCACTTTTCAAGGCCAGGTTGGCTGGAGCTTTGAGTAACCTGATTTAGCAGAAGGTGTCCCTGCCCAGGAGGTGGAGGGTTGGAACTAGGCAGTCTTTAAGTTCCCTTCAACCCCAACCATTCTATGACTAAATGGAAAGCTGGTACTGTGCACCTTTAACACCAAACTCACAGCTAACCCTAGGCGGTGCTTGTGCTTGGGTAGATTAATCCTGTCCTGTGGAGAGCTGTGTTGATGTGTATCTTTCTTTTCCTCTATAACAGACATACCTCTATAACGACCTGTATCTTTACAACATCCGGAAAAACAGCTGGACTAAAGTAGAGATTCCCAACCCACCCCCAAGGCGCTGTGCTCACCAGGTGAGGTGCAGGGTGCCAAAGAAGCAGCTGGAATTGTTCTGATCCTGTGCTAAAAATGAATGGGAGTTGACTTTTTTTTTTTTTTTTTCTTCCCCAAGAGTTTCTGGCTTCTCTGCATTTTCATTGTAATGGGCTGCCAATGGTGTCACCTTTCTTCTTGTGCTAAGGGGGGGGGTCTGCAGAAGCCTGTAAAAGGTGGTGTGCTCTTTGATCCCTGAGCGATGTCTGGAAGTGTTAGAGGGGGAGTGAAATATTGGAGGTGTATCTGTTGTGTCAGCAGAACTCAAGCAGGACTCATGGGAGAAGCTGTTTTTGTCTAGATGGACTAGTCATCTTGATGCATTATATGGGAACCAGCTCAACCATTCCAGGCTTGCTCTGGATTTTCAAAATGTTGGTCAGGATGTAACTTAGAATGTGATCAGATAGCTCTGGGTGTCTGGGTTGCTGTGTATGATTAGTGGCCACAGGCCTTCCTCTATGGGTGTTACAGATCCCACTGCTCCAGCAACGACTCATCCCTGTAACATATCCTTGCTAGCATATAGGATTGTCCCAGCTGTGCAGCCAGATGTACTTTGTGTGCCCTGCCTTTAGCTTGGGATTTTGTTTATTTATTGATTTTCTTTGGTAGATGGATTGTTCTTCTTCAGCATCAGCAAAGTTGTCTGAACTTTCTCTGGGATGTTGTGAAACATCTCCCAGAGAAACTCCTCCTGTGGTGGCAATGCTAAGTCACAGCTTGAAGCAGTGATTGAGCACCTGGTGGGAAGGCAGGGCCAACCAAGGGGAGCTCAGGTGCATACAATGTACCTGAGTGACTGGAAGGCGTGGAGACAGGATCCACCCCTTCCCAGCCCTCATTTAAGGGTTGGCAGTGGAGGCGGGAGTATCTCTTGTTGGAGATCCTTGCTTAACTGAGGTTTTCTGAAGGTAAGCAGCTCTTTTCCTTCATTTCTGCCTCTGTGGCTGCTGTATTTGGGCTCGTTCTCTTTTGTTGCAGCCAAAGACTTTGCCACCCTGCTATTATCGTGGAACTTTCCATCCCATTATAGTATCACACTTCCCTGGACTTTGTATCTGTCACTAACATCACTGGCTGGTTGCAATATTGAAGGGTTTGTTTCTCTTTACTTCGTGTGAATATCTACACACAGAAACTGGACCACAGACTTGTATTTTTTGCAGGTCTTTGGCCCTCAGCAACTGTCTGCTAGATTATCTTACCTGTTGCAGCAAGTGGCTGGGTGACTGATACATTTCAAAAGCTGCCATACAGGATGTGAATGTTATTTTCCTCCCTGTGGCCAAACCTCTTTAGAGCTTCCTGGTAAGATCCAATGCTCTGGTTAGGTTCCTGTACCCTTGTTATACTATGCCTAAATGCCAGCCTTGCTCTGAGCTGTGTGTGTGCTTTCTTGAATTGAAAAGCTTTGACTCGATACTTGAGCTACCTTGTAGTGCTTAAAATTGATCATCGTTTCAGAGGCTGGATTCCATAAGGAGGCTAGCAATTCAAATACTGGTTCCCCTGAGGTGATAAGGTGGTTGCTTTCTGACTGCGGAGTTGAGAGGTGCTTGTTTGTGTGTTGGCAGCCAGCAGGTGGCTGTCTAGCAGCTCAGTCTGAACTGAGCAAGCAGGCTGCGCATCAGGGAGCGGCAACTGGATTATAGCAGAAATAAAATGAGGAACGTACCAGGGGAGCCATGCCTTAACAACAAGTTTTCTGTCTTATAATTAATCACAGTCACACAGGAGGTAGTTCAGCCTCCTTAGCTGACTGGCTTGTTGTCTTCCCTGTGACTTTATTTTTAACACATTTTCCGTGTTAGCTTAAAGGTGAATAGAAGTTTGTCTGTGGGTTTGTATGTGCATGCTTTCCTTCTTGTTTGTCGTCTGTAGTCTCTGATGCGCAGCCCTCTGACTTATGCTGGCTTCGCCACATCAGATCAATAGAACTGGCCACGGATGGCTGCTGTCAGTTTTATTTGAGGAAAGAGTTTCTGTGAGATGAATTTGAAGCCAGCTCTTCACGAGGTTGCATACAGGTATAGGCAGGCTGTTGTCTGTCCCTTCACTTAAACTTTTAATCACTTGATGCCCATGAAGAAATCGGGTGATTTTTCCTTTTGTTTGGGTAACCTGATGTTCCCACAAATCCTGCTTGTAAACACACCCAATATTTTCTGATGTGTGTAATCACTGCGTGTATGGGCTGGTTTGGGTCAGAGTGCTGTCGTGTTTGGTGCTGGAAGTCTTTGCCGTTTGCTGGAAAAAATAGGCAGGTAGTGAAGCCCTCTTGAAGAGACTGTTAATCCATTGTTTATCTGTGACAGGTATCTTGGAAAAAAAGACGTGAAAGATTTATTTTTTTTTATAGTGTAACCACCCCAAGAGGTCCCAGCCAAGGAATAAAGTTGTATATTCACTTAGTTTCATTTTTGGGATTCGTCTTTTGCTGCTTAGTCCTGGTGTTCTTCATTCCTTGCCTCTTAATAGTCTCTTGTGTTACAGCAGGGTGTTTCAGTGCTGCTCCATGCAAAAACAGTAAAACAAATTCTTGAATGCTCTCTCTTCTGCTACTTGCTTTAAGACAGTAACAATCTTCTCTTGTTCAAATATTGTACGCTTCCTGCTGTTGGTGATTGTTTGTTTGTTTTCTCATCATATAGAGCCGTAATGCTTTTCAGGTCTTGCGAATCTTCAGTTTGGACTTGTACTCAGCTCATTGGTTTACTTTGCTGTAGGGAAGGTGTGCTACACAGTGACCAGCTTAGGTTTAAAATTTCCCTTCCTTCAGCCCCAGAGAGCTTCTTTTGCCAAGCAGTGCAGCAGCAGCTGCTGCAGTTTGTCTGCTTTCTGGCATTTGGAGGCAGCTGCACATCTGACTGATGAAGTTCTCCTTTCTCTGGCTTTTGCACTCTTGTTTGATCCTGTTCTTTCCTCTGGCAGGCAGCAGTGATTCCCACAGCCGGTGGGCAGCTCTGGGTGTTTGGCGGGGAGTTTGCATCTCCCAGTGGGGAACAGTTCTACCATTACAAGGATCTCTGGGTCCTGCATTTGGCCACCAAGACCTGGGAGCAGATCAAGTAAGTGGTGTGTTCTCAAGTCAGTAACGATAACCTCATGAGGAACTGTGTCAGCGTGGCCTGAACCCAGTTCCTGGTGTGGTGCTGTGATTTCCTAGCTGTCTGCCCATCTCTCCCTTGAGTACAAAGATGCCTGTGTAGAAATAGGGGAGAGGACAGCCTCCAGAAAAAAGAGGAAGCAGGAGATGTGTCCAAGACCATCGAGGCCAAAGCTATTTTGTATAATACATGGCTTTTAGAGCATGGGTATTGGGTCTTACTAACTGAAGAAACGAGCATACTGAACACTGCTGTGTCCTCCCAGCCAAGGCAGATGTAGATATCCAACTTTAATACGCTACTTGTTGCTCCATTTGTGTTCCATCTGAGCCTGGTTTCATGGCTGTGCTGTACAAAAGATCTCATTCAGTTTTACCATTGCTTGAGAAGACAGTTGGTATCTATCCACAGAGATGAGTTCTCTCCTGATAACTGGCATTTGCTGCTGCCTTAAGATTCCTTGGGATAAACAGTAATTCTGATCTATCAATGTAAGTAGGTGCCAAAAACCATGGGAGCTGTTGACTGGAGTAAAGGCACCTAAAAATATTCTGTGGGTGTGGCCTGAAGTCTTCTGCTAATGTTTGGCTTCTAAGTTGTTTTTTTTTTTTCTGCTCATCTTCATATTTGCATTAGAGAAGGAAAAAGTCTGGTGGGCCAGCTGGTAAACTGAGAGGCGGGAGATGTGGCTTCAGTTCTGACTGCGGCACAGGCTTTCTTTTGTACTTCAGGATTGTCTCGACCACAGCATTTAGCCAGAATACAGCTTTGGCTGTGCTGAAACTTCTCCACAGCTGACTCTTGAGGTGCTACTGGGGAAAGCATCAGCTTTTGAATGCTTGCTCATCTACTTTTTACTTGTGAAGCTCCTGGGCAGGAACTCTGTGTCTTTGCTTCAGGTGGGAAAGCCCTAAATGTGCCCAGGCTAATCAATTTTTGCCCTGCTTACAAAGTGCAGGTGCCTGTTGTTGGTGTCTGTCCTTTCTTGTGCAGTGACTGAGAGGCTGGTTTAGGGCTGAGCTATGCAGAGATGGATATCCTGGCTCTGCCTTGGCACATGCCTCAGGCCACACAGTGACTCACTGTGCCTGTCTGCCTTTTTTCCCCCTCTTGCAAAATGGGAGGATTGATATTGCCTGACGAGGGGGAATTTGGAGGTTTAGTTTTGTTAATATAGCACTGAAAGGACTCTGGCTTGGGTGTAGGGGGTCATACTGAGCGAGCCAAAGAGCAAATAGTCCCTATGATTCCAGAATGCACTGGGTAAAAAGGATGCTTCACAGCACAAGATCCTGGCAGTCATCAGCCCTACAAGAGTCCAGAGATGGTCCTTTTGAGTACTTCTGGAAGGCTGGGGGAGAACTGCTTAGTTCCTCAGTGACTGGTTCTTGTCTGTCAGTGTGATCCTTGGCTCCAGATCTGGCAGCGTTAGTCTTAATAGCAGCTGCAACTTGTCTTGTTGCAAGAAGCTGAGTTTACTCTAGTGAGCCCTGCTTGTCTCTGAGCAGTGGGGGGGTGAGGGAATCTCTGCAAAATGATAGAGGGCTCTTTAAGAGGTGCAAGGATTAAAAAGACCTGTCACTGTGCAGGCAGATCTGCCTATTGTTGTTAGGCAGAAGCTGACGTAATGATTGTGACTGTACCCCTCCCAGCTCCCCCAAAATAACTTCTGAATCCGTTGTTCAATCTTAGCCACATAAAGGGGGTTAGATCTCAAATGCATTACATCCCTTCTAGTTTCATGAAAGCAGGCGGGGGAGAGGAAGTGATGATACTCGTAGAGTCTCTGCTGAGAGAAAGGGTTGACATTTCAACCAAACTCTTGGTTGAAAAAATCCTCACCAGAGAGCAATGTTAATACCCAGCTGCAGGGAGAGCGAGGGCGGGAGATTGTTTTTTGTGAGCCATCAGAGAACCCAGATGAGGCTTCGTTAGTTCCACCAGTGATGGTGCAGATTGTTCTCTTGTGGGTTTGCAGATGCGTTGCTGTGAGCTGATTTAGGGTTTTCCACTCCCAAAACAAATGCTGCAGTGTCGAACCTGCTTGGGAAGAGGAAATCTGGTCGTTACAAGGCTTTACTCATCCTGCATCTTATCCCTTATGGTATAGTAAACTTGGGGATGCTGAGTCTTACTGGTACTGCAAGATCACCTGCTCCCACCTTGAAGCTGAGCATGAAGTTTGCATGTGCTGCAACATGCAGGACAGCATCAGCAGTCCCAGGCCCCAGGTGGCTTAAGCCATGACAAGAGAACTTGTTGGAAGCTTGTGATGGGCTAATGTGGTTAGCGAGGAGGGAGAAATTAGTCTGATGAGCTCCTGCTCTCAGGATAAGCAGAAGCATGTTCCCAGGCTTTGCTTTTCCAGTTGCCTGGAGCTGCTCACCATCCCTGGGTTATCCCATGTCACTTCAGCAGCAGACGCAGTGGAAGGATGCGTAGGGAGGCTGTGATGCTTTGTTGTTCTCTTCATAGGTAAATGGGTAAACATCTCCAGAGTTTGCTCTGGGGAGACTGTCGTTCCTCTTTCTCTACCCTGTGCAGCATCAACTCTATTTGAGTTTTCTGAGGTATTTGGGTGGACATCTGTCTTCTTGCCTTGCTGTAATTTTGAAAACACCTGTGCCCTGGTCCCAGTGTTCAAATAAAACAAAGTGCATCTCCTCCTCATCCTTGGGCAGAGCTCCAAGAGCTACATTAATTAGGTGTCTGGTGTAGGAGGCTGTGAGGAGATGTCTTGGTTTTAATGCTAACTTGGCTGAGTGTGAAAATCAGGTTTCTGCTGCCTCTTTGTGTTTCCATCTGGCATCACGATGACAGTCTGCTTGGAAGGGGAAGAAGAAAAGAGAGGACAGTGATGATTGTTGAGTTTTATGAGGAATGTTTTTGTACTTTTTTTATGATTGTAACACACTGCATTGTGCTTCCTTCAGCAGTTTGTTTTTATCGTCAGGGGCCTCACTGCTGCCTAATACAGTTTCATATTTCTCATGTCTGTCTGGAGCCAAACACTAGATTTGGATTGGGACGAGTGATGATAGTGGGTAGCTTGGAGGGTTACTGGTGTTGGGAAGGTAAGTGTTGGGGAAGATGGAATGGATGAGGCAATTTGTGTAGCCTTGTTGGCATAGAACAGGCTACTAAATAGCAGGCAAAGCATTAATTATGTGTGTCCAGTGTGGTAACAGCTACCTGAGTAAATGCCTGTTGATAAACATTTGGGAGACAGACTGTTATTGAGTAGACTCAGTTGGGTCTGGGAGATGTCATTTTAGTGCAGACAAAGCAGTAATTTTGTTACTCTGTTAAGAAATGCTTGGATGAGAGAGACAGGGTTTCCATCTCCATTCCACCTGGGATGGATCACCCAGCTTCAATTGAGTTGGAATGAGTTTGTAGAATGGAATTATTAGATTGAATGGCTAAAATGACCCTACTCTGACCTGAACTTGCAGTTCTAAGAAGTCTGGTTATTCCAGCCTCACAGCTTAGATTTCAGACAGCTGTGTTGTCCTTCCTGGCCTGCAGATTCTGTGAGAGACCATCTCGGTGCCATAAGAAGCTTGACTGTAAAACACTTTGAAGAGAATACCTTGAATAACTTACCCTGTGCTGTGTCTACAAAGGCTACTGGAAAATTTGATCTCCATTACTACTTAATGCAGGGCCACAGTGATGTCAGTCAGCTTGGCAGAGTTAAAAATTGACAGCAGCTCTACTTGGTTGCGTTTTGCCTGCGCAAAGATAGCTCAAATGCAACAAATCTCAGCTCGTTGTATGACATGCCAGGAAGTGACTTTGACTTACTGGGGCTACCTTATTATGTGTGTGATGTGTGAGGTTTCCCCAGTGTGTGTACTGTTTGTTACTCTGCCTTAGAGTAAAGCAATATTTTAACCTAATTGCCTCATTCCTTCCTAGAGAGAGCATTCCTGTTCACCTCTGTGTGGCCCAGAATGCTCCCTCAAAGAGAAATGGGGGGTGTCGCACATTGGGGCTGTACTTGGGAACTGGCAGATCCCTCTGTGCAGTTCTTCACCTTGCTTCTGAACCTATGTAACTCCCTTCCCTTTAATACTGGAATGCTAATGATACTTCACAGTTTAGTGAGACATGGTGCTATAAATACTTCAAGGCAATGTTTCACAAGTGTACGTTGAGTGCTGTTTACAGAGAGAACTGGAGCAGTCGCTGCAGAGCAGGATGCCTTTCAGCGTAGGTTTGTTTCTGACCGATGGCTCTTGTTCATGTGCTCTCTGTCACCAGAAAGATCAGGTCCTGCAGCACAAGGTAGGAAGGTGCTTTGGTGCTTAAAGAAGGGTATTTTGGTGTGCTGCTGAGCAGACTTCCTTTGACAGACCAAAAGGGAACCTTCTGAGCTTGTTCTCTCCTAGAGGAAGATCCAGACATACGACTGTTGATTGACTTTGCAGAGAATTTGATTTGGGGGTTTTCTGCCTTGTAGCAATTTTGTATTCACTTGCGTACCTCTGAATTAATTACACAAACACATGGGTACTATATCTCTGTGTGCTGATGAACAGAACGCTTGTCATTTGCATTTACAAGTGTAAGATACAAAACCAAACACCCAAGTCCTGGATTTCAGCTGCTTTGTGTACCGCAGAACAGAAGTGCATCATCCTGAAATGCCCCTTTGGTGTGATGCTGTGTGCATCGTCACTTTTTTTCATAATGAGAGGTTGCAGAGATTGTTCTGAACTTTCTCTGGGTGAAGGAATGAATGAAAGAATAACTCACTCATGCAGTCTGTAGATACTGCAGCATGGAAGTCACTAATTCTCAAAACCGAGGCTGAATTCAGATCTGTTATATTACTGTAAGTCCCAGAGTAACTCCACAAGCAACAGCAAATTCCTTATGGAGCAGTTTAGATCAGACTCATGCTTCCATGTGTGGAGCCAGTTCTTATCCAGACTTATCTGTTAATCTATTTTTAAAAAAGAGTCTGGAGAATTTACAGCTCCCTCCCACATGTCTGCTTTCTGGTGTCAACCCCATGAAGTAGCGTATTAATCATAACGTCTGTGAAACCATTTCCAAAATGTTTATTTTGGACCACGAGCAGTGATGCAGGTAAAGGGAGACAGCCTGCATCTGGGAAGCAAGACTCTAGGCTAGCAGCAAATGCCTTCTGGAGCTGCTGCTACTCCTGCTTGACTCTGCTGTGCATTCTTACAGGCTGGGGAGCAAGCCCTGTGCTGTATGAATTGCTCCCTGCAAAAATACTTTCTAAGAGCACTTACTGCATGTTTAAGAGGGCATCTCTTTCCATCAGAGACTGTGAACTGCCCGTTGCAGCTGATTCCTGGATGGTGAGTAATGCTTAAGTTGATAAAGCTGAGATGACACAACAGGGTGCAGCATGAGGCCTCCTGCAACTGTGTTTTAGCATCATCTCGTGTAGCTTGCATCCCTATCCTAGAGAAAAGGGGACAACAGCCTTGTAATTGAGAGCAGTTGATGCTGGTGTGGTGAGACTCCTCTGAATTCAGATCAGGCCCTGTTTGGGGTGGTGGTGTTTGTGACTTAGAGTTAATTGTACGCTTGTGGGAACTTGTTTATTAAAGCACATGCATCAGTGAATAAATGTTTTGCCACTCAGAATTGGTTTTTGACTTAGAGATGTGTTTGAGAAGCAAGGCAGAAAGTATTCACTGAGAACAAGATCTTATTGTTAACATTGACATCTAATTCAAGGTTTTTAAAAGGTGACGTCCTCTGGAATAATGACATAGAAGTTTTGTTATAAAAGATTTCATCAACATCTGAAATGATTGTTAATATGAAAAGTGATGTTCTGCTGGGTGGTACTTAAAAATCCAGTAAGTGCCTAGAAAACTCTACTGTCTGTTCTCATAAGAAGTCCAATAAATCAATATTAATTCAGGCTTACCCAAACACTGCTGTTCTGCTTGGGGTTCTTCGTTATGGCTGGTGTGTGATTGTTATTTCTGATGGTGAGTAAGGCCCCTCATTTTCTCTCTCTGCAGAAATCTATCGCTGCTCTTTACAGCTACCCTCTGCCAGTTCTAGCATAGAAGTAGGGTTGTGGGTTTAGATTTTGCTGTTTTTTCTCGGTGGTGAGCAGGTTTCTCATTTATTTAAGCCCTGATTCTGCAGCCATCCAACACGCCTGTACCTCCTTGAGAAGCCTTACTGAGTTCAGAGCACTCTGGGAGACTCCTTAGCAAGGCTGAAAATGTGAAAGATTAGTCCAAGGGGCAGAGAACATGCAAAGCTCTTGTTTTCTCTGTGGTTTGCCCTGAACTAGCCTTTGTTTTGAGAGTTCTTTACGTTTTCTTTGTTCTCTCTCATATGAAGGTGTGACTGCAGGTGATCAAGAAGGAAAGTGCATCTTCGTTGCCTCTCAGGAACATTGTTGCCAGCTGTCTGGCTTTGCCCAAAGCTTTAGGATGTGACAGATGGGGTGTTATTGCTTGTTCTTGGAAATGGAAGTGGCACATCTAACTGAAAGGTCATGCGGGCTTGAAAAGAGCAGAGCAGTGATGTGTAGCTGCTCCTTTAATAAGTAAGATAATAATGATAACTTGTTTTGCCACTGTCTCTTTTGTTCTTGAGGAAATCTGAGTAATTTATCAAGTTTGATGGTATAGCCTAGCTGCAGGTTGTTGAGTGAGGATAGCGTGGATAGATGATTTCCTACAACAGTGGAGGAGAGTAGATGTCAGAGCCAGTTTCTGGCTTCTATCTGCTAGTTAGGGTAAACATCTCTGTCTGGAGTGCTTTTCTTGAAATTGTGGGAGTTAACTGCTATTCATTAAACTCTCCTGAAGAATTACCTCCTGAGTCATAGCAGAAAAGACTTCAAGACTCGGGTACTGTTAGACTGTATGGTTTATTGCTAGGAATAAAACTGTTATTGCAAAATGCCTGTGCTGCAAATACCAAGCATTACAATACCAAGCATTACAGGAAGAACACATGTACTGTTCTGGAAAAAAACATACATCTATGTTAAGGTGACAAAGTTCCCTATGCTTTCCCATGCCTGAACAGAAGCTAAACTCAGCCAGTCCAGCTGCCTTATGACTTCAATAAAAATGGGCTGACCCGCTAGTAGGATGGAAAGCTTGCTGATGAGTGAAATTTCTTTGTCTTTCAGAGCATCAGGAGGTCCCTCTGGAAGAAGTGGGCATCGAATGGTTGCTTGCAAAAGACAGCTGATGGTCTTTGGAGGTTTCCATGAGAGCGCAAGGTGGGTTATTGCAGGATGGCTGGTGGTGTTGAATCCTGTGTAACTGAGACAATGTAATTTCATCAGCAACAGAAAGCTGGGCTGTAAGGCAAGGATTTTATGTAATGGTACTGTGAACAAATTATACACTTCTACGTTAGGAAGCTAAGTGATCTTGATTTTTTTTTTTTTTTCTCCAAGTCTTAACTGTTTGAGAAATTGTTTTGCCACTTAGATAATAGTTGAAGTAGCTCCTCATCCTCATAGCTACAGCTCAGTACGTCAGTTTTGGACTCTGCCTCTCATCAAAGAGGCTTGTCTTCCTAGAAACATCTTCCCCGGTAGGCTCTCACATGCCATGTGAGGTCACAGCTTCTCTGTGATGAGGGCTGAAGAGAGCTGAGCTACATAATTTCTCAGAGATGCTAAGCTGCATAACTGCAGTCCCCAAGAGCACAGCACAGTTTGCAAAGCCTACCCTACACTTGGCTAACTGTTCAGCAGTTTCTCTGGTGCAGAGCACTTTCTAGTAGCAGTGAGTTGGCGAGCAGGAAGGGAGTGTGTGTATTTATGTGTATATATACATTTTTCATTCCCACCCTCTAGACAGAGATTGCACTAATATGTTTTGATCGTTTGTGTCTTGGTTTAAGTCACCTTGGATTGTGTTTCTTGGAAGGATTTGATGAAAGCTCTGTTATAGTAAGGAGTGAGATGGGGATAAAACAAAGAATCCAGAGAGGCCTTGCATTATAGGAGCTTCATTAAATGCGTAATTGTTGCTCTGAAGTAGTAACCTTCAACTGAACAAATCTCTACATTGCCATGGCTACAGAGGGAGAAAAATCAGAGATATAGGGAGTTGAATAAGGTACTGCACCTCTTCAGAGGTTCATGGTGCTACTGCTGAAATGGTATTTTGTTCTGTCCTAAATGACGACCGTGACCAAAACCCATCATGTTCCAATTTGCTCTCCTTAGAGATTACATCTATTACAATGATGTGTATGCATTCAGTTTGGACTCCTTCACGTGGAGCAAGCTGGCTCCATCAGGAATTGGGCCTTCTCCAAGATCAGGATGTCAAATGGCTACCACACCTGAGGGCAGCATAGTCATCTATGGAGGCTACTCGAAACAGGTAGGAGAGACTGTGATAAGCCACTGCATCATTTCCCAAATGCCAAACAAAGTAGTTGATGGAAAAACTAAATGAAATGAAAGTTAAATTTAATATTCAAATTACATAAATAGCACCTAAGTGATTACCTTGACCTGTGTTGGTTGCAGGGTCCTGTGTCTTGTCTGCTTGGAGAAGGCAATAGGAGAGCAGAATTCAAATGTGTAATCTGCCACTTCCCTCTGCTCTGTTTAACAAGCGTTGTCTCCAGTGCAGATCTGGTGATCTCATCGTGTAACTGCCTGCTGCTCTGTCTGATATTTCCGCATGTCAGGCAGCTGTCAGATGTCCAAAAAAAAACACTAGCAATGGGAGTGCATGTTAGCCTGTGGTTATGCTAGGAGTGACTGTTCAGTTTTGCCCTTGTATTGTTCATACATGGGATGGTTCAGGCTGCTGTGAGCCAGTATTGTTACCAAATCTATCTTCCTGTCTTCTGATTTTTCCCTTTGTTCACACAGTTGTGTCCTGATCAAGGATCTGATTTCTGTTAAAACTAATGCTGTGTTTTCCCTGCTAATCTAATCCAACATAAGGAGGTGATGTTACAAAGGAAGGAATAAGCAACTGGGAGAAGTGACAGTTTTGATGACAGCTGTCATTATGGCCAACTTCAGGCATTCTTCGCACTCATCCATGTTCCAGCACTTGGGGGTTAAAAGCAGTGGTTATCAGGAGCCTTGTATTTTCTTGCATCAGGGAAAGAGTTAAGGCAGCTGTGCTTGTTAGCAAACTCAATAAGCCAAAGAAGACTTTTGATGAGTACCAGGCTTCCTCTGCTTTGCTTCTTGCTATGTTAATCGTGGTAATTTATACTGGATAGGCCTTTAGACCATATGTCCTTATTGACCAAGTATCCCTGTCTCCATGGTGGGTGGGAGGAAGTAAATATTTCATTGAGCAAAAGGCTCCTGCAAAAGCTTTTAATGTTGTGAATGTAGACTGAAGACCCGGATCCTGCTGCTGTCTCAGTGGAAAGGCATTGCTTCCAGCAGTGCATCGCTGGGGGAGGAGGACGCATTGTTCTTCTGATGTGAATAAGTGAACAAAGAAGAAAAGCATGGAAAGAGGAGAGAAAATAATCTGTCTGTATATTTAGAAGCATTTGTGCCTCCTCACGGCCTGCGCTGAGGACTCTAGCTCCTCAGATGTGCACTTAATTAAATAGCAGTAACAGTACAGAGGCATTTTCTGCCCAAAAGGGCTTTGTCTGCTTCCTGTTCCACCACTCCTGAGAGTGGGAGAAGCCTGCACGCTTTACTAGGTGTGGCTCTCTTAGGGCTACTGAAAGTAACTGGGTTTCAAGTGCATGCTGAGTCCTTTGGAAATATAAAAGTTGACACGTTTTTGCAGTTAGGTCTATTCTGCTTTATGAGGATGGGCTTTGTTGCACTGCTCTGGGTTGTTTTGAGCTAATAAAAATGAAGTAGAAGGGATGGGGGAATGCGAAGCTGCCTTCAACCTTCTGCTGTGATAAATGAGCACTCAGCCTTCATGCAGAGTACTGAGCAAGAATAAGAGCTGAATGCAGTTCCTCTTCGGCTTGGTGAACAGCTCTTAGATTAAAACAAGGACTCTTGTTATTAATCTACTTCCTTTGTAATACGGAGAGCTGAGTCTGCCGCTCTGACGTGCTGTTCCTGTCAAAGGCTTTGCTTGCCTTCTGCAGCACAGGTGGACTTCTGGGCAGGAACAGTGAAGCCAAGCTACAAACTGAGCAAAGCACCAGGCAGAATTTTCTTCTTAGGTTGCAAAGGCAACAGACCTTTATCATCATCCTGAAAACTTAGTCCAAGATTTAACACTTCTAGAATAAACACAGTTGATGTTTGGCTATCTAATTCTCAGTATGTCTTTGCTAATAACTGATTATGGAGCTGAATCTCTCTGGATTTACTTTGATGTGAAGAAAATGTTTGGCTTGTGTCCTCCCCACGGAGTCATTGGCAGGGATACTCTGGGGAGAAGTAAGAGGTGGAAGATGAAAGAAACAATACTTAATTGGAAGTAGGCAGGTAGAGGAGAAGACCTGTTCTTTGTCTCCAGTTAGAAGCAGATACTACATTCAGGAGTATTCTGAAGATGTTTTTGGGCATGACGTGTGGATATGAAACCAGACAGGTGTCCAAATAAAGTGCCATTCACCAAGTGGTGTAGACTCTTCTAATTTCCTTTCTAACAAAAAGCAGGATTGATTTTCATGTGTGCTGTAGAAAAGTGCAGTTTTGCTTCCTACAGCTGCTACTAAGCTTGTGTGTGCATTGGAGAGAAGGGAAGAAGTCGGGCTACTCTTGTATTGGAGTATCAGGGCATGATATGGCTGCCAGGCTGCTGGAGGAGAGTTACGGTGGCAGGGTTGGCTTCCCTGCAGTGGGCCATTCTGATGTATTATATTCTGTAGAGCCCTTAGCCCTTGTAAATCTGCTTTGAGGCGTTATGTGGTGAGATATACACGCATTGTCAAAGCAAAAAGACATGTAAGCCCAGGGGATTAATAGTAATGGGTGGAATTGTAGGCATTTGTGTACCAAGCTGGCTGTCAGGGCCTTATGAAGCCTGAGCAACGTTGTCGGCTTGCAGCCATGGATGTTTCCATGCTCAGTCTGCCCATCCTCAGTCACAAACAGAGAGGTTTGCTTGGTACTTTGGTTTGCTTGATATGCATGCCAAATTGAACATGGAGGGTCAGTTTTCAGTAATGTTTGTCAGTCCAGGCTGTGTTGCTTAATTCCCTCGGTGTTACTTGGCTAAGAGCCTCCTTCATGGCTGGGGAAAAAGGCAGGAAAGATAAGTGGCTTGTCTGAGGCATTCCAGTACTTGTGGATAGAGCCAGGGCTGCTACCCTGGGACCCAGGCATGCATTTGCCACTAGATTTTGCTGTTCTAGAGTGTTAAGTTCAGGCAGTGAGCATCCAGGATGCAAACAGAGAAGATGGAAAATTTGAGCTTTACAACCCTAAGTGTGCAAATTGAAGAAGAGCACGCTTGAAAATGCGTGATCCTTAGCACATTGGTGTCCTTATGTTCTGCTTTATTCTCAACCCAGAAATGATAAAAGACAACTACTGTGGTTCCTTACAGAAGAGGTGGTTGTAGATTTTGTCATTGCTCCCTAAATACACCTCAGAAGCCTGTGAGACACTCAGACTTGCTTCCCTGCTGATCTTAAAGATGTCTTCACCTGTTTTGCTTGCTGGGAATGGGGCTTGCTGCAGCAAGCTGCATTTTTGGCTGTATGAAGCAATGAGACCTCTCTATTGCTAGGCAACGTGAGCACACTGTGCCTGGCTGGCACAGCAAATGCAGCCAGGATGTGTTGGAGGCTAACACTGCTCTACCTTGAGGGTGGAAGCAGTCCACAAGCCACGGGAACTCTGGCACTATCTGTGTGCAGGGCTTTTGGATGCCAAAGTAGGCTAAGGTGTATTTTTTTTTTTTCTTTTTAATATTTTTTTTGTTATTTTAGCAGTGAGCTCTGCCTGTAGTGGATTCTGCTGGGAGATTGCTTGTGGTAGGGCTGAAGAGTGATCTTGTGGGAAAGCTTCCCTCTGCAGTTCTGCCTGCTAAGGGCCTTCTGTCAGTTGGATGTATTTTGCCACTGTTGATCTTTTTTATTAGCTGTGTTTAGCAGGTTATATACAGGGAGTCCTCTCTGTGCTTCAGTTGCCTTGCTCTTTGAAGGGCTATAACCATGCTTCTTGCTGCCTGTTGCTGGTGGTAGAGGATATCCAAGGCAGCTTTGTGCTTGAAAGCAACCACCAGGGACTTGAGAGCAAGAGGGACAGTGAGGGACAGGAGGCTCTTGTGGGTGATGGAGCAATTTCCTCAGGGCAGATGAGTGTCCTGGGCTGGGGGAGTTGGCCTCTCTGGTAGCAGTGTGCTGCTTGCTACTGAAGTGCCTGCTTTTGAGCCAGTGTGAGTGGGGAGAACAAGCATCTCTGACAACAAATAACTAACTCTCGCTCCAGCTCATTGGGTTTTCTTAGCCAAGAAGCTTTGTCATGTTGCACACGTAATGTTTACTATAGGGAGCTGTGTGGTTTTCAGGAGAAAAATAAAGCAGTTATTCTGCCTAGCCTGCATGGTGGTGAAGGCAACTGTTCTCTCAGTATATGCTGTTTCCCTTCTTTTTATGCAGACGGTGCTCATCTTACTATGCTTGACAGCTGTGCTTCTGCACCTTTCAGCCTGTGTGCATCCCCTACACATAAGAAAGTGGTATGACTAACATTTAAGTACAAACTGCAGCCTACTTGGGATTGGAAACAAAATAAACCCCCTTTCTATTCTCATTATCAGATATTCACTTTGCAGCCACTGGTCTGTGTTCAAGCCCTGTGCCCATCTCTCTCCCCATTCCTCTCCTCTGTCCATCCATCCCTGACAGCTCTTTGCTTAGTTGAAGCTTGGAGGGTGTTTGAAGCAAGGGAGAGGCTAAAAAGGCTGCTGTAGCTCAGCCACCCATAGCTTGCAGCTAGTGGTGAGTTCTTCTGTAGACTTTTGTGACAGAGACAGCAAAGTGTGACATGGCTGCAGAATGTTATTTGCTCTGTGCAGTGACTCATAGCCCTTTAAACTTGAGAGCTGCTGCTGTAGGTCCCACAGTATGTGCTCTACCAGTTCCATGGAATTGGTATACTCAGTACTTAGAGCACTGTTCCTAGAAGGCACTTCTTGCCTTGGCAACCTGTTCTGCTCAAAGTGGGCAGCTCCCAGCCCTTCCAACTGTGTCTCTGTTACCAGAGCTGCTCTAGCTATGTATCAGAACTACTGACCAATGCAAAAATGTGACTTGCTTTTTTTCCACATGCTAGAGAACTGGCAGTGGCAGAAGAAGCCGTCTCTGTGTATGTTCTTCTTCAGAAGATAGGCCTATCACTGCTGCTTGTTCCTGCAGGCTTTCTGTCCCCATGTGCCTGATGTTCTGCTGCTTAACGGTGGGTAGAGTAGTGCAGTTTCTGACTTCGTTAAGTGGTTGTGCAGAAGAGGATACCTCCAGCTTCAACAGCCTGTCTGGGAGAGTGTTCGGTGTGCTGGTTGGAATGCCTAGATGCAAGTGAAGAGCAAGAATACACAAGATCTACAGCCCCAGACTAACAAATTTCCTAGGGCAGACCCTGGTCTCTGAGTTGACTGAAGCTTCCCTTTCCTTTTCGCTGCTCTTTGAACAGCATTCTCTTGTTTCTTCCAGCACTTCATTATCAGCTTTCCCTGGAGCTTCTCAACATCATCCAAGTTAAAGCATTGTTGTGCAGTGCCTCAGACATGCTTTATTCCCCTTTCTTCTCTGTCTTTCTAAGAATCGAATACCATTTCTGAGAACTGAGTACTGAGCCATGCAATAGCAAAACCTACTAAGTACAAGGCCCAGGGTTGAGTATGGATATGGAGCAAGAAGATGACATTGTGGCATGCACCCAAGCCCTACTCCTTCCCGAGCACTGGGCTAAACCCTGCCAGCTCCTGCATTGCTGCCTGGAGCAATGCCATTGCCCCCAGGAGGAAGGGAATTACAAGAAAGCCAGAGCTCTTCTTGAAGGATGGGTGTGGACATTACTAAAAGACCTCCTATGGTGGTGTTGCATAGTGCTCCTTTCAAATACTGCACGTGGCTATGAGTACAGGGGCTTACAGTGAAAGGAGAAAGGGAAAATTGCATTTTAAAATAATGCATTTAATTACTTCAACTGAGACTTGCTACTGCTTTTGCTGGTATCTTGCGGTTGTCTGTAGCAGGGGGTTAAAGTGAGGCTTCTGTTTCTGTTCAGGAGAGAAAACTGATTCTCAAGAGTCGGTGGTGCCTCAAATGCTACTAATGACACCTGCAGTCAGGCTGTGGGGTGAAGAGGGCTCTGCTTTTGTTGTATTGGGGTGGATATTGGGGGTGGCAGGGATTGAGAGTCTGTGCTAGACACAGATCTGTATTTAAACTTGTGCTGTGCAGATGATACAGCATAGGCAGTGTGCTCAACATTTAAGGACAGCATCCCAGAGGGCCTTGCAAGCACTGTTGGAAGTTACTGTGTGCCACTTTGGTGAAGTGGGTATCTGCTCTCTTTTACAGCTAGAGAAGCAGAGGCACAGATGTTAAATTGCTCCCTAGAGAGCACCTGATGCTGTCTGTGGCACAGTAAAAGGCAGAATCTTGGTTCTCCTGTTTCCTTGGTATTGCCCATCCTTCCTTCCTTGTAAAATGATCAGTTTTAATCCCTTATGCCAATTTATTTCTCTTCTGTGAGTGCCCAGATCTCTGCCCTTGCATTGATTGCATCCTGCAGTCTTCAGTAGCCCACAGTCCCAGGATCTGTGTGGCAGCCTGGAGAGCAGAGGGATGCTCTGGTTGTTGCAGGCAGAAGTTGCTTGTGGTTTATTACACGTCTCCCACTGCTCGCTTGTAGGATGGGACTGAGCGAGGCGTGCTTGAGAGTCATAAGACACCAGCCTCCATTTGTCCCTTCTGGCTGCCTCCGTTCCCTCCGGGGGTATCAGATTTGCTGCTTGCCATAGAAAATGGTCCTGGTTTCAGCGCTACAGTTGTGAAGTGCCTGGTAGTTTCTCCTTGCCCCTATCACAGTGCTTTTTCAGCACGGTAAAGTACAGATTCAGGCTGTGATTAGGCTTATCTGTGGGGTTGAGAGTACAGAATGGCACGTTTTGGTGTGAGTGATTTTCTAGGCTTTGAAGAGTTGGGCCTCCTGTGTTTTGGCTATTGAAAATGTTTCACCAAGCATCCCTGTCTTTCCCTTCTTTGCAGAGAGTGAAGAAAGACGTTGACAAAGGCACCCTGCACACAGATATGTTCCTGCTGAAGACTGAAGGTTCAGGCAAGGAGGAAGGTAAGCCACTGCTACAGCTAGGGGGCTGTGCTGGAAGCAGTGCTGCAGGGCTGTGAATCCTCTCTCTTCCTTTGAATAAGAAACCAAAAAAAATCCAAGCTCAGAACAAAATTTCCCTTTTAATGATGAGCACTGTGCCCCAGCTTTTGCTTTGGGGCTAAACACAGTAGATAAGTCGATTTAAATATTTCTTCTTTCCCAGGAGTAGTTAAGTGCATTTGTATACTGTGACTCTAGCTTGAAAAGAAAGGAGCTAGAGTGAAGGAATGGCAGCTGCTGAGAGATACGAGAGAAGTTGTCCTACTTTTTCACTTGGATATTGGAGAAAAATGATGGGCAACATTCCCGCTGCTGTGTTGTGTAGGAGAAAATGAGAACAGCCTATAGGCCACTCACCTTTTCTTTTTCTCCTAGTCCATTTTACAGCTGAAAAGATGAGGCCATGTCATCTCTGCTAACCAAAGCTTAGTGGTTGGCTGAAGGGTGTTGGGAGTCATGGTTCCCATCTCCAGGTGACTTGATTACAGAGCTGATGTAAGTAGCTCTGTGAGACAGGTGAAGAACTGGAGCTATGTGAGAAAGTTTATGAAGAACTGACAGAGCTAATGGAGGAAGGCTAGGAGGAGCTTTCTGCTGGAGAATCAGCATTATTTACACCAGTGTTTTCCAGTTGGCCTTGGAATAGTCTGAGTTGGACTGGAGGGTCTCCAGACTCCTTGCGTAACTGTGTGAGAAGTTCTGACCTGCACAAGCAGTTCCATAAAAATTACCAGAAAAGATGTTTTAGAGATTTTTTTGGGTTTGTATGTGGGAGGGAATTAAAACAACATTTTGAAATTGCTGTTCCCTGGGACGTTTTGATCATTGCTCTTCTGTTTCACAACAGAAGATTGTTGGGATTTCAGAACTTCCCACACTGGAAATTCCTGTTTTCAAGAAGCTGTTTTTAGTAGTGGTGGGTCATCTATAAACTATTAAGAGAGAAGGTGGGGGTGTGATCTCATGAGATTACTCAGTGCAGGGATCTTACCAGGAACGGGTTTTGGTTGACTGGTTTTTGTTGTTTTTTTTTCCCCATCTATCTGTGAATACCCTCAGAAATAGGAATTCCATCACTTTCCTTACAAGAGAGAATTTGCTCCTTGGCTTAAGGAGCAGGACAATCTTCCTTGAGCAGATTTTCCAAAATGAATGAAGATTTCTTTAAACCCAACCATCTTAAAGTGAGATTTAGGGAGGAAGGTTGGTCATGTATTGTCTGGATTGCACACCCTGCTTGCCTTATGTCCTATTTATAGCTTATCTTTTTGAAACTGTGGTTCCTTCAGAAACACAGTGCCTAGCCAGTGCATGTGCTTCTGCCAGCCTGCATTTTAGGGATTTGCTCTAAATCCATAGTAAAGGACAGGAATGGAGTGAAAGCAGAGGGCTTGGAGCACAAGCTTTCTCCCTCTCCTGGGTATTTTATTATTATATATATTTTTTTTAACGTTTGGGTCTCCTTAGAATAAACTGTGCCTGTTCTTGGGGTTAAGGCAGTGGTGCAGAATGACAGAGAAGATACTGGAGTAGGAAGTTCACATGGAGAGAATTGATGTTGTGTGGAACCTGTGGGGTAACCAAAGTACCTTTTCTTGGTATCCTGGGCTATACTCAGTCCTGGTTTGAACTGCAGCTTCCTGTAAAGGTTATGTACCTTTCACGAGGCCCCTTGCTCCAGAAAGTACACCCTGCAGACAGCTTTCTTCATTTGCTTTTGTTGGAAACACAGCTGCTTTCTAAGGGTAGAAGGAAGTGTGTGGATTACTTGGGTGATTGAAGTGGAAATGCAAGTGGTTCTGATTTGCATGATTGTTGAACACGAGCAGTGCAGTTTTGAGTATGTCTAAAACGGATTGTTGTGATGCTTGAAAAGACTGCTGGAGAACTGAAGGGTCTTGGAAGACATAAAAATCATCATGATTCTCTTTTACTGATACTTCTGTCTGTTTTTATCCATTACCAGATAAGTGGGTATGGAGTCGACTCAACCCATCCGGAGTGAAACCCACTCCCAGGTCTGGCTTCTCCGTGGCAATTGGTCCCAATAACCGTTCCCTTCTGTTTGGAGGTGTGCACGATGAAGAAGAGGAAGAGAGCATTGAAGGGGACTTCTTCAATGATATTTATTTCTACGATATTGGGAAAAACCGTTGGTTTCCTGGACAGCTAAAGGTCTTGTTTAAGAACTGCACAATTGTCTTCAGTTCATTCTCCTTGATCTCCTTTGTCTCAACCTTTTCTGGCCTCATTTTGACAGTGTGGGCAAAGCCTCTATTTCAAGGCTGAACCACCAGGTCTGTTTGCTGCTTTCATCTGTGTCTGATTGACTGTGGAGATGGGAAAAGCTGCAGGGATGAAGTTGGGGATGTGCAGCTTAGCAGGTTTTTGTTTCCAGACTGGGTTCTCTGATGTTATGCTGCCCTTCTCCTTCCTCTCCACCTGCTCCTTGTATTTTCCATGCCCTGCTTTCACTGTGTGATGCAGACCCTCACCTGGGGAGAGAGGAAACCTCTGAGCCCCAATGACAGCATATGCACTAAGAAAGAGTGGGTCAGGAAGCAGTCCTCTTCCTTTGAGAGTCAGTCTGCACGTGCACTCGTTGTGTAATGCAAAATGAAGCAAAGCAGCATGAAAACAGTTCTGGTGTTTTATTAGAGGCTGGCTCCAGTCTAAGTCTGATGTGAGCTAGTTCAGTAAAAGCTATTGTGAAAAGGTCTTGTGTTGCATTGCCAGAAGGAATGAAGTATTGACCCTTGGCTCATGAGAAATTCAGAAATGCGGCCCTCAGATCTTTGGCTTTGTTTGAACCACTCTCAAGGAGGAAGCAAGGTGCAAATGACCTTCTTTCTTTCCATCCCTACTGTTTCTTGCTGTGTCCTTAAAAAAGAGATGTCAATCACATAATAACAGGCAAACATCCACTCAGGTGTTTGCCTCTACCTTCCTAGCTGTCTGTTTCCTATCCTTTTCACACAATGCTTTGAAGACCTGGAGTGCTTCCTGATAATGCACTGTAATTTAGCACCCAGCAATTGTTTTGATTTCACAAAATGATGGGTTCTTTACTCTTGCTCCTATCACAGACCAGTGGACTGTGTGTGTGTGTACATCTGCAAGATACAGAGCAAGAGAGCTGTCTTCCCTCTCTCCAGCAGTTCTGCCATTAATAGATGTGGCATGCTGTAGGTTCTCCAGAGGTTTCAGTGTTGTCTGTTTTATGGCTGGTAGAAGTTCATGCTTAGTAGGAGGTTGTAGCTATCATCCAAGACTTACAATTCTAGTGAAAAATAATTGAATTCTCCCCATTCCCTCACAGCAGCATCCGTAGTATTGTATTAACTGCTCTATGTGCTATTAGCTACACCCAGTTCACACGCAGTCTGCCTCTGCTTTTTGTTCTTATTAACAGGTATCAAAGTCGGAGAAGAGGAAGCGAAGACGTGGCAGACCAGCTGAGACAGATGGTGGAGATGGTGAGGTAGAGAAGCAAGCCCCGCATGGCCCGGTGGAAATAGTCAAAGAGGTGATGGCAGAAGATGGAACTGTCATGACAATCAAGCAGGTGATCTCTGGGCCTGCAGATGAGAAGGAGAGGTCTGAATCGGAGGAGGAGGAGGAAGATGGAGCCTTGGGCCCGCAAGTGGAACCATGCCCACGTTCAAATGCCATGCTGGCAGTGAAGCATGGGGTTCTGTATGTGTACGGAGGAATGTTTGAAGTGGGCGATCGCCAGTTCACCCTCAGTGACCTCTACAGCATCGACCTGCACAAGATGGAAGAGTGGAAAGTGCTAGTGGAGATAGACCCAAGTAAGCTCTGGTGGTAGGAGGTCTGTGTGACTTTATTGTTGCAAAGGCTGGGATGTTGTTTCCAGCAGTGCTTTATTTTATTCCTGGACAGGAAATAGCTTGAAAGTATGTGATATGCAGTGTCTTGTAGTCTCTGTCACCACAAAAGCCTGTCTTGTCCAGAGCTTTGTAATGGCTGTAGAGTATGAACTCTGGTCTGTCTGCTTCAAAAATCAAGGCATGTAAACAGAGCATCTTAGTTCACTGATGGCTGGTTCTAACCTGCTGTGTAATCTCAGTCTGCATGTGTGTAATGGATAAAGGGCAGAAAGGAAGGAGTTTTACTCATAATTTTGGAGCTGTAAAGTGCTTGCGAGAAGACTTGACTCTTACCAGCTTGTCTTCCGTAGCTGTTCTGTGCTGTTCACTTCTTCCTGTCTGTATTAGATCTCTCCCTACTATCCCCAACTTATTTCTTCTTTCTCACCAAAGAAACACAAGAATGGCTGGAGGAGTCAGAGTCAGATGAGGAGGAGGATATGGAAGGTGCAGAAGGAGTGGAAGAAGAAGAGAGCTCTGAAGAGGATAGTGAGGATGAAGGAGGTAACAAGAAGAACGTTTTCTTCATACTAACATAAAACGCAGTACTCGTTGGTGTCACTGACCTCACTGGCATTCAGATCAGTTTTTCAGCAAAAGCAAGATTTTCATAGTGCATGCTTCTTAAGGAGTAAAGGAGAAATTTCTTTGGCTCCTGATAGGTTTTTAGGCTATTCCATTTAAACACAAGCTGAAGCATAGCCTTGGCTGAGTTGACACGTGGGAGAGCAGATTGCCTTCATTAGCTGTATGTGACCTCTCTTTCTCTCTTCCTCCCTTTGTGTACTAGGAGAGGAGCAACACCCATCTGTTCAGCCTGGTGAGAAGCATACAGACTATCTGTCCAGGACGGAGCAGTATTGGATCAAAGTAGCCCGCAGCAACATGGGCCCAGATGCCAAGGAGAAGAAGGTGGTGAAGGTGGCTCACGCCATGGCAAAGACATTCTATGAAGATTCAATCTAGATGATGTTGGGGCTGTTTTGTGAGTGCAGAAACATGCTGGGAGCAGAGGTTAGCCCTGCTGAAATCAGCCTAACGTGCTGGACAGTCAGTGTGTGCCCAGAAGGCTTCCTGGCGCTCCAACCCTTGCCTACTCCATACGAGTGCCTCTGGGCTGACTAATCTCAATATGCCTGCTTGATTAATGCTCTGAATATACTGTTATTCCCCTGGCAGTTGTGGGAGGGATTTGGAAAATGGGACTACTGCCCAAGCACTGGTTCTTCTGAGAATGGAGCATACAACACCATCATCATTTTGTTCAGAAGTTATTTTGAGTCTGTGAAGGCAAACTGCATATCACAATGGTTCTCTAGTCCCAAATTCCTTATCCTAACTGGGGCCAGAACTTGTCTCCAAGGATTTCTACAATAAAATTACTTGGTTATATCATCTTGGTTCTCTTAATTAATCCCATTCTTGCTTTACTTTTCCTTAGCTCCTGCTTGTGGAAAAATGATTGCTGTCTCCTCTTTGAAATACGCAGGTAGTGGTCATAAGGTGCACCAGCAGCCCTGAGGTGTGGCTGAATTATTTGGAGGAACTTGGTGATCCTTTGTATGAGAACCACTGTAACGCCTGATGTGTGCAACAGGTCTTTTCAGTATTGGCCGTAGCAGGTCTCCTTTTTGCATGTGGAATCCCCCACTTCATTTTCTCACATTTTGGTCAAGAAAGCAGTTGTGCTCCAAAGGAATTC
>JAOWBP010004096.1:15398126-15418035 GCA_028571105.1 Tragopan temminckii | reverse complement strand
TACAAATCCTGCTGCACTTCTCAATGCTTACATCTGGCTTATTTCTAACTTGTGAAGTCTTTGTGTCTTTGCCTCTGCTCAGAGCAAGCACTTGTCCTTCTCCCTTCGGATGGCAGAGGTGTCCTGAGAGATGTCTCATCTGCTTCTAAGCCATGTTTCCTTTTTTCTCATCATGGAACGATGGGCAAATTTCATCAGAACTGCAGCTCTGGGGCACAGCTTTATAATAAGATCCCTGGGCTCTTCTGTGGGAGAAGGAAAACAGCTGCCAAGGATAGTGAGGTGTGTGGGTACCAGCAGGTGCTGGGGCTCCTGCAAATGCAGGGATCAGCTCTGGAAACTCCAGGCTTTCCTCCTGAGTTGAACAAGCCTTGGAAATGCCGAAAAGTGAACAACCCCTCCTTATGGCGTAGCAGTAGTTGGCAGTGCTCAGCAGTGATCTCTGTGAATGCTTCCATCACTTTGGGGCATCTTTTGGCATTTCCCACCGTGGCACCACCACTCCTCCCCCATTGCTTTGTTTGTGTTCTGTTGTTTTTTTTTTCCTCCTGTAACTGTTGTGTAGCAACTTGAGTCTCACCGGGAACACATGGGACAGCTGGTTTACAAATTAATTATGCCACAACCGTATTTAAGTATTAACAATCCATTATTATCAGTTATCGCAGGGGCACGAGCTTCATCTCTGCCATGGAAACCATCATGCAGGTTACCTAGGAATCCCTTTGGGATCTATTAGGTGTAATTACTAAGGACTTGGATCAGCAAAAAGCATACGGGTGTTGTTTTCCAGCCTCAGCACTACGAGAAACGCTGAAAACTTCACGGCCAGGTGACATTTGTGCTGAATTGTCACCTAATTGCCAGGCATGGGATGCTGTGACACAGCTCAGGAGTGCTCAGCAAGGGGAGAAGGGAGGCTGGCTTTGGTAAGGGGGTGGTGGGTTCAGGATTTTGGTGTTGTTTTGGTCAGGAGGTGGCATTTGGTCTCAGCTTTCTCAGGGCTGGAAGGGATGCGGAGTGGGCTCTAAGCAGTGTGGGGGATGGCAAAGAGAGCTGCGCTCCGAGGGCTCTGAGACAGAATGGGTGGGAAAGGGATGCTGCTGGGTTCAGCATCACGTTGTTCTCTGAACGTTATTTGTGTCGTGTTGGTGTAAGTAAAGCCTGGGATGTCTGCACGTGGAAGAGATCAGAGGAAGAACAGATTTAAGAAGCAAGAAACCCAAACTTGGTGCAAGCAGCAGCACGCACTGCAGTCCATCTCTATGCCAGCAGCTGCCCCCCAAGGGTGACAGCCAGCAGGCGCGGGCGGGGCGGTGCTCCTCCTGCTGCCCTGCAATCACAGCTCGTGATTGTTTGCAGGTGTGCGTGAGCTGGGCTGTGCCCAGCTGGGGTTGGGCTGCAAACCTGCGGGGAGTTTGTTTAGATGAGATGGGAGAAGCAAGAAAATCTCACAGATCACCACGTTAGGAGAGGGTGGGGCGGGCTCCTGGTGGGAAGGGGAGGAAAGAAAGGAAGAGAGAAAGGAAAGGAGGGAAAATCTGAGATAGAAAGCGGAGAGGACGCGGTGCTCAGCCCTAAGGATGCTAACCAAAAAGCATCCCCGGGTGGCACTGCTCGCAGCACCCAGAGATGCAGGCAGAACTTTGCCATCTGCTGCTTTAACCAAAATGCAGGGCTGGGGGTTGGGGGGGTCCGTACGATCTGCCTTCCCCACGCCGCCGCGGTGCGGCTCCGGCAGAGCCGGCTGCACATTGGCTGCCTCCTCCCTGCTCTCCCCAGCGACAGGGAAACCTGCTCGGAATACATGGGTGGGAAATGCGCAGGCGGCGGGCGGGGGGATGCTGCAGCTCCTGCGTCCTCCTGCCTGGCACGGGGGGGTTTGTGCCATCCGTAACCCTGCAGACGGTTCGTACACCTCGTGCCCGCTCCCCCTCCCTCCCCCTCCCCGGGGGGCTGTTCGCCCTTTGCCATAGGAAGCAATGCCATCAGCACGGGCTGCGACCGCGGAGATCGCATCTGACAATGGATGGGGATGTCAGGAGCGGATGGGGCTTCTTTTTTTTGGCTCCTGCCCCACTATCAGGCTTTCTCAGTGGGGGGATTTTAAAGGGCCAAGCGCCCAGCCTGCTCGCATCCCGCTGCCTTCTGCCCCTAAATGGGGACAGGCAGATGGGGGCTCCTTCCCACAGCTGTGCTGGGGACCCACGGCCCTGAAGTGTTCCTTTTTGGGGGCTGCAGATGTTCGGCACCTGCAGAAAAGGGTTATGTTCTTTTTTTCTTTCCCCCTCAGTCCTAAAAATACAGCATATTTCACACCAATGGATAAAAGGAGCCACTGGCGTCTTAGAAACCTTTCCCCTTCCAGCAGCTCAGTAATTCCCTTCCTCCTTTCCTGTTTTAGGCCATCTCAAAGGCTGCAGGAACCCGCTCAGACACAGGCTTGAGCTCTGCGCCTTGTGGTTCTCAGGGCCAGAATGCACAGTGATGTCTATACAAGTCCCTTAACCCGACAACACTGGTCCCAACACATTGCTTTCTGCTTTCCTCCAGGTGATGACTGATATGGGCTCATTCTGTAAGCGCTCACACAGATCAGGCAGCACCAAGCGAAATTTTTTGTTGTGACCCCCTGATAGCAGAGCACCAAGCATGAAGCAGCGGCCTCAGGGAACCCCATGGAAACCAAGGGAACCCCAGCTCAGAAGGGCTGAGAGGAAGGGGCAGGCGAGGTCACAGCAGTGCTGGTAGGATGGGACGTGGGGGTGGCACCCGGCTGCCCCTGCTCACCACCCCACACTGCTGCCCGGCCGCTGCAGCCGCCCCTGCTAGCACACTGCTGTTCCCGCTAGAACAAATTGTTGCTGGCATTGTGGGTTATTTAAATCTGCATATTATCCCTTCCTCTGTATTACATTAGCTTCCTCCCAAACCTCCGCCATCTGTTCCACCCTCGGTTATGAATGTGAGAAAACTGAACATGCTGCTTCGCAGCTCCAGCACTTCAAAGGACGATGTGCAGCCTAATGGCCGTTCTGGGCACCGCCCGGCGTTCACCCCGGATTGCCATCGCTGTGATGCTGCCTTGGGATCTGTGCATCCAAAGCTGCAGCTCAGCGCTGCGTGCTCATACTGGGAGCACTGGTTTTGCCGGCCTGGCAAGCTGCATCCTGCAGTTCACCAGCGGACACGCTGCCTTCAGCTCCTCTGAAATGCTGTGTGGGTGCTTTGGAGCCTGCGCTGAAGCTTGCAGGATGGATAGGAAGGCAGAAAGCTACAGGGCTGCGTGTGGGGGTGATTTATCACGGCAGGCCTGCAGCATCCTGGCTGCTCACGGGCTGAGATGCCACTGTTTCCTTCTCCCACCCATTTGCTCCCATCCTCTGGCAGCACAGGACCATCCAGCCCTGCCCGACTCAACGAGGGGATGTTTGGAGTGGTGCTGACTTCCCCGCCGCCCCCATCAGACCACCGGCACTTCACCCAGCACTACAAAACACGGGGGGGAAGGGGAGGCAGCTGCTCTTGGTGTGAGTCCTGCAATCACCAAACACAACGGCTGGGAAGGACCCGAGAAATCACAGAGCTCAGCTTCATCCAAGCTGTACCCAAGCTGCAGATGCCCAAGCTGCTCTCGCACCACCTCCTCCCTCCTAGCCACCAGGGAATCGATCCCAGCTCTCAACTCACCAGCGGTTGCTAATGGCTCACCCCTGCCTCTTCTGCTCGAATTTAAGCCCATTAATTCTGTTCAAGAACAGATTATTGCTTTCTACACTGCAGCAGCTGTTATAGGCTTGAAGATTGCTTTTTCTCCTCTTCTCTGGCCTGAACAGCTCCAGCTCTTCCCAGCAGCCATCTCCAATGAGCCCCTGTCATCTCGAAATGAGGAACCCACAGATGTCCCATGGGCTGTTACCCAAATCCCACAGGCTTTGCTGCTGGAAGCAGGCTCATGCTCTTCTCCCTGACTTGTAGAGCTCCTGGCTAGCCCATCACCCTCACTGTAGTTGCCCATTGCTTTCTCTGCTTGAATTGCATCCGTCTGCCTGCACGGACTGAGCCCAACTCATTTGTGACGTGCCCTGCTCCACCTAGTTCAGGTCCCCGGTACAACACGGTGACAAAGACACTGCTTTGGCATCACAGCTGTGGAGAGGTGCTGCAGGTCAATGCAATGCCCAACCGCCACGAATGGAGCGGGAATGTCATGTCACACTTTTGGGTCATATCATGCGCCTGGGTCGTATCACGCTCTTGGGTCACGTTGCAATCTAGAGTTATGCATCACCCTTGGGTCACATCACGCTCTGGGGTCATGTCACACCACTGGGTCAATGTCACATCCTCGGGTCACGTCACAACCTGAGCCAGCATGAAGTTCTGTTGCTAAAACCCAACAAGGAAACGTCACCAAAGCCCCACCTGCCCCTGCACCTTTCCCCCAGGTGAATGCTTCATGCCCACCAGCTCGCATGTTCTTATTGCTGGCCCCCAGGGATAGGTTATGAAGCTCAGACTTCTCTGCTCGCATCCTCCAGTGATAAAACCACTGTTCCCACCAAGAGAATCTGCAGAAGAAACCCCGCACCCCCTTCCAGCAGGTACTCTAGTGCAGCAAGGGAGAACAGAGGGGAGATTCCAGACACAGACCCGTAGCAATGCAGAACTCACTGCAGCCCCACGACAGCTCTGTACCAGCTTTCTCAGCCAGATCTGAACACACAATGTTGCCTACTTACCGTACTGGATTTGAGCGCATCCCCACTGTCCTCTTCAGATTCTAGTGCAACAGGTAAGGATTTCTGTGGCGGGGAGAAGGTTAAGTCCCACCTTAGTAGCCGGGGCTCAGCTTTGTCCCCAAATCTCAGGTTTTCCAGTTTCTGAACCGTAGGCTCGGCAGAGGAAGCTGGCCTGAAATTCTCTTTGTTCTGGGACTTAGACCTCAGTCTCTGAACCCCGAAGCCCCGCTCTTCCCCGCGGTGGTCGTCAGCCATGCTCCTGCAGGCTCCCCCTTTGCCGTAGTGTCTTTTTTGGGTGTGAATCTCTTGCATATAAGAATCCATCCTCATGAGGGGCTTCATCTCCATCTCGTAATTGCTCATCTTCTCCTCGTCTAGCTCAAGCAGCTTGGAGCTCCCTGAGCTGTGGTTGTGGGACCTGTGGTGGGAAGTCCAAGAAACCGTGGCTGGGGAATCTGTCCACCTCTCTCTTTGCTTGTGGTTGGAGGCCGAGTGTTTGTGCCCTCCGCTCCGCCCTCGGTAGTCTTCGGGGACGTTGGCCGACCCGCTGCGCAGCGTCCCGCTTCGCACGCCGCGCGTCCCGCCCGCCTTCTCTTCGCTCCAACTGTTGGGCCGCAGGTAATCCCCGCCGCGCCCCTCCAGCAACATCTGGATCTCCCCACCCCTCTCTTCGTCCACCGAAACCTGCCTGGAGAAGTGAGCGCTTTTGTTCCTGCAGGAAGGACCCAGCGGCGGCGTGGAGGAGGGGCTGGCGGGGAAGCTCTGCAGAGGACTGTCCTCGGGGGTCAGGTCGGACGGCGTCGTCCCTTTCCTGTAGAGCTCGGGGCTCTCCTGCTGCAGCGGCGTGCCGGTGGAGAGGACCTCGATGTCGTCGCTCGAGTTCTGGCGTTTGGGTCTCTGGCATTCGAGCCCTTTTCAGGGAGTGGTTGAAGGGAAAAAGAGAGAGGGAGGAAAGGAGACAGGATTATTTCTGTTCGTTTTTTAATGGCAAAGAGGAGAGATGGCATTGGGTGGCCGGGAGGCTACAGGGCCGGGTCAGGACTGCAGCAGAGAGGAGCCATGCACAACTCATGCCACCAGACCGAGAGCGAAGGCATCACACATTGAGCCCAAGGAACGCCAGGTGGCTTCTCCCTGGGGATGGACACCGCAGGAGCAGCTGAGTGTCTTCTGCAGGTGGCCAGTGAGAAGCACGGCGCTTCTCCGAACAGCCAAAAACTGAGTTGTATTAATCCTTCATGAGACACTAAATTATTTCGGAGGGTTGCAAGCCACCAGTGGTTAAGTCTCGTTTTACCCTCTCAAGGCATAGCTGTACTCAGCTAAAGCCGTGCTAAATTACATGAATAATTTGATAAATATATTAACTGCCTAATGCCCCTGAAATGCATCTAATTGCAATTGCTATGGCTAGACAAGAAATGAGTCTCGAAAAGAAGAACTCAATTTCTTACCACGGTTTAAAAATAAATGCTCGGAAGCGCCTGCTCTAATCTCTATGCTTTCTCTGAGCCATTTGCTTTCGTGCAACTTCTTGGGGAGCCGTCCCTGTGCACCCCATGATGTGATCCGGATACGTATGGGAGATGCTGATGGATGTCCCCACTGGAGGACTTGCAGGGGAGGCCAGCAGGAGCTTGGAATTTTCCTGCTGAAGTAATTTCTCAATGGGAAATTGGGCTCCCAGTATGTTTTCTTTTCTGTGTTGTTTGCCACAGGAAATTCTGTTTGTGTTTTGGGACAGTACTCAAACAGCTTGGTCTTAGCTGGTTCCCTGTGAATCTTTTTTGGGAGAATGGGTTTCCCAGGGTTTATCTGGGGTCCCTGGGTGATCCTTGCACTGCTGGGAAATGGAATGAAGAAGAAAGGTAGAGCTCACCGCTCTGTTTTTGTGCAGAATAACTCCCTGAGAGCTTTCTGGAGAAAATACAGGTAGGTGGGCTGCTGGCTGCTGGGGAGATGTTCCCAATCCACGTCTTCCCAGCTCACACATGGGAAACTGAGGTGGGGAGGGAATAAACAGCTACATATGGGAAAGCTGCTTGTATGGCTCAGATGCAGCCAGCTGTTGGTGCGGTCTCACCTGATATTAAGGACTGTAGAACCATTCAGGTTGGAAAACACCATTAAGACCACCAAGTCCAACGTGACTCACCCCGCCATGCCCAGTGACCAAATCCCTCGGTGCCATTTCTCCACGGTTCTGGATCACCTCCAGGGACGCTGACCCCACCACTCCCTGCTCAGCCTATGACAGAGCCTGACTGCTCATGCAGAGGAAGAAATTGTTCCTCATATCCAACCTGAACCTCCCCTGGTGCAACTTAAGGCCATTTTCTCCTGTCCTCTTGAGCATCCCTGCTTGTCTCAGGCTTTAAGCACTCTTCCCCTGTTCAGGTCCCCAGGATTCTGAATGGAGATGCAAAGACTGGAAAGCTTCCCATCAGCTCCAACGACCCCAAAGCCAGCCTCAGCCTGCTCACAACTCTGCTCTATCCCCTTCATAGCAGCCCAAGCTCTCACAGCCACCTCGAGCCCTGTGATAGAGATGAGAAAGCCCCACCATGCTCCCGCATCCTCACCCTAGGATCACAGAATCATCAAGGTTGGAAAAGACCACTGTGACCATCAAGTCCAACTGCTGACCCACCCCCACCATGCCCACTAAGCAAGTCCCTGCATCCTCACCCCATCTCAAATCTTCCCCACCCAGACCTGTAACGGGCTGAACTATTTCTGCTTCTCCTTCCCTATGTGTTTTAGCCCCCTGCACTATGCAGCCCTGGCTGGGGCTTGGGGTCGGGCAGCGATTCAGGGCTGCAGGCTGCTCTTTGCAGAGGAACACGACAGGTACATGGTGCCATCCTGCTGGCTTTCAGTACCAAAGGATGTTCAACAATTCTTCTGCTCTAAAATTAGCTGGCAAGCATGTGATGTTCCTGGAAGAACCGTTGTGAGAGCGCTACGGAGGATGCGGAGCACCAAATTTGGATTTCCAGCAGGAGAATTAAGGCAGCCGTGCCTGGCCATGGCACCTTCAAGGAGAGCACGTGCCCCAGGGTTCCCCACGTCTTGGGTGGTGTGTTTGTTTTTTAATGTGCTCTAAGTGGAGGCTCCTGCCTCCCTTCACTCATGCATGACCCACCAAGGGGTGAGCACCAGAAGCACGAGCCCCACCACCAGCTGTGCACTGCATCCCCATCCAGCAGCTAGTAAAAAATGTATTACCTAAAAACATCTTTCCGAGAGGTGTTTTAAAACAGCCAAGAGGAAATGGAGATGAGGACTATCTCAGGGCTGAGGAAGCCCCAGGGACCACACAGCCCTGAGAAAACGCTCAGATCTCCGACAGGCAAATTGGAGGTCTGCAGGCGGAGGAGAGCTGAGGGGTGTTTGAGCAGGGCTGTGCTTTCTACCAGCAAAAATGGGGCTGTGTGGGGCTCTGCAGCATACCCACTGCATGGGATGGTGGGGTTGAGAGATCCCCTCTGCCTGGCGAGCAGCACCCCGACGTGAGTCACCGGCACCAGCCCTCGAGCACTTAAGGGGAATGAGTAATCTCCAGTTAAAGAGCTGGAGAGGGGAGAAAATAATGACAGACGCCTCCTAATGAGGGTTTGGTGCAGGAAAAGTTTTGAATAAAGCCATTCACATACATTAATTACTATGTTAATTATTGCTGTGGGGACTTGGATAGCTCCCTCCCACCCCTCTCTGTGCAGCCTTGGTGGGGCGAATCCCCCGGTGGGCTGAGCATCCTTGGCTTCCTCCTCCCAGAGCCGTTCCTGAGAGCAAACTGCTCAGCTGGGCACTGCCTGCTCCCCCACACCTGGAGCAAATCTCAGCCCTTGATGGGCAAAACCTGGTAGAAACCATTGAGAAAATCTGGAAACGCCAGAGGGAAGCCTGGCTCTGTGCACATGTAAACGCATACAAAGCCACTGGGCAAAACCTGAGTGCGTGTTCCTTGATACCTTTGCACTGAAGAAGCACATAACACACACTTACAAAGCCCAAACATTCCAAAGAAACAAGAAACCAAGCTCTTGAAGCCATGGGGGTAAAACAGTGAGTATCTTTGGGATCATCTGAATTTGCGTGTTGCTTTTGGAGCATTGGTTTCTGTTTTTTGGGCAATCATTGGAGACTATGTGTTAAAAAATGGAATTGTTTCAATGCAAGAAGTCAAAGTCCCTACAATGATAGGGCCACATGGAGTGGAGTGTTGTGTTGCATATGGGAAAATAAGGCTCCACAAACTGATGCTATGGGCACCCAATGGTGCCAGGGAGCTGCGGGCACACTGAGGGTGTGCAGGGCTCATCTATGCCAGTTCTATTTGTGAAACCTGATATGGGAGACGTGCAACGTGGGGCCGTCCAGTGGGGCATCACACACTGACCGTTTTCCCTGTGCTGGAAGGAAGGCGAAAACTCTTTGGCAGTGATCCTGGCGATGCGCGCTTCCTCCTGGGCTTTCTGCGCCGCTGTCATGGCTGCCTCCGCCTTGGCTCGGGAATGGGAGGTCCTGCAAGGCAAGCAGAAAGGCAAGGATGTTAGCAGAGGGTCGCAGCATTGCTTGGGGTTTCCCTTGGTCCCCCCAAAGCCCAACCCAAAGGGTTTGGGCAGAGCTGTGCCCGGTGCCGTTAATGCATTGCCACTTTGCGATCTCAGCTCCGAGCGTTTGCAATAGTGGTGATCTTCAGTGGGGACTCAGCGCTGCAAAAAGGGCTGTGTTAAAGGCACGGTGAAGGCTTTGATCTGCAAAGCATCCCCACTCCTGCGTACCGCCTGCCAAAATCTCCGTCCCGCATCTCCACGCTGAGCCCTCAAGCAAACCCTGCAGACTGAAGGCAAGGAAAGCAGCCAAAGCACGGCAGGGAGAAACCCAGAGAGCACCCAGCAAACCCTAAGGCTCCTGGGACACGATGGAGATCCTGGGGCTGCCCTGCACTCAGCCAACACCGCGTCAGATGGATCAGCATCCACAGCCTATTGCACAGAGTGCATCCTCCAGAGGTGTCCCTTCCCCTTAGCGAAGCTCTCGAGGCACTTTAAAAATCCTCCTGTTCCTCCCCGCCCCGGTGCAGGCAGCGATATAAATAGCTCCGCTGATTTCTTTTCCCTCCAAAAGCAGGCCCTCCATCTCCTTTAATCACTTTTTTTTTTTTTTTTTCCTTTTCCCTGCTGCTCTCTGAATTCCCTCTAATTTTTCGACATCTGCTTGGAGAGGAGTGCCATTTCTGACAGGCTCCTATAAATGGAAAACAGGGCCAACAACGTGCCTCGCTCCGTGCCACGCGGTGTGAGTGGGAGCGCAGCTGTGCCCCATCACCTCGCTAAGCCCAGGCAGGATGTGAGCACCCCCTGCCCCCTTTGTCCTTTGTTTTTTAAATGGCAGAGAGTTGTCTTTGCTCTAATCAGTGCTTTTTTAAAAATACAAACCGATTGCTCTACAGTAATTATTGTATCATAGAATGGCTTGGCTCCAGTTCCAACCTGCCTACCATGGGCAGAGCTGCTCCCCACCAGACTGTTTGCTCAGAGCCCCATCCAGCCTGGCCTTGGGCACCTCCAGGGGTGGGGTATCTACAAACAGTGCCAGCCGAGGCTTGAAATTAGGATGCTGCCTGCCTGAGATTGTCCTATGGGGACTTCTCAGCCGTCCATCCATCAGCACCTGGTGCTCCTCCATCCTCCTCTGCCTCCTCCACCTCCTTGACCCAGGAGCAGTCTGGAGAAGGGCCTGTCCCTACCGTGCTGCAGTGCTCTCAGACAGCATGCTGCCGGTCCCTGCAGGCCTGGTACAAAGGATTAATAACGGCTGGTGGTGTCTGGACCGCACTCAGCAGGCAGGATTACACGCTGCCGCCAGATCTGCTCCCTGGAGAGGCAGCTGGAGGCAGATAGCTGGAGCTATCTGTCACTTCTTCCAGCACTGTGCCAGCAAAGGAGGCTGGGAGCAGCTTGTGCCGCTCACAAGCAGTCCTGGGGACAGACGAAGCTGTCTGCAGAATGGAAGGGCGTGCTGGAGGAGCCTGCAGGGAGCATCTGTGCCACGCTCCTCTCTCATGGGCTCATTGGCTCCCATTTCTTCACTGAAATGGTTCAAAACATCCATCCCCTTGGCGTGGATGACTTTTCATCCCTTTGGCTTGTTGGCTTTCCTTCCCTTTGGTGGTGTTGACTTTCCATCCCTTTGGGTTGATGGCTTTCCATCCCCCTGGGAAGGGTATCTTTCCAACCCTTTGATGTTAATGGCTTTTCATCCCCTTGAACTGATGGCTTTCCATCCCCTTGGGGCAATGATTTTCCATCCCCTTGGGTTGATGGCTTTCCATCCCTGGAAAACTTACTCCAGCAGCTTCTGGACCAGATCATCCCCATCAGATCAGCCCAGGAACAGCAGCTGCTTGGGGTTTCGACCCGGCCAGAGTTAAAATCAATTACATTAATTAAGTCATCTCCAATCTAAAATATTTGCAATGCCCACAAAGCAGATAGAGCGCTGACTGCTGCACAGAGGCACAGGCAGGCTTAATTGTTTGTAATGCTCTCTAAGATGCTTGCAGGAGAGACGGCGTTGGAGTGAAAAGCAGAATTATGATGATCTATACGTTGCATAATAAAATACATAAGTATTCCCAAATAAATGCAAGTAATCCAGTTAGTGCTCGCATGACTTTGTCACATACTAAATTTAACAGCTGTCTCCTTTATACATGCCTGCTGCTTGTGGCGTGCACTAAATCTTAATTCCCCAGCTAATTGACTTTCTCTCCATGTAGAGCGGTTCTTTCTCCACAGGCACTGATCTACTCACCTTTCCCAGTCACAGGTGGGGATTTTGGTGGGATGTTGCCCAACTCTGAAACTGGACAGTGGGTCAGAGGGGCTAAATCCTAGAAACCACGGTCAAAATAATGTTGAATTTGTCCCTTTGTTGCCCAATCCTGCAATGAGCACATGGACTAATGCTGTTGTTTGCAAGCACTTGATGCCCCTTGCACCTCACCTCAGCTGTCTAGAAGTTGTGGCTCTGCTGGAAGATGCTCCATTGGGTTTCCTCTGCCATTGATGGATGAGTGTGGGAGAAGGAGCAGCGCATCCCGAGGTAATGGGAATGGGCGGAGCGCTCAGTATCGATGCACACAAATGCAAAGGGGCTTTGGAGGATGGCTACAGCTTCTAAATCTCACTTAGCCCACTGAGCATCCAAACAGAATGGTGTCAGAGGTGTTTCAGCATGGACGGGGCTGGGAAGAGCCGGAAGGGAATGCTGGGGTGGATTGGAGCTCCTGAGACCCATGGGTCCGTTCTGATCCATGAGTGGCTTTGGGCTATTGCATTTATTGGGTTTTGCCAAGCTGACTCACTGCTCTCCTAGACCGGGCATGCGGTCAAACTGGCAGGAGGCACTGGGAGGAGGCAGGAGGAACAGCAACCAAACATTGCTGCAAATCTTTGCAGATCTCTTGCGATTTGGCCAGAACTGACAGGGGAAAGGATAATACCTGCGAGCGCCTCGTAATGCCAAGTTTATCGGCTCCGGCTAATCTATAAGAAGCTGGAATAAACTGATCTGAAAGGAAGAATGTGACTTTTCAGGAATGCCAGCAGTGACTCCTGTATGCAGTAAGAGCTGAGAGGGCTTTTGCTGCAAAACCAATGCTCAGGGCTGGGTTAGCCATAAAGGAGTGAGCTTTTATCGGGAAGAAACAAAGGAAAGATAAGACCAGGCAAGGCTTGAGTGGTACCTATGCTAACAGAGAGCTCTGGCAGGAGAACAAATTTAGGCTGGAAATTTGTGGACCACTGGAAATATTTCTGGAATGGAGTCTGCTCAGGAGTGGTAAAGGTGATGCTCGGGCTCATCAAAGTGTGGGCTGATGAGAGAGCCATCCTCCGTGCTCCTTTTTCCCTGGTGTTCCTGTAAGGAAAACAGACTCTCTTCTGAGAAAAAAATAAGTAACAGACTTTTTGAGAAAAACCTGTCTGGGGCCAAAGGCACTTGCGTGGAAACTGAGAAATTTGCATTGTTTGTGGCTTAAATGTGACGAAGAATCATATGGGCAACATTTCTGGGCAAGGAGGGCTCTTTCCCAAAATTCATATGGCAGCTCTTGCTGGGGAATTCCATTTCCTTAGCTAACAAAGCCGTCCCTTGCTCAGTGAGATCCAGGCATGCCAGGGGATTACAAAACTGCTGCTGTGCTGCTTCTGTGTGTCGGGGTGGAGACGGCCAGCAATTCCCCCACAGCAGAAAGCTAGGCTCCCATTGGCATCTCCATCACTGCCCCTTGAACTGCCCGATCCTACAGCAAAGCTTTGTTGCAATATCTGACAGTGCTCAGCTAATGATTGGAACTATTCCTAAGACCTTTTCCTGTGCAGTGTTTTGGGGTCCTGCCGAGGAGCGCTGCTTGCCCACAGGCACAACAAGCAGTGCGGATGGAGTTACGCCGGCGCTGAGCTCATCCCAGGCCATAATGAGCAGCCTCAAGTTTTCCTAAGGGACCAGGCTGGCTCCATTGGATTCACTTTGTCTCTCAGGTCAATATGTAATCAGGCAGCTTTTGTGTTTTGCTTTTTTTTTTTCCCCCCTCCAAATGCGTCTTTATCTTCCTATAGGAGGAACGTTTTCTCCCTCCATTACAGAGAATCATGCATTTTTCAAATGGCAAAATTCAATTAACACACGGTAGCTGCTAGAAAATACTTTGGGAAAAATTCAGTGAGAGCGTTTCTAGGGGCACAGAAGTCTCAGGGCTCTGCTTCCCTGTTTGGTGACTGCCTTGGGGCCAACCACCCGCGTGCACAAAGCTTGCCTGGCTGCAGCATGCTCAGCTGCATTGAGTTGGCTGGGGTTGTTTCACACTCCCATTGGCACAGCTGAGAGCAGGATCTGGCCCTAATTGCAGCAAGCTGAGACGCACTGAGAGCTGTAAAGCAAAAGTCCCTGAGTGATCAATGCCAGTAAACCAACCCTAGAGCTGAGGGGAAGAGGGTGAATGCTGATGCAGCCCCAGTCAGGGCAACCCAACAGCAACCCCACCCTGCGTGGGATCCGCCAGCACCCTAGGGCTGTCTCAAACCCCGACGCTTGGCCACAATTCCCACTCTCCTCCATGGGACAAATGGGGACTGAATTATTAATAGCTGCTGCAGACTGTCTGGCTTCTACCTCTGCGGGAGCACGGCTGATTTAGGGCAGAGTGCGGCCATGTGGTGCTGCTGGGGAGGGCTTCAAACCCATCTTGCATGCCCGTGCCCACAGGGCTCTGGCTCAGCATCCTTTCACATCCCACATCCAGCACCCTGCTGGCCCTATAAGTCCAGCCCCATAGCTGGGGTGGCTGTGGCTCGGGGCTGAGCTCTGTCTAGACGCTTTCTTCAGGGAACTGAGAGATGGCGGCAATTAACAACCTGTTTGTTATTTTCACTATCTGGCATTTATTGCCCCGATAAAACCCACTCTTAATTCCAGCTTGACTCTTTTCACAGCTCTCCTGGTTGGGTTGTTATTGCACTCGGCTTGCCTTGAGTGATTTGTGAAGGCAGTAATACAGTGCCGGTGTTCAGGGGGTGGAATATTAGACTCACCAATTAGCTATCTGCACATAAATTCCCATTTACCTGCTTATCACAAGCATATTTGCCTTGCCCGCTTCCTCCATCTACTTTTTCCTTTACCACCCCTCCCCTGTTGCTGGAATGCTTAATCAAGGAGCAAAAAGCAGCTAATGTGACCCCTGACATGACGTAATGCAACCAAAAGCATCTGTAGCCAGACTGAAAGCAGGTGCTGTGCATAGCAAGGAGGGCACCTGGCTGCCCAGCTCCAGCCTCAGGATGGAGATTTGGGGTGGGGGAGTGAAGCCCCATCCCCCAAGCCTGTGCTCTGCATGGGGCATTCCCAGTGATGGGGAGCTCTGCTGCTTCCACGCTGGGGCGAAGCAGGGAAATTCCCATCACCAGAAGCTTCCTTCTGTGGAGCTATTTGATGTTGCCCAAGAAATACAGAGAAATGTGGAAAATACCGTGGTCGAAAGCCCAAGTCTGATTTTCTCTGTGCCATTCCTAAGCACTGCAGGCAGCAGGCACCCGTGTCCCAGTCTGAGGCTCTCCTAAATTCATGAAAATATGGCAATGGGGCCAGTTTCCATCGAGCTCCTTTGCTCCAGGCTCCCATGCCAGTTCTCCTCCACCTCTGTATTTTCCAAGCTTACAGATGAAGGATGAACCCACCAAAGCTGCCTGTGCAGCCCCCTGGACCCTGAGCCAGGACCTCCTCAGGACAGGACTTAAAAAGGCTTAATGCCTCCATCCTCTCCAGCTCACCTTACTGCCATCATCCCAGCTCAGTCAGGGGGATGCTTGTATTTTTTTTTTGTTGTCACTATCAGTGCTAAATAATAAGTGCCAGCCTGGCACAGCCAAATAGATTTCAGAGGGCTGGGGCATATGGAATCATATAATCATTAAGGTTGGAAAGGCCACTAAGATCATCTAGTCCAAGCATCAACCCATATGGGGTGGGTGGATGGCTCTGGTACCCAATGGCAAATTTAGCACTGCTGGCCAGGATGCTCTGCAGCATCCCTCCCAATGAAGGGACAAGCAGAACAGGCTGACCCATGGATCTACTCTCCTGGTAGATTTCCTTCTTTTCCTTTTTGCCCCTGGCAAGGGCAAAGTGGATGGATCTTTCACACCCAAGACTGTGTGCAAGCTGCTGTGAGACGTTATTTACAGCTCCTGAGATAATTAACATCTGGAGAGGGAGGCTCATCTCCTGCCATCTGTCACTGGTGATGAAGCTGCAGAGGATGTGGGTGAGTGATGAAGCTGGGCAGCACCTGCCTGTCCCGGTGCTTCGGTCCTACTGGCCCAGAGCTGTGTGCAGGAGTGGAGCTTTGCCTTGAAGGAAGGACAGCATTGATGAAATCCAAATGGAGACAGGTGGGAACAAACTCCTGCTCCAGGTGTGGAGTTTGCCATTTTCTTATAAGCTGGAAACATGTGAGACATGGTGTGGCCGTGCCATAGGCTGCCCAAAAAAGCTGTGGGTGCCCCATCCCTGGAGATGCTCAAGGCCATGTGGATGGAGCTATGGGCAACCTGACCTGGTGCCTGGTTTAGTAGTTGGCAACCAGCCCATGGCAGGAAGCTGGAACTGGATCATCTTTGACGTCCCTTCCAACCCGACCGTTCTGTGATACTCTGCTTGTAGCAATGCTGGGAGGTTCATCAGCTGCTGGAAAATGATGGCAGGTGATGCAAGACCCCCAGGAATGCACTTGGAGCAGGGTGTGGGAAGAGTAGGCTTCAAGGAAAGGGAAGAAATGGGCAGAAGAGATGTAGAGATGTTCTCTTCTTCCAATCACTGTGGGTTGGATGGGGCAGGTTTCCATGTGTTGTTTTTTTTTTTATAACTATCCAGGTACATCATGGAAAAGGCCCATCTGAATGATGAGAGGGGAAATGGGAAACATTGAGCTCCCTCTGGTCCCTGCTCTTGTCGAGTGCCTGCAGACAGCCGTCCACGCACACATCCCAAAGGCACAAACACTCCTCTAACCCTGTGCAAAAATAGCACGTTACAAATGATCCTGCCACTTCCAGGCAGGAGGCAAAACAGGTTGGAAGAAATCACTAACAACCCTTGGCAAGAAAGAGAAGAAGAAAGAACCAAGAAAAAGCAAACGAAGGCACAAAATCTCAGAGGAACCTGGGCTCTGCTGGATGCTCTGCACACTGCAGATCTATACTGTCTGTATTAAATGCAAAAACAGAGCAGCAGAAAAGCCCTACATCAATGCCGCATTTGGGTGGAGATTTTTAAATGCACAACAGGCCAAGTCAGAGCTCCCAGAGCAGCCATAACTCAGCCTGCTTGGACACGTGTAGCATTTAGTTTGGCTTTGCATGCTGCTGACTGTAATGACTCCAGGCTGGATCCTGCATTCCCCTTGCATCTCTCTGTCTCCAGGCGAGCTGGCTCCAACATGGCACCGCATGGGGCCTCCTCCATCCCTGTGCATAGGGGCAGCTGGTTATTTTGGGAGCCACCACGGGTTGGACAGGTGGCAGAAAATCATAGAATCACAGAATCATAGAATCATTAAGGTTGGAAAAGACCACCAAGATCATCTAGGCCAACCATTGACCCACCCCACTATGCCCACTAACAGTGCCCCTACGGCATAACCATGGTGGGGACGTGCGGGGTGTGGATAGGGGGCTTGGTGTGATGACAACCATCCACCTGCAGGTGGTCATGCCCTGCAGAGGTGGGATCAGCACTGGATCACCCCAGCCAGTAATTAGAGCCAACCTTCTTGAGATGGATGAAGGTTGGTAGGAAACCCTGGCTTAGTGGGACCTGGAGGATGGCTGCCCCATGCTGCAGGTTGAGAAGATTTGGTGGACCTTCAGCATTCCTCACGAGAAGGTTCCCTAAAATAGCCCATTCCTCCCCGTCTTCCACACTGACTTCCTCAGCTGGCTGATGCCACACATGAGATGAAGAGTGGGGTAGAAACTCCAATGCCAGAGATGGAAAGTACAGCATAGAGAGAGGAATTCAACCACGGCATGGGCACAGGGAGCTGGGGGAGCCCCTGATTGGGCTCCAGGAGAGCCCCAAAGCCCATCCATGAGCCATCGGCACAGCCTGGCCCTCTGGGACATGTTGGAGACTTTCCCTACAGCTGAAGGAAAAGCACTTGGAAGAAGAGAATGTGGGGAAGTCCAGCAAAAAGTTCCAGGTGAAGGAGAAACTTATGGGCAGGAAAAGCAGATCCATCCGTTTAATTTCAGTTTCATTTTGATGCCTAAAAAAGAATGAGTCAACCCAAAGCAAAACAACAGAACCACGAGGAAAAAGCCTTTTTTTCTTTCCCTAACCCTTTTACCCCTTTCGGGTTTTGGCTGAATTGCTTTGGCAGTTTCACAAGTTTTGGTCTCCTCAAGCAAAACAGACATTTGGCAAACAAGATTCCCAGGCAATTTTGTTTATTTATTTTATATATATATATATTTTTATTTTATATATATATATAAAATTATTTTTTTTTCTGCTGTGGAAGCTCCAGAAGCCTGAAAGACACAGCATGATGTTGAGCTCAGGAGCCGTCCCCTGCCTGTAGGATGTGATGGAGAGGGATGCTCTGTGATGTGCCTCTGGCTACACAGCATTGCAACCAGCCAACACTCAGCAGAAACTCCCCCCACACTGCAAAGCAAACTGCAATAAAGCTTGTCCAGAGCCAGCAACAGACTTGTATCACTGAACTTCATATTTTAGTTCCAGCACAGGCTGGAGCTGGGCCAGGACATGGAACTGACACGGCCTTGGGAGTGCTGACGGATGCTCTCCAGCTGTCGGAGGAGTGGTGTGAGATATCCAGCCTCACCCTCTGGGATTTCTCTGCCACCTCCAGGTCTGTGGGGTGGGGAGAGCGCTCCTTTCTGTGTGATAGGGCAGGGGACTGAGGGATGAACTCAGATGGTCCAGATCTTTGAGTGATGGAAGAATGCATTTCCACCACTAGGGCTGTAAGAGATGCTCAGAAACCAAACAAGCTGCGATGGGCACAGCTCTTGGTGCCTCACTGGGATGGAGCTGGTGGTAATGGGAAGCCAGACAGTCCTGTGAGGGACGTGACAGCATCATCTCCATCTCCACAGCCACCTCCAGCTCCTGCATTGCTGACTGTATAGCACACAGGAAGCCCTCCTCCCTCCCCCCCGACAGCATCCCATTAACCCCACTGCTTAATGTCACCCTGGAAGGTGCCCAAGGGGACAAGGCCAGGGTGCCAACACCCCTAGCACAGCTGAGCCCTGCACAGGGTTATGTTGAACACAGATCCACACAGCCCTACTAAATGCAACACCAGACACTAAAACACTGCTAAATATGTTGCACCAGGATGCTGTCAGCAGTCCCCACAGCTCCGTTCCCTTTGGGGATAGGAGGAGGGATAAGGCTGTTGGGTGATATTTCCCATTTTTTAAGTGCTGCCTGAAGCTAACCCATCCTTGTGGGTTCCCACAGCCCGGATGGGACAGGCAGGAAGGAGAGGGACCCATGCTCAGCCCTGTGCAGCTGCTCTGGGGCTGCCCAGACCCCGCTGTGGTGCGAGCGCTGCTGGCTGCAGCCCCAATGGCTGTTGGAGGAAAAAAAAATACACATCTTCTGTGTTGCCACAGCAACGAGCAGCTCCTGCCTGCCTCAAACTTCAGAGCCCACCCAGGAGATGCTTTACTCCACAGATGTGCACCCCAAGCACCCCACAGCATCCTCTGGTTGGGATGCAGCCCCTCATCACGCCCTGAGGATGGCAGACAGCCCCAGATCTGCTCTTCCCCTAAGGCAGAGCCCATGAAAATTTCCACTTAAGCAACTGACATACAACAGGGGAAGGGATTCAGAGCTCGGGAGAGAATCTGGGCTTTTAATTATTGATGCTTCACCTCTGTGCTATGGTGATGAGAGACAGAGCAGACAGACGCAGGCAGATAGCAGAGAAAGCATTTCTAGGATCCAGGTGAGTTGCAGATCCCTGCCCCAATCCTGCCCCAAGCCTCTCCCATTGGAAAAAGTGCCTTCCAGGGCTGGAGCATCCCCAGGAGATGGGAAGAAAATGGGGAGAGGCAAATGCTGCTGGGGAACGCCAGCTTGGAGCCCAAGGTGAGTAAAAGGAGCTGATTGAGGAGGTGTGTCATCACTAAAAGGGGATTTTAGGGTGCTCAGCGCCCTGAAGAATTGGGACCTCGCTTAGTCACAACTTTAAGGGGATAATCGGTTGGATCCATGGGTTAAATCCGCCAGGGATTTCCAAGGGGGGAAATTCACTTAGCGAGGTCTGTGGTCAAATCCTTTAATTTCCTGGATTAGGGAGGCAGGACGGTTTGTTCTTTGTCCTGCATGGACAAGGCGACACAAACCTCATTGCTCTAGGATTTCCAGACTCGGGGAATGGTCCCCCTGCTCCTCCTGAATTCACATCTTCCAATCTCTGCCAGTGGAGAGAGTAATGCTCAACAACACCCACAAGGAAAATATTCAATATTTTTGCCTGGCTCTGCATTTTCATCTCAGCTGCACTCCTGATATTGCTTTTGCCTCTCTCCAGAGAGGAAATAGGGCTCAGGGCTGGG
>JAOWBP010004096.1:15370545-15395978 GCA_028571105.1 Tragopan temminckii | reverse complement strand
CCACCCTCTGTGTGAAAAACTTCCTCCTAATATCCAACCTAAACTTCCCCTGTCTCAGTTTAAAACCATTCCCCCTTGTCCTATCACTATCCACCCTTATGAACAGCCGTTTCCCCCTCCTGTTTATATCTTCCCTTCAAGTACTGGAAGGCCACAATGAGGTCTCCCCGGAGCCTTCTCTTCTCCAAGCTAAACAGCCCAGTTCCCTCAACCTTTCCTCATAGGAGAGGTGCTCCAGCCCTCTGATCATCTCAGTGGTCCTCCTCTGGACTTGTCCAAGCTGGTGGGAGCAGGGTGGGTGGTGAGGCAGTTGGCAGGAGAGGCTCTGTTGACTTCTCAGTTGTCTGAGTGCAGCTATCCCAGCAATGCAGATGTATTTAACTGGAGAGCAGCTAATGCTTTGGCATTTGCTGTTTGCTTCTCTGCATCTCTGTCTGGGTCTCTTTGGTTGCTTCAGAAGCAGACATTCATGCCTGACATGTATTGATGCATTCAGCAGCTCTGTATGCGCATTGTGTTTTACATTGATCCTTTCCCGCAGATAATGACTCGGTAACTAATGGCCTGGGTGTCTGATGCTAGGGGTCTGAGAGACAGGCAGGTAATGTGTCCACCCTAAGTGCTCTTGGCTGCCTTGCTTATGAAGTTGGTTGGCTGTAGCTAGCCCCTCTTTGCCCTCTCCCTGGCCAGATGACACATTTTTCTGTTTCATTCCCAATCACAAGTTTCTATGGATGTGGACTGAATCCTTTGTGCAGATAAGCAAAATAAAGCCAAGCTTATGGGAGGTGGCTGGAAACCCCCTGGGTGGTTTGTTTGGGGTTAGCACCTTGCTGTTCATCTGCTCTGATAGGGGTGGACAAGGGGGCATTTAGGAAATACCTTTCCTATTGTACAGAGGATCAAAGTGACCCCATTTGTCCAGGCTCTCTGCACTGCCTCTGCTTCCTGGCTCCTGGACAAGGCACGGCATGCTCTGTGCCCACACCTGACTGCCCCTGATGCTGCTTTTGGGTCTGCTTATTTATTTTTCATCAGCAGATGTTAAGCTGGCAGACACGGAGGTTGGGAAAATCAGGAGGTGTTTGCACAGGGGGAGGAGAGTGGGGACGTTTTTGATGATATCAGCAGTATGGAGAGGAGGTGGAAAAGGTAACAGAGTCTCATCTGGTCCAGTGCTCAAATGGAGCATTGGAGAGGAGCTGTGCAGTGTGAGTTCTGGGGCTTTCAGAAACTGCTCAGGAAGATTTTGTCTGAAGCAAGATGTAGGCAAGTTCCCATGCAGATCAGGGTGCAATAGCAGAGTTTAGGAACACGCGTGGTGGGTTAGCCTACGAACACAGCTCCAGCAAACAGCTAACTCCATTGCAGGTTCTGGATGCCCTGAATGCCTCAGTAGACCTCATAGTGTGTTGTGTGGGTGCAGATCTGGCAGCGCAGACCCAAAGGAGAAATAACAGCTCTTTGTGAACAGCATTTACAAAGCTTCCCTGCTCTGGGAGAGGCATTTTCCATAAGACAGAAGGGAGCAATTGAAATAAGGAGAGTCATAACTCTTCCGCAGCCAGCAGTGAGAATTGGGAGTGTAACCCGTGAGCTCTGGCTCCTCCTTGGATGCTCTGCTAGTGCTAGATTTGCAACGGTGTCTTTCAGACTGTAAGCAGACACCCATGAGCTGGGTCACTGTGGGATCCGAGTTTAATAGCTGCACAGGGAGAGCAGCAGTGTGAAGGTCGGTGACTGCCATAAGGGAAGCACGAGTGGGCACGTGCTGGGTGCAGCTGTGGGGATGCTCCTGGCCTTAGCGTGCTCCTTGCTGCCTTGTTTTTTGGCCTGTCAGCTGCACTCTCACTGGCTTTGCTCAGGAAATGTCTCAAGTGAATGCATTTTTTTTGTACATGCAGCACATGCCTCTTTGGCTCAGTTCTCCCCACAAGGGTGATACCCTCCCCCCCTTTCCTTGCTGAGTTCTCTAGATGTCTGCGTTCCCTCTCCTCGCTGTTTAGGCAAGTTAAAAATAATTATGGTTAACTGCTTTCTGCAATAGAAGATTACTGCACTATTAAAACTGGAGCGGACACGACTGGGGTGCAATGAATGTTCTCAGGAAGGGTCTGAACATGCAGCGCATGGACCGAAATAGGGCCCTCCTGCTGAAAGGCCCCAGGTGACCCATTGCTCACTGGTGCAATTACCAGAGTCTTGGCAGCTGGCGAGATCAGCAAATGGGGTTTCTGTCAGAGCTTGTTACCTTAATTTGGTTAATTGTAGAGCAGAGTGCGGCTGAGCAGCCAGTTCAAACCAGGTTTCAGAGCACCAGGGTGCCAGGCACGGGCAGGGCACTGCCTGCTCCCAGCAGCTGTCGGTGGGATGGAATGGATGCAGGAGCTGAGGGGATGAGCAGAGCACACCCCTGCCTGCAGCCTGGGATGGGTTTGCTCACAAAGCCCATGCACTGCTGTTGCCATGCTTGGCAATCTCAGCTACAAATTTGTACCCGTTGATTTGATCCCAAGTCTGCCTAGAGGCTTGAGTTGTGCACGTTTGGGCTGGAAAGAGCAAGATGGAGTGTCTGTCTGGAGCAGAACAGCAGGATAAGTGTCTGTGTTAGAGGAAGGAGGTAAGAAGGACTGAGCTGTACCACCCAGCCCAGTATTCCCAGTCTCCAGCCATGGCCAAGAGCAGTCACCTGTGGGTGAACCTAAGAACATGGAGGCTCTTCCTGGGACCTTTTTCAGCCTCCAGATCTTCTGCAACAAATGTAGATTTCTCTTCCAAGAGTTAGTCTAATAGCTGCTTGAGCCTCTGACTAATTGGTGATGGGGTGGCTGTTAGCAAAGTCAGCTCCAGGTGGGTGCAGTCAGAGCTCACCTGCTGTCTTTTAAAGCTTAGCCCACCTAGAAAGACAGCTGGCATCCCTTTCTGGCAGTCTGTGGGTGGTTGGTTGGTTGGTTTGCCCCAGGATGTGGTGCTGGCTGTGTCTGTGACCATGCTGCCATGAGGCACAAGTCAGTTACTATCTCTGGCAGGGCAGGATGGGGCTTTGAAAGGACAGCTCTGAGATATCATCTTCAGAGTGGGCTTGTTCAGAAAAAACTGCCATTCGCAAGTGGCTGCTGCTTTGTGATGCTGCATTCAGCTGTGCTCTTCTCCCCTTCTGGGCAGCTGTGCCAGCTCAGCCCTCCCCTGATGGCACTGCACACAGCCTGGGGAGGTTGGGGAGACACAGAGTGAAACCTGCAGATGTGACAGAAGAGTGAATGTGAGAGCAGAGGGTCAGCAGGTCTTTGAGAGCAGACATCCCAAGGGCTGTTTGAAATGCCCATGGAGCTCTCCTACACCATCAGCATGTGATTCCAGCAACTAATTAAAATCCCTATTAACGAAAACTGTAGCTTATTCCCATAACAAAAGACCTGGAAAGAACTAGACTGGTAATTATTCAGGAGGTGCTGAAAATAAACTTAAGAGAGCTGAGGCTGTGGGATGGATGGAGCAGAATGTAATACTGTGCACACCCACCTCAGCTCCATTGTTCAGAGCCAGGCCAGGGCATTAATGCTACATTAAGATGATGTGACTGAACCCATAAGCCAGGAATTAAGGTTAAACTTTGCAGCATTGCATCAGTCTGCATTTCCACACAGCTCTCCTGTTTCAGTTCCTCGTTTCATTCAGGAACAGGCAGCTGGGCCCTGCTTTGTAGCCTCCATCAGCTTGTTTGCTGATGTTAGACAGGTCACAGCACTGCTTGATCTCTCTGCTTCCCTCTTTTCCTCTGCCCCATGCCCTGCTTTTGTATTTATTTTCGTAATGCTGCTCCCAGCTGCAGACGTGCAGCAAAAGAGGGTGCTGAGCTCTGGGTGGGACTCAGCAGGAGGGAGAAATGGGGTGAAGGGGGGCAATGCCTGGGATGGAAAGGATGGAGCAAGAGATGCAATGCTCCCGCATGTAGGACAGCTCTGTGTCACAGCTTCACATCACTGGCATGGGTTTGGAGCAGTCTCTAGCAAAACCCCACGAAGGGAAGCACCCCCAGCAGACCAGAGCCTGGCCTTTTCTCACTGCTGGGAGCGTAGTGCTGTATGTTTAAAGGTCCCTGAGGGCATACTTGTTATCTACCTTCATAAACGGAGCTGTTGGTGGCGCAGGAGGGTGAAACTTCCCAGTGTGAGGGGGGAAGAAAGTACTGCAAGAGTTAAAAACACCTCATGTTGTTCATGCCCTGTTCTTTCCCCACCTGCAGGGCTGGGCGCCCTGTGCTAAGAGCAGGAGGGTTAAGCTGCAGGCGCTGCTGACTGCCATGTGATGCAGTGGCTTGGGCGATTAGCAAAGATCTGTGCCCTAAGAGGAATCACATGTGCTGATGGGGCTCCCTGTGTGCAGCCTGGGCCCTGTGGCTGCAGACTGGATGCAGGTGTGGTGCTGAGCCCTGCTTGCTCCCCTTCCTTCCTCACCGAGGGCACCAGAGGGAGCGTGACTTCGCCAACGGGGCAAGCACGGAGCCTCCACATCAAAAGGCAGGGAACAAAACAGCTGCAGAGCGTTGTGAAGCAAAATAAATAAACCCTTGGCTGCGCTGGGGGAGTTGTGACCAGGTATACAATCGAGTCCTCTATTAATGGCTTCTTGTTTCAAAAGCCAGCTCCATAACAGGAACTTTGGATCCTCGAGCCCTAAAGGAGCTGACTTCTGATATTCAAGCCCTAAAAAAGCTAACTTCCCACAATCAAAGCCATTGCCACAACGCTCTGCTTTATCAGGTGGAACTGGAGGAAATCCTGGGGTTTTTATCGAATGAAAGCAGCTTTCAGTTGAGAGAACAATGCACCCATATCTGTTTGCTTAGCATCTTCCAGCAGGAAGGCCCCCGGAGTGTTTTCTTCATGAGGAGATAGCTGGGAGATTACCTTGGTGATAGCACGTTGTTGTGTGAGAAAGTCTGACTGCTTGCTAATGGCCTGCTGCTCAGCAGGGCAGATCTGGGCCTGATTATTTGGTGCATTACCCCAACTGAATCAAGCACTGTAAAATTGGAGGAGTCAGCGCAATCTGAGTGGGTGCAGGTGCTCTCCAACACAGCACCAGAGTGCCTCAGTGTGATCGTCAGGTGTCTGGCATCAATCCTTTCCTCTTGTTTTCCTCTGTAGGTGATGTGACGAGCCTGACTCCTGAGCACTCCTTTGAAAACACAAAAGTGGGCGTGGGGAACATTGTGCTGGCCTTGTACAGTGGTCTTTTTGCCTATGGAGGATGGTAAGATGCAGCCCTCTTCCTTTTCTTAGTGTTAAATACTCCAGTTTGTTCCATTTGTCCCCAGGCTGTGTTTGCAGGAGCATCATCCAGGACCTTGCCACTCTTTGTTGTTACCAGGCCAGTGAGGCAGATGGATGCTCTGGGTTCCCCTAGTAATGTTAGCAGTTGTTCTTCATGTGCAATTTCCAGCCGCCTTACTGAAGCAGAAAGGCAGCAGATGATGGATTGCTTAAGTTATCTCCTGAGAAGAAAGCAGGAGGGTGGAATCCTCTAGCAGAGACTGACTGCACGCTTACAGATGAGTTTAGGTATGGTGAAGCAGGGAGGCTGCCGCGTCCATCTGTGGCAGCAGCAAACTCCTGGAGGACATCACTATCAGCCCCTTTGAGCACTGAGCAGCCCAAGGAGCTGCTCAAATTGCAGTGAAAGCCATCACACTGCCCAGAGGCTGACCCTGCCACCAGTCCTGAGCCTGCAGCCAGCTCTCCTTTCCTCTTGCAGGGCAGCTGGCAGCATGGTGTGCAGATTACAGCACCCAGGGCTTGCACTTCTGCAAGTTTGCAACTAGGCATCACCCACTGCCAGTTTTACAGCAAGATTTGGTTTCTATCCCACCTAAAACTCCCTTGTAGACAGGTAGTGGTTGAAGGGCTTTATTTACTAACCCGAGTTCATCGCTGTTCTTTTCACGTTACAGGAATTACTTGAATTTTGTTACAGAAGAGATGATAAATCCCTACAGGTGAGTGACTTCCCTGGGAGGGAAACTTCTTCGTGGCTGTCCTGTGTGTGTTATTATGGGTTGTTCATCAGCCCAGAAGCTTAAGTCTCTTTCTAGGGAAACAGACTAATGGCATTGTTCTGCCTTGGATTAAGGGAAGGGAATAATAATCTCTGTCTGAGAAGGGCTGTTGCTTACACTGGATTCCCGTGCTGCTGATATTATCTGCGTTGTTGGAGAGTCCTATTTCCTTGGCATGGCACCTCTCTGAATTATAGGCAAGGAAGAGGCACTTACAGCTTTATTGCTTTATTGTGTAAACTCCCACAACAATGTGCAGGCATGCGTTTGTCATGTGCTCTTCCTGTTCTGTCGAGCAACAGGCTGCTTTCTGCACTGCTCGTGCCATTCAGGGCAGTGCCAAGGGAGCTGGAGAGGTGAGCATGGAGTGCACTAACACAGAGCATCACTGATAGATCCATTCTGCCTGTAGGGAAGGTGCAGTCCTCCCATCAGCATAGGCTTTGGGATCAGAGCCCGCTCCTGGCTGGCCCCGGTGGAGATTAGTGCCTGCTGGGAGCTAAGATTGGTGTGCCCTTTTCTTGACAAACACAGTTAAAGGAAGTTTTTGCAGTCTGCAGTTATTTTCTTGTCTTCTGGATGCAGCCATGGCGTTTGAGTCTTGCCACCTGTGACTTTGAGCCAATTATATGGGGAATCAAGCAGGGTTTCCTCTTTCAGTTTCTGCTCACAAATGAGGTTAGGCTGCTGGGAAAGGCACATTTGTACCAAGGCAGCCTCATTTTTGCAGCTCTACTCAACCCGTGGCTGAACTCATTTTCTCCGAGTTCAACCAGCTGCGTAGAATTAGAGCTTAAAAACAGCCAACTCGACCCCTGTTCTTTCCATCCCCCACAAGAAAGCCACCAGCACAAATACATCTCCTTTATCCAAAGAGGATGACTGTGCTAATGCTACCAACTACCAAGAGCTGTCAGGTTTTACTTCTACTTTATTGCCTTGATGGTGACCATGGATTACTGCTTGCCCAGACAGCCAGAGTCTCCCTCTGTAAGAAAAACCCCTTCTGCCATCATCCTTCACTCTGTCAACTCCAGGTTGTTTCCATTTTCTGGAGGAAAGCAGTGTGACTGAGACACTGTGTGCTGGAGAGCCATGCAGGAGCAGAACGGCTCCTGCCAGCTGTAAGTGAGTGCAGGAGGGCTGCAGCGTGAGCCTTCAGCACTCCCTGTCAGCAGCTGTCTCCTGAGCTCGAGCTGCGTTACAATTGATGTTTTCTTCCTAGAAACCTGCCTCTGGCTATCATCATCTCACTACCTGTAGTCACTTTGGTTTATGTGCTGACAAACTTGGCTTACTTCACAACCCTGTCCACGGAGCAGATGCTGACGTCCGAAGCCGTGGCTGTGGTAGGTGCATTTCATTTCTGATGTGACTCATCTGGTTTACAGGGCTGGTTAAATTGAACCTAGAATCTCTGCGTACATCTCCTACTTTGTCCCTCGTTGATGGTGGCTGCTTATTAAAAAAAAATTAAAAATAAGCTGTTGTTTGATGGGAAATAAAGAGCAACTGTGACGGAGCAGGGAAGAATAGCATGATACCAGGGAGGTTAATCACAGATGGAGGGAGGGGGGTCAGTTAACACTGCTCTTCGTTCAGAAATAGTCCAGGTTGCTGCTGCTGGCCCCATGACTTATCATCAGTTACCGGAACGTGATATTTATGGGAAAAGGTCATTCAGACAATAGTGGACTGAACTGTTTTCTCTCTCTGTATCTTCCTTGTTACAATTAAGAAAGCAAAAAGAATACCTCCATTAATTAAAATGTCACGGAGCTCAGAAATCTGATTGCTTCAGAAATGAGTGGTGTGGCATGACCTTGCAAAACAGAGTGTGACCAGGGGGAATCTCCTGACCCAGGATGGTCTGTGTGGGCCATCAGGTGACAGCTCCATCCTTTGGTCAGCACAGAGCTCCAGCATGCAAGCACACCGTGTGGCAGGGGGGTTGAAACTAGATGATCGTTATGGTCCTTTTCAACCCAGGCCGTTCTATGATCCTACGAGTCTATGAAATAGCAGCCTGCGTTGCGTTACTCTAATTGTGTTCCTTTGCATGGCTGTCAACATCAACATGACTTGATGGCGTAGGACTGCAGTGTGAGTTTGTAATTCAAAGCTACGACTCCGTGTCACTGTGTTTGTAAGGGGCTGTGTTTCAGTGTCCTCACTCAGCTCCATGCCTGCAATTAGCGACATCTGAATGGCTGAATCTACTTCCATTTGGCTGCGAGCTTTTGGGTTACTGTTCCAATAAATCTGGCCTCTCAGTTCTCAGGGAAGGAGTTAGCTCTTCAGATTTCTGCAAATGTTAAAGCTTTGTAGGCAACCATGAGTTCTCTTGGGCATTTGGGTGTGATGTACCGTTCTTGTTGACCCCATTTAGGACTTTGGGAATTATCACCTTGGTGTCATGTCCTGGATCATACCTGTCTTTGTGGGCTTATCGTGCTTTGGATCCGTTAATGGATCCCTCTTCACCTCTTCCCGGTACGTTTCTTGCTGAGTTTTGTGGGCTTTGTTTACAAGCAGTGCTCGATGCCTCTGGGTTTGGAACAGTTGTCCTCCCCGGAGCAGCTGTGGGTGGACACAAAGTCTGAAGGGTCTGGAGGCCATGTGGGGAATGATAGAAACAAAAATAAGGCCTTAAAACCGTATCTAATTTAAAAAGAGAGCCTGCAGTCATCCGAGTCTTCTGTTCCTCAAGCAAAGTCCTGTTGAAGTTAATTAAAACATAAACAAACAGAGGCTTGGAGCTCATTGGCATTGCCTGAGAAAGTGGGTGTAATGAAAACCAGAAACTTACGAAACTTCAAGCTGAGAACTCCTCCAGAGTGAGGAGAAAGGATGGGGCAGGACGTGGGCTGAGGAGGCTCAGGTCTGATGCATCTCCCCCAGGTTATCTTAGGAAAGTCACTTAACTGTTTGCTATGGAAAGGAGGATGTAAATGCATCTTTTTGGGCTGTCCCTATGCAAAAGACAAACTTCAGCCCAGGCTGAAGGTTGCGGTGCTGATAACTGCCCTGTGTCCCTCAGGCTGTTCTTTGTTGGATCCCGAGAAGGACACCTACCTTCAATTCTCTCCATGATTCACCCGAGGCTTCTCACTCCTGTACCATCCCTCGTCTTTACGGTAAGCCCTGGGCTGTGTGATGGGGAGTGTCGGCCTGGTATTGAGAAAAGAACTGGGGATGGGATCCCAATGAATCATTTGGAGAAGGACTCCAAGTGCAGCCATTTCTGCTTGCTGCTGTGAGAGGGGATAGGTCCTTCTCATCATATCATATATTCCACTTCTGTTTAGTAATCATTCCAAGCACCTTTTGAAAATAGCTTAAATAAGTAAAAAAATGATCAACCTGATTCTCTTTTTGGCAGACAACTCTCACGTTTGTTGCTTTAATGCACGAGGTTTTGCCTACCTTTCCCTTTGCTAACAGCTTTATTTTTTTCTGGATGCAGTGTGTCATGACCCTGCTCTACGCCTTCTCCAATGACATTTTCTCAGTCATCAACTTCTTCAGCTTCTTCAACTGGCTGTGCGTGGCCCTGGCCATCATAGGCATGATGTGGCTGCGTTACAAGAAGCCTGAGCTGGAAAGGCCCATCAAGGTATGAGCAGTGCAGGAACTGTTTCAGGTCTTCCCAGTGCTGGGCTTTTTCATTTGTGCTCAGAGAAAACATGGGAAATAGCTTCTTCAAACCAGTTAGAGACTTCAGCTGCTTTTCCTGTATGGAAAAGGGAGTGGGATTGGAAATGTATTGCCACCAGGAGAAAAGCTGTGTAGTTAACACTGGTATCCCAGATACATCAAAATTTGCCAAAAGAGAATGGGTGTGCTCGCTATTCAGGAGGTAAAGAGCTGTTGTGGCCATGAGAGCCTGGGGATGAAGGATGCTCTTGGTGGCAGAGACGTGGGGTGGCCCAACACAGAGCTCTCAGTGACCAACATGCTCCCCAGGCTGTGGCTCTCAGTGAAACGCTCTGTACCATTGTGGAATTCACTTAAAATGATTTAATAAAGTAGACAAACCCATGCCTGCAGAGATGAGAACTCTGTTCTATTTGTCCTTGGCCTGCTTGGCAGCGCAGCATCCCGGCTGGGAGGAGGCCAAGACCATGTCAGCCACAAGCATGTCTGCCTTCCTTATGGGCATGTTTCTCACTCATCCCCCAGAGCACACTCAGGTCTCTGCCAGGCAACAGGGGGCCAGAGAGAAACAAACTCTCAGACCTGTATTGATGCCATCCCAGAGTAACTCTTTCTATGGCTTGTGCTGCATCTGCTGCTGCATTTGATGCTGTCAGTTCAGATGTTTTTTTGTAAGAAATCATTCAAGAATGGTTTTCCCTCTTCTCCTGGTATAAGTTCTTACCCATTCTTTGGTCTGTGTTTAGGTGAACATCTGCCTGCCCATTTTCTTCATCCTGGCTTGCTTGTTTCTCATTGCTGTTTCCTTCTGGATGACACCAAAGGAATGTGGGATCGGCTTTGCCATCATCTTCAGCGGGATTCCTTTTTACTTGTTTGGGGTCTGGTGGCAAAACAAGCCCAAGTGGATTCTCCAGGGCATCTGTAAGTATTGCCAGGGCAGAGCAAGGGTGCAGCCTCGGAACAGCAGTGCCTCCAGTGAGCATGCTGCAGCTAGCAGCACTGGCTCTTGTTTGTGCAGTGAGGACTCCCAATGCCTTGGCTCTGATCAATGCTTTTAAAGCCAACAAGTTTTAGCTTGACGATTACCTTATCTATCAAGCACCTAAAGTGCACCTTGGCTTGTGATAATTGCAAAATTTGGGCCAAATATCTGCGGTGGAGCGTAACTCAGTGAGCACGTTGCTGCATTCTGCCTCTTGTAAAAGCACAGGGTCAAGCCTTTGCCAGCAGAGAATACCTCTGGAGTGGTGTTGGGAGGGAAAAGTAATAACAGCTCAGCAGTCTGAGCAGTTGGCCTAAATTTGACTGCTGTCAGATCAGAATTAGTCCCACTTCATCGCTCAGCCAGCTAACATCTATTCCAGTCAAAGCTCCCTTTGACATCCAAATGTGACAGCAGAGCAAGGGGAGGAGAAAACCCTTTGTCCCCTGGATGTTTTCTCTTATGAGGCTTATTTTTAAGGCATCTTTGGGTAAGGTTTTCCAACAGGGCGTATTTTGAAGGGCTAGAAAAGCTGTGCTTGGCACATGCAACTGCTGTCTGAACAACTGCATCAAGAAAGTCAGTCTGCGTGGCCCAAGCACTGAGGTCTTCCATCTGTCTCCCAGCCCTCATGCAGCAGGCTGACCCAGAAAAGCAGGAGTGTAGAAATGCCCAGCCTCAGCTGGGTGCTTTTTATGAAGAAGAAAAAGATATGTTTAACAGCGCTCAGCACTCGTAATTCTTTATTTTTAACTTTTTTTCCTCACTTTTTTATTATTCTGAGTATTGGGTTCAGTTCCTGGAAGAGCCATCATTGCTGTGCCCAGGTGGAAAATTACTGTATTAATTAATTTCCTCTCACCGACAGCTTTTAAGGATAAGACAGAAAATCTCCAGGAACACATAGTGATAATCCTGCAAATGCCCTGTTAGAAATGTGAACTTTAAACATGCGTATATGAATATACATTGTGAATAATTTGATCACCTCCAACTTATCTGAGTTTGACTCTGCTCGCGTGCATGTAGAACTGCTGCTGGTTTTCCTTGGCAAGACTGCTTTGTGGCATCCAAACAGGGAAGCAGCAGAAAGGTGTGCTTGGATAGCAGCCACCATAATGAATACTGGGAAAATAAAGAGGTCTAAAGAAGATGCATGCATGTACTGCTAAGGTTTTCCAAATTGGAAGGAAACGCTTTGGCCTGTGCCCCTTCCTGCTATTGTGCCTGACTCTGTTTGGACTGCTTACAGCTCTGGCTTCAAATGCAGTTACTGTGTCATCATGCAAGTAGAAACTGGTGCTGAGTGGTTCCAGGGCAGTGCAGCATCCATCTGCAGGAGCAAAGCTCCCACTCTTACGTGCTCGAGTTCTAGGCAGGAGTGGAGAGCAGCCTGTGGTTTGTTTGCTCTCAGGCTTTACACTGTACTTGGTCTAATCCTGCTCAGAACTGCAGTGGGTTGGCTAGGAGCGTGCCCTGCTTCTTCTGAGGCAAAGAATCGTGAACTGAGACCAAGATAAATATGCCAGGCCCTCTATATGCAATCTCTTTGACCCGTACTTTGCTTTTTCTCCCACAGTCCACGCAACAGCCATGTGCCAGAAACTGATGGAGGTGGTTCCGCAAGAATCCTAAGCAGGAAAAGCAGAGACGTTCAGCTCGAGGAAACGCACAATATTGTTTTAAGACGACACAAGGAGAAAACACTTCTGACCCTTCATCAATAAAACCTAAGCACTGGAGCACCCTGTCAGAACTTCTTCATGTCTGACACGGTGCCGCCTGCTCTGCCTTGCCTCCTCCAGCCCTCCTGCTGCCGCCTGAGAAGTTCTCGGTACGAACGTGGGCCAGGAAGAGGAATTCCTGCTGGCAACTTCTTGTGCATCCAGTCAGCCTCTGTGCGTGTGATTCTGAGGGCCGTACCTCAGTTCTGTGTGGGCTTACTAAGATGAGTGATGAGCCTAATCAACCTGCCCTGCCTGGGGGGTGGATGAGAAGGAAGGGTTGTCCGAGGGCTTGGACTGGTGCTGGCTCTCACGCATGTGCAAGCTCACGCCTAAATCTGTGCTGCTGGTGCTTTGTGTTCTGTCCAGGGAGTGCCACTGGTGGTGATGGATAGAGGTGAGACAAGGCAGAGCAGAACTAGTGTCAGAGAAATGAGAGTGAGAAGGCCTCGTCTGACTTGGCTGTCTGGTCCCGGCTGGTGTGTGGCTGGAGCTCTCAGCTCCAAACTGTCTCCTGCTGTTGAGCCAGTTCGCTGGGATGCCCTTCTCAAAAATGCCCACCCTGAGCCCTGTGCGATAGCGCTGGGATGGAGCAGGCCCTGTTGCTCCCAGTTAGCCCAGGGAACTGCAGGAGGTCAGTTCCTTAGCTTGCTCACCCTTGTTTTCATGTAGATGTCATCCAACGTGGGGCGAGCCCTGCTTTACCCTATCCTTGCCCTCAGGGTGATCAATACATGCCCCTAAGACAACTACAAAGATGAAATATGGGTGGGATTCTCCTGGTTTGTTCCCCGGGTTCTGCGTGGGAGGTAGGACCAACTGGGTCTGGGGAGTAGAAGGGGGCACACACCCCAGTGGCTGGGACCTGCTTTAATCCTGGTCTGCTGTTTTGCTCAAGGAAGTCAGGACTGGAGGCTTCTTGAGCAAGTGGCTCATATTGCCTCTGCACTCCAGGTGATAGTCAATTGGAAATCAAATGCGTCTTTTCCCCACCAGTAAGCTGCACTTGTCTCTGTTACAATCTTCTTTGTGCTTGTGCTTCAGAAAATGGTTGTTGATTCTTTTTTTCTCTACCGTACTTTTGTAAATTAAGCTGTTTGGAAGCTGGCGTCCTCCAAGAGCAATTGCTATCTACTGGATTCTCCTCTTAGCGTAGAGTCATTTTGGAGAAGAGGCATTAAGGACACCAATGGTACTACTGGCTCGTGCTTTGTCCTTTTAAGAAGCTCTTCAACAAAAAAAGCATTTATGTTATAGCAGGTGGGCAGCTTCTGTCCCAGCGTGTGTGGCAGTGACCACAGCTGTGTCCCACACGTGTCCACGTGCAGCTCCTTGCTATTGCTTTGCCAGGCACACATCTTTGCTTTAAGGCAGAAGTAGGTGAGACAATCATCGCGCTGAAACCTGTGTGGTCACGCTGCTTATTCCATAGCAATACAGTGCAGAGATACCCAGCCCAGCTCTGCTATGCTTCACGTGTGTCAACACAGAGCTCTGCTTGAGCTGAGTTAACCTATGGAGAATTGCAGCTGGTTGGGATATGTCTGCAGTGCAGAAGTACCCAAAGTTCTGGCCAGTGCATGGCTGTTCAGGGACCTACGTGCAATGAATTGGAGCATCTCAGAGCCAGTGCCCATGGAGAGACATTTGCGTAGATAAGGTTGTGAGCTATATAAATGCTGAACTCAGTTTCCCCTCTTTACGAGGAGTCCTCTTCCAGCTGAAGGCTGAGATGTGTGTGCAGGGTAGCGATGGGAGGTCGCTCCTTATGGGCTTGCTTCATGGAGAAAAATCTGTCTCTCTCCTTCCCCTTTGGTCTTGGCAGTTTTTGGCTGCAGTGGTCTCAGGACTGGTTTCCTGCAGGGCCTGGATTGAACCTAGGGACTCTCAGTGCTAATAATATAAACCAGCAGAATTAAGTCGACTACTGATTTACATCAGGTTTAACTTGCATCACAAGACCAATCCACAGAGAGCTCAGAAATGGGTCCAAGTCTCCCAGACGTGTGGGGATTGCTTGGTTTGGGCATATCTCTTAATGAGTTTCATCAGTGATGAAGACCATCGATAAACGATATCCTCTTGGTGACCCTTTCACACTAGTTTTACAGAGGAGATGTCACACTGAGATTTATTTTTTTATTAACTGATCTTAATTAAAACCTTAACTCGCTCGCTTGCTTTTTAAGAACATTGATTATTTTCTACTTGCTGCTAAGGATCTTTCTGTTGTGCTACTAAACCTGCTGCCTCTGGCACTGACATTGCACATTGTGCGGTGACCTTGTTTCCACAGCAATAGAGGTATAGGGAGAAACCCAACCAGGCACCAGCACAAATTCACACAACTTTTGTATTGGACCAGCTCACATCTCAGCCCTCCCAAAACCTGATTTCTTATATCCCTGATTCATGGAGGCTGCTCGTTCCCCACTGCTAGAGCTTGGTGGCATGGCTGGTAGAGAAGGCTTTTACACTAGAGATCTGGGAGGTGATAAATAAGGAGATAAGACCAAATTTCGTTTCAACAAGGAAATGTGACTAAGGCCTTTTCTCCAAGGGGTGAAAGCTGTAAGTGGCTATGGCTCTGTAGTCATGTCCCTGCGAGCATTACTGTGCAGTGACTGTTGTACGAAGCTGAGCCCCGACCCTTGCTGCTCTTCATGCAGCTTGGTTGTGAGTCTTTGGAGTCTCAGCTCTGTGGGTATTATGGAACAGCATCCCATGGGATTCAGAGGAGGCCGCAGCCCATGGCTTTGCTTCAGGTTCCTCTTCCTGAGCATGAACCTGCTCTGGTAAACAAACCATTGTGTTCCAGCAGTCCCATCTGTGCACAGCTGAGTTCAAAGGGGCTCCAGTGCTTGCACAAACTTTCAAGACCCGTTGGGTGGAAGCTGGTGCAGAGTGGCTTTGTTCTGTGTGCTGAGCACCATGGGGAGAGCTGTGCGGTGCTGCTGGCCCTGCAGGAAGGTTTCCTCTGTCTGCTGCTGCCTGTGCCTTTAGCCATGGCCACAGTGCTCTCAGGCTTTAATAACAGTCCAAAAGGAAGCAAGCAGCTGTGTGCTGTCCTTACACAACACGCTGGCTGTCTGGGTGGGACAGCAGCTTGCACACAGCCCCGTTCCCAAAGACATCCAAAGGGAAGGCAGAGCACAGCCAGACCCTGCTGGGGTTTTGCCTTTGGAAGCTGCTGAAGCCACACTGCAGCTGGGGAAGTGCAGCCTGGGGTCTGTGCTGAGAGTCAGCACCTCCCCAGAGCCTTGCATTACAGTCCCATGTGTATCCATGGTGTGGATGGGAGGTGGTCCTGTGATGGTTGAGCCCTCAGCCCTGAGCTGCCACAGGGCTGTCCTTTGCTGCTTGCTTCTGGAGCGGCTGCAGCCTCACGCTGGCTTTGCCCACGAGTGGGAAGTTTCTTCCCAGTTTACACAATCCAAACTGGAACTGGCAGTGAGGCGGGGGCTGCACACTGCTCAGGGTCTGCCGTTGCCCCTGGCATGGCACAGCTCTCCCCCCAGCCGTGGCAGTTGGCGATGTCCCTTGAGTTAAGTCATCCCTAAGGAATCGATGTCCAGAGGATCTTCTTTGCTTTGAGCTCCTTGCGTTAGAAGGGGTGATGCTTGCTGCAGCTGCTGAGTGTCAATGAGAAAAGGAAAAAGAAAAAAAAAATATTTTTTTAAAATACTGAATTAATTCTGAAGTGGCCTAAAAGAGACTTTATATCTACATCGCAACTATTCCCGTTGGTGACGCCCATCTCAGCGCAGGCTTCTGGCTGCCACGTGCCATGTGGTCTCCTGCACAGGGATGGCTTTCACACCCCAAGAGATGTCCCCATTTGTTCAGAGGACAGAGCGGGGCCCGTGTCCCCTCAGAGCCCTACAGAGAGGGATTATGGTGGGACACGGACCCGGAGCTGACCCACGGAACGATGGTGAGAGTCACTGCTGGAGAATGAGCTGACTTTCCCAAGCAATCTGTCTTCTGAAGTTCATATTTTTGTCCTTTATTTTTAAGCAGGAAAGAATTATCTCGACCTCCAGAAAATCTACACTTGTTTTACCTTTTCGTTGCATTTGGTTGCTTTGCAAAAGAAAAGAAAAAAAAAAAATTACTAATTTAAATGTTGCTGTAGATGACGTTCTATTTATTTTTAAGGGGTAAATATCTTTTAAGTCTTAATACTTCTACAGTCAATGCTATTTACAGTGTCTGTGTCCCATTGGCACAGCAGTTCAGTGGCTGGCCGAGCTGCTCCGCCAATGGGAACGCCATCAAACTGCCTTGTAAAACAAAATGTCTCCCACCATGTATTTTTTCCAGTATTTCTTGATTCTTTTATGTCGGTGGTTAACAAACCTGTTCCGTGTTCGGGTTGTTTTATGTTTTGGGTTGTCTGTTGTTTTTTTTTTGTTTTGTCGGTTGTTTTTTAACAAAGAAAGCTGAATTACAACTCTCCCGTTGCTGGTCTTTGCCTCCAACTCTTTTCATTTTGCATAAGGTTCTGTTGTTGGTCCTGAGGCCCCTCTGCCCCTCCTAGTGTCACGTGCACATCCCTGTGTCTGGTTGGGCCTAATGCAGATGAAGGTGATGGGGAATGGATGATGGGAGGCACATGGAAAGGTGGAGGTGTGGGTACCCCTATGGGAGAAGATGGGGCTGAGCTTTCTCATTCGATGCTGTTACAGACACCAAGAGGGATAGGTGGGCACAGAATGAAGCTCCAAGCCCAGCAGTGCGTGAGGCTGCAGTGCTGCTGCACACATTGATATGGGATGTATGCACTGCAGCCAGCTGGGTAGGGGTGGTTAGTGAGTTCCCAAGAGGCAGTTCCTGCTTCAGGAGTGAGTATTGCATCTGCTGCAGAAAGTAATGCTTGGAGAGAGTGGGGGCAGTGCCGCATGGAGCCCTGCAGCCACCTTAGAGCAAACCCGGCTGCTGCAGCAACATTCTGCTTTATATGAAGGGAAGGAGGAAGTCAGGGGTGCAGAAATGAGGGCATTTCAGGGCTGTTGTATGCGACCAGGGGCACTTGCTGCATTAGAGGTGCTCAGTGGAGGTATTAATCTATGGAAAACATCTCTAAAAGCCAGCGTGGGCAGGGAGCGGAATAGCGTGTGCCACCAGATTTATAAGAGATCCCTCACAAAGTGACAGCTGTGGCCAAAGAAGGAAAACAGAAGAGAGAATAAACCCTGATAAGACACAGCAAACATTACATTCACAGTGCTGCCACCAGCACGAGAACAGGATGGAGCTGGAGCCTGCGGGAAGCCGGCTCTGAACAGGGCTCTGCAGACAGGGAAGGTGGCAGTGGAGAAATGACATGAGTTATTTGTGTTGTGTTCATTACAGCCTTGCTTAGAGACGTTCCCAGGCTGGAGCTTTGCAGGGAGCGTGTGCAAAGAACTGTGCCAGATGAAGCGTGGTGCTTGGGAGCAAAGCTCCAGCTCTGGGTTTGGAGACTTGGAAAGATCCCGGCAGGCAGGCCAGGCCAATGCATGACCCAGTGGTGATGCCCATGGTGTGGGAGGGGGCACACGGAGTGCTGGGGTGGGCAGAGGGTGCAGGGATGGCCTGGAGCAGTTGCAAGAAGCTGTGATAGGGGATACAGTGAGCAGAGACGGAGAGAAGAGCGTCCTGGGCAGAAAGAGCTTTGGGATGGGGCAGGAGCTGGCAGCTTCTGGTGACCTGTGTGAAATCCACAGTGGGCTGCAGTGAGGGATCTCATGTGAAACAAAAAGCAGAACTGCAGTGCTGTTCTGTGACATTACTCCATGCATCCATCCTGAGCACAAAGCTGCCCCGCTCGCCCCGACACAAAGGCAGGAAGAGGTTTCAGCACACTGTGATGTTCATCACACGCTTGGAGGCAGAGGATGTTGGTGAGACCAGAAGTCTGCCCGCACCAAAGTTCAAAAGGAGAGGAGAAAAGGGGCTGTTTGAAGCATAGGAGTGCTGAGGCCCACGTTCCCAGGGCTGGGAGGGCTAAGTGGGTTGGGGCTGAGCTGTGATGGGAGGAGAGGGCTGGGAACGCAGCCCTGGAGCACATCAGACGTGGAGATCGACGTTTTCCCATTTCTCTCCCCAAAACCAAAGCGGTATGGAGATGCTGGGGGGTCTGCCACCGAGGATGGATGAAGAAGCATCACAGTGCCTCTGCAAGCTGGAGGCAAGCCTGGCAGAAAGCATTAACCCAGTCGTTTATTTGAAGGTTTGTGTACAAGATGAAAGGTACCAAATAAATGTGTTTGCAGAGGGGAGGAGGCAGCCTGAGGGCAGGGTGTGATGTGCTGGGAGATGTTTCAAGGGCACAAATGGGAAGGAAAGAAAGGAACTGAGGAGGGGTTGTGGCTAGAGCCTCTGAGGGAGGTAAATTAATGTAGCAAAATGAGATCCAGGTATGAGAAAAATTAACAGGAGTGCTGGTGTTGACCAACTGCCTTGCAGCAAAGTAAAGAGGAGAACAAAATTGTCTCCTTAAAATTGAAGCAATGGAAGTTCTGCTTTTTTTTAGCAAATAAGGTGTCTCTCAGAAGGTTGGAAGTCTGGGTGCTCCTCTGGCCATCCAGCACTGTGCTGTGCTCCTGCCGCTCTGCTCGCACTGACATCACTCATCACTTTGTCATCTTTTGGAGCACAGCACAGCACCAGCAGTGCCAGGGACATGCAGGGGGGGCGGGGGGGGCGGGGTAGAAATGCACTCGCCAGGGCTCTGATAAGAGCAGATGACTGACTTCTAAGGCTGCTGCTGGAAGAGCTGAAGGTCTTTACCCATGCTCTGTCCGTGCGTGGTGCCAGTGCAATGCAAGCTGTGAGCCGGGCATCAGCAAACACCTCCCCAGACTGCTGGAAATGAGGTATTGTCTGTAATAGCACCATGGCAGAACTCACAGCCTCCAGAGCAGCCAGCGGCATCCTCACCAAAATGAGTAATAAAAATAAAATGTGCAGAGCCTCGCACACGCTGCGTGCCATAAGCAAATGGTGCGGATGTGGCAAGGCGCCTGTACAAACCCTACAAGTGTAACTGCACGGTGGGAACACAAACATGTTCTCCACTTGGATTGAGTTCCTGGCAGATCCAGGCAGCGACTGCAGGAGCTCCTGAGCTCACAGAGGTTCCTGCTCCACTTGTCTGGAGCAGCAGTAGCCGCTGTGACAAGGAGCTCATCCCTCCTGCCTGGGGGAGCTCATAAATCAGGTCTGGGCATCGCAGGTATTTGGGCTTGTGGTGCAATGAGGTGTGGGGTGAGGCGCTGCTGCACGTCCTGTCTTGGAGTCAGCAGATCAGCTAACACAAAAGGCAAAGTCTGGAGGGTATGTGGTACTTGCAGGCCAGGAGGGACCAAAGCTGCTGTCATAAAGGGCACGCAGAGCTGCTGGGCCTGCAAGGACTTGCAGTGGGGCTGCTGCTGGCCCCAACTTTCATTAAACAAAGTCAGCAGACCAACTGCATGTAGGTAATAAACCCAACTGTATGTGCAATCTGAGCTGAGTAAAGCAAGCTGAAGGTATTTGGGGTTGTGACAGCTGCAGCAGGGAGCTATGGGCAGGTCAAGAGTCCAAAGCACCAAGGAGCATCCTGGCATGTGTGGGGACCCCAAGGGAACGTGCCATGGGGACACTGCACCGTGAGACCAGGGACTGGAGGGGGTCCCCATCCTTGGGGTGTCCCAGAACTGCAGGGATGTGGCACTGAGAAATGTGGTGATGGGCACAGTGGGGTGGGCCTGAGGATCCTAGAAGTGATTCTGACCTGAACAATTCTGTAGTTCTAAGAGGTGGCTTCACCACATCTCGTGCTCGGTGCACGCTGGGCTGCTGGCTCCCAGTGCCGCCGTGTCCGTCTGTCTGTCTGCAGCTCCCCCCTGCTGAATGGCATTTCGCCATTTGCCAGCATTGTGTCTCCTTATGAAAAAAAGCCCAGACGGACAAAGCTGCTTTCAAAGAGGTGCTGCCTTTCCGTGGTGCAAAGGGCTGGAGCTCTCACATGCTGTGTTCTCTTGTGCAATTGCAGCAAACATCCGCGCTGGCTGCAGGCAGTGTATCACGGGGCAGGAGCAGGAGCTGCGGTGCAGAACAAGGAGGTCTGGGCTGACCAGCTGCTAATTGGAGCCTTCTTCCTCAGGTGGGGAGAATAATTGAATGAACACAAAGTGCCAGCTCCTAGAAGAGGGCTATTTAAAGCCACACTAATCCAAGTGTACAGCAGTACCTGTGCGTAATAGGAAATTATTGTTGCTGTTAACATTTTGGTTGCAGAAGGAATATCTGGGGATGGAAAAATTCTTCTGATTGAACAGCCTGGAACCTGAGCGAACCCAGGCAGATGATAAGACCAAAATCATCCTCTACAGGATTTTCTTCTTGCTGCACGGGTCCAGTGCCACCTGGGTCTCTGCGCTTGCAGGAATGGAGCCCTTCACCCCAAAGTTTGCCCAGTGTAGAGCTATGGTGGGGTCACAGAAGTGGAATTCAGAAGGGGATCGCCTGCAGGAACACAATTTACAAACATCAGCCACTTCAGTGCCTGCTTGCCATGACCTGTTCCCTGCCCAGACAATGGGGAAATGGGAAAAGGCTTCAGCCCAAGAACACTGGGAGAGCAGAGCTCTGTTGATTCATGCAGGGGGTTAGGTGGGGAAGGATGCTTTCATGTGGTTTTCCTCACCCTTATTACACAAATTCCAGGCTTTCTGTGGAGCTCGCTCCCTCCACTGCGTGCCACCACCTCCAGTCCTGGTGGTGATTTGGGGATGCTTGCTCTGAGCATCAGCACGAGGGCTGATCTCCTGCCTCTGTGCTCCAAAAAGAAACCACAGGCACAGGGCAGTCTTCTCTCCCTTCCCCCCTGGGGCAGAGTTAGTTTGGAGACTGCTTAACTCCAGCCAGGTGCAATGAGCACAGGGCTTGGGAGGAGATGGGGAATTAGAAACCAAGAAGAAAATTGTCCTGGCATGCAAAATGGAGCTTAATCCCACATTAGATCAAGGAGTGAAGGTGCGTTGGGATGTGTGTCCATGCCAGGTCATGCTGCAGCAGGCAGAGGAGAAATGGCAGAAGCTGGCTTGCGGCCAGCTCACAGTGGGGGCAGGAGGACTGGGGCTTAAGTTTGTTCTGCAGCACCTGGGAACATAAAGGGCTCTGAAGACCAAGACAAACTCCTGGCACCGCTTGGGTTATGTTTCCCGGGTGTTCAGGCTGATACTCAGGGTTAGAGGATTTTCCCCACCTGCATCTGGTGGGATGGGCAGTGCCCATCTCATTGCCTCTCCCCAGCAAATAATCGCAGGTGCAGAGGCCACTATTCTGCAGGCACAGCAGAGGAATTGAGGGATCTGTAGGAACGAGGAACCTAACGCCAGCCCACACCTGCAGCTCAGCCCTGTGCAGGTGAGCCCATGCCTGGGGAGAACTGCCAGCATCTCCAGCATCTCAGAGCATCTCCAGGTCCTAGTGTACTTGTCTGATCTGCACTGACATACAGCTGTAATACGCAGAGCATCCCGCAGCAGCCAGCTCCCTGCCCGTGCAGATGGACTGCTGCTCACTCCGACCCCACAACATGACAGTTTATCTTGTGGGAGAACACGAAGCTGGCCCAAGTGTCAACAGCCACCATAGAAACGCAGCTCCCTGCTGTGATCCTGCCCAGATAGCGCCGCAGAGCAAGCAACAGATAGCAGAGCAAATATTGGTTTTCCAGTGGGACCCAATTCCGCTCTGCTTCATCAGCAAGAATGGATCGTCTGTGGTGTGTTAGATTGTTTTTCACGTGGAGTTCTTAATAAGAAAGCCCTGCTTTCCATTTGAACATCACAGAAAAAAAAAAAAAAAAAAAAGCCTGATGTTACATATCACCAATGTCTGGTTTTCACCTTCCTGTGTGCCTCTTTTATTCTAGTGTGAGAAATGACATCACGGAGGAAATGATGATGGTTATTTCCGAGAGAGAACACGTACATTAATAGAACACCCCTAAGAGATACTAGTCGAGATTGCAGCTTGAGGTTAAAAATAAACCCTTTATTTGAAAAAGTAGATAGACAGATATGGAACCACTGCCTACTGCATCGTGTTGGTGAAAATGCTTTGAAACTTGTTCAGAAGTGGATGTGATGTCATCTTTTACAAACAGGATCACACTAATTGCTGGAGTTTTCATCTAGCCTGACACTCCTGTGTCATTGTGGTGGGGTTTGTACACAAGACACTCTCTTGTGCTGGAAGGAAAGAATCACAGAATCATAGAATGGCCTGGGTTGATCACAGCGATCATCTCGTTCCAACCCCTGCTATGTGCAGGGTCACCAATCAACAGAGCCACATCCAGCCTGGCCTTGAATGCCTCCAGGGCTGGGGCATCCACAATCTCCTTGGGCAACCTGTTGTACCTACACCTCATGATGTAGACAACCACCCCTGCAGGAAACTCTGAGTTCTGAGGTTTGCTATTGCTGCACCCATGGAGAGTGCAGCTCGTTTGCTCCATGCGTGTTATCTCACAAAGCACAGACCCCATCACAGCAGACAGCCCCTTCACTGTGCCCTGGCAGCCCAGCACCTTAGAAGAACATTTCTATTCACGAAGGAGTGGTTGATATACCCAGGTTTACCTTTCTAAGCCAGTGAGAATGAACAAATATTTTCTCTTCTTTTGCAAAACCACAAGGAATCTTGTCAGGGTCAGCATTGCCCGAGGGCAAATGTTTAACGTGATAAGGGATGTATGGAGCTATCTTTATTGGGAGGCGAACAAAACCTGACTGAACTGGAGTAGAACATACTGAATCCCTCTGCAATGCATTGCTCAGCATGGAAAAGTCGTCAGCTCAAGGAGATGGCAGCAGGAGACAACCTGGCCCAGTCACGGTCAGACTGGGGGCAGTGGCTTTTTGTGAAGACAAAACACGATTAATTTAATCAACAGTAGAATTAATTCAATCAACACTGACACTATCAGGAGTGAGGTAGGTGAAAATTAAACACTTAAGGTCAGACCCTGTCCTTTACCTCCTCAGCTGTAAAAAACTGCAGACGTTGGTCATGGCAGAAGGGTGAGGAGTGCCTCTACCTGGCCTCTCTGGGGGGCTCCAACCATCTGCAGCAGGCACTGGGCTCACCACGCCTTGGGAATGCCTTTGGCAATGTCACAGCACTGCAGGCAGTCTCTGTCTCCCAGGCCTGGTGCTCAGTTTACTGAAAAGTCCAAATTCAAATCTGGCCCTGCCTGCTGTCGTGCTATCAGGGCTATCATCCTCACGGTACTGGTGTTTCCTGCTCCATGAAGGCAGGATGCTCCTCTCCTCCCAAATATTCAGGGGTTCTGTGATGAAACAGTCTTCAATACAACCTGAGGGTTGGTGAGGTGCTAACAGAGCACTGATTATTCTTAACAAGGGAACTAGTAAGCTGTCTATGGACAGAAAACAGGGCTTAGAATGACAGGCAGTAGGTGATCCTCTACGTCCATGTGCAGCTTGACACCCATGGACGCAGAGCACCAGCAGTACCACCACGTGCACCAGCTCCAGGGGCAGAACAAACCTAAGTGGGTGAAGCAAATCTGCGTGGACTCTCAGGATGGGCAAAAGCCTTGCACTCAGCTCCTGCTGGAACTGCTCCCTCTGTCATCTAATTTGTGACAACTGAAGAACAGTTTGGTGCTACCACTGCGAGAACGGCAGTGACCCAAATACAAATCCTGAGTGCACTGTGCTGCTTTCCTCCTTGCATCCTCAAGCCTGGCCCTGGGCTGTGCTGCCCATTTCCCAGCGGTGGGAGCCCTGCACCTCCACAGATGATGCAACGTCGCTGCTGCTCTTGCAGCACTGCGTGGGGCGAGCCGGCCTTTGCTGCAGAGCTGACACCCGGCGGCACACAGCAGCCATTGCAACCCAGTCTTAGCACATTCCACCCTGGGTTGCATCAGACTCGGAATTTGAATAACGGGGAAAAAACGGGTTGTGTACGTAAGGGCCGGAGATTTGATGGTGGTTTTGGCTGCTTTGCTCTTATTGAGAGATAAGACCATTGCTGTCTGGAATTCACTGCTCAACCTGAGCTCTGGGGTTTCCCTTCACTCGCTCCTTTCCCACTCATTTCACCAAATTATTTATCCTCCTCTTCAGAAATGCAAGGGGGAATTCAAAAGTGCCGGGGTGTCACGGATGGAGCTGAGCCCTGCACCTGAGTCTCCCTACCAAGCCCTGACCCCTGGGTGAAGCAAACCAATGCACAATGACACAGGCATTTCAGCTGAATGTTCTGCGTCATCTCTGTACGTAAGTGAGCAGAACAGTACCTGACCACGTTCATCAATAAAACAGGAATAAAGCAAAATAAGCCTGATGACAGGTGAGGAGAAAGGGGTCCAGCTGTTACCAGCCACACTCTATCCTTCATATTGTGAACCATCCAGCCTTCCCCAGGGATGATTAAGCATCTCTAAAGAAGCTTAGGGAGCCTAATGAACAGCTTGCTAGCCTAATTAATTAAGATCCAGGACAGACATATAGGCAGCCTAAGATTTCTGCCTTCTCGACCCCATTCTGGGAACCAGCACAGCGGCTTGAGCAGACTGATGGGGGGCAATGGCACAGAGAGATGTGACAACAGCCGGACAGACATCGCCTGTGCAGCTGCTGGAGCATTTTCATCAGGAGCAGCCTCCAGGCTGGGCTGCTAAATGCTGCCAGGCTCAGTGACGCTGCAGACACCTTGCACACTTGAAATGTCTGCTCTGATGAAATAGCAGAGGCAAAGGTGTTGCAGTCTGTGTGACAGGATGCTTGACGAAGGACAAGCAGAGGAAAGCAGTGACACATGCGGAGGAATTTTGCTGCTCTATGAGGAAGTCTGCACATCGATTTGAGCGTACTGAAACATCAGCTCCTACAAAAGTCCCAACCTCCTGTGCTTTCATACGTACATTTGCACGCACATGTGCTTAATGTTAAATTAGCAAAGTCTGGTGCTTCTCAGTTTGGTGGTAATTGTGAAAGAC
>JAOWBP010004096.1:15313876-15338873 GCA_028571105.1 Tragopan temminckii | reverse complement strand
TTGAACACCTCCAGGGACAGACGGGGCATCCACAGCCTCTCTGGGCAGCTGTTCCAGCACCTCACCACTCACATAGTAAAAAACTTCCCCTGATATCCAACCTAAATCTTTCTTCTTTCAACATCAAACTATTTCCCCTTGTCCTGCCATTATCTACCCTTTCAAAGAGCTGACTCCCCTCCTGCTTATAGGTTCCCTTTAGGTACTGAAAGGCTGCCATGAGGTCATCCCGCAGCCTTCTCTTCTCCAGGCTGAACAAGCCCAGCTCCCTCAGCTTGTCATCAATAACATCACCAATAAGAACCAGATGGGCTCTGCAGTGGTACTGCCAAGCAGGCACGGCGTGCGGGGGCTCCTCATCGCCCCTCTGACAAATGGAAGGATGAAATCCTGGCACAGCTGAACTCGACAGGAGTTGTACGACGCAGCCAGAACCTCATCCTCAAATGTTATGAGGCATTTATCCATATGCTCTCTCACATCACAGCAAATTCATAATCTGCTTACCGAAACCAAATCACATTTTAAATGAATTATTGGTAGTGATAAAATAACATGAAATCATTGTTTGTGGGCCAGTGTTGTTCCTAGTAAATTTATTGCTTCATAAAGTTTACATGAATTCTCTTTAGTTGTCACTATAGATGCAAATCTCAACAGCCATTAACATCCAGGCACCCAAAACAACAAACTATGGGCAGGATCACGCAGGGCACAGCTGTTTCCAAAGGCACACAGCCTCCAGCTGGTTACATATTGGTTCCCAAAAGAAAGCAATGCACCAGTCAATGTGCAGAAGGAACTTTCAGATCTGTGCTTACGGCACAAAAGACACAAACCCAGCAGCTCCTATGTCCATCACTCAGAATGCTGCTGCTTACGGCCAGCTGTTGGTTGCACTCCTGCCACTGCAAACCTTTCCCACCTGCAGAGATCACCTCTACCATCCCATTTCTTTAGGATCACAATGCCTCACAGAAATGACATGCCCTTAGCATTAACTCACACATTCCTTCCCAACATCCACCTTTTCAAATCTGTCTAAGTTTAAAAACAATGTAACACAATCATTTGCACTCATGAGATCAATAGATAAAAAGGTTTAGGAGATCCAAATTCCTTTGGATCATAATCTCCCCTGCAAAAACAGATTTAATGTGATTGCAGTACAAGCCTGACATCTGCTTCAGGTACACAAAAAGACAATTGGCCTAATGCAGCAAACTGAACGGTTATTGCCTATTACCATCCCTGAGATAGCTAGTAAACTACTAGAAATGAAAACAGGTCAATAGGAGTTTATTTCTTGGCTCAGCTTAGAGTATAGAAAGCAGAGCAGTATCATCATCAAACACTCTTCTGTGTAACTATTAAACCCATTGCCTTAACAGAAGCATAAAAACAAAACATCAAATTCTTCAAACAGCAATGGAAATAAGCTCTCTCTGGCTATGTTCCTTAAGCCTTAATTGGCATTTCAAATTGGCAGTGGCATACAAAACATTGTAGTGTAACAAATTATTCCTTCTCTACTAATCCACGGGTGACCTACATAAGATCTGGCTATAAAGAGTGAGATCTGGTTCAATGAGTCAAGTTGGTCATTTTCAGACACCCTCAATTCTACACTCATGTGTAAAGCTCTGCCCCCTCTACACAGCGTACATAGAAAGGCATCACACAAGAGCTGAAGCACTGTATCATATGCGTGTCTGCAAGGTCTTCACCTACTTCCTTTGCAGCAAAATATTTACACCACAGCACGAGGAAGAGACTTGGCTGTCCTCATTAATGTATTCACCAAGTAATCCCCTACTAGAAGCCACTGTATCAGAGTGAGATGCATACATTCAGATACTTCTTCACTCCTAACTAGGGGCTATGCTTACTATATTCTATATGCAAAACAATTTTAATACCTTTCACACTGCCAAAAGCTGCATCTGCAGTATAAGTAATATCTGTTTGTTACCGCATAATAGCTTTAATTACCAAAAAAATTCACACACACTGCAACAGACAGCAGTACATCAACAGGGTGTGAATTCTTGCTGTGAATCCACAGACTTTGTGACACTTAATCTCTCTTTAAGAGAGATTGCAATTTTTTTCCATCTCAGCATCAGAGTGACTTTTGAAATAATACACAAATGAAAAGTAAAAACCCGAGATGAAAGGCTATTATTTTGAACATGTGAGCAGTATTTAAATGCCCCCTGGGAGTTGGACTAAATGACCTTTCAGGGTTCCTTCCAACTCAAGTGATTCTATGGTTCTATGAATATCTAAATAAATAACTCGTTTCCTTTTATGATCTCTTCCAATTTAGCCAAAGATTATTTGCTACACTTGGTGCGCTCGCAGCTGCTAGCTGCAATTAAATCTGAATTCAGATTTTGATATTGTGGCATTTCTGGCCCACGACAAGCTAACTTAAAGCAGTCCATTAAGATTCCTTCGTAAACAACAGCTGAAAAGCCATTTGTCTGGCAACACACTCCATTCTCACGTAGTGCAACTGGAAGAGGCCTGCAGTTGCTGTCTTACCAGTGCAGAATAAACTGGGAACTTTCAGTATTATACTCACAGCGGATTCCATATATCATGAGAGGATCGAGTTGCTTCTTCCCATGCTTCCCCTGGCCTGAAAGGTTGGAGATGGCCTGAATTTCCCGATGGAAGAGATAATCGAGCAACGTCAGCGCCATCTTCTCGGCCGTGCGGCAGTTGGTGCTGATGTGCAACATGTCAGCAGGGGTGATGGGGCAACGGACCCGCATCTCAGGGTTATTTTCATCTCCAAGCCACGTCCCGTTGGGGTAATCCTCTAAAAACAGAGATTGTGGAAATTGTTATCGTGACCAGGAATGAAAGAGTCAGGTTCAGGTAGCAGCCAACATTTAAGTTCTTTCTGTTTTCTTTGTAGTCTCCATAAGCTTCTTTCAGATCTAGAATGACTGACAGGCTCACAGCATTTGTTGTGGATAAAAAGTTAATTCTCAAATCCACATCAACAGTGAGCAAAGCAGTTACCATTAACATCCTGTTCTACAGAAGGAACCCGGTGCAATTAGTCCAAATGTCTAATTCACTCTCACATAGCTTTCAAAAGTGTTAGAAGCCAACAGCCGAAAGCACACTGTATTCACAGCGCTCTCATTTTCTATCAAGTTAGTCATTCCCTAGAAATGAATCACTGCAACCCCTTAACATTCTCAAAGTATAGCTAATTCCAACAAGCTAGCAGCTTTTAACTGCATTTCTCCCCCAAAGCATCAGATTAAAACAAGTCTAAGCAAGATTATAAATTTAAGAAGTTACACTCAATAGTGGTAACTTATCTGATCACTTACAAAAACAGTATTTTAAGTAATAGCAATTACTCAAAATGTAGCCAGAGATCCCGATCAAAATTTTGTTTTTCCCTTCAAATTTACTGGCCAGCATTCTATATTATTTCCTAAAAACACAGCTTACCAAGGAATAGTCCCAGCACAAAGATAATAAATGAATCATTAGTCATCTCCCCAGTGCATCTTCCCATCTAGTCAAGGATGAGGTCATTAGCAGGGCAATATATTTTAATTTTAATCACTGCCAGAAGTGCACCTAACTTCTCTGTGTATGCACACACACTACTCTGTATGTATATCTGCAGAACATTTTTGAATTTGCCACAGTGTCTCACTTTGAGGGGGGAAAAAACTATTCACCTGAAGAGATACCAAGCCCTCAATGTAAACAAATCCTTGGTAATGCCAAAAGTTAGTGGATATGAGACTAACAAAGAACTGGAACAGAGCTCAGAGGGATGACCAACCACTAAAGGAGGATGGGATGCAACACATGACAGAGGACGAGATGCTCATTCCAAATGAAAGCAGAATTCCCAGTACAAATGTTGACAACGTCAGTAGGAATTGGGAAAAACAACCAGTGTTCACTGACAAAGGCCATTTGATTTCTGTGTTTGCTCTTAGTACAGTAAAACACAAAGCTTCCCGACTTAGGAACCCTTTGCATCTCCCGCTCTAGAGCATTACAGCATCTTCCCACTGCTTCACATATCCTCAGAATGGTAAAAATGAGAATAAGGCAATCAATTATATAATTTATCCCACACGAAATGCCTTTGAAATGGAGCTTTATGGCATATACAAAGTCATAAAGTTCTGTCTTCCATAATCCCTTTAGTCAATGAAGTGACAGAAGTCCAACAGATGAGCACTCTTCGTATTGAACCCCAAGCAATCAGCAGCTTTCCCTCTAACAACTGGTTGTCAGCCTGCATTTCACCAGACCGTAAGCCAAGAAGATACGCAATAAAACCCAACATAAAAGCAGCTCCAACACACAGAACACTTTTTCAATACGACCTTCAGGTTGGGTCATACCACTGCTGTCAGATGTAATTTCATTGCAATGAATAATGACAGTATGGAGCAAATGTTAGATTGTGCAATAGTGATGTATCATTACAAAGAACAGATTATCAAATATAATAATGTCTAAGGAAAAATACTTATCTCTGACATATGGAGCAGCTAGCCCCTCAAATTTATTTCTGATGAAATCAGAACTTAATGCTCTGTTCTGAATATATTGTTATATGCCTCTTTTTATTCGTACGTATATAAAGTAGTTCACATGTATATTTTTACTTGTACCTAAACTATGCAATAAAGCACACGGGTGGTTTTCTGTCCACAGCACCAGGTGCCATCTGAAAAATAAAGTGGTTCAGATTAATTACGACTTGTTTTCAATGCCACTGTGTCTGGCCTTACCACAAGTCTGGTTAACATTATCAAGGAAAATAACATTCTGTTCCTGAAGACAAATGGAGTGTTTGATAAAAATTTGGACAGAGCTGGCAAAGCAAAGATGTCATTGGAGAGATGTGGATGTTTTTCAAAAGAAAACCTAGGAAGCAAAAGGAAGGTGCTACACGCCTTCCAAACCTCACTACCTTACCAGTTCACACTATTACCATTAAGTGTAAGTAATTAATACATTGGGAAAATCTTCCATCTGTACTCTTGCTATCAGTCTACACTAACCAAAGATTTTTATCAATTTGCAAAATCATCACTTGTGTGGTTTTGTCTCTTTTTCTTTACTGGCACCAAGTCCAGAACATACTGTTTTCACCACATGCAACTGTCCTTTTATTGCTAGCAGCCTGCAAAAGAGACACTGCCTTGTTATTCTGACCTATGAATGCAAGCCCCACGTGAAATTCTCTCTTGTATTTCCATTCTGCTTTAAGAAGCTCAACTAAAAGCTTCCTTTTGTCTGCAGAAATACAAGGAATCATTAAAGAAAAATGATGTGTATGAAATTACCAGTGGTCTTTACATACATGCACTCAATGTTGATGCCAACACTTCCATTCAGTCCAAACTAAACTGGTTTGAATATATCGTATTAATTCACTCCCTGCAGTCTTCTAAATGAAATTCTTCCAGTCCAAATGAAACCTGAACAGTACCAAAATGCTGATGGTAATGAGAGACTGATGATTCAGAAGAGCACGGTAACTTAACAAAAATTTGGACAACTCTATGGATGTGTCCAGCCTTTTCCACACCTCTCCCTTTCCCATACACTCCAGGTCATGTATATAAACATATATACATAACCATCACCCAAAGCCTTAAAAGCTGAGGTCCACAGGCTTTGCTGCATAATCACTTTGTATCAGTGGAACTTATATGAGTGAAGTTACACGTGACTATCTTGCTGAGCTACCTGATGGCACACAAGCTAAAATTCTCCTTATCACGTATGAAAATATCTGACTTTTAAGGCAAGGCTGGATCAGGCTGTGGGCAACCTGATGGAGCTGGGGATGTCCCTGTTTGTAGTAGGGCAGTTGGACTAAGTGACCTGTGGGGGTCTCTTTCAACCCTACGGATTCTACGATTCCATGAAAATATTATCCATACTGAACTGTCAGCACATCTGGCACCTTGTACACAACGACTACGAAAAGACTGACACCCAAAATAATGGTGAGAAGAGGATGCAGAGTGCCAGTTATAAGGGAACTGTCTCTGAATGAGTGGAGAAAAGAGACTGAATAGGGAGAGGGACAAAAAGACAGTTTGATGGACGTTCTTTTCTCTGAGCAATTATTTAGCACATAAATACTATTGATTAAAGTTACTTCATTCAAAGCTTCCAGCACTCAAGCCTTCTTTTACGTTCACTGTAATGGTTCCTGATGTGAATTATCAGGCATTATATTTATATCTAGATAGGATCTAGATGAGTCGGGTTATTTAGTACATACGTTGCAATACTCAGATACTGAGCCAGGACTCCACCAGGCACTGCACAATCACAGCAGCACAGCTTCTACTCTTTAAAGACTGCCAAAAGACAACGAACACACAAAGGGCTGGGGAGGAAAAATACAGTCAGATAACACACTTTGCTTAAAAACCAGCACATATAAATGCATGCACTCATCTGTATGCCAAGGTAAACACAAACCTTTCTGGTTTCACCCTGAAGGATTTTTCTTTCATTAATTTTCCTAATGGCTCTGCTGTCCCACTTAAACTCTGGCATTCAGAATGCACTCTGCAGAGGAGCTCCACCACGAGATACGTGCTGCAGAAAGGTGCTTCCCTGCACTTCTGTACGCCAAATACTGTATCACCAGCAAAGCGGCTCTCGATCATTCCTATTTCCAGTGTTAAAAGTCCTGATGTTTTTATCTGATTTGCTCTCTGCACTCAGAAACTCATTTCAATGACAGACAATCTAAGTTTCTGGTTTCTCTTCACTGTTTTTTCAAGATCAGAAAATTTGCCTTTATCTCCATCCTGCTGAATCCAGAACTAGTTTGCTTTTCAATGCCGTTTTCAAATCTTTTTGACTGTATTAAGTCCATTCCTTTTATCTCAGAACACAGTTGACCGTTTCTCTGTGACCAGAGAACACAATGGTTTCAGCAAGCACGTGTGAGCAGGCAGAGGAGGCTGGGGCTGCTACGCAGCCATGCACTGCTACAGAAACAGTGCAGGGAGCTTTGAGGTCAGCATCCAAACCCCAGTGCCAAGAGCAAAGCCAGCAGGCAAGAGTCACTGCAGATTTCATGCCTGGTCTCACCATGCACACGTGTGTTCCCACCCAAGGAGATGGCAGACCCTGCACAGCTATTCACATCTTTCCACTGGGACATGTTCCCATATTCAACATATGAGCATCAGCAGTAAGATCTGAAACAAAGCTGGGCTTTGCTCTCTCACTGTGTTGTCAGCCATTCCTTTAAAACAAAGGCAAACAAGGTGAAGCACCTGCCCACATTAATACTGTAATTAACCCATTCCATTACTCAGTGTGGTTGCATTTGAAAGGCAGCATGGAAGCTGGTACTTGCAGCAGAAAAAAAAAACCACCTGGTAGCTGCCATAAAAAGGCAGAAAAATGACTTAAACTCAAAACAAAAAGAAGCCCCCACTCCTGGAGACATTAAGTAATATTCTGGCTGACCTGTAGGAGATTCTGCATCTTTTTAAGTAAACTCTTGTCAAACAGCTGGAGTGCTTTGCCCCTGCAAAGGTTCATGGCGGTGTGATTAGCAGAGAGCTCCCAATAATCCAAACTCAGTGCAATCCCATTCCTATAGCTTTCTTTGGCTTCAACCCATCAGTAAGTTCGTGAGGTCTGACCAGCGTGCTCACATCAGCTGTGCACACTGCTATTTTAAGGATGGAAAACGTTTGCTGTGTGAAGGTTCGCTCTTGCTGTCTGCATGTGGACATAAGGAGCTCAGCAGGAAAAGCAGAAGAGTTGTAAGCGATGATATAAAATGCAGGATTCCATCTTAACAGTGAACTAAAAGTCCTGTAGAGAAGTCCTGGCCACTTATAAAACAGCTGTTTGGTATCACACTTCAAAAATGGTGAGCTCTGTTAAATACTACTATTGGAAAATAACTGCTTCAGATGCAAAGCTGAAGAGACAGATTGTGACTAAGCAATTTTCCTTAGAAAAAAAAAAACTATTTTTCCTTTAATTAACACGCTACATAGACCAGCTTTCCCTTATCTTCTCCAAAAATATGCATGTTTACATTCCTACTTCTAATTCTGTGATTGTCTTAAAACGCAGTAAAAACAACACTGAGAAAGCAGATACGATACAAAACCATCACACCCGGTGCCAAACACTGCATGTCAGTGTTATCAAGTGTAAAGTTCACTGAACCAAGAGCTAAATCAATGGATCTTGCTGTTTTATTTATATCACTTAAAAATAGTCTTCAAGGGGCTCTCTTCAAGCATTTCACATACTCAGCCAGTGTGTTTCTTTCTTAGCAATTTCAAAGCCTTGGCTTTAGCTTAGATATTTCAAATAAGATCTGCTTTTAAGGCAGCAGAGCAATACTGAATTGGGTATTCTTATAACACAAGGATGAGAGGTCCGGCTTTCCTTCCTTCCATATTAAAAATAGGACAGTAACTCTATTGTCCAAGAAACAGATTTAAAAGGATAACAATGTGAATTAATGTTTCTGGAACAGATGCTCCTCTTGTCTGTACAGTAGGTCACAGAACAGAAGCTTTAAATATTACCACATACTGAATGTATAAAAGAAAAATACTCTTATAATGTTCTCTTCCTTATATCCTGAAATCTCTTTTACCTTGAAAGCAATGTGTGGTGCTGATCAAAGTACTCCTAGGGATAGGTGTGTAAATATCAGAGTAATCAGAGTGCCTCCAGATAGCTTATTACCAGAAGCATTCAGCATCAGAGCTTGGCTGCTGAGTTCAGTTGGCTCTTCAAGTTTGTACTTTTTCTGTGCATAAGCAGCAAGAAAAACCCAGCAAGTTCAGTTTATATCTGTGCTCTAAAGGGAAACTCTGAAGAGCAGGTGAGGAATGGCCATGGCTGGTGGACTGCTTCCTATAAACCCAACCATGCAATGATCTCTGATCTGCACTGAGAAAAGTACTGTGCAAGCGCAGAATAAATACAACCCAGAATTTTGTAATGTAGGGAATGTAAGGAAACCCATCATCGACTACTGAGGAAATGAGAGTTACTCTGAGCAGCGGAGATGGCAAAAGATGAGGTCCTCATAGGGTGCTGTACAGTGGCATGGGGTGCACAGTGTTGGGGTTGCAGTGACAGGTTTGGAAGACTGTATTTGTAACAGCTCTTTCAATAGAAGGCCAGAGAGTGAATAGGATGGGAAGGAACCTGGACAAGTGTTATTTTCATCTCAGATGTTATCTATTAAGAACATGAAAGCCTCCTTTTTAAGCACTGATCATTTGAAAGTCTATTCACCATTCTTAACAAAGCTTAATCGCTCCTGGTTACTCAGACTTGCTTTTCCTCATCTAACATGAACTCCCTGCAGTGAAAAAGTTTAGACAAACACATTTGAGAACATCAGAATATTGTTTAACAGATTTGTGGTGAGAACGAAAGCGCGCAGGGCTGCCAGGTTACAGCTCAGTCAACTGAAAACCAACCCTTGGCAGGATTAGTGCCACATACCAGCACCAGAGAACTCATTAAAACCAGAAAATAATATAGGTACCTCATATCGTAGGTTTAAAACTTCTGTAATTTAAAACTAGTGTGGATCTAGTGTTCTTCTCAGTTTCTGCAGGGGAAGACAAAATCCAAAAGAATGTCATGATATTAGGACCCAAGTTTTCATGAAGAGTGAAGCTGGAGGAGCCTTTCCACCTCCAAAACTGCATCGATGGAATTAAGGAGGTCACTTCCTCTGCTTACTTTTCATAAGTGAGTTGTACAAAGTTGGAGGGTGCCTGTGCCTGAAGTCACACAGCCCAGCACACCTTCTAATCACAGTTAAATCAGCACACAAAGCTAAACGTTCATGACAACAAATCATAGGATCACCAAGGTTGGAAAAGACCTCCAAGATCATCTACATCCAACCCACCACCAGCAGTTCCCCACTAAACCATGTCCCTTAATACTGACAAACCGTTTCTGGAGCAGTTCCTGAAGATCTACTGATAGCAACAATTTAAAAACGTTCTTCATTCATCAGCTGCTCATTGATTTTAAGCCTCATTAGAAAGCTCAAGATACAAAAAGCACAACTTTGTTCCAACTGAGTACATGCTGTATTCAAAACCTACCATAAAAACGCATCCATGTCAAAATTAACCAGACTTATAAAAAAGCAAAAAGCACATCCATCAACTAATGACAGCCGCTTTAAACATATCCTAGTGATAAATGTTTGTTCCTTATTCCATTCAATGAAAAAGATGCTTAATCCACACTGAGAACAAAAAAATTAGGATAGCAAACAAGAAAATTCCCCAAAATGCTTAAACACAGTTTTCTTCCAGCTTAAAGAAAAAGCACAGAGTGCCTCAGGAAAATACATAATGAAAATGAATGTTTTCTAAACTATCATATGGGATTAAGTGTCTTTTGGAAACAGCCAGTAGAGAGCAAACAATGCATCTATGAACTGCATTATGAAAACCCCCACAGGTCAAGGTCATGCTCAGTGTCAGCTGAAGGCACACCACAAACACAGATGTGTTTAGACAGAGGGCAACAAATGGCAGGCATGCTGAGAAAGGACTAAAGTTTGCCTTTCTTGTCCCCTCATATCTCAGGACGAACCCAGACTCCCCTGAGCAACTCAAAGTCATTCAGAATTCTGCCCCAGACAACAAAAGCAAGTTGATGGGCACTGTAACTTTTGCCTTTTACTGCTGAAGAAAACAAATCTGCAGAGCAGAGCTGTTACTTTTCACTGCTTCCTTTCTTAATAATTTAATTTGTGACATACTGCAGGCTATGCTGCTTAGCATTCCTGCTGTACAAGCGGTCCTCTCTCATCTCCACGAGGGCAAGAGAGGTAAGCATGGGGATTACTAATCTGATCTCTCCAAGCATTCATCAATCTCCAGGAGATTTTTAATGGATGACTGTTCTAAAGGTCTGAAGAAAATCAGATCTGAGGACGTTAATGGATTAGCCATTTTTTCACAATTTACATATACAGCTGTGTAAAAGGCCAACATCACATTTGTCTGTGCAAATCCGTGCCAAAACCACCAAGGCAAAAAGGGCATAAGACAACAACCTCCCTCCTAATGCTAGAAACTTTGCTCCTGACATAGGGAATGCAGAGCTGTATGATATATGAACAGAGCCCACAAAGGGCATGCTTCATACACAAGCCCTGCCATTGCAGCAACACCCCATTTCCACTTGGGACATTTAAGATTATCTGAAGATTTCTCAGTCTTTCCTGACTTAAAATCTGGGCCAACACATGCTAAGTGTGAGCATGCAAAGTATTTTCCCTCTCTGGTAGCATAAGGTTTTCTACCTCATGCAGCTTTAAAGCTCTGCAATGAAAGCTCAGAGAAGAGTTTCTGTTATAAATACTGAGTGATACATACACTGTATACTGTTACAAATGCAGCCTTTTCTGATGACGTTGTGCATACCAGATTGTGCTCATGAATGCCCAAAGTATGCCTGCTCTCATAGAAATTCCACAAAGTTTACAGGGTAGAAAAAAAAAATAATCTTTAAAAATACTTACTTCAATTTCCATTGAAACAATACAGGGTAATAATCTGCATCACCTTGAGCAGCATCTGCACCATAACAATTTTATCACTTCTATTTGTGCCATTCATCGTCCCTATCAGCCATATTAAAACTGAATAAATAAATGAAATTTGACAACCTCCTTTTTCATCCTTCCCCTGGTTTCCACCAAAGCAGCATATAATGTGTTTTACTGGTCTTCTTACTGGCACTCCAATATGGAAAACAGCTACAGGCTGTTTCCAAAGACCTCAGTGAGCATACCTTGCATTCAGCCAGCTCCTATAGCCAGGGAGTTCTGGCTTTACATTCCACAGGCTCAGGATCTATCTCTATTCCTTGCATCGTTAAGTCAGAGCCAAAGCTATTATCAGTGATGCCTTCTGCTTGCTGCTTTCAGTTGACTAATAAGACTCAGACCTTCCTCCCACTGGTTTCACCAATCTGGAAAAAATAGTTAACTAGAACACAGCTTGTAAAACTGGACATTTTAGGGTTTCCTTGTCATCAGACATTGATCAAAACTTGAGCACAGAGGACTTCCAGATATTCCCTAATCCAAGGAAGCAGAGATCTTACGCTAAATTCATCTGATTCCAGAAAGCACAGAATAAATTTCCTCATGTGGAAGCCAAAGAGAAATGAAGATGAAATTAATCAGGAAAGAGTTCAACAAGGAACTTATACAACCAGTACAATTACTTTATGTAGATTTAAAATTCGTTTTCTAGCCCATTCCTACTTGTATTTTCATATGGAAATTTCAGCACTATCTGCAATCTGAACGTTTTTTCAGAGGGATTCCTGAGATAGCTAAGTGCCCTTTTATTCTCCATTGACCAGAATGAAGTGTTCCTCAGAAGCAGCTCATTAACACAACATACACATAGGACAGATCTGCAAGAATCTTTATGAAACACTGTATGGGTACCCAGAAAAATTAAAGAATCTCAGGTTCAAATGCTTCAAAACAATATTTTTAGAAACAATCTTTGGTGCATGAGACTTTCAGTAGATCAACTTTTCAAGTTCAACAAATAACAGAATTGATCACAAGTTATTTCCAGCTAAAACTCAGTGCCCTTATCCCATTTTGTTTGTGACTGAAATTGCCAACTAACATTCCATATTTTAATATTTCCAATCATGTAAAATAGAGCACCTTTATAAGGCTAATCTAAAATTCTTGGACTTCATTAAATGCAATGTACCTAAAAAAATCTGTTTCAGAAGAATCTGACACTATCCACTATTCTGCTAATAGTGTCTTTCACATGAACTTACTTACAAAACTGTTTAGAGTTGCTAAAATACTTCTCATTTGTGAGAACTAAAGGAGTGGGTTGGTACAACAAGTTGAGATGGACCAGTAGATTCTATTTCCCAGAGATGGCATTTGTTTTCCTCAAACAACCCAGTGATAGAAAATCCTCAAGGCTGCACAGCTATAGGGGGGCATACAATTTAAATTTTACAGGCAATTCTAACTAGCTGCTCTGTCTGTAAAGCCAGTATAGATTATATATATACACACACACACATATTCACTCAGCTTATTATTCATTCCTATCTGATGCTTGCTGTACAGATGCTTCCAGCTGAATTTGGGTTCATCCCACCCTCCCATTTACTTTTCTCATGTAGTCTTAGACCAGCATACCTTCAGAGTTCAGCGTAATAAGGGTGACATTGTTCCCAATACTTTGGCTTCCTAATTGTCCGCTGTTGGATACTGAGTCACTGGCCTCAGAGCCACTCTCTCCATCTTCGTTGTGACTGTCGTCGTGCCCTGGAACCTTCACCACTATGGTGTTCTGCCTACGTCCAGGAACAGCACTACGGAAAAGAGAAGGATGTAACTTTGGGGAAACGCAATCCTTGATCAGGAGAAACATCACGATAAGAGAATTAAAAACACTAACTGAAAACTGCTCTAACAATCTGATGTTTATAACTAATGGCTATCCAGCAAAATAAAATGGTAGGAAAACAGCAGAATAAACATAAAGTTTCAGTACAATAGTTTATACAAACGTATTAAGAACATTTTCTAACCACAATCTCCAATTCCACTTAATTTTAACTATGCTCTCGATAGTACAAAGTTTAACAGCCTTACTGGGCTGCTGTGGATTCTTTATTCAGTTGATTAAATACAGGATATTGGCACGTTCCCAAGCAATTATGTATCCATGTAAAAAAATACGTAGCTATGGGAACTCTTTCAGTTGTCATCTCTCAACGAACACTGAGCTCATCCCAGATCCTCTAAGATGTCCTCTGCACACCAGCAGCAAAGCAGCGCTCTGTACCTTCAAATGCAGGCTTTCTCCAGGCAGGACTGATGCATTCATTTAGCACTTGCATTTATTTTACCTCTTCCCCCCCTACCTAAAACATTCCTCACTTTCACTGGGAATTGCTGCAGACTGCTGGTGATCTGTCAAAGGAGGGAGTGAAGGGGGAAGATTCCCAGAACTGCTACTAACTTGCTAAGGATATTTTCCAGAGAATCCGCTGCTCTGCTCAATGGCTCTTCCTGCCCAACCATCTTGGCTACAATTGAGTTCTGCCGGTCGTTGTTCAGTATTACTGTGGTCTGGGGAACAACACTACAAGACAAAAGTCAGAGAAGAAAAGGGAATGTAAAGGAGAAAACCTTTAAAATAATACATTAATAATACAAATTAATAATACAAATAGCCTACTTAAAGAACAAGGCTTAGAGACAGTCCCTGTTTTTCCCCCCGCATCACGGTTACGTATCAAATGCTAAAGCTGGTAATCCATTGCACTTGACATCTGTATCACTTTAAGCACTCATAACTCTTTCAGAGGACAGACGGCTTCAATGGAGTTATATAAAAGTCCACAACCCCTGGAAAAGTGATAAAGAATCCATCAGCTCAAGACACACAGGAGGAAGTCTGCAAACCACAGCTCCAGAGAGTCACCGAATTCTTGTTCTGAGAAGCCTGGAAGTGAGCATTTTCAGAGCTCCTACAGCCAACTTATATGCAGCTTTGCTAGCAGGACAATCCCCAGAAAAAGAATGTGAAAATATTGACAGCAGAATCAGATACGGATCTTTACTTTTAGTTTAAAAGTGCATATTGTTGGCCAGGGCTGAGGGCTCTGAGGAGCACGGAGGTGAGAGCAGCACTGAGGGCATCAGAATAGAACATTAAATAAGAAGACTAAGCTATTTCTTGTATTAAATCTAAAACAACAGGAAAGTAGTTAGTGGACGGAGCAAGGAGAAACCAGCAATGAGAAACTCTCTCATTAAAAAAGAAAACAACACAAAGTCTGCAATACAATACAGAAGTAAATACGTAGTAAGTAAATGTCTTTGTCACGCAGTTTACTATTTAATTTTGTTTCTGAGATTACCATCATTATTCCCACACTATTTCTCTATCTGCTGAGCAAGGCATCGTTCTGATGTCGGAGCTGCTTTTGGTCATGGTGAGCTGAAGGGGAGAGAGAATTCCGAAGAGATGTTTGTGTTTTAGTGACAGAGAAAGCTTTCTTTTTTCTCTTTGCTCCACACAGTAAACAGTCTGCTATTGTTTTTACTTGTCCAACATCTCAAACATAACTGATGGCCATTTATTTTTCCTAACTGTATTCCTTGGCTAATTGTTGAAAAGAAATATGAAAGACAAACAAATTAAACAAATGTGATGACAGCAACTCTGTTTATTTCAGCTGTAACAGCGCCCGCTTGCATGAATATTCATGCGTGCTCCTAAGACTTTAAGTGCTACAATATCCATCGTTAAGATCTAATGAAAAGATAAGAAACTGTCCTAAGAGCGAACAATAAATGGATCTCAACTTTGGCTCTGCTGAAGTGGCTGATAAGGGGTTTTTCTGGAAACAAAAATCCAAGGGCCTAATGCCCCGCTCCCCCATTCCAGCAATTGGATTTGTTGCTAGTAACAAATGGGATTCCTTGAGGACTGCCAATGATCTGTTGGACTGCAAACCTCGTGAAGCTCTGGAAGATGTTTGTCTAATCATGGACGAGTACAGAGTGTGCTATGGCTTCTCATGTCCACGCGAAGTTCAAGTTCTATTAAGCAATAAACGGGTTGGGATTTTTTGGTTTATTTTAGTTGCAATCTGGAGCAGAAAGGTTTACGACTCTTTCACAGTCACCTTTTCAACATCATCTCTCATTAAGAGAAACTACGCGCATTACCAGACACCACATTCTCCTACTTAAATAAAAAGGCAACTTGTATTTCCCCCAGTTTTAAGGCCAAACACCCACCAACTACTTGATCAAACAGGCAGCAGCGTTGGCAGCTGCCCCAGCCCAGCAGCCACGTGTTCTTGTTTCATCTCCCAAGTTGTCCAAACGGATGAAGTTTTTACAGGCCAGCTTAAACGGTCACAAGTTTTATACTTCCTATTGGATGTTATTAACACCATCCTTCTCCCAAACGTTCACGAGTACCTTTTTAAAATTTCACTCACCAAAGCTCGTTTTTAATGAGCACTGAATAATTAATTGCAGCTGTAGAGATAAATTCAATAAAGTTCCATTTATCAACTCCCTAAGCTTTGGCTCATATTGAGCTCCGATTTAAAAAAATAGTCTTAGCACTAAAAATAAGGAAGTTTGGTTTGGGTTTTTGTTTTTTGTTTGTTTGTTTTTAAGAGAACATTCATTTTTAACAAAGACACTCTGGAGATGAAGCCAAATGGCACACACCTTATTTAAAGCCATCGCGAATGAGGAGACACTTTACTATAAACCGTCAGCACAGATTTACCCCTCTCCTCAATGCATCAATATACGTTCAAGTTCACAGATTAAATCCACAATTCTTTCTTCCTCCAAATTTACGCCTACAACAAACACCAGGTCCTCTCTAAGCATTATCCTATTAACTAAAAGAGGTTAAGTTATTGAGAGGAAAAATCCACTATACAGTTGTTTGGGAGGAGCCACTAACTAAACATACCATTTTACTGACACTTCTTTTCCTGGCTATACAGCACAAAGGCAAAACCAGACACCACAGACACAAGGAAAATCTTAGTAACCAGTCACAGCAACAGCCAACTTGTCCATCAACTGCTCTGCACTTGGAAATGAGCTGTTACCAAGTGGTAAGGATTCAGAGAATCAGTTTGGAGGGGAAACTGAGTCACACAAAGCACTATGGTAGAGAACAGCATCTGTTTGGGGACGTTCAGCACAGCACACAACAATAACTGATGGATCTTTCTCAGCGATTAACCTGAGTGGGAACTCTACATCTGGTTTCAAAATAACTGAATGAAGCTTCTTGTCCATTTCCAGGAATCACGAGGCGGCGGATAAAAGATCTCTTTCAGTGCTCTGTATTTAACACACACAGACTCTGGTACAACCCATTCCGTTCTACTTTGATCCTAAAGGAGAAAGATTTTTTTTGTGTAATGCTTAATTCCTGAAGAACGATGCTTCTAAAAGCAGATGACCTAAGGAGGAGAAGGAGGTTGCCTTTCTGTTCAAACCATCACGAAGGTTAACCCAGAAGCTATCATTCTAGTCCATGCTCTGCACATCAGAGTGCTCCGAAGCTGCTGACCAGATCTGACAACGAAGCATCACGAGGCAGAAAGTTCTGAGAGCTGATGCTGTGAAACCTGAGCAGCTAATTATCTGGAAGGAGAACAAAATAACAGTTGGGACCAATACAAAAAGGGAGGCCCGATGCTTGCCAACAGGATTTCACTCTCAGTTTGTACACAGGCAAAACAGACAGGCGCAGGATTCCCTGCAGATACGGGAATGCGCTCCCCAGTAAATTCCCTGTGAGATGTCCTATTGTCTGTTCTCAGTTTTGTTTATTTTAGGGAGGCAGCAACAAGAAATCTGCTGAACCTATACAACTTTCAACAAGGAGTTTATGTAGTCAAAACAGAAGGGGCAGCCTTAAAGAATCCAACAGAGGAAACTGTTAAATCCTATTACAGCCTACTGCGCCCACACAGTGAATTATTCTGTTTTCTTTTTTGTTTTCTTTTTTCAGACTGTGCACCTTATCCTGTAGATGAGTCTACTGTAAGGATTACTTTTATCATTACAATTATTTTACGCACTTAACGAAAATCATAAAGAAGAGGGAGGGCAGCTACCAGATCCCAAATGAAGCAATTCTTTCTATGTGTGCTGCCAGTACCATACTCATGAAAGTGATGGAAGGAAAGTATTAAAAGGGGTCAGAGGGAGTGCTTTGGAAACCCAGCATTGTTGCATGGGCTTCAGTAGTTTCCATTTATATTCACATATTCCTTTCCCCATAAGCATTAGAACTTGGAGAGACTGCTTCTGCAATTCGTCTGTTCTTGGACACAATTTAGTAAAAAAAAAAAAAATTCTAACATCACAGTGCTTGTAGATAGATTTATATTTGGGGATTATGTTTCTTAATATCACTAAATAATCTGCTAAATTACAGCAGAAAACATTTTTAAAGGAATAAATATGCCAGATAATGATTTTCAAGTGTGTACATTCAGCCTCTGGCTTTTTATTATTATTATTTTTAAATGCACAAGACCTTTATCTTTCGCATAAGAAAAACGCTGCCAATGGTAATTCTCAGTCTGGAAAATGAGAAACTCAGATAGGATCATTACTCTTCACTCTGTCACCTTTTTTCTTGCCAATAACCTGTCAATCACACAGAACATCATCAATGCCATAAAGGAACTTAGCCTCAGTGACACTGCCCACTCTCTTCCTCCCAGATTAAGCTTTCATTTAGCCGAGCAAAACAGAAGGAACTAACAGAACTAACCTTCTGGAGTGCCTCTGGACTTGCTACTACAAATAGTTATGGAATCTTTACAGCAGTCCTCAAGCAGTTAAAGAAAGAAGACAGTCCTCTCTTCAGGCCATTCCTGAGCCTCCTTTGCACATAAATGAATGCATGCAGTTCCTAATGTTTCGGAAGAGAGCAAACTTGCCACCAGCTAAATGAATGGCAAGTGAATACTGCTCACCAAGCAGAACAGAAAACACCTGCTGTAGGACAGAGCATGCAAGCCAGGCACTTGAACAGTTAAAGTTTTCATGTCCTTAAACTCTGCAGTCGTCTAGCCATAGGCAACTGCCAGAAAAGCAGCAGTGCTATGCATCATTTTCAGTAACAGTTCACTTACCCAAAATTATCTTTGAATTCTATGCATCTGGAATATCCCATACAAGCAGACATTATAAAGACAGCATTAACAATTAGGTCTCATACAAAGACAAGCCAAAGTACACGAACCATCACAGAAGAGAGATTCATGAATCTGACCACTGAGAAAGCTGTAATTAATTTATAATAAAGATAAAGCAAAAGCAGCATTTATTAAAACGCACTTAACGTTTTAAGATTTAAAATACTTGAGCTGGAAACTCACTGTAAACTCCAGACATGCTCCAAGTTACAGAAGATATCTATGCAGAGTTTATGGTGCTCAGCCTTACCTACAGAATCTGCCTTTCAGTTGGCTGACAATCAGGAAGAGATGAATTACTGCTTTCAGACCAATTTTATCAACCAACTTAACAACCTTTTAGAACAATCTGTTATGGATTATCCTGCTCTAAGAAATGCCAAACACGTTTGTATGACCAACTGTGATCATTCATAAATGCTAGCATCTTTTTGCAGGGGTTCTCCATCTAACCAGAAGGCACACACTGCTACAAGGGATCCGCAGAACCAGCGCTTCCCAGCTCAGCACTGTGTGGATTTTACAATACCTGTATGTGTGTAAAAGTAACTCTCACTTTAAAAAACAAATTCTCTTACTGTGAACACAGCTGAAACTCCGTAGAAATTAAACGCACAGGGAAACGGTCTTTGAAGGAGCTTTAGACTAAGCAGACACAGAAAAGAAGCAATAAAACAGTACAGCTGGGTCAGCTTGCAATCAGCACCGAAGAGCACTGTAACCAGAAATAACATTAGTCTTCTACTTCTGAATAAAGACCAGAAAAACAGGTCACGGCTTACAATCAGCAGGCTAGCACAAGCCCTTCTACAGATAAATGTACCCAAAAACATAACAGCAAAGAGATAACACAAAGGTACGTCAGTAATTTATCGTGGTTGGGAACAGACGTGCAGAACAGCAGAGCAGGCTCAAGAGAAGACTGTTGTGGCTAAATAGTGCAGTAAAATGTTACTTTTTCCTTAGCAAAACACACTCCCAGTCTGGGATGACACCTCTCCAAGTACAGAACAAAAAGCACTTTTTTTTCCCCTCAATTTCAAATGCACAAAGTACTGGAAACAAAATGAGAACTAATATAAAATGCGTATCTTATAACCCAAATAAGAAACGGCTCTATTTCTAAAGGCAAAAAAGCCCAGAGGAAAAAAAAAAAAAAAAAAAGCCTCATCCATACATGTTATAGAAACCACCTGCAGCACAAGCACAGCAGGCAGCTGAGCACAGGAGTGTCAGCAGGGAGATGTGGGCAAAGGGGCCAGGAAGGAAACCTCAGAGCGGGGAAAACGTGCCCCATTACTACGCAGTTGCCTGCAATGAAAATCACTTGCCAAACTTCCCTACGATTTCTGATCTCTGCATCAGAATCATCGCAACTCGATGGACAATCTCAGCCTTCAGCATCACCAGCAGCACCAGGTTTCTGTAGGCAGAACCAAAGCACACAGCAGTGGTGCAGAAGTGATTTTCAACGTCTATTTCTGTTTCTCTTGCTTCTCATAATTACCCATTAGCCTGACAATGCTGCCATTCTGAGAGCTGGTACCGAAGCTTTCACATATCTGTATTTTTTACAAATAATATCATTTTGAAAGAAACTGGGAGCAGATTCCCTCTCTCATACCCCACCCTTTAATATGGAACAAAGAGATCGAACTGAAGATATGCAAAAATGTACAGTTCCACAGAAGGGGAAAAAATGCCGTTTGGAAAGACATTTGGATTTCAAAGTGTGTTCCTGACGTTTGGAAACGTATCAGTTAAATAACAGCTACTGCCAAGGGAGGCAGATGGAAGCCTGGCTCAGTGCTGTCTCACCAGCCTTGCTGATCCCTCGCTGGATGTACGGCTTCTCATCCCTCTGCCTCCAGCTCCAGCTCCTTCCCCCCTCATGCAAAGCAAAACCAGCGCTCTCCAAAAACCACCACAGGTTCTCTCTCTGCTAACATACTGTTTTTCCATACGTAACTAAGACCAGTGGGCTTTGCAGCCTTTAAAACCAGTACTACTGGTGCCTTAATCTGGTGTGAACAGGTACGTAAGTTACTTTCAGTCACAACGTGGACATTAAACATCTGCCCTTTCCATAAGAAGAAAATTTACCGCCAGCAATCAGTGCCTGATGAGGTGCTCTCCTTCTTTTCAGTGTATCCTTGGAACAAAACACTCCAAATTACAGCAGTACTTTCAATGGAGAGTGCTCCTAACACTGAATTTTTCAACTCTAAGCATCTCCAGACACCGACATGAAAAACACATTCTCAAACCCGGAGCACAAAGCAATACGTAAGACTTTTCTGCCCCCTTCTGTTCATGAGGTTGGATAGATGACTTCTTAAAACACACAGCATGCAATGCGTGCTTCTAGGAGCCGTTGTACTGCTTCAGATATACTGAAATCCCAGAACCGCACTGAAATAAAATCTGAATAATCATTTTCACTCATTTTACAATGGTCGCTCCCTTGTATTAAAAGCAATAATTCTTTTCAAAAGTTTCTTTGGAAGAAGGAGAAGCACGACCCATACAAACGTGTTTGCTCTGAACCAAATTTCTATTGGCGTACCCTCCACCCTTATTTCTTAAATGCAATAGCTGGCTGTGCTCGTTGAACCACAGATTGAGGTAAAAGTTCTGCTTTCCCCGTAACTCATGTAATATGACCTTATGGGATTTGGCAAAAGCATAGGTCAACCTACATTTTAATGCTTCTATAATTGACTTTAAGTGGCTTTTTTCATACACTAATTACACCAGTAAATGTTCCCCCTAATCCAGACACGGAACTCAAAGCTTTTTTGATCCCCACCTATGCCTCCCTTTTTCATTAGCAGACACCCTTACAACTAAAGGACGTCCATCCCTAAAACATCTCAGCACAAAGCACAAGCTCTGCGTGTGCTCAGCACCCATTCCTTAGCTTGCAGCTGAGAACTGTGACATATTGCACCACCAGGGACTTCATCCAACTGCATTCATCTTCTTGTGCTGTAAATTTCAGATTCACTCAGGTGAGATGCAGAACCAAGTTGCTGTATGTTACGGAATCACAGAATGGCCAGGGTTGGCAGGGACCTCAAGGATGATGAATCTCCAACCCCCCTGCCACATGCAGGGCCACCAACCTCCCCATTTAATATTAGACCAATTAATACTAGACCAGGCTGCCCAAGGCCCCATCCAATCTGGCCTTGAACACCTCCAGGGACGGGGCATCCACAACCTCTCTGGTTAGCTAAGAGGGAACAAGTATCCATTCTCACATGGTTCAAAACAAGCACAAATTATTTCATGTTTTACACCTCGCAATTTAAAAGGCTCCGGGTTGATCACAGGCAAAGATTAGCAAAGGGAAGCTTATGGCACAACAGCACAGTAAATAGGCAAAAATTAAGACCTGCAATGCCTCTGCAAGACTGAGCCAGGAAGAAAGTTTAGTACTTCAAACTTGACTGTAAGTGTATATTGCTGAAAATCTTCGCTACCACTATTTCTTTTAAGAATTCAAAATTATATCTTCAGATTTTTTTTTTTTTTAAAGCATGTTTCAACAGCTACATTTTTTTAAAATCCATTTATTTTGCATCTATTTCTCAGGCAAAAATTAACAGCCATGCTTGCTAAGCTATCATCCGAATCACTGTGCTGTTATAAAGGATATTTCATCCGAAATCAATAAGTTAAAAACATATGGGCTGGGAAGACGAATCAACACAGTTCAAATCTTGGTCAGCTCAAAACGTTCTATAGATTAATTCCATCCATACACGACTCCAAAAAACAGATGAAACGTTAGTATTAAATTGTTGTTTTAATCCTACAACTGACCTCACGCTCTCAACCTAAATGCTATCTGAAAGTTATATATTAGTCCTGAATTTATCAAATCCCACCAACAAATTCCTACATGTTTGGCTCCTTGATATCTTAATGCAACAATAATGGAATGTGAAATTCCAACGAGAACACTGCTGCACAAACCTCAGCAATCCAAGGCACCGCTTCTCCTCAGTCCCACGTGAATTTTAACTCCCAGTGGCGGAGGGATTAAATACAAAACAGACACAAATCAATGATACATGGAATTTGGAGCACTTGTTGAAGGTCTGTAACAAAAAGTCCAGACAGACAGAACCTACAGGACAAGATTCATTTCTTAATATCTAAATCTCCAGCACAAGCGTCCAAAACAAGAGTTATGACTGCTTGCAGCACGGCTGCTGTAGATCTTGCCGGATACAGCAAACTGTAATAGAAATCACAGTCGGGAGAGTTCCTCAACTATTTTTAATATAAGGATGTGTCAGTCCCAAGTATAATGAATCACAGAGGTTTGCTGAAGTTACAGCGTGTACCAGCAACTGAAACGTGTGTGTCAGTGCATTCAAAAGATGTCAGTTGGAATGATCACCACTGAGGAGCAGATTCACTCTAAAGAAGTTGAGGCTGACGAGTTCTTCTGACAGACTGGGAGATTCTGGAAAGGGTTACAGTGTTTTTCAGGGAATCAGACGTTAAGTACTTTGTTCATAGTGCAGCCAAAAGCCAACGCTATGCAGCTCAGGGACGAGGGGCTGCCATCTCAATGCAGAACTGCAGTCCTTGCTTAAATTCAGTTCCTGACATTGAACTGCAATCGTAAGAGAAGCTAATTTTCAGACAAACACACCTACTACACCTCAGCAAGTTCTTTGGGGATGTAATCTGTTAATTTATGTATTTCAAGCCACAACAATTCCTCCAGGCTACAACACAGCTGAACGCTTGCCGGCGTTGTAAGGAGCAGGTGGCTAATTTCCTTCCTCAAAGAAAACCACAGAGCTCACACCTCACACTTGAAAACTAATGACTATGTGTATGCTGCATACTCAAAAATGGGTGTGTAAGAAACCCACCCCTCTGGTATGTCTTTGCTGTGGGGGATTTAAGGAAAAGGGGCAGTAGAATTGAAAGCAAAAGCCAAAAAAGGCATAGAAAGTAACAGCATTTTGGGGCAAACGATGCAATTACGAAGACCTGGCTCCTTGAGTGAAACTTCAGCTAAAATGGTTTGGTTTTTTTGTTGTTGATTTTGTTTTTTCAAAATGCCAAAATTATTTTGCTTATTATTATTTTTATTATTTCATTAATATTGACTGTGTCCCCTGATTGGGGGTGTACCTGAAACGGTACAGATTTGCCATCTTCCTTCCCTATGCTTACGGGTTGGACTGGTGCACAAAGAGCTGCTCAACACGAGGGCAGCACGGCTCCCCTCAGTTCTTCATGACACAATCCTATTAATTACAACCAGAACTCCTACTGGCTGAAGCTGCAGGTATGACACTCCAACTGCTAATTTAAAACAAGTTTGTTTGCACACAACACCGCTGATCGACAACAGAAAATAAGGGGGAAATGTTGGTTAGTTGATTGATAGCACAGGGTCCAGACCCAAACCATGACAGACGCTCATCTGTGCTTTTCTCAGCCACTCCCAGACTTCAAGGGCTGCACTGAACACTTCGTTGGAAAGAGGCCCCACCATCAGACATCCCAATGGATAAACACACAGCGCTTGCTTATGAAAAGTGACAAGAATTTTTGAAAAGCTGATGAACTCCAAATATTTCCCAAAGATTCTCCAAATACATTCTGGTCACCACCCCAAACAATGCAGTGTCTTTTCAAGACTTTTTTTTTTTTCCTTGAACCTGGCTTACTTCTACATATTTTCCAACACAAAGGGCTGTTGAGTTGTCTTCAGGGCCGAACGTGGAACCAGAGAAATATTTTTCCAGGCGTAAGTTCAGTGTGTGAGATCAGGCTCACGGCAGGCAGAATAATGTACCTGTAACTCGAAAAATAAACCCTACGCCATATGTCTTTCATGACATTATACCCCTCAATACGTGCTTTGTTTCAAATTGTGTTAACCTGAAAAAATTCCACCTGCAAATGAAACACCTTCAGGACTTTCAGGAAGGAACCGTCAGCTCTTACCTCTGGTTCAAGATATTCACTACCCCAAAAGGTTTACAATGCTGATCTACTTTATCAATAAATCATAAAAGGAAAGAAAAAACAGCCAGAAATTAAACTCAGAGAGCAGCCTAACGAATGATGTCTTCTCCCCCAGAGGGTGGTGAGGCACTGGAACAGGTTGCCCAAGGAGGCTGTGGATGCCCCATCCCTGCAGGCATTCAAG
>JAOWBP010004096.1:15296649-15313776 GCA_028571105.1 Tragopan temminckii | reverse complement strand
AATTCATATGATTCAACGTTGGTACCTTGCATCTGCAATCAGATCCCTGAGATCTTGCCCAAAATCTGCTTAGAACGCTGCTGGTGGATTCAGATGACACAGGACTGACAAAGTGCGGTGCATCAACAACCAAAACACACATCTGTGCCTTTTAAATCACACACCGCTCAGCAAAAAGAGTTCAGCTTTAAAACCGACAACCCCACGTCCCTTAAACTGTATTTCAAATGTCATTGGTTATGCTCTTAATAAGAGGAAAAGTTAGTGAGCAGTGCATTCCCTACAGAAAGGCAGCGCCGCGCTCAGCTGAAGGCGACTGCAACGCGCTCATTAGGATCATTCCGACAAATTTCATTTGCAGCCATAATGAAACAACAAACCAGCAAAATCTGCACACGTGGAAAAACAAGTGCTGACACACATGCATACAGACATATCCAAGGTTCTTTCTGCTTTTATAGATGCTGTTTTCATCTTCGTTATGTTTGCTGAACGCTTTGGGGCATATCAGTACACACACAGGGATACTTCCAAAAAGTCATTCCTAGGAAGTTCCTAAAAAGCACATCATTGTTACCTTAAAGTAATTAACTCCACATTTTTTAAATCAAAAATAAAACCCATTTTCTTTGTGAAATCTTTGGCTTCATTTACCATATTTTGTGGTCTAAGCTGTAACTTTTTCTCCTTACTGCTCTGCTTCAAACACCTGACCTACACAAAATTCTTTTCACCGCTATTTTGTTCAACTTTTCCTTTCTTGAGTCCTCCCAACATCCCTCGAGAACAAAAACACCGAGGTTTTACAAAGCATTTGCTCCACCCAACACCTCATTCATATATGTTTTTACAGCACTGCGTGGAAAAAACCTCAGCAGAATAAAAGGGCTTTATCTTCTGCTTGATCTCTTTCTCTTTGGTCTCATTTTTCTTTCTATAGGTGACTTGCACAAACAGCAAACAGAAGGGCCAAATCCAATCAGCAATGCTCTTTCTGTGACAGCAGAACCACCTCCTGTCCCCCAACCCCACAGCACAGCTCAGCAGAGCTCTAGCCTAGGAAAAATCGCTAACAAATGCTTACATTGCACGGAGTGAAAACATTTCCAACGCACAGCTTTTTTTTATATGGCATACGGATGTATGTGCATACTTAGACACATTTCACTAGCGTGGTCAGTTAGGGAAAGCGATTCAATATGCTCCGAATTTCTCTCTCTAAAAAAAAAAAAAATGATTTAAATCGTCTTGTTGTCAGATTTGGCCAATTTGAATCAATTTCTGCCTCCTCCCAACACCCACGGGGCACCGCGCACACAGTGCTGGACCCCAAATCCTGGGCAGACCTATGGGGGACTGTGAGAGAGCTCTGAGTGCTGGGGAACGCTTGCGCTGTGAGGTGATAAGAAATACAAGCAGGAGTGTCAGCACTGCAGGACTACGTCAGCTGCAATGGAAAGTGACACAAGGTAATCTGTTTCAAAATGCATCTAAGTTAAGATGTGCATTGCTTGAAGTGCAGTATGGAAGCTTCAAAGAAAAGCAGCACTGCAGTATTTATCTTAAAATGCAATCCCTCCCCTCTACCAAGGTGTGGTTACCTCGCAGTAACCAAGCACTGCATTCAGCTACTAACAGTTACCGAGTCCACAAAGCAGAAAAAAACCAAGCAATTAAAATAATGGCATTTTTGTAGCTGACACTGAAAACAGCAAGGTCTGAGCCAGGTCCTGTCAGACCAACAGCAAAACTCCCAATTGCTTGAAATGAAATAGCACGAAACCAAAGCACAAAGAGCAGGACGACTGCTGTTTTCACAGAGAAACTGGTCTGCTGAGAATATGAGCATCAAACACATGAGCTGGGGCACCCGAGGTGAGCAGGGAAACCCAAGGTGCCCCCCCAGGAGCTGCAGCCCCTAGGATTAAGGTAAGTGTAGAGGTGGCATTGTGCCCAAGTCCATCTATCTGTCCTGCTATCCGGACATGCAAACACTTAGCAGTGCCTACCTAGAACACAGAATATTTTTAAGTGGGTAAGCCAAGCTAGATCAAATCCCTCAGCAGACAATCTCATTCATAATTCAAGTGACTTCCACTCAATTCGATTTAATTAGACTCCAAAGCAAAATCAAGATACATGAATTAAATCTGCTTGAATTCTGTAAATTACTGCCCACACACGGGCTTATTACAGTTTAAAATAATCCACTAAACGTATACCTTTGGTTCATTTAGATAAGCTTCTTGAAGTACTCTTGTAGAGAGAGAAGCTGAGAACACAGCATCTCTGCAGAGGATGAGCTCAGCAGAATTACCCAAGGTATTCCTGCACACCAATCCACAACTTAGGGATTTTACTTTTAAAATATAATACGAAAAATGAATCTCTGTTGAGATGCTCATACGTTTAATGCAGACTGCAATCACCTCCTATAGCCACGTCACGCTGCTGGCAATGTTTATTCAACACTTGCAGCAGGCATTGCTGGATGTAACATCCACCCAATCGACCGTCACTAAACACAATGAACCCCACATTTGCCCTGTTGACGTTCAGTCTTCCAAGTCAGCAGAGTACCAACAACTCTAAAAATAACATGGCAAATGCACTTTTTTCCTGCAATCAACCTCACCTTCCAGAACATCATCTTAAAGATTACTACAGAATCATTCACAGCAGACGTTTTTCTCTCCGATCTCGCTGCATTTCATTCTTTCTTAAAAGCCTTACTGGCTGCATACAGTAACCCCATATCCACCCTCTGTCCCCTCTGGGCTGTGTTGGAGGGGCTGCCCAGAGCCCTCTCTGCTGGCAGTCAGCCCGTTCTGCTGTAACTCTATTGGTGCTGTGTGTTACCTCCATCCAAAGCCATCTCCGTGGGTCCCCCCCTTGCTCTGGGAGGTCAAAGTTGATGAATGTGGGAAGCGATACCAAAACCAAGCCCAGCTCCGGCAAAAGAACCACCTCATCCCTTTTTAAAAATGAGAAATAAGGGGAACGTACCCTGAGATAAGAAGGTTGACACAGTACCCGTGGGGTGCATGCTGCTTTCTTCCTGTCTTTCACACCTCTAAATTTAAAGGAGAGCACAGCAGGTGCTGAGGCCACGTCCTGCCCCATCACTGAGCACAAGCACCCACAGCCCTGCAAACCACCATACAGCAGGAGGGCACAAACCCATAACCGTGTGACGACAGACGGTCCCACACATCAGCACTCGGAGCTCAAATCTGTTTAATTGATACCATCCACAGCACGCTGCAGCCCTCCAAGCGTTAAGAGCAGGGAGAACCAACAGCCCTCATGTCTCACGTTTTCCATTTATCAGCTTAAAACCCCTTTTGAAACACTGCCAAAACCCAATCAGAAAAACCTCTCGCTACCTCAAAGCCTCCCGTGGTGAATAACCCAACGGATCCGTCAGGCACGTCTACACATTTTCAACAGTCTGAGAAATTACTGAACTTAATTAATAGAGCCATTAAATGTTTAAGCTTTCCCTTTCTCGGGGGAGGTTGGTGCCTGTCCCTGATGGATTATTTTCTAGGAAATTCCTGGGCTCTGTTTCCAGTTCCAAACACTTGTAGCTAAGGGCAGCGAGAAGGAACGATACGAAAAACATTCAAAAGAACAGCTTCATTTAAATACACAATATCCATTGATATTCTTTTATGTAGAAACTAGAACAGAACCCGCTGCTACTCAGTGCACGAGCCTGCAGACACAACAACTGAAGACACGTGGGGAAGACACACATTTTGTATAGGTTATGCACTGCAGATCGCCGTGCTTGCTGTGACAGCTCTGCCTTATGGGCTTTCATTTCCTAAAGGCAAAGCCAAGCCCTGCAAGCACAGCACTGCTGGAAGAGGCACAGCTCCTGCCCCGCTGCCCTGGGCCTCTTCTGGCCATGCTTTGCCTTTGCCAGACTCACACTTGATGTTCACTTGTTTTTTGAGCCTTTACTTGGGTGTTTCTTGGAACTAATAAACCAAACCCATCCTCTTGACTCATTATGGCTCGGATTTTATTTTTCCACTAATTCTGGTAGGGATGGGTTTCCCATAAGGGATTCATTCCCTCGCTACCTAGGCTCTCCAAGATTCCTGTTTCTGTTTTAGCAAGCAATAAAGGAGCATTTTTGCTTGCGAGGAGCACTGTGATTAGAAGAGAAGTAACAAATTACACTGCCTGCTGGGTTAGTATTATTCCTCATTGTATGGCAGATTATTACCAATAGATACCTCTGGAAGCTGCAATACAAAACAAAAGGAATTTTTTAACCCACACAAGACATCCGTTCCCATTTCTCCCAACCTTTCGTCATCTGGGTTTTCAAAAGGATCACTTGTGGAAAAGATGGAAGTTATCTTTTGTCACATTTTCAAGAGCTCAGGGTTAAAGTTGGAAGATACCAGTGCTGTTGTTGGCTGGGGGCTTGCCAGCTGCCTGAAGCAATGCATGGAGAAGCCTTCCTATGTAACGGCCCTTGGGTACACGTCACACAGACTCGCTTGGCAAGTGCTTTTTCAAGGGAAAACAATATGATTTTTTTTTCCCATAAAAAGACACAGACTGAAAACAGAGAATGGTATCCAAGTCTACATAAAAAAAAATTGTAAAAACTATAAACCAAATTAACTCCATCACTGAAGCCTCTTCAGCTCCTGTGCAGCACTCTGGAATAGGTGAGCACCTTTGAGGATGTGCAGGGCTTCCTTAAAGCCCAAACTCGACGACTTTGGCATCTCTGGATATGGTCCAAAGTTCCATTTTTTCATTCGTTGCCACGTTTTGCCCTGTCAGCTCAGCACACAACACCTCCACAGCCATTGCTTCATTAGGCCTTAAAAGCTCCACACCAACCCCTGTGTGTTTGGATCAGTTTTCACTGCGATGCTGCAGCGATGTATCAGGAAAACTGTGACTTAATTGGTGAATAAATTCATTTGGGTTGAAATGGTGCTGAAAATGCAAAATTTTCAGAGAACCACAGAATAGCCCCAGTTGGGTGGGATCCATACAGACCATCGAGTCCAACCCCAGGGGGACACACAACACCCATCGGATGTGGCCAAAGGGAACCCCAAACTCCACAAATGTCACACTTTAATCCTGTTCCAATAGGAGCACAGCAATAATTCCAGACACAATTATCACCTAAGCGTCCTTACTCTGAATGCTGCATCCTCATTTCAGTTACGCACAGGCAGGTAAAATGTGTTGATAGCCTATTTTTATCTGCAGAGAGATAAATGCCATTTACAAAAACGATTCTTCCCGTTCGCCTGTAAGCCCAGCAGGGAAAGACACAACAACATGTGCAACAAGCTTCTCCTCGTTGAAAACAATTCTTTTCTTTCTTTTGCTGTGTATTTGAACATGGAAGAAGGACAGTTCACAGTCTCTTTTGGTCAGAATTTACCCCAGCTCGGCTTGCTCTTGCCTGAGGTCTGCAATAAAAGTGCATGAACTGAGCACGGCACTGCACTGCCGCTACGCTGCAAAGCCGTGGCACAAAAGGTTACAGCCCAAATCTGGAGAGACCTCGAGTGTCTGCTTGAAAACATGCAACTGTGCCTCCTGCGGCCTGCCTGGGGCAGCTGGATGTTGAATGTTTCTTGTCTGAGAGCATTTAATGCAATTTACAAAGACTGAACGAGCGGAGCAGATGTATCCAATTCCCCTCAAGTGATTTTACAAAATGAATTTAATTCCTCGTGAGCGTTTTGAATGATTTTTTTTTTCCCCTCCCCAGAAAAAAGAATAATACCCAAAATTGAGAACTTGCACTCAGCTTAACAGTAACAGACCGTATACATAAACAGCTTATGGGGGGAACGCAGCCCTCAGTCCAGCTGGTGTCACATTTACTGGTGAAAAAAGAACACGTTAAAGGAGTTCACGATACTTCCAATCAAAACATACTATTTACAGAACATATTTCTTTCCAAATGTATCTAAAAATACAAAGGCAACTTCTATTGAGAATGGCAGCTAACTCAGCGTATCCCCAAAAGGGGAAATCCTGAGCCAAGGAGCCCATATTGAATCCCAGCATCAAGAGGAATGCTATGGGATTTTTAACTGCTGTTTGTTTTTTAATGTTTTTAATCTTAACATTCAGAAAGATGCATAGGAACGTGCAAATGTAGGGAGGTGACAAACCATTCTGATAAAGGAAAAACCTCTGTTATGGAAGCCAAATGTAGTGTTCCCTAAGAGCAGAGCAGCACGACAGGTGAAATCCGTCCCCAGCAGTGTGAAATCATACATGGACACACACGTTTACTATGGGCACTCAGAAAGAAGAAATACACAGGAACAGAGGTAATGTTCAGCTAACTGAACGTGAAAAGGCATAGGAAAGAAGGAAATTAAAAATTCCTGGCCATTATGCAAAACAGTATTAAGCACTATGCCCTTCAGTATGCCATCAATTTTAGCTTCCCCAACTTATAAACAAAAAAGCATAAAGAAAGTGACCAAGGGCAAAGGAGTAAAATATAGCAGAGAGCTGGAAGTTCTTTAAGAGAGGTTGGAAAGGTTACCATTGCAAAGACACGCACAGGGCCGTATGTGCTGCACTGTGACACCGAGCACAAAACATCTCCTTACGCTTCAGTAACGTAGCTCAGCACCGTGAGATGCTTTTCACATTTGCTTCTTTGCAGTGCTTTAAGTCGCTTCCAAATACAAGTGACGCCTCCTGACACTTCCTGCAGCTTGCTTTGTGCAGCCAATGCCCTCCGTTCCAGCTATGAAGGATTAATGTGGGCCATGCAGGGTCGGTGCTGCTGCACACCCAGCATGGACTGCTGCTCCTGCACAGCGCAGGGAGAGCTGCAGGGAAACGAGCTGCTTGCACAGCAAACAGAGCTGAATGCACTTTGAATGAAGCCATGCTTCAAACAAACACTGAAGGCTTCCGAAACTGACAATTATTTTCTTCATTGTTGTCACTAATTCGGAAAAATTCCAAACCAAACACAAGCAGCATCAGGATATTCTGGAAATTAAAAAATCAGAGAATTTGGGAAAGCTAAGACTAAAAGACAATGACTAGACAGTAGAAAAGTGTAAATCCTTACCGATCGCACGCTCCTCACCAGCTCGGGGGGCAATGTGGGATCTAAGCTAAGTGCTGGGAGCAACTCCTCACTGCAAAGCGGCGCATCCTCCGCACTGCTGCTGAAATGTGAGCACCCTCCTATCTGCGAGCACAACTGCTCAGGGTGCTCATTCCAAACGCGTTTCTCAGTGCTTCCCTGAACGGACTTAAAACTGAAATAAAGCAGATACAGCTGGAAATGCAGCTCGGACAAAGGAAACGAACGCACGACAGACTCCAACGTTTAGCGCTCAAAGTTCTCGGTAATTTAATAAGGCTCTGCTGGCCAGGCAGGTGGAAGAGGAAACGCTGGCTTCTAACGTCCCTTTAACTCAGATAAAAGTTAGAAAGCCTTCACCTTTAAGTTCTGAACACAGTAGGGCTCAGAGCAACTGCACTGCCGACATGCTCATCCAGCTCAACACGTGTGAGGCTGTATGTAGAAAAGGACGGCTGCAATCGCTTCTTTTTCAGACTCTGAGAGCTGTAGACCAAATCCTGCTGCGTTTTACAGCCCGTGCACCATCACTGTGGAGACAGAACTCGTTTAGCTTGCAACCATCAGCTTAACCTGAGCTGTGCCTCTTCCAAGCCCCTTTCTTTAACATATAAACCCTTTTCCAAAACTGCATCGCTTCAGATCCTACAAACATCAACCATCAGAATTATCAGATAAAAATCACCACGGCGCTCCATGCAAAAAGTTCTCTTCTATCAGAAAATCTGCAAAAAATGATTACAAAAATCAGTTGTGGGGTTTTTTTCACCCATCTGTTTCACATCAATTTCTTTCTCAAAATCCTTCAGCCTAGACACAGCTTTAAAAGCAGCAGCAGCAAGTTAGAGAGTATTGTACCATAAGCTCACAAGTTTTAGTAATGCAGTAAAACCGTACTTCCATCCATCCATCTGGGTTGAAAATATTCTATACAAGATATTAATCGATAGTAAAATATTAACAGAAAGCACTCGGCCAGCAGGGTATTTTCCCCATATCTCCTGTAATCCATTACCCTTCTGGATGGGTTTGGGATCATTCTCCAAAATAAAAAAAAAAAGTGCGTTATTAACAAAGAATGTTCCCCAGGGCATACGCTGCATGAAGGATCAGAAAAGCAATCAAACTGCTTTGCAGGTGTTTTTCTACCATTTCTTAACCAAAAAGCAATGGAACATCCAATCTGTTCTTCTCTTCGGTGGGAACGCGTTACAGCTTTGCAGCCATCAGCTTCAATAAAAGCACCATGAGGTGTTCCCTTTCTCCATGTAGGCAGGTGGCTGTAGGATGTTATTCCCAGGATAATGAAGAGTTAATATGGAAAAGAAGTATACTTTAAGTGTTTTTTTTTATTATTTTAATAACATACTAAACTCCAGCAATACGCCAGGACAACGATGAAACAGAATCTGCATCCCTGCAATAGAGTTTGAGAAACATTGCACCTTGCAGCTGTCTGACAGCACACGTGAGCCTCGTGCAGGCACTGCTGGGGGAGGCAGAGAGCCCCAATGGGCACAGTCCCACCATTCCCACCTACTGCAGAATTGGGCTTGGGAAAGGCATGGCTCAGGTTCAGCTGATCATTGCGAGCTCAAGGAGTGCTGTCCCTGCAGTAACGGTGCATGTGTTGTCACAAGCAGCAAGATTTGGTCTGCAGCTCTCAGTCTCAAAAAGCAGCAGTTCCAGCCTTAATTTCCTGTGCACAGCCTCACACGTGTTGAGCTGGATGAGTGTGTCAGCAGTGCAGACACACTGAGCCCGGTGTATTCAGAAGCCTATCCTTAATTAAGAGATTACTTTAGAAAGTCACTAAACAGTTTCTCAACACGGTGTTTTTTTAGCCTCCAGAGCCTTGCCAGCAGGGTCAGTTAAAGGCCCTCTGGGCTACAAGCCAGAGCAGCAGCTCCAGAGCTGCACACCTCAGCCAGGAGGGCTCACACCATTGGTATCATTATATTTCGGCTGGAAAATCTTGACACAGGCAGCTGAGCTGACTGTGGTGCAACAAACAGTTACATGGCAGTGCGCATGCTGACCTGCCAATGGCACCAGCACAGCAACTCCCCATCATGCAGAGTTGTTTCCTGCAAACAAAATGAGCTGCTGCTAACCCTGCAGATCAGAACCGAGGGTTTGGCCACTGCTGACTTTAAACCACTGGCGTGAAACTGCATGCTTAACGCCTAACTAACCCAGTGTAATGGGTGCTTGATCTTTTTCCTTCTGTAGCCACACAGAAGATGCAGCTGATAGATTCTGCTCATCGTTAGGCTTTTGATTCCCTCACATAAATATTCAGTGCTTTCATTCTTGTTCATCCCTCACATAGGGCAGTAAGAGCTGCAATGACCAAGTCTTACCTCCCTACCATTAAAGTCAGAAGGATCAGTGGGAACAATTCTACCACTCTCCTGCAGAGAGCCTTGGAAGCCAGGCAGTGCTTGGGCGTGCAGAGCAGCTCCTGCTACCTTGGACTCAATGGGAGAAAAAAAGGTAAAAAATATTCAGATATTTTATCTGTTCAGCTGCACGTTCTAAACTGTGGACTTGCACTGGAGCAGCCACCAAGCTCTGACAGCTGCTGGCAGTCTTTGCAGCAGCCACTGTCACCAAACTGTTGTTTAATTATCCAGTTCCATCGTTACAACTGTCAGTATGACCTAAGGCCAACCCCATCCCAAGTGGCAGGATGGACTGCAGGCTGCTGTCCCAGTGTCTGCTTTGGGGTGAACTCATCCTCGCCTTAAAAAACAACTGAGGAGAAACTCAAAGACCCATGTAGCCACCTATTAAACCATATCAGAAAGCAATCAGCAACGAAGAGGCAGATAGCAGCAAGCCCATTACAACCACTGGTAGTAACAAATGATGCTGACACAGCAGGATTGATTGGGAACTGATTCCACAGATGCTGATATCTTGGCCAACCAGGTTGTTACAGCACAAACTGATAGTTTCTGTAAGAATGTGTGTTCCTTTTCTCCATCGTTACCATCACCATGTGGTCAAGGATGACTGAGAAGCACATGGCTGGTACTCTTGGATTGGAAAAGGAGGGATGAAAACACAGGAGAAAGCAGCCTGGATTTGCAACCTTGCAGAAATTGGTTTCCTGAGCCAATCCGTCGCTGTTATCTTACTCATACAAAGTGACTCTCATTCATAAAAAACAATTCTTTTAGAACCCTAAGAATTTTTACTATTATTATTGAATGTTCTGTGGGGTTTTTTTCCTTCAAAAACCATACGTGGTGCACCTGACACACACCCAAGTCAGCATCTAACCAGTAGACCTAAAAAAGAGAGGCATAGGGATGGGAGCTAGAATGTGCTTGGCTCCTACGAACTTCCTAACCCCAATTGGATGGATAAGGTTTGCTGCCTTTGTTTCGTCTGTCTCACCGGATGCTTTCCTTGGCACTGGTACAGGTGATGTTTTTCTGCAGTCAATGGGATCAGCCTTCAACTACACAATTCTGAGCAGTTGCTTTGATGTTAAACAGAAGAGCTCTGATTGAAACTTTGGCTGGGTTATTAAATTCTAATAAAAGACCAAAATAGTCTTATAAATACGTATAACTTATTACATTTTATTTATCACCACCAAACGTACAAACCATGGAAAATTACACTGAAGTCGTCAAGAAAGGCCATTTTTTTTTTTACATTCTAGAAACTGATAAACAGAAAGGATTCTAAATAAATCCTTTAATGCTCCTAATCCAAGACAAACACAGTGATTACAATTGTAGAAGGCTCCCGCAGGGCATGTGTTGGATACTCAATAGTTTCACATGGTACAACTAACCCCTGCCTTGATAGGACAGCAGCTGTACTTCAAGGCCAAAGCACATCTGGTTATCCTACACGCATTGGAAAAATTGCTCCTCATTCAGACATGCAACAACTACTACCAAACAAAGAAGTGAAAGTATTTTCCCTGTAAAAACATTTTCCCAATATCCATGCTGGAACTCCGAGCTGTGCCATTGCTTTTTATGGTGGAAGTAATGGTTTTCATTGGCCCAAACTCTACACCCCCTGGAACTCACTGGGGCTCCTCCTGTGCCAGAAGTATCAGAGCTACCGCACCAGGATGTTTGTTCATCACCATCATTTGTAATAACTACATTTAAATACATGCAAGGAGGTCATTTGCCACTTGGTTTTCAGCCTCACAGAATGGACCAACTTCCTCTAAATATACAGTGGGATTTGAATCACAGCCATTGCCCTCCAACACTGCTCTCACAGTAACTGGTTTACGCTCTTCGTTTTGAACAAGAAAGAAAAACTTGGATCAGGAAACTGTTTAGTTCAAAAACCCATTTGATGCAGTCAAAACAAGAGGTTTCTGTATATTCTATGACCCGGAGCTCTTTGCTACCAGCAGAGCTATCCTCTCAAAATTAAGCTGCTTTTGAAGCTGCTGAAACAAATGGCCAGCAAATGAAACAACAATGAAAAAAGATGATAATATAGAAAACAACTGACTTATGCTTCTCCTCTGGCTATGTATTCAACCTGAGCTATACCATGCATACTTCAGGAAGGAAGAGGCCTTTGTGAATCACCTTCGTTCTGAACTTTTTGGTCTTAACCTTCTCGTAACCTTGAAATCCAATAATGATAAAATTCCAGAAATACTGCAGAGACCACAAGGGCACTTAACCGAAGTGTACTGTTACAGATATGACATTTAGAATCAAGCCTGGACTCGGCTGGACAGATTCTCTAATATAATAAAAATAGTCTTTTCTTTCCCACATTTTACTATCTGTCTTTGTTTATTCAACCATTCAGCAAACCCAGCTGGATCACAGACATTGTCATCAAAGAGACATTCTAGGTCAGCCAGAAGTGGATGCCAATTGTCTAAAAATAAATAAAGGCTTTGTCACTGGAGTATAATTTTAAGGCCCTTGTAATGAATAATGGAGGAGAAGATCTTTCCAAGGAAGTGGGATGCACTGATTTCGAGCAGAGAGACTTACAGTTAATCTGAAATTCACAGCTATTGTCAATTCCAGATAACCTCATTTTTATTTTACTCCCATAAAAATGGCATGTGGAAGAGCTTATCAGAAAGTTGGGTATTAGTTTCGAACACTTAAAGAGAGGCAAAATACCTTGGGAGAGAGATGAGACCAGCAAGTATCTCCTACCACATAGGCAAGAAAACTGAAGCAATGCAATGCACCAATTTCCTGTGGGTCACGATGTGGCAGAACTGGGATGAAATTCTACAATTTCTATCATGTATCCCACATTTCCTCCAAGCTAACAAAATAAAAAAGAAAAGAATAAATAGCTTTATCAGTACAGACTATCAGTATAGACTAATTGCTAAAGATCTTCAAGAACCTTCAATAAGGACAGCATCTCCAGAAGTCAAAGATGCTAGTACAACTAGCTGGGCACTGTAAGTGCAGTAAATCACTTGAAAGCAAATAGTTATTATCCAAAATTAAGCTTACGTAAATAAGTTTTTAAAAGCAACTCCTTGGGTGGATAAATACAAAAGCTTTCCAGCTGACACTTACCCAGCTCCACTTATCCAACCTTTTCCATTCAGTTCAAGGCACCTTAAGAATGGATTGCAGCAGAGGAGACATAAAAGGTTTGCTTCTGCCACTATGCATTCTAACAGTGGTTTCTGTACTGGGCAACTTGAGATGTCAAACAAAATTCCAGTAACATGTGAGCAGTGTGCCACAGGCCATGGCACAACCACAGTCACTCTCTCCTTGGTGCAGACCAAGCTCACTTTGGATAATCTCAAGGTACCTGCTCACTACTGCACCCCAACACTGCTTCATTCTGCAGAGTGTGAAGCAACGCTGGATGCACTGAGAGTGAATGAAAGATGCACACAAAAGAAGAGGCATTCAGATGAATGGTTTCCTGATTGCTGTTAACTCTCACACTGTCAGTTCAAAGCTGGAAGGGCCAATGAAGCAGCCAACAGAGGGTTGGGTGGTGCAGCATCAGGATCACTGATGACAATCTGTAAAATTCACCATTTTAAATTCTTTAGAAATGAATGTTGTTGCCCCTAGATCTTTCAACCTGCTACTATCAGTTCCTCCTGGCAAAATGAACGCAAGTTCCACAAAGAACACAATAACTTATGAGACTACAAGTTAGAAATCCACGAGCCACGCTGAAGTCATCTGCTTGCTATCTCCCACATGCCACAAAGGGGTAAACTTTACACCTCCAGCAATTAAAAAAGAATGCAGGTTAATGTGAACCCTTGCCTGCAAGGTAACAGACTGCGTGTCACACAGTTCCACGTTTTGTATGAGGAATCCTTGCTCTGGCTCAGTGCTTACAGCAGTAAGGTGCCATGTGTTAAGGAGCTTTGTCACGCAGCCTCACGTTTCTCACGCGCTGTTAGTGGCCGTATTCCTTCGCACCAATGATTAAAGCCCAACTGAGCAACAGCAGGCACAGGATCTGAGCAGGAGGAGTTTTGGCTTTCAGTTCAGCACTCAATGGATTATGTGACATTAAGGAGTGGAATAGATCCCCAAGAACCATAAATCCAAGTCCTAAAACAACAGAGTATTGTCAATATTTCTGTTAGGGCTGAGAGCCTCTGAATTATCTTCGCTGAGCTTGTCGTGCTTTACTCTTATTCAGTATTTTGAAATCACCAAGATAAAACATCCCAAGAATGACATCGTAACCGAGTACAATTCAAGTGAATATAATCCACCACTTCTTGTAAAACCAGGGAATTACTGAACACATTGCTATCCTTCTGGCATCGCCTCTGTGAGATATAAGCTCCCATATGCTCTTGACATCTGATACTGCTGTAACATACATTAGGAATGATGTTTCATCTCTTCAGAAGGAAATCCAACCAATTTCTAACATCCCCAAAGTTGCTGAAATTGTTCGGAATCTAATGTAAACTATCCCAGACAAATTATTTTCTTTTCTAATTGGTTGGAAGTCTGCTGTTCCTTAAAATAAGCCTCCTAGCAAAATGCCTTTTCACAGTGCTCTCATTCTGCAAGCGTTACAACTCCAAGTTTCTTAGGTTTCTCCAAGCGTTCACGATAAAAATAGGCTGGAAAAAGAAGCACTGAAACAGGGGAGGAAAAGGAAAAAGAAAAAGATTTTGCACGTTTTTCTCATCAGGTTGGATTCTATTCTTCTATTAAAGTTATTCCAAGAAAGAAATGATTCACACTCCCCGAGTTTAAATGCTGAGAAATTTATGGTATCTTCCATCCTCGCTCTGCCTGCTCCAACACGAGCCTGCAAGCAATGGGAATTAGAAGCCACAGCAACGACAGGAACGTGAAACCAATGCTTCCCAGCCTCTCTGGGAGAACACGTCGGGTACTTGTGACCGCAAGCTTGCCTTTGTTTACTCTGTTGTGAAATACTTCATATTCTGATCAGTTCTGTGGTTGCAAGAGGCTTAATGAATAAAATCTGCTCCAGCGATAATACGGAGACTGTTGTGAAGACAATCCCCTGTAAACATTGATAAACAAACACTACCATAAAGATAGAAAAGATAGAAGCTGGCTGAAGTTACTCTCATGTGTCATAGCATTAATTGACACAAAACGAGCATTGTGGTTTATCAACAGACCCATCCCTCCAGAAGGAAGAACTAAAGCAACTCACAGGTCCATTTTCTCCTCCTCTTGGGCTCCAACCAGGCTGTGCTCTCAGGGAACGCGACAAGGTAATGCAGGTTGTGCTGCACGGCTGGAAGTTTATTTCTCTTAACCGAGCAGATCAGCTCAAGAGAAAAATGTCAGGAGCTGGAATGAAATATTCACAGCCAACCTTGTGCTCAGCATTTCTTGCTCGGTGCCAATGCCTGGACCTGCTGACTCCCTGAAAGCACTGCTGTTGCTGATGGAGGGCTGCTTTGCTCACTGCCCCTTGGCACTCACAGCCTCTAGCAATTGCCTGTTTGAAACATTTCCTTGCAAAATCACATTTTTCTTCCAGAAATGGTGCATCTATCTTATGTCGCTGTGCACTACACTTGCGTGGGTCAGCTCTCACGCACAACATCCTGCTGCCTGTAACTGCCCCTTACCCACAGCCCCACAGCATCAGTTCCATAGACAAAACCCAAATTATTAATAAATTATTTCCTGTCTTTCAGTTCAATGCTGACATCACTTTCTATGCAGTGCAGGCATTCTTCCTTTCACTCCTCCATTGAACAAAATGCCAAAAGGAGATATTCAGTGCTGCTGTTCTCCCATTTAACAGTACCTCATCCAGCCCCAGCAGCACGGGTTTTCACTGATCTGAGGTTACAAAACCTCCTAGAGCTCCCTGAAGATCTGTTTTTAACTCTTAGACAGTCACAGCGCATGTTTTTAAAGCGCTATTTTTGCACAAAACCACAAAAACCCTGGTTTACTACCTTTAAGTAAGCTACCACAAGGCCTACCACATTCACACAGTGACACCGGAGATACACTGCCTCTGCGGTAATTAACAGCTTGAGCTCCTTTCTGCAAGATCCCATCCTCTGTGCAAGCTCTGGCAACTGCAGGCCACATTGTGTCTGAATCTGGACTGGCTTTGTCTGTGTATACTTGGTTTTGATCAGGTTGACATGTACTAAATTTAACTTCGGTCTTTGTTCCACTGTGCTTTTGGCTAAAGCTCCAGAAATCATGTCTGCAAACAAAATGTCTGAGTGTTGTTTTTCGTTGGCTAGTCCTCTACACAGTCAAAAAATAACCTCTATTTTCCAGCGGGATATCACCCACTTGCTCTATTTGGCAATACCAGTTAGTGGCTGATGGTCAGCTGGCCTCCCCGAGACAAATCCTGAACACTTCTCACACGGCTGTATTGAGGCCAAAACCTCCTCCTTCTTTTACTGCACCAGTGCCTAATTTATCTAGCAACTGCTACCTACTGGTTCCTGGCCTTTGGTCCCAAGTACACAGAGGTAACAGTACAGGAGTCTGAAGGCTTAAGTCATCTCTCTATTGTCACATCTCTGTGGCTTCAGACGGTTTGGAGTTTTTCTCCTCTGGAGGAAGGCAGCCTAGGGGCAGCCCTCCTCTCTCACTTACTGCTCTGGATCTGCCCACCCCATCCCAACATACGTGCCAAGAAAACACCACCCAGCAGTTCCTTTGCAGCTCCTCCCTGCCCAGCTCTCCCCACCTGCAGCCATCATCCTCTCCCTCCTGCTACCAGCTGCTCCCCAGCCCACGAGCATCCCCCAACCTGAGCACCTCCTGAGCTGCCTTCACCACAGGACCTATTCCCATGGGCAAGCTCACGAGTGAGTCAGACCAACTCCAAAATGCTATTCGTCTCCCCTCCTCCCTGATGCAGACACATCCAAAAACAGTGACAGTGCTGCAGAGACTCAGAGAAGAACTTTTTAGCACGACTGCTGCAGCGACCGCAGCCCAGGCAATAAATTCTTCAAGCAGGCCAAACGGCTGCCCTGGGCCACACAACGGCCATCACTGCTCCAGGCTATCAAAACCATGCTGTAATTTTCAGCAGAGCATCTCCAGCACTGAACCGAACTCAGACTGAGAAAACCATCACCAGCAAAAAAGATTAAAATCCACATAAAAACATAATTCTGCTTCTTATGGGCTGTCATGACAGCCCTCCCACCTCTGTGAGGAGGCAGAGCTGCTGGATAAAACAAAAGCAAACGTGCAGCATGTGGGCTGTGGCTGCAGGTCTCCTCCTCTGCAGGATGTGCATCCTGCACCACGCCACAGCAGCCTGGCCATACTCACTGCCTTCCCATAAGCCATACAGCTTGCTTTCGTCGACGAGCTCTGCTGCTCTGAAAGGCATTCTGCTTCCGAGCTTTCTCCATCAGATTACAATTGTGATCTTATCTCTTATCGCCTTCCATCACACTGACAATAAAAAGAAATCCTTCAGAATTGAAAAAATAGCTCTCAAGTTTGATTAGCCACAGAATTTTCTATCATTTCAACCTGTTTTAGTACGCTCAGCCTTAGAAGGTACGAACGAACAG
>JAOWBP010004096.1:15284111-15296184 GCA_028571105.1 Tragopan temminckii | reverse complement strand
GAATGCCTGCAGGGATGGGGCATCCACAGCCTCCTTGGGCAACCTGTTCCAGTGCCTCACCACCCTCTGTGTAAAAATGCAGGTGATGATGGCCAGCGAGGGTCCAACACAGCCCGAGCCCTTCAGCTGATGGCAGGGCACCAGCACAAGCTGAGCTCGTGACCACCTTGCCTGCCACGTCCCGCTGGCACGGCTCAGCAGGCAGATTTGCTGCCATTTCTGCCTCCTCCAGGGTTCACGGGTGGCCCAGAATATGACAAAACCTTGAGTTGTTAGCAAAGGAAAGAGATTTGGGCTGGAGTTCCTGGGTAGAACTGCCAGATGTGTCACTTTTACTCAGAGCTGCGCAGGGCGGAATTGGCAGATGGTCGCCGCTGGGGAAAAAGCTTGAGGAGAAGGAAGGGAAGTGGAACCATTTCCCAGGTCACCTGTTTCCCTTATGCCAGCTCCACGCCCAAAGCACAGCCTGCAGATTTCCCTTGTCTTAATCCTTCCTCCACTCCTCCGTTCTTTCTCCCACTCCCTTTGCACCCCTTGACTTGAGGCGCTCGTAGGCATTTCACACCTAATTATTTATTAGCCTTAATGAACACTGTCATGCATCCACCCCTCTCCTCATCTGTAGCTGGTTTTAATCGGGCAGCTCCGTCCTCAGTGACGAGGAGTTGTGCAATCTCCCGCACACATCTGCCACCAGCCCAGCTCCATCCCTCCTGCTATTTGTTTTAACTGCAGAAATGAGTGCTGGGGACTTTCTCCAGCGCCTGTTCAGGGAGAAGTGTCAGTCACCGCGTGGGGAGAGAGAGACCTCTCCAAGATAAAGTTCCAGGCGGAGGCTTAATCAACACGATGGCCTCATTAACAGCACAACCCAGATAACGCAATCCTTGCAGTGCTGGCATCCCTCCTTGCTGAGCAGGCACATAATAAATCAAGGAGAGATTTGATGGGAAAGAAAAGCCACGCTCTGTTCCCATGTGCTCTGGTGGTACAGCTTTCTGTTCCAAAGGCCACAAGCTCCTGCAGGATGGAGCCGGAGCTCACCGACCCCTCCTGCAGACAGCCAAGCACTATCCTTGGCCAAACCCTCCATGGAGAGGTCTCTGCAGTGGGGATGTTCCAATCCATTTGCCCAGAGGAACATCAGCCCATGAAACCCTCACGGCATCAGACATCCACTTGGGAAAGTTTTGCTTGCCTTTGCACTCCCATCACTTAGAGCCTGATAGTGGGCAAAGGGGATTTGGGCTCGTTTCTTTGCTTTCTATGGGCTCTTCCCACCTGCAGTCAGCATCTGCACTCCTGCCTGGCAGTCCTTGAGCCTGAGGAAGCAAATAAATACACAGCTGAGCCACTCAAAGCCCACCTCCAAACTGGAAGACCTACATGGAAACCCCCTGAAAGCAGTGAGAACAAAAGGATTCAGATCAGTCCTTGGTCCAGCTCTGCCTGACACCACCTGTCCCACATGGGAAAAACACAGCAAACATTTCACAATGTCTATTTTCCACTCCTCCTCTCTGGTAGCTGGTGCTGTGTGTTTGCCTTGAATGCATGCAGGCCTGCTTACAGAGCATGTTGGCCTCTATGGAAGGGTTAAACCAGGATTAAAAGATGCTCTGCTCTATAAGATTTCAGGCATGTTCTGAAGAACTTTCCTCCTGGCAGCATCCCCTGAGGAATGAGGGATGGAGAACAGCCTTCTTGGAAGGACCACCTGGAGGGTGCCAGGAGCATTCCAGAGGTGTGCACTGGGGAGGTTCAGGGGATGGAGGGAAGGGCCCGAAGTGACCCAACAGCACAGCCAGCTTTCATTAACGCTGACTTCAGATTTGGCTTTCATGCACTTCTCAGGTGCAGGCTGCCCGCGAAAGGAGAGTTCTCAGCCCAATAAACATCATGGTTAAACTTACATCAAGGCTTTGGGCTTGAGGCTGTTTTGTTGCTGTATGGGTAGCGAATTCAGATTTACTTAGGGATTTTGAAGGTGTCTGAAATCTGAACCCAGTGCTGCTTCAGAGCCCAGACCCATCTCTTCATTCATTTTGCTGCCCCTCTTCTCCTGCAGAAGAAGCAGTCTCTCTCCTGACTTCAGTGCTCTCAGTTTTCCACTTATCCCAGAAGAGAATTTCCTCTCCCCATCAGGGTACCTTGCAGGGAGCCTCCTGGCAGCCCGCAGGACAAAAACCCTCAGCCGTGCGGATTGCAGCGCTGCCTGGAAGCAGGCAGACCGCTCTCCTGGAACCACCACCGTCAGCGAGCTTCACCTCCATTTCCTCCAGGACTCTGGGACCTTCGTCATTCCAAAGCCCTTTTAAAATGTCATCACTTCAGGAGAGGCTCGAGCCAGGGCTGGCCTGCTGGGTGACGGAGCGATCAGGCTTTGAACTTTGAGTCTGGGAAGCCGGGAGAAGCCAGAGCAGGAGCTGACATCACCCTCACTCGAGGCGAGCGGCACAGATTCTCCCCGAGCCTGCACATTGTAGCCACTGTCGGACGGTGACGGGAAGCCAGGATGATGAACGCATGAGTCACTGCAGCTCCCTGCTCTCCTGGGAGGAAGGAGCAAGAGTTTCCTCGCAAGAAGTAGTTTTTTGTTTTTTTTTTTTCCGCTGTAAATCTTCGAAGTGCAGTGATGAGTCTGAAAGGTCACTGGGGCTTGGCACCGCTTTGGCAACTGCGAGCCAGATGGCTTTGATAGGGAGGGGAAGGCTGTCTGCTGCTGAGCAGCTCTGCAGCTTCACCTGCAGCTCGTCTGCTTCAGCTCTGCTCACCTCCTGGCTGCTCCCAACAGCCAAGCAAAGGTTTTTTGGGGCTGGGAATCCTGGTCCTACCTAACAGAATGGGATTTTGCATCTGCATTCAGCAAGGGAAGGATTTCAACAAAGGGCCCTGCTTATATTTTGAGGTGCATGCCTGCTGAGTGTCCTCAATGGGCCCAGAGCTCCTGGATTTGCACGGGACCCAAACATGCACACCATCTGTGTGTTGCCTCCACTCAGAGCTCAGCACTGTCATTCAGACCAATGGGATATGAGTCAGAGTTCCTTCCACGTGTAAATTGTTGTTATTAATGGAAGTCCCCTTTCTTGGATATGGAAGAAGAGTGTCAGTGCTAGAGGACACGCAGGTAACAAACCCTTCCTCTGGCAATGCAGAGATCTGCAGAGTTCCACAACAGTGCTCACGCTGCCCTGTAGCAAGGTGCCAAGAGGAGAGCACTCAAACCTGAGCTCTGAGCATCCTCGGGAGGTGGGAGACAAACCCAGAAAGCAAACAGGCTTCAGAAGAAGGGAGAGGTGAAAAGAAGGATGGCAAAGACAACAAACCTTCAGTCCACGAATACTAATTGAAGTCCATGGGAACAACCTGATGATACCAAGATTAAGACTGCAATAATGGCTTACCAAGGTCAGTCTGGCACAGTGTTTTGCCACTGCAAGGGAATGAAAGCAGATGCCTAGGGAAGAGTTTAAGGATACAATAAATGTGCACTGATTTTTCTTCCCCCCAGAATAATATTATCCCAGCCTCAAAGAAACTGCAGCTTAGGGATTTCCTGAGCTGAAGGAGGTATTGTCTTTGTAATAAAGAGAACTCCGGGGATTTCTCTTCTACAAACCTCTCCATTGTCCCTTGGTTAATAGCAAAAGACAAAGAAACAGTTCAGACTGTGATGATGAGGTGTCAGCCTGAAACACAGGGGGAGAAATCTAAATGAATTCACCTGCAGCTAAAGTCAGGTCAGAGAAAGCCCCATTTCTCCTTCTGACAATATCTAGGTTCATTAACAAAAGCCCTGCAGTAAAAGCTTTCCCCTGACCTAACGGGAATCCTTGGAAGGATTGTTTCAACGCTACAGGCTGAATGAGTTGGTTCATTAAGCAGCAAAGCTGACAAAATGCACACAGGATTTCTTCATTGACCATTATTACTACTTTACAAAATGTCTCCCTGGAGTTTTCAAGCAGCTGCAAGCAAGTGTTTGCTTTTAGAGCAAATGACTGGGGGACCCATCAGCACCCAAACACATCTGCGTGGAGGTGTTAACGGGCCGCTGGGGTGAACCTCAGAGCTGGAGAGCAGCATTAAAGGATTCAGTGAGGAGGGACAGTGGGGAGATATGTCATTCCTCATCACACATCTGGAAGTGGCTGCAGCTGTACAATCTGCACCTCAACAGAGGTGAGAGTGGTGAGGGGCTGGAACAGCTGCCCAGAGAGGCTGTGGATGCCACGTCCATCCCTGGAGGTGTTTGAGGCAGGTTGGATGGGACCCTGGGCAGCCTGGGCTGCTATTAAATGTGGAGGCTGGTGGCCCTGCCTGTGGCAGGGGGTTGGAGATTCGTGATCCTTGAGGTCCCTTCCAACCTGGGCCATTCTGCGATTCAACACCACTTTTATAAGGGTTTTGCCATTTGCACTGAGGTTTTCCCAGTGACACACGACCTGGGCAAACACAGAATCTCTCTGGTTATGCACAAAATAATGACCCCTTCGCACATCCCTCCATGAATGGCATCCAAGGAATGCCGATAGAGCTTTCTGCTCCGCTGGAGAAATGGGGAGTGCATTCAGCAGGACATGTCTGTGCAGAAGACTTGGCCTAGGGGATCCGTCCTCTAATTTCTGAATCAGGAATTTCTGCTTGGCTTAAGTAATTCTCTTTGCCACTCTTGGTAATCATTTCAGAAAATTCATCACTCCAAGAATTTCTTCATGCTACATCTCCCTTCCCCTGGCTTGGCACTGCTGTGTGTTATCTCTGTTGTTCATCTTGGCTGCGTGCTAACAGAAATGTAAACTCCAGGCTAGTTGCAACATCTTCATGGCTTATGACAAATACAAGCCTCTAATTTGACGTAGGAAACAGATTCTATTGTGAAATGAATTTTTTCAGAGGTCACGCTGAAACTGGGCAGAAAAACATATAGAAGCAAATGGTACAGCCTAGCAGTCTTTGAGTGGTGGTCCATATACTAGCAGGATCATACAAGGTAGGAGCAGGTGTTTGTCATGCAGGGAATGACACCTGCAGAATGAAGACAAACAAAGCAGGAGATGCAGACCCAGGGCTGGTGCTCCTGATTTCCCAGCTGCTACTACCTTATAACACACCATGGTTGGGCAGTGTGGAAGAAGTTACCAGTTTCAGCTCTGCTTTAGCAGAGGGTATTTGTCTGGGAGACATTTCCCAGTTCACTCATATGCAGACACTTCTTCATAGGGCATCTACAGGCAGCACAATGAGACCATCAGGGGAAGAGCACCAAAACAGTAATGGGAAGGGGGTCAAATTCCTCATTTCTGTGGCAAATACAAACATACTCTGTCATCTCCATGCCTAGGTTTATGTGGCCCATAAGCCCAGAGCTTCCACATTGCATCAGACAAGACAACTGACATTTAAATCATTAGCAGTGCACTAAATTAGTGTCAGGTCTTCCTGCATCCTTAGGCTGCTGGCTTGTTTTTGTAGCCCACACCCGAGAGGAGGCCCAGCTCTTTGTTAATGAGGCATTGCAGCACTTAGTCAGGATCATTATCGGTCTCTAATGAGGGTAAAGGTGTTGGTGGTATTTGACCACTTGCCTGATTAGTTTATAGCACAAATGCTCCCTGCTGAGTAGGAGATTTATGAGCTTGAGTTTGTCCTGGAGAGCAGCACTTGGAAGGGAGCTGATGGCTGCAGGCTCTCCTCATTTCTCAAAGCAGAGCTCCCACCTTCCTGCTTACACCAACGACCAACGACCCGGGTAGCAACCGCCCCACATCACCCATCCTGCTGCCCCGGGGACCCACTTGTGGGTCTTCCCCTGTGCTGGAGACGAGTGATCCCAAAGATCCTCAAACAAGGCATTTTTCTCCTTGACACACTAAGCACTCGGCAAAATAAAATCAACTGCTAATGTGAGATATCTTCATACTCATTCCCTGGCTTGCAGTCCCCTAGGTGGCACAGACAACCCTACCAAGCTTTTAGTAAGCAGGAAGCAGGGCTGGACAACCCCTTCCTGGTGTTGCATAGCAGGAAAGGACAAAATTCTGCCCCTACATTTTGGGGAACACGTTCTTGTTGCTGGGTGATGACACCATGTGTTGGTTCCCTGTCGATGGAAAGGGAGGCAGCACTCTCAAGTCTTCATTCTCTGCCCTGAACCACAAGCTGGTTTTGCTTCAGTTCTGCTGCTCAGTGATCCCAAGAGAGCATCCCTGGCATCACTCATGGTGGGACCAAACCCCATTCATCCTGGGCTCTATCCGCTCATCGCTGCCCACATCCAGCACTGCTGGACCAGGGATGATTCCACATCTTGAACATCGGTTGTTCCAGAGACCACGCTGGGCTTCGTTGTTAATGGGAGAACAATTGTGGTGGGGCTTCAGAAACTGCTCGCATTAAACACAACAGAAAAAGCGTCAGAAGTTCAGAGCTTTGACTGAATTGCCTCTGAAACCTTTGGGATAGGAAATCCCTGATGCAATGGCTGTACCAGGAGAAGAACTACTATTTGTTGACAACCTCATGAAATTGTACACACCAGAATTGACTGGAAATCATTTCCCTTAAAATTTTCAGCTAATTAAAAAAATGTTACAAATGCATCTTGGACTGCTAAAAACAGTTTGCTTTGCTTTCAAACAGTAGATTCTTCCACACGCATTTTTTTTGAAGAATATTTAGGAGCACGTCCAATGAAGAAGTGGTTTCAATGACTCTAAGAGTGCTCCCATGGAACGCTGCAAAAGCCTTAACATCTAAAAAATGTGATCTCAGTGGGAAAAAAAAGGAAACTAGCCCAGCCTGAACATTCAATTCTATCTCCTATATGGGACGAAGGGGACATTTAACACTTCACTGTGCCACAGATGACTGGTGATGGCAGGACTGAGCCAAGCTGTCTCATGGCTGCCCTGCCATGCAGCCCCCTCCAACAGCCTCTTTTCTGCCTGCCTCAGTGGGAAGAGATGTTTGTTTGTTTTTCTACCTCGTGGTAAATAGCTTAAAGCAAAGCAGGAACAAACGAGCAGAGGGAACTGCCAGACGCATAGCATCTCTCTCACCCTTTGCTGATGGCTGTATCAATTCCATTTCTACTTCTTTTTCTGTTTGTTCCTGAGCGTGTTTGGGCTGAGTTCTTAAATCCTTTCTGGGAGTCCCAGTTGGTAACTGTGATGCCAACCCATGCAGGAGGCTGTAGAAAGCAGCATCACTGCTTCTAGGGTGAGGCTGGAGTGGCAACAGCCCCCCCACACAGCCAGGTGCCTCTCTCCCCTTGTTTCCCACTCATGGTGGCCCATGGTGAAGCTCTCCAGCGCAATCCCATCCTGATGGCATGAACTTGTTGTCAGCATCAGCTAATGGCAGCTGTGCAATAGCTGGAGGTCAGCAAGTGGAGAAGTGCTTGGAGATATTCAGCAGCACAATGATTCAAGCTCTACAGACGACGTCACGTTCATGAAAAGTCTCACTAAAGGCACATTTTGGACAACAACAAAGTAAAAGCAAGTGACGCGTGCATGCTTCCCCGTTACTCAGAGCCAACACACCTCACCAAAGCTTCTCAGCGCCCTCAGTGGCTTTGTAGCTGTGAATGTGTTTCATTCATTTCGCGTTTGTTAATGGCCCAAATGAGACTATTACAAGAGTGCAGCAGAGTGGAAGAAATCATAACACCGCGTTTATCTGACTAGGTCAGGGCGGTTGGCTGCTGGTTTGTTTGGTGCCCTTGGGGGGGGAGGTCATGGCTCCCTGCCTCACCTCCCCTGACCCGTACAATGGGCACAGTTCTGCTGCTCACCTACGCATCGCACAGGGACATGGATGTTACACATGGAGAAATATGACATGAAAACTATTATTCTGTTTTCAGGACAGCCCCTTCCTTCTGATCTCTGATTCACTGAGTCTTAGGAGAAAGCCCAGTTCGGTTGCTTAAATGCAAAGAGCTCAGCATCCCTTTCCTATCGGGCTTTCAATTTAAAAAGCATTACACAGATGTAATTGGATTCAATCGCTACTGCACATGCCATCTGGGGCAGCAGCCACCAAGTAACATGCAATATCAAAAAGATTGTGTTTGGCACAGCCCCTAATGAGGGCAGCTGCAGCACGCTCCAGCCAAGAAACTGTCGAAAAATGACAATCAAAAACAATTATGTTATTTAAAAAAAAAAAAAGAAGAAGAAGAAAAAATAATTGCCTTAAAAATGAATGAGCGATACGTTTACCTCATATGCCCAAGAGGACAAGCTGTGTGTGTAACAGCCTGCTTTAGATCGGGAGGACAGTAACTGATAGAGGGGGAGAGCAGTGCAGAGAGCTGCTGACAAGAGAGAACCAAAGGTGAAAATTGTATGCATGCCTCTCCTCCAACTCTACAAAGGGACAACCAACAAGCAGTCCCACCGGCAGCCCTAAAGCTTACCTAGGGGCCTCTCTGCAGTGTCATCACCCACCCTGCTGTGACAGCTTCTCAGCATCTCATCCCCTTCCACTGGGGCTAGAAAAAAGTTCCTCCAAATGAGACCTTCAACGAGATCTCCAGCTTCCCACTGCCAGTAAATGTTTCCTCTCCAAGATCTGTTCCTGGAGAAACCCCTTAAGAAACACAGGCTGGATTGCTGTCCTTCTGTTGAGGCTATCAGGACGTTTGCCTGTTGTAACGCTCATGGCAGCAGGCTCTGCTGCATGGCCATCTTTTCTATCATGGAGCTCCATCACCCCAACTTCCAGCAGTCACCAAACCCTTGGCTCTTTGTTAATGCTCTCTCTGGTGTTCTACAGTGGGGGTTAAAGTGCACATGGGGTAAGCTGTGCACTGTTATGAACTAAAATCTTGGCTATAAGTTCACATTATCCATTCAAAATTTGCAACACAAACATCCTAACATCCTCTGGGAATGCATGATTTAGAGGAAGGAGTCTCTGCTGTCTTTGCTACAGACATAACTTGCACTGACCACATGAAAACTTGTGTGGCATTATACAGAGGAAAGAAGAGACCCAGAAAATGAATTCAACCTCTCTGCTGCTTTGGAAGTCAGATTCTGGTTTTGTTTTCTGTGGCTCGGAAGGTAAGCATTCAAAATAAGTCCAAACCACAACATTCAGCTCCAAATCTGCACTTTCCCAAAGCTCAGGGTTATGCAGAGCCAAGGTTTTGGTTTCTCTCGAGTTCAGGGATGTCCGGATCAAAGCAGACTTTCTGGTGCATCTCTAGGAAGCATCACACCTGTTTGGAGCAAGCAGGGAAGGCCAGGAGGGGTGGCACTGACCCAAAGAGTCATGCACAGAGACCTTCATGGGGGGTTGGACCTCCATCAAGAGGTTGGAACTAGGTGACCTTTGAGGTCCTTTCCAATGCAACCATTCTGATTCTGAGAGGTGAGGTGGGTGCACAAGGCAGCAGCATCTCCCAGCCTCAGGGGAGGGCTGAGAAGGTAATTAAATAAGAAAGGCCAAACTGCCGGGATGCTCATGCGTGGCAACAGCCGCAGCTCATCACAGAAAGGCTGAAGATGTTAGAACAAGTAGCACTCCACACACTTGATCTTTTTATCCCCCTCATTTCCATTGCCCTGTAATGGCTCGAAAGCCACGGGACTGCGATGTTTCCCATACTTTGTCGAGAGGAAAGAACACAAACATTCAAGAAACATCTACTGAGCTGCTTTACTAATTGGCAAATGAGACAAGAATCTCCACCACACTCTCCCTACATGTTGCTGAGAATACTGAATGTTTATGATACCAGTCACAGCGTTGCATTAACTGCGTTCCTTGCCAGATCTCCGTACACACAGCTGGAAATCCCATGCTCCGACTTAGTAAGGAGACAAAACATCAGCAATTTAAATAACAAACAATTAATAACAGTATCTAACACTAGTGAGTACTTCCCTAACTTCTTTCATCTCCCAAGCGTTACACAGATTAAGTATTCCCATAAGCAATGTAAATGTCAGATGATGCACAACCTCAAAAGGACCACGGGTGATGCTGAAGCATAAGAAACAGCTTTGCAAACCATCTGTCACCCCACTGTGCCCACCAGATGCAGTGCTTAGCTCTGGCTGCATTGTGAGGATGTGCAGGGATGGGGCTCTGTGCAGGAACACCGACCCAGCACCCATGGCACCGCTCTGCAGTCAGCATCACACCGGGCAATGATCGCTGTCACAGCTCACAGACAGCCAACAAACAGCCAGAACAGCAACAAGGAATGGGAAAATTGCTTCAAATTAATTTTACGTGAGCCTGGAGATGGTGAAATGAGGGCTGGGTGGGTTTCAGGGCAGCACCGTGCATGCACAGAGCTTTACAGTGAGGCGGGTGCCCTGCCTGCACGCCCTGCTTGCACACAGGGGCTCTGGCTTGTGTCAAGAGCACCCACAGACAGGGCTGACACTGCAGCCCTTGAAATCCCTGAAATCTGTCCTTCCACCATGCTTCAGGACAGCCAAACCCACGGGATCCAACGCACGCTGTGAGCTGCTGCTTGCTCAACTCAAACACGATCAAGGAGCTTTGGCAGAAGCCAGGTCCATCCCCACGCCGGCCTGTTTTTGAGCCAAGGATCACAAGGATGCTTGCTTAATATTTATGTTTCAGCAGTACCCAGAAGCTCCAGCACAGAGCAGGACTCCATCCTGCTACACACTGCACAAAGAAAAAGCTTTGAAGGAGCAAACTGCTCTGCTCTGAGATGCTGCAGGAGCTGCACCAGAGGCTTCCCAGGCGCTCTACAAACCCAGACAAAAGCCATAAAATCTGGGCTGCAGGGAAGAACCAGGAAATGGGTAATGTGATAGAAGGAATTTCTCCATCTATAACCATCACAGCTCCATAAGGTTGTTTAAAATAAGGAACAGAGACTGTTTTCTTTGTGGAAATCCTATGTTTATTATTAGTTATGCCTCTGAGTATAAATAAATATGTAATGGATTGCATATTGGTTAATTCCCTTCATTGTGCACTTAATTGCTTCCTTGTTTGCTTTGTACTTTCCACTCTGCTATATCCTCATACTTCAGCTTAAGCTCATCCCTTCCACGTTTGTTTATTGTGTCTATGTTTCCAGAAACTGAAAGGTCAAGAGAAAATATGATTTGTTATGAAACTTGCTAACATTAACATATCCACCATACGGCGCGGCTCCTTGCCCTGCCCTGGCACTGCTTTCCCTTGGGAAGGCAGCTCCTCGCTCAGACCCCACCAGCCTCCACGCTGGGCAAACCAGCTCACTGACAGCTTCCCAGAAACATCCTCCCCCTTGTACATCTCCTAAACAGGAGGCTTGTGTTGAAGCACTCAGCTCCCGTTCCCAAAGAAGACATTCTCCTAACCCGCAGGACAGATGCTCCTCGGGCAGGGATGCTGCCAAAGCCGATGGCTCCCAGCCAACACCTCCTCAACCCGCTCCAGTGGGGCCACCCTGGGCTGAGAAATGAGTCACCAGCCCTGCTGGCACTGTGGATAGTGCTATCCAGAAGGGCCAGTGGGTTTTGATACGTGGATGCCCACACGCAAGAGCTGGAGCTGAGATTCTGTGCGCTTCGAAGCCCAGTGAGCTCTGCAGGGCACCTCTGGACCTGCAGCAGCAATGGGCTTTGCATGGTTTCACATAACCCCCATCCTGGCTGTGCACACCTAACTACAGTGTTTGCAAGAGAGGTGCTGTCACCTTCATTTCCAAAATGAGAGGGAAGGAAGCAGCAATCCTGACTATACACGATACACGATGCTGAAATGCAGGTTGGATGTTAGGAAAAACTTGTTCTCCAAAAGAGAGGTGACGCATTGGCACAGATTACCCATGGAGGTGGGGACGTTCCCTTCCCTGGAGGTGTCCCAGAACTGAGGGATGCAGTCAGTGGGCATGGTGGGGATGGGCTGGGGTTGGGTGGAGGGATCTTAGAGATCTTCTCCGACCTGAATGATTCTATGAAACCTTCGTGGGCATCTCTGGAACATGTGGGAATGGGTTCCTATTTGGGGGCAAAGCACAGAATCACAGAATCACAGAATGGCCAGGGTTGGAAGGGACCACAAGGATCATGAATCTCCAACC
>JAOWBP010004096.1:15251926-15272300 GCA_028571105.1 Tragopan temminckii | reverse complement strand
AGGGACCACAAGGATCATGAATCTCCAACCCCCCTGCCACATGCAGGGCCACCAACCTCCCCATTTAATACTAGACCCATTTAATGCTAGACATGCAGGATTGCAGGGCCGAGCACAGCTCAGCAGCCAGGGCAGTGAGCTTCAGAGCCTGATTAGCTAATCCTTTAGTTAAAACCCATCCTGACTATTAGCAGCTAAAAAACCCAGCCCAGGGAACAGCCTGCTTGCCAACCCGTCCCCTTCCAAGCACCCTCACCTTGCCATCGTGCACCTGTGGCATTGCCTCAGCTCATACAGAGACACCATGCAGAAAACAGATAAACTGCTCAAACACAGACCACCCTCAGGTCATCCTGGAATACATCTTCTTCCAGCCGCTCCCAGCAGCAGGAACACCAGGACTTGCACTGTCCAACCTATGCCAGATTCATCCCACGAGGCCTCGGTGAGGTTTTGGCACGAGCAGTCTGAGTGTTGCAAGAGGCTGCAGAACAGTGATGGCTTTGCTGGGAGGACAGACACATCCTGGCTGTTGCCAGTGGGGCTGTCCAGCCAGCAGCCCCTCTCCTAGTCCTCACCGTCTCACCCCTGAGAATTTCAAATTCTTTTAAAGGTCGACTATCGAGCCAGCTTACGGAGATGCTGGGAATCTCCATCAGCACTGAGTCAGGAAGAACCACAAAACACATCATACCTCTCAAACCCAACCCCGACTCCCTCCTGAAGCATTCCTCCGGCGTGAGATGGATGATCCTCCAAACGGGACGAGGAGGCAGTGGGAAAACCAGAGCACTGTGTTCGGAACACCACGACTCATGGCCACAGAACAGAGCCAGGAGCAGGCTTGGGAATCACCATCCTGAGTGCAGAGTGACTCCCCCTATGCTCTGCCAGCAAACTACAAAGTGTGCACAGAGGACAGAGATCTGAGGAGCGCAGCAACAGCTTGTTTGTGTTTCTGCTCGACTGCAGCTGGATGTTGCTCAGAGGCAAAGCTGATGGGGACTTGATTTATTTATTGGATGATGTACGCAATTCAAAAATATGGCACCGAACATGGAGCTCTGGAGAGGTTGTTTAAAAGCAAACATAAATCAAAGAGCACAGCAGAAAACATGAGACCCTGTGTGCTCTTGCTGCACGCCACCTCCACCTGTCACCTTTGCACAAGCCCCAGTGCACAGGGAGCTGCACCCATTGAGCTTTGCAAGCTGCTCCCATCCCATCCAAGCACACGCAGCCCCATGCATGAGGCTCTGACTCAGTCTTCCCTGGAAAACAGTAACCAAAGCTCTTGGTCACTATTATTATTATTACTATGACTTCCCATTTTGGATTGTGGCTCCTGGGCACAGTTTTGCTCAAGCTCAGCTCATCACCTGCCTTAGGTCAGGGGAAGGAAAAGCCACCTTAGAGGCTTTGGGGCTGCCTGTATCAACAGATCTTTTCATTTTTAATAACATTGTCATCTCACTTATGTAAAATATGTATTAAAACTAAAATCCGTAAAGTTTGGGTCTGCCACTGTAGGTTAAGTAAACACCACTTCAATTTGCTGTTAGTCCTATAGCAAATGCTCAAATTTTTCACATTATTCAGCCAAACCATTTCTCTCTAGATATATATATTTAAAGAGAATCTACAGCAGAATAATACGATTTGTGCTCAGAATACACGATGAGGCCACGAGCCTTCCTCACTCCCCAGGGACAAGACATACAACTGCAACCTGGTCCAGTGGGAGGCGTTCCTGCCTACAGCAGGGGGCTGGGGCTGGATGATCTTAAAGGTCCCTTCCAATCCAAACCACTCCACGATTCTATGATTCTATGCATGCCTCCCCCAGCAAATCCCAGGGGTTGGTGCCTGGAGAGGGGTGGGTGCCTGAAGTGGGGTGACTTGGTGCTTAGTCACCAAGAACTTGAAGCAACCCAAAGCCAAAAAAAGGCAATTTTTTCCTAGACTGTCAGAAGACACAACCGTACAAAGCTCCCATGAGACCAGATTAGGCTGACGCATGAAAGACGCTCCAGAAGATAGAGTTCACCTTTTCCTCTTGGCTATGCAAGCTGATCACCCCCTGATGGTCGTATGGGCTGCAAGAGGTTGCTGGGAAAGCAGCTCCCAACAGTACCTTGCCACATCATGGCCACATGGCACATCTGTCTCACTGACACTGAGCCATCTCCCCACCCTCAAACCACCGCGTCAGTGACGATCTGAGGATAGGACTGTGGCATCATCACATGAAAAGGGAAGTAGGAAGTTCATAAGATTAAATTCCTTTTAAGCACAACGCGCACACTATCACTCAGAGGGAAAACATGACCTCCAGCTTCTTGCCTACAATGGAGGGAGAGCCCCTTTCCTCCCAGCAAGGCTGAAATTTAAGACTAGTCATGGATTAAGCTACAGAAAGAAATGCTTTGTCCCTGTGAGGTTTAAGCCTGTATGAAACTACAGCAGTTCCACGAAAGCATAGAAGCAAACCCTGCCCATCATTTGCTCCCAGAGAAAGCCCAACAAAGCAAGTCAAGGCTTGCTCCTCAGAAGTGAACTGGAAGGATAATAAATATTATTAAATTCCATCAGACACTAAAAAAGTTGAAAGCCTTGTTTAGGGGAGGGAGTACCTTCTGACATGGGGATGATTGATTTCCAGTAGAGTTAGGAATGTTACGCTTGCTCAACAGAAACAAAGGATGTGCATTTAGGTTTTTGTCCTCAGCCAGAAACTGCAACACGCATTCCTGTGTCCTGGTGTGATGCTGGGGTGATGATGAGTCAGAGAAGAGGGACTGCTCAGCAGCGACGCAGGTAGGGAGGTCCTGACCTGCATTGCACACAGCCAAGTCAACACCACTGCAAGGGGACGGATGAGCCCTGACGACTGCAGATCTCCAGAAGGGGAGCAGAAAACACACCAGAACATACTCATACTGAGATGAACGTTCCAAAGGACCTTGCTCTGTGTAACTTCTGCATTTGCACTGAAAAACACGCAGAAAGGCAGGATTTAAATCTGGATCTGCACCTGGATCCTTGGGCAGACAGAGCCGGCAAAGCCTTGCTGCCAGCAAAGCCCATGATGAGAGCGGAGCACGGCGCGCTCATCTCACTGCGCCTTGGCCGCTGCTGCTCCCCATTGCAGTGCTGAAAGCATAAGTCCTCCTGGAGCTGGAGCTGGTGGAGTTCCATAAGTGAACTTAACACCCCAACACCCACGCTATCCCCAGAGCCCAGTCCAGCCCAACCCTTCCACCCCGGCCACTTCCATGCACCGCTTCCACGAGTCTAAGGTTTCTCAGAACCGGCCCCAGATGCTTGGAAGCTCAGGACACAGCTAAAACAGCTCACGTGGCCTTTAGCCTGGGAGGACAGGAGAAACCAAGCTGGTGGAATGCAGCTGTGGGATCCCTACCGGGATCGCTGCCCTGCCCTGCTTCGTAGAGAACTCTGGGAGGGGGATGCTAACGTGGAAAACCCAACCATATGGACTCCCAGGGCCATTTATGCAGCCAGGGGTGAGAGCTGGGAATAAAAGCACTGGGGTCTTATTTTCTACTCAGCCAAGAGGCTGTGCATCCTTAGCCAACAAAGAGCTCTGTTATCTCCATCCCTCAGACAAGACAGATAAAAGATGCTGCATGCGTGCAAAGAGCTTATTACGAGCGCTGCTCATGTGTTGGGAGCAGAAAGGCAGGTCCTGCCCTGGGCAGAGCACACAGCCCATTCTGGGCGTTATATTTTTGCTCTGTAATCCTTGTCTGCTGTTGCTGACACCAGGTATGCAATGTGAGGCTTTCCTGATGGCTGGAGGAGGATCTGCAGGGTTGGTTGTTGAGCTGTAACTGGAGAGAGGCTGCTACAAAGGCTTTTGGAGAGATGTTTGCAAAGGAAAGGAGGAAGGAGGAGGTGTGGAGAGAAGCATGTGATAACAAGAGCAAACCACACACGGCCTGCCCTAACATCAGCTTCAAGAACCAGCTCTCAAGCAGAGCACACAGAGCTCTTCTTCCAAACCCAGGTCAGCCTGGCTGCTTTTAGTCTTCTGCTAGAAAATCAAATGGGCAAAAATATTTGTGAGACAAACTCCTCTCGGGCATCCTAAGCCATGACACACCTGTCATCACAAACAGATACACCAGAGCTAAGGGCACCGTGAGACCACAGTGAGCTCCATGGAAGATATGAACACCTCCAGAGCAGGAAAGAGCAGAAGGAGGAGACGGGGAGGAATAAAATGACCCAGAAACAGAGTTTTTCGGGTTCCATTCCAGGACCAGGTCTACATTATGACTCTTCTTGGCCCATTTGCTAGGGATATGCATACACATCATTCTTCAAACTTACGACCAAGGCTTTGGTCAGGCTAACCCCCAGGCAATGGCAGCATTTCAGCTTCCACCTCCCTCAAAGCGCAGCAATCTCTCTCTCTAGATTTCCTCTGCTGGCCCAGCAGCAGGTTGCTGTTAGCTTGTCCTGGGCTATGTCAGCAGGGGCTAAAAATAATTATCCTTAAAGGAAATCCAAACACTACAATCTCCTCTTTCACTCACTACCTAATTAATAGTTTCCAGGTCACCCTGGCTTTCTGAGAACATCTGTTTGTTTTCACCATGTTCAAGCAAAGTCAATGCTGGCCCGAAATGGGAACATGAAAACACGTTTAATGTTTGCAGTCTCCCCTCTGCAGCCATATCTGCATGCGGGGGCCCTCAAACAAAAATGCGCATCCAAAGGCAGATGCGTGCTGCAAACCTGCAGCATGGGCAGCTCAGACAGCTGTCAGTCTCTGCAATCCCCACCTGCAGGTGCCTGCAGGAATATTTTTACAAACAAAACAAAACAAAACAAAGAAAAAACCATCTATAAATAAAGTCCAATTGTGTAAAAAGAGGCCCATCAGTTACCTTAATGTCCTCCTTGGCACCATCTGAGGAAGCTGCGTGATTTTTGGTTTCTACACATGTGAGTCTCAGGTCAGTGCATGAGCACAGTCAAAACAGGAAAGGTCCTTTTCTATTTATGGGAGGTTTGCACAAATCCAGCCCTACATCTCCTGCAGGACAGGGTGCGTGCATCTTGCTTTGCTTGGACTCTACTTGAGGCAGAGCATTGGGTGACCCTGAGTCTGCCACCTCTGCAGGAACACTGCTGGAACTGGGCATCCCAGCTGCCTCTGCAGGAAGCATGCGAAACGAGGAGGTGCACAGCAAGGAGGAGACACCAGAATGGGACAAAAGATATGCTGCTAACAGAGATGGAAAATCACACAGAGATGGACAATGGCCCATTCTGGGAGGTGTTCAAGAGCAGGTTGGATGGGGTCATGGGCAACCTGATCTGGTGCCTGGTTTAGAAGTCGACAACCCTGCATACAGCGAGGGGTTGGAAGTAGATGATCTTTGGGGTTTCTTCCAACCCAACTGTTCCGTGATTCTGTGACCCTGCTCCAGACAGCCAAAGCTTCAGCCAGGGCTGGTGAAACAAGAGGTCAGCCTATAAGGGATGAGCAAAAGACAGGATAGAAGATGAAGCCTGCAAGGGGAGTTTCTAAATGAGGAGCGACGGGTAATAAAATGAATGGTGGCAGGAGCAGACTGGATGACCGAGATCTGACTTCTGGCTTTCCCTACACCATGGGACAGAGCCCCAAACCCCTGGCCTGTCAGCACCTCCAGCACTCCCCAGCATGGCCGGGGCACACAGCACGGCTCTGCAGGTTGCAGCCCAGATCATTCCAGGGCTGCACGATCCCGAGTCATATGCCAGAAGGCAGCGTGCTGGCTGGACTGCTGGGCGATGACAGGAATTAAGCAATCATTCATTCGTCTTCGTTGTCAGAGTGTTGCTCCGCCCAAGAACACCAAGTTCTTGGGTGACAGCACTGGGAGGACCTTGGGTTGCTTCTCAATTGACGCCAGCTGTGAGAGCTGGCAGAGAGTAGAACCAGTTAGGTGATTTGTGCCCCCACAAGCCCACGCTCTCTGATACAGCGGTGCCAGTGCAGCATCCCAGCCCCATCCAGGACTGGTGCCCACCTGGGCTCCAGCATTCCCTGCAGGACTTTCCCCTGAGCAAAGACACGAGGCCAGCTGTATGGCTCCGCTCTTTCTTGCTCTCTCTCCATAGCTACCAATCCTTACCCATATTATGGCTGCAGACCTGGTGCTGCAAGGGTAATTCTGCTTAAGCCCTGTGGACCTGGGATGTGGTGTTACAATGGATGGGTGCATCCCAGGAGTAATTTCCAGGGGACTGCCCACAGGGCTAAACATTAGTTACTGTGGTTTTTATAAGTCGTTAGGCAAGCACGCAGCACAATCAGGATTTGTATTCCTAAGAATCACAGAATCATCCAGGTTGTTAAAGACCTCTGAGATCCCCAAGTCCAACCTCAACCCACTCCACCATGCCCACTGACCATGTTCCTCAGTGCCACATCTCCACGGTTCTGGTTCACCTCCAGGAATGGTGACTCCACCACCCCCTGGGCAGTCTGTGCCCAGCCACTCTTCTGGAGAAGAATTTGTTCCTAATATCCAACCCGAACCTCCACTGGTGCAGCTTAAGGCCATTATCTCTTGCCCTGTTGTGTTACCTGGGAGAAGAGGCTGATCCCCACCTCCCTACAGCCTCCCTTTAGGCAGATGTAGAGAGTGATAAGGTCTCTGCTGAGCCTCCTCCAGAGTGAACCATTCCATTTCATCTCTTTTATCCTCAACTTTTTTGCTTCAACTTTACTCTCAGTGCCTGGCTCCGATTTTTTTCTGCCCCACTGCTCAAGACATGGGAAAAATAAGCAGAGTGTCGCATGGAAGAGTAGCAGCGATGTTTGTTCTGCTCTCAGAGGAACTACATTTTATTGCCAAGCCCAAAGTGCAGTTCTGTTCACCAAGGACAGTTGGAATAACAGCCCAAGAGCCGCTGCCTTGGGTTGTGGGACAACACATGGGGAAGATGCGGTGACGGCGGCACAGCTTGGACATCAGCTAGCTACAAGGCCTGTACTCATTTTCCACAGCTTTTCTCAGGCATTGGATATTCACATTAACCCAGTAACATCCCCAAACCATTTAAACCATTTTCCTGGGCACTGAGGAGACCGTGGCTGAGCCTTCTGCTTTCAGTTCCAGACCAGAGCAAACATTCAGCATCAGTATCACGGAGCAAGAGCCCATCGGCCCAGCCATGCTGCCCCAACCACAGGGATCCTCTTCAACCACGATAAGTACTTTATCTTGGAAAACAGGGAAATGTAGATGCCTTCAGCTTATACTGTTGTCCTAATGTGCAACAAGTTGGCACGATCTGAATCAGGCTTTAAGAGCATCCAACCTATACACACTGAAATCGAGAGCACAGCAGCCATTGACCTCAATCAGCAGAGGAGCAGATCTTGTCTGGGGACAACTGCTCTTCAGAACAGGCACAAGGGAATGAGCATCCGGGAGATGTCAGTGCCACTTCCCAAGATCAAAGCCTTGATCTTGGGATTAATAAAATACTAATTCATTCCCATGATGAGAAACCGCGGCAGAGAAAGCACCCATGATGTGGAGATTAGCGCTGAGGCTTGCAACCATGCAAATAATACAATGATTCACTGCCTGATTCAAAGGGAGGGAGAAAGTTATATTTTCATTAGGGTTTTTTTTTTCCCCCTCAGCCAAGGAAAAATAAAGCAAAAATAAGCCTTTAAGTTCAGGTCAACCAAAGCGCATGACCAATCCCTTCGTTCTGGTTTGGTAGACAAGTTTTCCTTCTTGCAAAAAAAAAAAAAAAGAAAAAAAGATTAAAATGTAAGCAAGTTCCAGAATGAAGCGTTGCTTCAGAGTGGAAGAACAGGAATACCTAATTCTGAAAATGTTGAAACAAAACATACTGCCCTTTACCAAAAGATCAGCTACTGATGCCAATTCAGTAAATAGTTTCAGCCAACCCCAAAATTGCATTTCTCGGCAACTAAGCCATTCATCCTGAAAAAGGTTGCCCAGATCTCGTCAGGCTCCAAAACCAAAGTGCTCCACTACTTGAGCTAAGAGCAAAATCCCATCACCACAACCACGCTGATGACTTGGATCCTCTCCGAATGTTCCCAAACCATCACGTGGAAAGATATTTTTAAGAGTCATTTCAAACAATTTGTTGGTGTTAGGTTTTAGGAGGAAAGCAAGAGATGCGATGGCGTTTTGTTTCCTCTTCAGGACAAAAGGGGGTGTGGGAAACAGGAATTTTGACAGGCTTCCCCCATCAGGCATTTACGTGTAAGATGACACAGGTTCCAAAAAACACACGATCCCATTACCCAGCCGTTACTGTTTCTACATCATTCTCTGCCTTGCCAGCCCATTTCTGGGCTTTCACAATGGCAAGGATTGAGGGACCTTGTAGCAGCAGCTTCGCAGAAGCATATCCTAGTAGAGGTTAATGGCAGAACCACAGTCCCACTTGAGTTGGGTTCGTTACGGGGTTTTTAATACTGTTGACAGAAAAGCCCTTTCATCTTCTGGGAAAATAGCAAATGGGCTCTAATAAAAGAGCAGGCCTATGACCTTGCCAATTACAGACCTCCAAAGCAGGCGTCTCAGCTCCCTGTGCGTTGCAGCTTTTGCTCCATTCCCAGCATTGCTTCCGCTCCAGCAGAGCCCAAAAGCAGAGAAACCAATGCCCAAACTCCACTTCTTGCACAGCAACCAAAGAAATATGCCCATGCCCAACCAAGACCTGCTTCTGCGTGAAGGCAGCTCTTGAGAGACGACATGGGTATATCAGGATCAAGCCTGGACCCTTCGTTGGGAACAAGATCAAAAGTTCAAACCCAGCAGAAGCAGCACAACTCTGAGCTCACACCATTGGAAGCTGGACTTGATCTGAACAGACTCAGCAAGTTTTTTTGTGTGTGAAAATGCTTCCCAGAAGAAACACAAGGACAAACAAAACCAAAACAAAACTACACGCTAGAAAACTAAGGTGTTAAAAACCGATGTTTTCTCCAACCTCAGCCATCCTACGATTCTCTGAGCTCCCTCTCTCCTTCCCCACCCCGCCTTCTCCTCCCCAAGACTTTTCTACCCAGCATCAGCTTTCCCAGCAAACTGAGAACAGGGCTGAGCTTGGAACAAAAATAGCCATCATTTGATACCACATTCCCCAACAATGTGTTGTGGTAATCAGGATTAATCCAGCCCCAGCTCCTGGCAAACCTCCTCCTGGAAGGAGATGACCTCTCCGACGAGGTCAGCGCGAGATGGGAGTTCACTTGCTCCTCGAAACAGAAATGTAAAAAGACCAAAACATTTAGGGCCTTATTCTGTTCGTATTTACAACTGGCTGCATGCTGGGGAAATCCAGCTGATGGCCTTGGAGCTGCTCACGGTTTACATCACCAGCAGCACGAGAAGAGTTGGGCCATCCACTGTGCGTGCTTCGCAGAGCTGGCTCAGAGCCATAATGATCTGATCTCAATCTACATTTTCATTAGGCTTGTGGGTGGTTCAGAGAGAGGGTTTTATTGGGCTCAGAGACAATAGGGTGCAGCTGTGAAGTTTGCATCCGGATCTGAACTTGCAAAGAGTTCAAATCCGGGGTTTTGGGTCAGATCCATCTCGAGCATTAATTTTCTAGATATCAGAATACCACCCTTGGGACTTGCTAAAGCAAGGCCAATTCTGGCTTACAACGGTGTAACAGCATTGCCCTCCATGGAGTCTGTCCTGATTTACACTAGAGGGAGATTAAAATTCATGCCAGTGCAGCAGGGAGGCTCTGCTTTCTGCTTATTGCCACGATTTCTGTGGACACAATAACATCTGTTTGCTCCAAACCAGGAAAATATACTAACGCGCTTCCCATCCATTGGCTGTTATTGCCAGAAGGACTCTTAAGTGCGTTTTGAGCTACTATTTTTGTTTTGGGAAGATGTGCATGACTCCTCTGCTCTCACATCCAAATGGGCTTTTTCATCCTGCTCGCGCTGGCAGCCATTAATGCTGCATCTGTGCAGTGGCGTGAGCCGTGCTGCAGGGTGCTGGTAGGGCTGCGGGCTGCCACCCACGGCCTCGGTCCCTGCTGTGCCCCTCCTGCTGCTCTGCAGCTCCTCTTGGCTTTATCCAGAGCACCTCAGGTCTCTGGGAGTCCCCGCTTTACAGTTTCATGCTTTTGCAGAGGGTGTTGCAAATGTGTCACGTTCAGGGATTGAGAATGAGCAGGAAGGAAATGCAACGTAGAGCTCAGATAGAAGCTTGCTTTCATCACCTCCCAGTGGAGTTTTCTGGGATTCAGATGTTTAGCCCAGTGCAGGACTATTTTCTTTTTTTAACAGTGCTAGGTGCACATCTGCATCTTCCAACACAAGTACTTTTGTAAATCAGCAACATAACAAGTCTCAAACCTCTAATTCACCTTAGGAAATATTGGAGAGTTATTTGAGAGAGACTGAGCAGACAAACTGAGCCCATCCCACAGCCCTGCTGCAAACCCGACGCCCCGGCCGCAATGCCGTGCACCTCCCAGCTGCAGCCAGGCACTACCAATGGGGCCATCCAGGTCACAACACTGCCTCACTTGGGACAACTCCAGTATCTGCCAACTCAAAGGTCTATTTCCCATTAAAACATCACCTCCTCCTCTTAATACTGTATCTCCAGAACGTTTGCTTCAGATTCATACCCTTTGAGAGCAATGCCGATGGACAAACAGGGCATACAGCTGCAGGGAAAGGCCCAGTATGGCTGTGAACAGCCAGTTAAAGCATCAGGCTGCAGGCTCTTTGTATGGAAACATGAAAATTAGGTGAGCACAGCCTTTAAACACGGCAAAAATTCATCCTAGTACGAGATTCTTGGACACTCTAATGGCCTCATGGGTCTTCACCTTTGGCCAGGAGCAAAGGAAGGCTTGCTCCTGCATCTCAGTCACAACCAGGGGCTCTTCTACAGCTGCACAGATCTGATTCCGGTGGGAATTAACACATGCAAAAATTCCTGAGGATAGCCAGTCCGTCCCTCCTTACTGCAGGGAAAGCTTTTTTGGTTTTTAAATCCGTCAGCACACAGGTTCAGGAGGTGGGGAAGCAGCCGCACCGCTGCCTCTGAGCCACCAAGTGAGCAGGGACAACTGCCAGCCTGCACCTCCTCACCAAACTGATTACGCCTTTATGTCTTTTCTGTGAAAGTCTGATTTGTTTAAGGTGACGCCTGTTGGCAAGGATAGCGATGAGACTGCTCGAAGAAACCTTCTCAGAGGTGTGAACAGGAGAATTCAAAACGCTTCTGCACGCATCTAACAACAAAACCCACAGCCCTTCCAGCCATGAGGTCTCACAGAGGGCTGCAAACCCTAAATCCCACTGCAGGGCACCATGCCAGGACACGGAGCAAGGAATAGAGCTGGTCACAGCTGCTCCAGCACAGTCCCAGGTAGGCAGAAAGCGAGCGCACAGCTGGAGCTTGGCCAGCCCAGCATGGCCAACATCTGGCTTTGCTCTGTGCTTTGTTGGTGCTGTGCACGGGGATGCAGAGTGCCCACATCTTCCACTGCATTTATCTCCCCGCTGCAGCCCCTTGCTTTTTGCTGCTGTGTTTCGTTTAGTTTGTGCTGAAAAGCATCCTTTGATTAAACAGTCGTTCTTCTCTAACAACTGGGGATGTTTCTGATTGTATCAGATACAAAACCAGACCCCCGAGTCCAGCTCTATCCCTCTGACACAAAGCAGAAAGCCTTACACAGAACATTTCCTAAACCTTTAATGACTTTTTTGCTTTATTGCTTTTTTGGTTTTGGGGCCAACGCAAGGTCTTGGACACGGAGCTGGAAGCTCTGCCCAGAGCAATACCTGGCTCCTCCTGCCCACCCCCCTCACTGAGGCAGGTGCTGTTATAAAGCCTACCTATTTACACCTAGTTCAGTCCCCGACTCTCCAGCCTGGGTTACAAACTTTGAACTATTTTGCAACGTAGAACCACGCAGGCTCTGTTCTTTGCTCCATCGCTTGTGTTTTACTCTTAGCTCACCCTCAAATACTCCAGCTGACGCAGAACCTTTCTCCAGGATGGATGACAGGTGCAGAGTTGGGCAACCTTACAGTCTGGTTCGGAAATTCCAGCTGTAAAACTCATCAGTCTGGGGCACGCCGCTGTGCTTACCTGGAGGTGTTTTTCCAGGAGGAATGGTGAGCAGGAGGCACGGCAGTGCCGCGGCCCCAGCAGCAGCCAGCCCCGCCATCCCATCAACGTTCGACCTTCCAGCGCCGTCGCTAATTGTCTGCAGGCAAAGGGAAGCTCCGTCCAGTTAAGGAAGTTGGAAGGAGCAGAGAAAAGCTCAGGGAGTTCAGAAGGCTGCTGATGAGCGGATTATGTTACTGCGAGTTCTTAGACTTCCTTCCATAGGGACACTTACATATATTGAAGGCTGCACGGAAAAGGCACGCGCTTGTCAGACCGGCCAGCAGTTAGAGCATAGATCTGAAACTTCAGACAACGGGTAGAAGGGCAGATGCAAAGTCCCATACAGCATCACCGAACAGGGGCTAATAAATCTACCTTGGAGTTTCCAGGAACCCAGAGCATCTCAGTTGCACATTAGTGCTTTTCTTTCCAATGCACATTGTCAACACGATGACATAAGCGAGCGCATAATCCCAATACGTGCACCTCTTGTCCAGCTCTCCGCTCCACTTGACTCACCATAAACATGCAACTCCCACTCTTTTGACTTCCACTGTCATTAATCTTTCTTCTTGGGAAGCTTCAGCTATCAGTTTGCCCAAACCGAAGCAATGAGGTCATGCACGCGGGGCCGCTGGGGGATCTGACTCAGAGGGGCAGTGACTCAGCCGTGGGACACTTGTAGAGCTTCGGGACAGAGCTGACCAGGAGGGCGGTTTTAAGGCATCACTCAGATATTTCGGAGGATTTAGCACAGATGGGAAGACTCAAGAATAAAGTAGAGTGGCAAGACTGAATGCGACGTGCCCACATCAGCAAACACCAAGCTCTAGCTGTCTGCCAAACATACGTGTCCAACCCGCTGGTTTTATGCTTTTGTTGCCCTCTTTTTTTATGTTTTAATAAAAAATACATAATAAAAATAAGCTTTTTTACTGACATACATTAACTGTATTACATGCTTTATATGTTGCCCAAGACAATCCTCTTCACTCAGTGCGTCCCAATCAAGCCCAAACAATTGGGCTGGCTAGACACCCATACAAGTGGAGAGCTGAAAAGAGAAAGTCTCATCTTTGTGGCTCTCTTGGAAGACTTTGCTTTGTCTCCTACTCTCGTGCTTTGATGATATCCTGAAGCTAACATTAAGAGGAAACCTGGACCAGAAGAGAGCTTCCAGTACTGCTCTTTGGCAGAGCTATCTAGGAGCAGACACACAGTAAGGATGGTTTTATTTGGCAGCTTGCTTGGAGGAATATACATATATACACATATATTAAATATATATATATATATTTTAATACCTTTGGCAAATAAAGGATCATAAAAAGAAAAGTTGGTTGGCCTTCCTGACCGAGCAAAGAACATATTTTAGGTTAAAAAAAGACTCTCAGTTGAATAAGATGAAGCAAAAGAAAGTTTTATCTGCCTCTGAACCTGCCATGTGCACTGCTGGTGCCACAAATCAGGGTCAGAAAGAGCACTTCACTTATGGAAAGCAGCTGATCAGCAAAACAGAGGCCTGCCACACCTTTAGGGAAACATATTAGAGACTAATATCTTCTCGATTAGGTCCAAAAAACCATGTATTAATCTGCTCTCATGATCTGGAATGAATTGTATCCAGCATAAATCTCTAGGCTGACAATATATACGAGGCAAAAGAACAACCACATGTTTCACGTTGGAGTTGCTCTCTTTTTCCCGTCTCCCCTTCCCCTTTAATTGCTTGATGCTAATTCCAAACTCTGCAGACTTTGCTTTGCCCTCCAGCTCCTCACTTGCCTTGGGACTGTAGCAGCGCCTTGGCAATCAATGTGAATTTCTTCCATACTGAGAAGGAAAATGCCCGATGCAGGTCTTTGCACGAGAACTAGGACAACCACACGCTGCTGTAAAACGTCCACATTTTATGTGCCTGCCCAGAAAGCCTATTTCAGGCATGATAGGTGCATAAAATAAATTGCAGACTGTTAAAACGATGTCACTTCTGCATAAAACACTCATAAAGGTAATTGGCCTGTCCCTGACATCATGTAAATCACTCCAGAAGCGCTCCAAGAGTCCAGTGCTTGGCCAGAGCAACGCAGCGCAAGAAATAAAATTAGCTTGCAACGTGTCAAGGAAGTTAACGGACAAGATCCTACAGAAGTCACGATGGGATGTTTCAATGGGGCAAAGGGAGCGAGATAAGGCAGGATAACCCATCCAACCTTCACTTTTTGGGGATGTGACGCTCAGACCCAAGGCTACAAGCAACGAAAGCTCATTCAATTTCTGCAAGAGCAGGGTTGGTTCTGGCCCAAGGCACAGCGAGTTACTGGAACGCATCCACCGATGCAACTGGGCTTCACACCAGGTGCTATGCAGATCTGGAAACATACTTAGATTCCTATTCTTAGGCATCCATGTGCTTTCTGGCATCCTGCGAGGGGCCTACCTGCATTTTTTGGAGCTGCAGTACTTCAGGAATCTAGATCTAGACCTCGAAATTCATAACGAAATTATTAGCACAAAGCCCTAATGCTGTTTTGCACATGTTCCCAAATCATTTCATTGAACGCTATGTTTCACACACCAGATTTACCTCCCCAAAAATAACCACAAGCAAAAACGCATTTGCTAACTGAACACTGCACTTAGCTGTGGTGGTGCTGCAAACTTTCAGCACTTTCAGATTTCAACACCGACTGGAAATTGCATGCGAATGACACCAAAATTTGCCTTTCCAGCAGCATTTGCAAGGTGTTGTGCATTCTGTCAGGCAACCCACGTTTCCGTCCATGGGCAGTCACACGGCAGGGACAGGTGAAGCAGTGCTGTTTATTACTATTTCCACGTCATAAATTAAATGCATGCAATGTTTTACGGCGTGTAAAACACTACCTGAACCACAAAAATCTCTACCTTGGGGGCCTTAAATATTAAATGCATGCTTAGGTACAGCTGCTGGTGAGACAGAGAGGGGCAGAGGTGCTCTCATTAAGTTAAGGCAGAGCTGGAAAGCAAACTGAAGCGGGCAGTTGTGCCTGATCCTGAAGGCAGATCTAGAGTAGATCAGCTTCACACTAAACATAGAATCATTAGGGTTGGGAAAGACCTCTAAGGTCACCTAGTCCAACCATCCACCTACCACCAGTACTGCCCAGTAAACCATACTCCTGAGTATGGGTTAGTAACAGAAGAGAACATGGGCAGAAGGAGAGCCTGTTGGCCGACATTACAGTCTCACCTCCTTTTCAAGAAGCAGGATCTCAAAACATTACCTTTGACCACCCAGTGGAGAAACTGAGACACGGTCTGGATACGCAACTTGCTCAGTGCTCAGCAGCCCCAAAAGGGCAGAGGTGGCTGCAAGGGAACCAAAGTCACAGCCAGGTCCTCCAGCCACAAAGCACACAGACACAAGATTAATAGAACAGGAGACCAGCTGGAAGGAAAAATGCCTAGGTAAGGGAGATGTCTGAGGGCTCCGAGCTCTCCTGTGGATGTCTGTACATCCAAGGACAAAATCTCTGCCAGCTGAGTCCTATTTATTCGCAACTTGTCAAAACGATGCAGTCAGAAAGTACTGTTGTTTTGGCATCTTGAACCACGTTTCACCATCAAATTCCATGGGAAGATTAAGTTACTTTAAAAAATCTTGAATGTTCTCATCTCTTCCTTTTTGTTTTTCTTAAATAGAAGTTGTACGAAAATGATAAGGCCAGACAGCCTTTCAGAGCTTCCCCAGCTGCTCTCACTGAAGTGCATATAACTCAGCAGCCCCTCTCCTGGTCTTCTTCCCAAGGGGAAACCCTATGAAGCAGCACTGCCTTCCTCAGGTGTGGTGAAGAAGCCTTTACAAACCTCACTGTTAAAGTCAGGACATTCCCACGTGGTGTGGATGGCTGTAGGATTAGGCAGTTTAATATTCGGTGTATGATTTGCATGTTTTTAATACCTCTCCACCCAAGCCTCCAAACCAACACAAAAACGAGAAATTTTCTCAGTCGGTGAGAAATGGGCTCGAGAGAGAGCCTCTAATCTTCGCTTCAAAAAAGAATCATGGAATCATTCAGGTTGGAAATCTGATCATCGACTCCAACCATCAACCCATTAACCCAATGGCAGAATGTTAATGCCAGCATAGGATGGAAGTGTCCCTCCTGCCCTTCCTTCCCACCACGAAGCCCCACCGTGCACCCAAACTCCAAATTGCTTTTCAAACCTCCTGATGCCTCTTGCTTCCACAGTACTTCAAAGAGCAGTGGAGCACGTCCACACTCTGCAGTGTTGTGATGGGAGAAGAGATCTAAGCTACTTCTGGAACCAAGCCACCTGATGGGCTTTTAGCATCTAGCCTAGCATCTGCATCCAGCACAGCCCACAGCACACAACAAAGTACTGAGAGCTTGATGCCCATGCAATGCAGGCGTGCCCCATGCTCCCTTCCAGCTACATCTCTTAATTTTATGCATATTTATTAATATATGGTTGATAACATCATGGAAAACCCAACTGATAAGTTAGAGAGAGGTTTCAATGCCCAAGAATGATCAAAGCAGTGATAGCCAGAATCCACACCCTATCTGTGGCTTTTCAAGTTGACTTCAGTTAATTCCTAAAGATGTTCCTGGGAACCAGTTCTACCCAGGGTCAGACACGCACCCAGTGAAATGAACTGTGCCCAAGCCATCATGCTAAGCAGCAAAATAAAAAATAAATCTCTACCCTAGTCAACAGAGCTTCAAATCCAATTAAAAACTCCATCAGCCTGCAGATGTGACCTGAAGTGGCAAATCTGGCAATGCTCCTGTTCTCAGAACAAAGCACCATGAGGAGTGCTGTTGTTGGGAATTCTGCCACTGGGAAAAAAAAAAAAAAGAAAAACAAGAAAGAGAACAAACACTTAAATCTTTGTCATCTTCCTGTCTGTTAGAATTGAGATTCTGTTGTTTGCACAAGCTTCTGGCACAGACCCAGCTCTCCGCAGCATAAATACAGCCACAGAACATCAGGCTTTTCAGAAGCTGTTCCTTCCGAGTGTGTTAATGTGGCTTTTCAGGCAGTGTGAGATGGAGAAAGCCTACTGTCAAGGCATCCTATGTCAGTCTGCTTTACATAAAGCAGCACGAAGCAGCAGCCAAGCTGTCTCAATTTCTGACTCCGACTTCAACGTTCACCAGTCTCACTGGAAGCCCATCTCCTGACAACAGGGTTGTTGAAATTAGAGATGCTCAGGTCTTTCTAAGGAGGTTTGCAGACAGATTCCCAAAGCTCGCCTTGCAGCTGCCCCCGAGGTTTGCCTGGCTGCTCTCCCAAGCACTGCATGCATCTGGGCTATCACCAGCTTCATTAACATTTCCAAGGGAGATGGGTCTAAACCAGAGGATCGGATCCAAATATCCTCAAAGTGGATGTGAAATCCAAACCAAATAACTCAAGTTCCATATTTGTCCATCTCTCCTCTTACAGGAGGAAACTCCACCTACCAACACCTCCAAAACTGGAAGTACTTTAACATCTAGATCCGTCTGCTGCAGACATCAGCATATCCAAGCCAAAGCGTTAGAGATTTCACTTCAGAAGGAAATTAGCCACGTAGCAAAGGATCTGGATGAGGACCAGGAGACCAGAGTCAGTTCCATACAGCTGTCCAGGGTTAATCTCCATCAATTTGCAAACAGTGCATGCCCACATCAAGCCCAATTTGTGAGCAAAGATATTTTTACAAAGCAAACAGTCCAAACTCAACAACCAGCAAGAGGGAAAACACACAGACCCATACTTCAGATCTGCTTGACATGGGCCACGAAGCAAACTGAGATTTGGAAGCCTGACAACTTTTTGTCATGGGGGCACATTCAGTTTTGGATTTGGAGTCAACAACTTTGGCTGATCCATAAATCCCATCCAAAACTGAGAGCACAATAGGTTGACATCTGAGTAAGCTCTCTATAATCAAAGTAGAAGATGCTCATCCAAGGCAAGCAGTCTATGAAGATTGGTCTGTCAGTGCTTTTCAAGGCTTCCCAATAAGCAAGATTAGCAGTTTTGCAGCTGTTAAGCTTGCAACAAAAGGATTTTTCCCATTAGTACTGCCAAATGTTTCAGCTTGCAGAACAGGAGTTGAAAAGCAGCAGCCAGGTTACACCTGCAAACACGTAACTGAGTAATGAGCACACATAACTCTCCTCCATCAGCATCCACGTGTCTGCCCGAGGTCTGTTTGAGATGATTATCATAAAGGCATCATGCTGGCAATGCGTTATCAACCACCATCTATTCTAGACCCTCTTCAGTTTAATCATTATATAAACACTCACATATATATATATGATTTATTTTAGGTTTGAGCCAGACACAGCAGAGCACAGAAGTGGAGCTCCGCCTGGTTTGCTCAGTGATGCAGCCCTGAAAAGCCAATTAAAGGGAAAGCAAAGCATGTTTGCAGCCGCACAGACTCAGGTTAATAACACACCTTTCACCTTCAGTCATCTAGCCAAGACTCGTGGAAACATCACTAAACTTGTGCCCACTGCTATCCATCACAGCTACACCTACACAACCCTTCTGCAACCATTGGGGTATGAAAGGATCCAGAAAGTTCCTGAAGCTGGAGATGTTGCACAAGGTGCTTCTCAGAGTGGTCAGGCATTGGCACAGGCTGCCCAGGGAGTGATGGAGTCAATGCCCCTGGAGGTGTCCTAGGACCATGGAGATGTGGCACTTGGGGACGTGGTTACGGGCACGGCGAGACGGTTCCAACCCAACGTCAAGTCATGAAGCTCCCATAAATAATTCCATAGGGGAAAAAAAAAAAATCCACAAAAAAAAAGTTCTCGAAGATATTGAGCTCTTCCATTGTTGTACGTGCAGCAGAGATCAAATTTATGTTCTCCTTGAAACTATTAATACAAGCAGCAAAACCAACAGAGGAATCCAGCATCCTCACAGCATCTTAAAAACCCAGAAATATTTATGATCAGGCACTGGGCCTCTTAATATCTGAAAGAAGTATTTCAGACACTGACTGGAGAATGCTCTTTACAAGCTCTGCTTGCTTCCCACTGGGAATTCAGCGCCTGAACCAGGAACAAATTTTAAAATTACATAATAATTCATAAAAGAAAAATATGGCACAAATACTGCGCTTGTACAGAAAAATCATAGTTTTAATTAAAAGAAAAACATATAGAGGTCTTATCAGGGTTTCTGGCAAGAAAGAGTCGATGCGTTCAGTATTATACAGCCACAAAATACCGCAATTTTTTTTAACTTCAATTTATCTGCCCTGAGATGCATTTCATAAGCAGAGAGTTACTGGAAAGTTCATACTCTGCGTTTGCTTAAAAAAATAAGATGGATAACCCTATCCACTAAGTATCTTTTAATTGCATCAATCCAAGCCCATCCCCACGAGATCGCTATCCTGAGTTACCCTATGGAGGTGAGTAGGGGCCATCTGTCCCTTCCCTCCCAGCAGGAATTCAGCCCATTCCGTGCAGAGCTCAGCTTGCTCTCCTGCCTTTGGCATTTGCACATTGTCACCTTCACCCACTTTTGGTTTGCACAGGTTGCAATTCCAGCTCATTTCTTTTGGAACCAAACTCAGCGACTCAAACACAGCGCAGTCCAATGCATCTTCTGCCTGCTTTTGGAGGAAGTTGTATGACCTTTTCACTTCTTTGGCTTTCTGCATGGGTCCCACCCAAAAGTGGGAAATCACGGAATGGCCTGGGTTGAAAAGAACCACAATGCTCATCTAGTTTCAACCCCCTGCTATGCGCAGGGTCGCAAATGACCTGAGCTGCCTCAGAGCACCAACTTGGGATTGGTCAGCTCAATTCAGACCATTTTTCTGTTTTTGGGAAAATTCTGTGTACAGCCTGGGCACTGATGAAAGTGATCAGAGCTCTCTGGAGCATGCCAAGGAGGACAAAGAAGCTGTGAAGGGGCTGGAGCACAAGTTTTATGGGGAGCTGCTGAGAGAATGGGGTGGTTCAGTCTGGGCAAGAGGAGGCTCAGGGCAGACCTCATGGCTGTCTACGACTTCTGAAAGGAGGTTGTGGCGAGGTGAGGGTTGGCCTCTTGTCCCAAATAACAGTGATAGGATGAGAGGTGATGGCCTCACATTGTGCCAGAGGAGGGTCAGATTGGATATTACGAGAAATTTCTCCTAAAGAGCAGTGATGCATCAGCATAGGCTGCACAGGGAGATG
>JAOWBP010004096.1:15224544-15239996 GCA_028571105.1 Tragopan temminckii | reverse complement strand
AGTCTGGGGGGGAGGGAGGGAGGGTGGACAAGCCTACACCCAAACCAGAACCAAACCAGACCCATCTCCCCAGACTCACATTGCTGCCCCATCGCTTCCCCTCCTGCCCAAACCCTGGGCACGTAACCAGGGATTTCCCACTGCTGGACTCCATCTCATTCTGTTCATCCCTACAACTCTGTGGGCTACAACTGGATCGAGCTCACTCTTTTCTGGTCGAATTACAAAGTTTCTCTCCCTTTTACATTTCTTCATGCTATTCCTGTCACATTCAGCCAGCACATGCAGCAGCACTGACCGTGGCTGTATTCCGGTTTCTGCACCCACCTGCAGAGACAGGCGTGAGCACAAGGATTAATCCAACACTTCTCAACACCTGGGGTCCTCCCTGGGGGGAGCACTTTCTGCCTAACACCCACCTGCATGCCCCATCCCTGGGCTGCTTATCCAAATGGGAGCTGCCAGCTGAGAGCCCATCCCTGCCACGTCCCGCCGGTTGGCTCACAATGCACACCCAACAGATGCGACACTGCACAGAAATATCTACTTATGTACAAGAGCACAGCTGTCAAAGCGTGCACAGCTTCTTGAATAAGCGCATGCACTTTGCTGTGAAAAATTAGCCCTTGGAAATCCCTGGCTGTGGGGAATGATGCTGGACACAGAGCCCTTTCTCTGACATGAAATATTCCACTAGCCGGCGCACTGCGCTCCTGCGGACAGGATGTGGTCAGCATATCTTCCCCTCTCTTCCTCGTCTGAGGAGCTGGCTGCGTGCTCTGGCTTTCATTGCAACACCTTCGTTACCCCAACGGCCTTTCCCAGACGCTTCCTTATGTCACAGCTCAGCCCACGGGACGCTAACACGATGGAACGGTTCGTAAAGGTCAGCGCCACTTGGGGATGCTCTGGGATGTCTGGATTCCTTCAGGATTCCCCTCGCTCCAACGAGGTTGGAATGAGGGAAGGGGGGCAGCAAGGCTCCAGGTGCAGCCCACCCCAACCCCCACCCACCTCCCCTATGGGCGTCTGTTCAAACCCTGCACACACCATAGGGGCAAGCAGGTGGTCATGAGACGTGGAGCTGCTGTCAGGAATTTTCTCCGCCGTGGTTTGAGGTTATGTATTTCATTATTTTCTTCAATCTCCCTTTTCTTTTCTTGAAAATAATCGGTTTGCTCAGATTCTTGTGGCGAAAAGCTTCCAGTAAGTTCCAGTGTGGAATCTAGGCAGAGGGACAGATTATCTGCCTGCAGTAGGACACCTCACTTAGAGCAGCCTAATAACATAAAAATGATATATTTTAAGTCCTGCTCCCTCAATAATACCTTTTAATGTACTCAACTTATTTTAACATTATAAATAAAAGTGCTGGCACACAGCGAGGTTTCTTTTGGAAGGGGGAACGATGCGCTCTCCAGCTCCATATCTTCTCTGAGCTCCGGTTGCCAACCTCAGCACTGGAAATCCAACTTACTTTAATAAGCAAAATATTCCATTTTCCATGTATTGTTGCTCTTCAGAATGGATCCAGTTCCTGGGAGTGACGATGAAAGGCTGCAGATTTCTTCAGAGCAAGAGGTGAACCTCATCTAAACCACATTACAGCCCATTGCTACGGGGCTCTGGCCATCTCTTGGGCAGTCTTCTCCTGGAGGAGCAGCTCCGATCTGCCGTGATGGTCTCATCTCCATCAGCAGCTGTTGAAGGTTTGGTCACTCCTTCCACATTGGTTTCTGCCCCACAAAAGCCAAAAGATAATTTCAAGCCCAAATCATCCTGTTGCTTGGAGTCCCAAAACACTGGAAAACTGGAAACGCAAGCCCAAAACTTGGTACCTTGAGCTCATCTTTTAACGTGGGAGGTTGAAAACAGCCCTGAAAAGATACTATCAGTGGTGTTTTCCAGAGCTTCGTGAACAAAACTTTCTCTACTTTTTGTTTTTAATAATTCCAGTGAAAATTGGAAGCTCTGGGGGAATTTTTCCACAAGTACTAACACATTGCCTACATCCCCTTGGATGCAGGTCTGTTACTGCAGGGATGGCTCATGTGGTGCTGACAGTGCTAAGCACCTCGTTCTCCAGGAAAGAAGAGCTGGGAGCCTTTTGCTGGAGGGAAGGGGAAAAAAAAAAAAAAAAAGAAAGAAAGAAGGAAACTTGGCAACTTTGAACTGATTGGGGGGAACGAGGCCGTATCGCTAGCACCCGTATTCACAGATGGCCGAGAATACAAATACCTACTCATAATATGGCTCCAGATGTACCAGAAACTCACTATTGCCTTCAGGCATTCTGGAGGCAGGTTGGCTCCCCGGATAAATCACTCTGTTGCTTCTAATGACTTCATTGCAAAGAAGGGTGGCCACTGGGCTTGGGGGGTTGCTGGCAGCCGCGCCGAGCTGCTCTCCAATGTTCCCTGGCTCAATCATCTCCCCAAGCCCCGTAATCTCCAGTCGTGCACAGAGCTCATCTCGCTGCTCCACGGAGATTCCCCAGGCACCGACTTCCATACGATAGGTTTTTCTTTTGCCAAAAAAACACTGAACAACATTGACCTCCACATTCTGGCATCACCGCTTCTCATGGAACACGCGTCTACTTTCACATCCAACTAGGATAACTGAGGCTGTTTTTGTTGTAATTCTGATACAGCTGCATGACTGAAGAGTCATAGATGGAGCTGTTATGGAGTAATTGACCTGGTCTGCTGCTCCCCAGAACGATGATCGCAAGCAGACCAGCTGAAGGGTGGGTGTGGAACTGGCGTTGCTAAACCAAGGGGTCCCCACCCCATCAACTTCTTCTTCCCCCACGGGCTCTGCATTAATAAAAAAGGGTGTGCCGATATTACGCCAACAAACCAGAGCGGGATTTCAGTTGCATAAAGCGGGTGAGCAAGTGCTTGGGGCCTGGGAATGGCAATGGAAAGATACCCTGGGATAATGCTCTCCTAGCATCTGCACAGCAACGCCAGTTCAAACCAGGCAGTCCAGGTGTGTCCATTTGCACCATACCTTATTCTAATACTCACGGCCTTGCTTTCTCCAAGTGGGCTTCATTACCCAAAGGTCCTACACAGCTCAGACTCCAAGAAACGCGCCGAGTACCCATCACGGAGGGAGCTGAGTTCATGATTAGCATTCCTTGGTGGGACCATAATACAAAAGCTACTCGTGATTTGTAGTGTCCACCCCTGGAGCTGAAAGCAGAGACTGCTGGAACGGTCTCAGTGCAGCCGTCTGAACGGGTGCAGCTGCAAACCCCTATAAACTTCCCAGCCGCGCCGGTGACAGCCAGTTGCTCTGCTGAAGTTGGATTGGAGCAGAGGTCCAGCACTTCGAAGAAGGTAAGGTCTGTCTCAAAACATTCGTATTTTGAGACATGGCTTCATTCCAGGTCAGGAAAAAACAAGCTGAGAATTTTGAGCTTTTTGCAAAGAGGCAACAAAGTCGTGGGGAAAGAAATCCTTCACCTCGAGTCAACCAAAACGTTCTGTTGCACTTCACGCACTACATACGTGCTCACACCTATAAGAGTTGGGTACAAACTTTCAAGATGAAACAAAGGTAGCGTACTATGAGAAAAACATTACGACATCTTCTTTGCAAAGTACATCTCCAAATGAGAAGTCTCCCCTCATTTTTAAGACCTTCTTCCCTCACAGACAGACAACAGCAGATTCAACTTCCCAAATCACATGGAGGCTGAGTTACAACTGCTCTACCTCAGCCAGCCCTCCACGCTAACAAATACATCCTGATCCTATCAATCCTTGCAAGGCTTCTGGAATGGCTTTTGTTTATAGAGGCGAGACCTACAGCAGGACACTCCAAATATCTCACACTCTGCTATGCTGCAGTGCCTTCTTGACTGGCATGTTCAAAGACACTCGGAATAGATATGACAAGGGTCAGAGCTCACAAACCTTCTCCTGTCGGGGAATACACATGCAAAGCCAGTGTGATAAAAGGAAGGCAGGATGGTGAAAAGATGACAGTGTCATGAAAGGCATTGGCATCATCCAGCAACAGGAAAGCCTCACTGTGGGAACTTTATCCTGTTTCTACAGCTTTTGAATTTAACACTTCACTGAAGTCACTGTGCAGAAACACCAAGCTCTACAAAAATGAGGGAAGGGGAACGTCACTGGCTGCATTTCACCAACAGCAGTTTTACAACAGTTTCCTCTCCGTGCCCTTTCTTACGTTTGTGCCACACTCACCATCCAAGGAGCTCCCAGGTGAATGTGACAACACAAAACTGTTATTGTCCTCCTTTGCAGAACCACAACTGAGAGGGCAGTGGTATTACTGACCTCCAGGGGGACACATCTACACTCTGTTCTTCTTTCCCTCCATCATCTTACCCACGAATTTCAATTCCAGATCAGGCTCCCCATGCAAAACTTCTCCCAGCTTCAAGACCATGAAACCCAACTCCGTTTCTTAAGTCAGTGATATGGCAATAGTGCAACTTGGTTTGGGGCAAAAATAAAACCTCTGAGGAAAAATCAGAGAGTATTAAATTAATGGAGACTTGAGACAGATGAACATCTACACGCAAGTCAGACTAGATGACTTTTGTGGTCTTTTCCAACCTTAACAATTCCACAACCCTAAGTCATGTTGCTGTTTTGTTTTTTTCCTCACGGAGCATTCCAGGTCTTGAGAAGCTCAAATGGGCAAGGTAGAGCTTCCTCATTTAGCACAGCTCCTTGGAAATAACAACAGCAAATAGCAGTTACAGGCAATGTTAGTGAGTAGATGGTCTATAGCAGGCTGCTGCCTTCCCACTAGGGCAGGAAAGTGCCCATGGTTGGGGCAGGACAGCACGGCCCTGCCTACACATCAGCTTTAACCAAATGAGTTTCTAGGCTGGCAGAAAGAAGATGAGAACAAACCTGCCTAAATCCAATGGCAATAACAGAGAGAAGCGGGGCAGGCATCACATTTGGAGAATCACAATTCAATGGCTTACTTCACACGGTGTGGAAAAAAGAAAACCCTAGTAATGATCTCGGAGCCCAAAATTTGATGAATTTATGAACCATCCACATCACAGCAGGTTGGAAGCCCTGACTTCAGGAACGATCAGCACCAGGGAAAATTCACCCTCCCCGGAATGTGCCCCAGCTTGGAGATCAGCATCACCAGGGACCTCTTCCTTGGCTTAGCAGAGAAGAGAAGAGATAAGGAAAGATTTGCTCACGTGCATACTTTTGAGAGGTCTCAGTGTGTTCAAACTTGGCTATACTTCGGCACTTAAATACACTCCAGACCTGGATGGCTCAAAGGGACAGCATTGTTTGAAATCTCCAGACCTCCAGGAAATAAATGGAAAAGTTTTCTACTTAGCATACAACAGGGGTCAAGAGCAGAGCGTGTGTACAGCGCGTGAGCGCTGAGATGTACATTTAGGAAAACAGACTCGTGCATCTACGTTGGAGGGGTCGTGGCCTGCTTAATCACTGGAGGACCATCTCCTCCACCCCAGCACATAGCAGGGAGGGAAAATGGGGGGACTGCTACGCTACACATGTGGTCCAGGAAAACCCAAGTCATACAGCCGCCCTTTCCAATGCAAGATGATGGATGTGAAGCAATGCATGAAGCCAGCACAGGCTACATCCCTCCTCGCAGTGAAGGGGAAAGGGAGAAGTGGACTGACTCAGATTTGCAGTCTGCTCTGCCATCTGCTCCTGGAACAGCAGACTTGTATAGCAGCCATTACGCAGGGCTTGTGGAAAAGCTACAGTCTGATGCCAATCCTTGTTGGTTGGAGTTTTGGGACTATATTTAGTCCTTTTGGAGAGCAAAGGGGTGTTATTGGTTGTTACTAGCACAAAAACATGTGATACAGTCAGTAACGGCATTTGATTCCACTGGACCACAGCATCATGTGATGCCTTCTAACATCCACACTCCACATTTCTGACCTCCCAAGCAATTTTTAGCATTATTTTTTTTCTTATTCCTTGCATGATACATAAAACACCGACCAAAGAGAGATTTGCTGCGTACTGAAATTTAGATTCACCATGCCCCATGCAGATCAGAGCAAAACAGCTTGGGGTTGGGAAATACAATCCACTACTCGATGGGGTTTAACCCATAAATCTATGGTTTCACTGGCACAGCTGCTATGTTGTAACATCAGACTAGACATCAATAAGGAAAGAGTTTGCTGGCACTGCGGAAGCCTATCATGTGGCTCAGCTAATTAAAAACTGACCTCGTCCACAATCATTAAAATGTTGTAATCACATGCCTGCAAGAGATTAGATGTAGAAACAGACCTCCCCGTGCTCCCATGGATCGGCAGATGAATGAGTCTAGCTGAAGGGCCTGATGCTCAACCTCTTTTCTGAGCACAAGCTCTGCATTTGTCAGGGATGAGGACCCGGAATTTGGCTGCTTGCTGCTTCCTCTCTCTCCAAGCTTTTGCCAGGCATGGAGGAGTCGCATCGACTTCTTCCTGTTTCACCAAACGCTTTTTACTTGAGCTGGGTTGCAGCCAGGGTGCCAGGGCTAATATATCTTAAGCAGTGCTGGAGAGGTGATTTAGGTGGGGGTGATACCATCAGCTATCAGGGGACAGATTCCAGCCCTGGCACTCAATCCTTGACAGGTACACGAAGACAGAGAAATTGATTTTCAATTCTCTTGAAACTTTGTACTCCCTCTTACGTTAATCTCTGGAGTAGGCACGCTCAGCAGAATGGGAAAAGTTAATTAAGGGCAGATGAAAGATGATGGAAGCAGAAGAATGGATAAGAGGGGACAGATAAGAGACAGTATGTTCCATGGAGGATGGCAAGAAGGTGCATCACGAGCTCACATACGGGATTTTGCAATCCTGGTGCTTGAAATCCTGGTTTACAGACTCCTCAAAGGTAAAAATAGCTTTTCCTGAAGCTGCTAGAAGTGCCACAGCATTACTGCCATGCCTCTTGGCTTCGCCTACACACTGAGCATCTGTCCCCGTTCAGAAAGGGAAGAGGCCAGAAATTCCTCAAAACTGGGGGAAAGCAAAGGAAAACAAAGCAACAAGAAATCACGCTCTAACACAATGTTAACAGCCTATTCACCTAGCTGGCTAATAACTAGAAACACAGAGTTTCATAAATCCCTTGGTTCTTCACAGATTCATTAGATTCTTATGTTGGAATATCTGTACTCCTATATAGTTAGATGCTTGGTCATTCTTTTCAAACTCAGGTCCAAGGAGCAACATGCAGAGCCCATCATCCCACTGGGATTCTGCCCTTGGACAATCTGGTTTGCTGGTTTAACTGGCATGTCACTTGTTGTGCATTCTGAGAAATAACATCCAGCTCTTCTTCCCTCCTTGCTTCATACCTCTATTGATGATTTTAAAATCCATTCTGGGGGAAACTGCTCCAAAATGTTTAAATTCATCCCGCCTCTGGATTCCTCCTTATTTTGCTACATCACTTATGAGATGAACTTACTAGAATGGAGGACCATATTTCAGGCAAAGGCATTCAGCCGATTTATATAATGGCGAGATATTTTCCATGTGTTTTGTATGCCTCTTAACACTTCTGTTTGCTTTTTTTGACCACTGTTGTGTACCGAGCCAAAGGCTACACTGAGCAACCACAAAGAAGTTTAAGTACTTCTTCCCGATTAATATAATAAACTTAGAGGAGAAAAATTGTGGAAGCAGCTCCAATTATTCCCTCTGCTGTGGCTTACTTGGCATTTGTCAGTACAGAATTCATCTCTCGTTAGCTTATTTCAGCTTCCTCCTTAGCACCCAAACAGCACTTGCTTCCAATGCCACGTTGAAGCTGGAAGTACTCCAGCACAGAGACCAGACAGCCAAAGGCTACTGCATGTCCCATCCTGCTGGGGATGGGGGCAAGAAGGGAATGACCCCCTTAAAAGCAGTGCAAACTGAAATACAGCACAGTTATCCAGTATTTGCTGGGTGCAAAAGAGGAGTAAGCTCCAAGGGAAGGAGACTGCATGCACCCAGTACCTTCATCTCACTGGTTGCTTAAATGCAAAGCACTACAAGCCAGCACGTTAACCAGCAATGCATTGCAAAGGGAGATATACAGCCATCATTTTGAACCTGTGCATTCCACTTAAAGAGGAGCTCAAGGTCTTCCAAGTGTTTCCATAAAATCCAAAATGCTGACAATGTTTAAGTGGCTAATGGGAAATCCAGGCTCAAACCAGACACAAAGGAGTCAGCCTTCAGGAAGCCTACAAACAGGAGGGAGTCGGCTCTTTACAAGGGTAGATAATGGCAGGACAAGGGGAAATGGTTTCGAGTTGAAGGAAGAAAGATTTAGGTTGGGTGTCAGGGGGAAGTTCTTTACTGTGGGAGTGGCGAGGTGCTGAACAGCTGCCCAGAGAGGCTGTGGATGCCCCGTCTGTCCCTGGAGGTGTTCAAGGCCAGGTTGGATGGGGCCCTGGGCAGCCTGGGCTGGTATTTAATACGGAGGTTGGTGGCCCTGCCTGCAGCAGGAGCATCGGAGCTTCGTGAACCTTGAGGTCCCTTCCAACCCAAGCCATCCTGTGATACTATAAAGCCAGGGCACTCCAGGACAGAAAACAATCCTCAGTGGTTCACACAGAGGAGAATACAGAAAAGCAGAAAATGGGCATGCACATGTTGTGCAACAACGTAGATTTCTTCAAAATTGTCTTAATGAAGACTTATCTTCCAATCTATGAGCTACAGCACTGAAACATCCTCTCCGATTGCAGCCAGAAGCGCACTGATTTCTTAACAGATGTTGATAATTATTTAGAATTAGTATTTAACTAAACTCAGGCATACGATGTCCTCTGCAGCCTGGTTTAGCAAAAAAGCTATTTGACTTGGGATGTGTCTCATAGGGTTCTTTCTTCTGTTGCTGTACAACAGAGAAGTTTGTCTTGGTAATTGCAATTACCTGAAATTAGGATCATCTCTACAGGAGGATGCAATCGCCAGGGCTGCTTCATCCAAACTAAACTCTATGGCTAGACCACTTATATTTAGACATACCAATTAATACTGTGCTTTTGTTTTGCTCTCTGTAGCCCATTAAAGGCTGCAGTTCTGGGTTCAGCGCCAACCTGAATGACTTTATTTCTTGGAAGGACGCACACTGACTGGCACAAAATCAGTATTTACCCTGGATCACAAACACTCTATGTCAGGATTTCAATGTGTCACTCCCTGGGAGTTCACAAATACCCCAGATCTTCTACTGAAGGAAGTGTCACCAGCGTGCCAGGATGCTGCTTTCTGCTCCATCATATGCCACTCACAAGTGGAAATACTGCATCTTGCAATGGGGAAACGTGATTAGGAGGGCAGCGCCTCCTATTTCACTCTTGTGTTATTTCTACTCACATCTCCCTGGATGGACTCCATCGCACACCATCCTTCCCTCTCATAGCCCCAAATCTAACCTGCAGTTCTTCTGTTCCCCATCCAGCCCAATTCTCTCTCCTGGCAAGAGAGCTTCCTTCTCTACATCTCTTCCAATATCAAATGGAATTTTACATGTCTTCACCTGACCAGCTAGTCACGCAGTCCTTTCCTTGCCAGAAAGCTCCTTTCAAGCCTCACCCAAGCAAAGCTTTTTCATTGCCCTTCTACGCTATTTCCTTGCGCCATGCAAAGAACACACTACAGAAAGATCACTTAGCATTCTTGCACAATTTTCTATTATAGAATGTAGTTCTTCCATCATTCTGAAAAGCAGAAAAGCTCTTAAATAGAAAGACCAGCTCCCAGAGGGCCGCTGGATTTACTGAGCATTGACAGTGCTCGTACAACAGAAGAGAAAGAGGAGCTCCTTCTCTGAAATGCACATGATCTAAACTAGAGATGACAGGATTACGGCTGTGTTAAGCAGCGATCTGGCACTGCACAGCCCCCAGAAGATGACATGTTCCCAACCCTTACAGGCCAAATAGATGTACAGTATAAAACAAGCTCCAAATGAAATGTTTCTTGGAGAATTATATATATATATTTTTCCCCCCTTAAATATTTCGGCTCCAATTCAGCCTGTTATTTCAGCATGAGACTGGTCTCTCTGGACACAAGGTTAGCCCCATGCCTCAACTGAGGAACGTGCTTCAGATGCACTGCTGAACTGTGACCCCATAGATGACGTTGGGTCAAAAAGCATGCTTACAGCAGGGGAGGCTCTCAAATCAGAGAGATCTAGCATGAACCAAGATCCAACCTCCAGCTGCGTTGGGCGTTTGTTTTTGTTTTACTCTTTAACATCTCACCACTGAGTGGTGTCATGCAAAAACTGTGCATATATCCAGCAGGATCACTCTAAGGAGACCCAAGTGTGCAAAAGAAGCAGCTGAATTTAAGAGCTGTTTTTACATAGAATAGAAGCAGCTGGCTGTGAAAGCTTCATTCAATTTGACGTGTAGGCATTAAGAGCTCCAAGGTTGTCATTATGTGCCTGTGCAGAGATTTCTCTGTGTCCAGTTCAACTTTATTGCAGAGGTCAGCACTGCCTTGACTGAGCATTAGGTACTGACCCAATTAGTGCAATATGCAATGTGGAGATGGTGTTAAACGAGGTTCAGACTACCCAACAAGACAGAGCCAAGAGGAAGGCTTTACATATCCATTTTACACCAGCATACTTCTTAACGCCAGCAGTTCGTGCCAGCCCAGTGATAGTTCAGGTTTTTAATTCCAAATCCAGAGCTATTGCATACCCCAGTTACACCACAGTGCAACAACCCTGACCAGGCTGATTGATTTCCCACAGATATGGCAATTAGTGGCACTTAGAGCTGCTAACCCACTAAATAATAATATTTGGTGAGAAGTCAATAAATAGGTTTGGTAAGGAGTCCAGCCCCATTCACAACTTGAACGCAGCCTCTGCATTAAGACCAGCACAAGTTCTGGCTCCTAATGAGCAGCTCTAGAACCTCCCCTTACTATAGAACCCTTACATTAGAACATCTCTTCCAACTACTCCTGTACTTCAGTCAACTACCACGTGTTCCCAGCCCCTATTTGAGTCATTTCTCAAAGCCATTATGCACCTCCATATAGAAAAACACAGAACCCATTCTGCCTCTGGGACCGTAAGGCCAAAGACCAAAAGGGAAGAGGTCATCCAATGGTGAGGACTGGCACATCCCCTAGCTACGATGCTCTCATGTTCCTTCAGCTCTACAAATAGCAAAGCTGTTGCACAATAGGCAAAGATAAATGTGCTTAGAGACTTTTTATCTTAGCAAAGAATAAACGCGTTGCTTTCTGATAACATCAAAAATCCGCAGAATGGGAAAACTCCAGGAGGAAACTGAACACTGTAAAATCCTGGAAAATAATTAATAGATTTTTCTGTGCTTTCATAATAGCATTCACTTGGGTAACCATAAAAAATGATTATTATGGTAATAAAACAGGATGAATAATTTATTATAAATCGCAGACAAACTGTTCCCTTCCAGAATTCTAAGATGACTGCATGCATATGAAAATAATCTCTTAAATGTGTATGCTCGTCCTAACTGTTGGGAAAGAAGACATCTGCCATCCTCTATAGTTTTATTGGATTTCGTTTCTCTTTCCTAAAGTTTTCCTAGGGAATTCAAATTCATAAAACCGATCCTATTGGCACCCTGCTGTATCTGCGAGATTGCTTAACCTGCTTCTTCCCACTTGTTTAGCACAGGGCTCGGTTTTGTTGCCTGCTGCATTCTGAAACACGCAGAACAAGTTGGGAAAATGCTCACTGACCCCCTCCCTAATATTGCACCTCCTCCATAGAGGGTACTGATATCCGACATGCACTTGCTTGCAAATCTTGACTGCAAACAACAGCATTCAGAACTGCAGGCATCCTTCTGTATGGACTCACCATCACAGTAACCAGTGTAGGGAATAAACAAGCCACTTATTTGCCAGACACAGCAATTGGAGGGGATCTTTTATCACACAGCTCAGTTGTTAAAGCCTTTGCAAACCCAAGTGTTATTAAAAAAAAAAAAAAAAACAACCACAAAGATCACCACAAAGGGACCATCCTGGTGCAGTTCTCCAGCCTCATCATAGCTTACATCTCTCCTCCTTTCATCAGCAACAAACGAAGCCCCAGCTGGAGTCCCAGTCTCCACCACCATCAATTGTTTTCTGCTCTACTCTTTCTTCTGCTGCCCCTGAGATCTACATCTTGCATATCTTGGGTCGTATGCCAATGTTAGCATTCACTACACCCCCGTACTCAACAAAGAGCCTTCCATTCTCAGGGTTTTCCTCTTAGTCCATGCACTGAGTAACAATACTCAAGGCACTAAAAAAAAAAAAAAAGCACACTACTGTCTCTCAGTCTATTCAAACACTTTTGGCTCGTTCATTTACATCTGTATCATCTCATGCGTGTGCTTGCTTCAACTTCTCCATAGTTTTACTGGAGCCCTATTGGCAATTACATGAAATTAATCTTCATAGCAAAAACATTTTTCCTTTCTTTCTTCTGGAGACAGATGTCTGGAAGTTGGGTATTCCAAATAATGGGTTTAACCAGGCGCTATCCAGGACTGCATTACATTTTGAGCTCACACCAAGGTCCCGCGAGAAGCCTACGTAATTAGTTATCTTCTTTTAAGCTCCAGCCCTCTCACCAGACAAGATAGGATCCCTCCACCTTCCCAAGCACACAGTGCTGCTGACAACAGAGAAAAGCAAGGGGGAAGAGAAGAAACACGGCAAGTCCCAGCGATAAGCCAGGTCCTGAGAGGGACATGCAATAACCCTGCGGTTACTACATGAGCAAAGCCATCCTCTCTTCATATCTGCTATGGCAGTAGACTCAACAGAAGCCCTGAATTACCGTAACGCAGGGATTACCAATGAGAACAAACACGAGCAACAAGCAAAGCTCCTTCCAAAACAAACAGCCATAACTTACTATTTGAGACCTAACAAATTACCTATTGAGAAAAGTAGAAGCCTGATCTTAATAAAGCATAACTGCCCGATTTGGCTTCCGCAGATGTTAGAAACGTTCACAATCTGGAATTAAATGGGACTAATCTGAACAGTAAATACGAACCATCATTCGGGCTATATCTGTAACCCTTCAGTTCACTTCACAGCTCATTTTTCTGGAGTTCAACAAGCTACACATAAACCTTAGAGAAAGAAAAAGGATTCGCTTCATGTCTAATGCAATCCATTAAATAAGTCCTCACACACACGCCATCATAAAATTCAATTTATTATAGTTTGTAAAATGCGATTCCCCTCCGTGATAATTAAAAAGATATTGTAATAAAAGTCTTCGGTCTTCATGCACTCGCATTTGTCAAGATTTGATTTTTATCTGAGCAGAAAGATTGTAAGGACACGGAATCACTCGTACAGCCTTAGGCAGCCGTAGGTGAGCCACATCCGTAACAGGAAATTGAGCGCCTGAAGATCCCTCCGCCTCTTCCAATGCGCACAGATCCTTGGTACAAATGGGGGATTAACCCTGCTTTGGATTCAGCGGTGAGCTGAGAGCTGGTGCTACAGGAATGGCAGAAGAACCAGAGGTACGGCGCTGCTCCACCCAACCTGTGTTGTTAGCCACTATCCTGGATCTTCCTACCTGGTTCCCAAAAGAAGCCCAGTAGCTTCCTGTTTAGCTGAAGCTGTGTGCAATGCACAGTCATTTCTCCCTGACTCAAGCAGGAGCAGAAGGAGAGTTTCCTTGTGCACGCTTCCAAGCCTACCTTCAATGCCAGAGAAACCTCATGCTCTCTCGGCACCTCCGCAGGGCACAGCACCATCCCTTTGTGGCTTTTTCCTGGCTCCTTCCTCCTCTCCCGACACATCCACACACATAAAACCCAGTCAGGACTCCAGCCCTGTGCTCAGCCACACATGAGAAAACCCACAGTAAGATGCAGATGCCCCATCCCTTCAGACAGCCACGGTCGGGCTGGAGGGGCTCTGAGCACTGATGGAGCCATGGCTGTCCCTGTTCACTGCAGGGGAACGGGACCAGGTGGCCTCCAAAGGTCCATTCCAACTTATTTTTAGGTGTCTTTATTGCACAACTAGTCAAAAAGCACTACAGTATTCCCAATCCTCTTGTCCACACGACACCTACAGGTCTGTAAATTTATTTGTTCATATCCAGCCACACATAAAAACACAAAAATCTCTGTAAAGAATTTAAGACCTTGAAGCAGGATACCTCAATTCAGACAAGTCGCTGTAGAAACAGAACACAAACTGTGAGCTATTTGGAAGAGAGCCTAAGAGCAAAGCATGACAATAGATGGAGACTGAAGAACACAAGGACCATTGCTACCATATGGAGACCGGTATTTGCTTTGCAGAATCCAACCAGCAAGATCATTTATTTATTTTTGCACAGCATCAGGCCAGGACTGAAAGGGAAATCATGCAAAGAGCAGCACAGGAGACAGCATAAAGGCTTGTCTCTTTTGCAGGGTATATGGCAAAGTAAAGACTCTGACTGCACTGCATTTAAACAGCCTGCCTACAATGCCAAGAGATAATGCAAAAAAAAAAAAGCACTGTGTAATATATGTATTAAAATATATATATATGTTTGTTGTTTTTTGTTTGTTTGTTTTTAAAACAGGAGTACCCTGAGGTCATCTTCTACACCTTCCTCTGCAGTTTTTGGTATGTGAGCACAGATGCTGCTGCCTGCGTGCAAACTCCTGACATTAATGCTAGCCCTGGTGTACGAGCAGAAGGAAAACAGGTGAAACCTACCAGCTGTTCTCCCCTGCTCCAGAAGTCACGCAGTGCACTGATTTATTGATTACAGACAGCTTAGAAGGACATATTTGCTTAGATAGCTTGAATTACCCATTCACAAAAGCCTCCAAGGCCACGATGCCTCACAGAGAAGCAGGCAGAGTAAAAGCACAGAGACGGTCAGTCCTAATTTCTCACCGGCGCTCCATAAGACACATCTGGTTCTGCAAAAGGCCATCGCTTGCAGCTCATCTCTGCGCTGCACACGAGAGGGCACTGTTCTGTAGCTCAGGGGTTGGAGCACAAATTAATTGCGCTGCAGATGGAACTCTGCTGAGCATCACACAATTAAACCTCCTCCAGGGAATTCACCGTGTAGCCAAAGGCAAACCCAGCAACTGGTTCAGCATCTGCAAACACCTCAGGTGATCGCTTGTCATGAACAGAAAACGAGAAGAAAAAGCCAGTTATCTTACCACAACTGTTCAGCGTTATCACTTTCCTATTACAAACCCAGAGATGCAGGAGACAGCAGCTTTTTGCTGGGGATATCAGTGCTGGACTGAGCGCGGCACAAAGAGCTTCAGAGGAACACGAGGTCCAGCCCAAGCTGGGTAAGCAATTGGAGCTTGGCTGAATACTTCAGGATGAAACAAATGCTCTAATTTGAATATGTGAGGCTGAAGGAATCTCTAATTGAATCCAGCAGTAAAGCCAC
>JAOWBP010004096.1:15178953-15193365 GCA_028571105.1 Tragopan temminckii | reverse complement strand
TTGCTCCTGTTATCACCGGTGCAATGGGTTGGTGGGAAATGCCAAAACAGTAAAGCACCTACTAAAAAACTGCTCTTGAGCTGGACTCTCACTGGAATGTTTGCACTGTGTTTCTAATCCATCACCTTGCTTGGTGATGGATTTTGTTAATGCATGCCAGCGCCAAGCTGGTTGTGCTTAATCGCTGCAAGTAAAATAATAAAAAAGGATGTCCAACACTGCATATGTACTAAGGACAAAGCTGGTGAGCTGGTGACAAGTGAAATTAATGAATGGATTACTGTTAGCATCCTGCAAATAGGAACTGTGTGCCGGACAAGACAGACCAAGCCTCAAAGAGACAGAGGGCTGATAAAGACAGGGAATACAGGGAGGGAAATAGCATAATATTTAAGAATAACACATCATGTTTAGACTTAATATGGAGTTGTCTTAGTAACTGAAAGAGTCATATTTTTAACAGCTAGCACAGAAAGCAATGAGCACAGGAAGGGACCAGAGGGCAAGAAGATGTTGACATGCAAGGTTTTCTTCCTATCGAGCAGAAGGGGCAGCAGGGGGAAAGGAACTGATCTTCAATCAGATATGAGATGAGGACGGGCCAAGAAGGATGGCAGGAGTACCGACAAGTACTTGATGTGAGAGAGATGAAAAAGCCAAGCGAGAGGAAGTTTTCTGAATGGATATGGTTTGGGCAAACATCAGCGTTCATCAAAGCCAAGAGAAAAGGATGTTGCGTTAGTCGAGGCACGATGAGACAACAACTTGGACGTGAGTTTTAGCTGTGAGGAAGAAAAGGTTAAACACTTATGGCTGAAAACACTTAATCTAGGAATGGGAAAACAAGATGATGTTTATTGGCCAGAAATAGAAAGAAAATCAATCCACCACCTGAGCTGTATCAGCTGAGACAAGTCCTCCCAGGAGACCTTCCTTCCCCTCCCACTTTGTCCAGCTTCCTCCTTCAGCCCTGCCTCCCTTCCCAGCTTTCTGTTATCATTTGGATGTCTATCTTTTCTTCTGCAAAGGACTTGACCAAGGAAAACAGAGGGCTTGTAAATCCGCCTGCCTGGATGTGGCTTTTTGATGTCTGGAGTGCAGAGACACACTGCCGAAATTTATGTTCTCTGAGGACGATTGAGAAAGGGAGAAATTTATGTTAGGAAAAAGTGACTGTCATCTCAGTTTATCTCCCAGTTTTGTAATGGAAAACAGGCTTTCTACAAACACATACACACAAAGCCCAGCATGAAACCGCTCATGAACTGGAGCACATTAACCAAGAACCATTCCATAACAAGTGGTAATAACAATATTAATAATGTGGTAAATCACACACAGCCTCCAACATGCCTGTCTCCCCAGCAGGGAGAAGGCACCCTGTTGAGAAGCAAAGCAGCAGCACCTCTCTGCTCTCCCATCCTTCATTCTGCCTATATCAATCACACTGGGTCCCCCAGAGCAGCACACTGACCACAAACAGCAGCCCTTACAGAAGCTGTTGTGCACTGCACCAGTAGCAAATAAAGCATAGAGCTCTACCAGAGGGTGCTTCAGAGCCTTAAAGTGACAGTTCCAAGCCCACCCCAAACACGTGCATCATCTGAATACACCCAGCTCCTTGTGCTGAATCAGGCAGGTAATCAGTGCAACTCAGGCAATGAGCTGGAAGGAGTTAAGCTGTTAAAGAAGAAACGTCCCCACTTGTACATTAAAAACCAAACAGATTGGCATTCCTTCTAAATGAGCGTGCTTTTCAGTCCTTGGCAGTTCATTTGGAGATCTGAATTTACAGCAGGAAGCAATATAGATAATGCTTCAGACAACTACAGTTTATTTCTTGAGACCGTTTGCAAAGAAACGTGAAACTTGCATTAAGATAAACAGCATCCACTTGAGCTGCTCCCAAATAACCTGAATTCAATGCTACTTCAATCTCTGAAGCTCACACCAAGCCATCTCAAAATATTTAAACCATTCTGCAAGCGTTTAGACAGGAAGCTTTTCTATACTCACCCTGGAGGAAGTGGTGGCATTACTGATATATGTCCTGCACTACATTAAATGTGGCTGTGGAGTTATTTATGTGCTTTTCCTGACTTCTCTTGACACGAGAGTTGATTGCAGTGCTGTATGATTACGTCTGCATCCTCGAATCTTTCTCAGCTGGAAAGTCTCAAGTTCCAAGCTGGGATTCCCTCTCCACCCCCTTCTCATGCACTTAACCCTCCTTCTGCTGGAAGCATCCGGTAAACATCCACACAAAGCTTTTAGGTACAGAGGCAGCAGAGAGGCAGGAAGCAGGCAGGCTACATTTTAAGAGGAAAACATAAGATATTTTCTCAGATGCTTTTTAACTCAGTGCTACAAGAAAACACTTCTTAGTGATGGTCTTTTTAACTATGGACTGTTAGAAACCGATCCCAGAGGATCAGGGATTTCAAGTTGTTTTTTTTTTCTAATTGTTTCTTTCTTGAATTCCTTTTCTTATGATCTTTATCAACCCTCCTCTCCCCGCTCGGTTCCCAGACCACCTACAGACAGAAGCACTGCTCACAAGTGAGACATTTGCTGTCGGCTACAAGCAAGCATCTGTGTACGAGAACCTATCTCACTGGTTTCGGTGGTTGCTTCTAACCCTACACAACCCTCCTGTGTTGGGAACTGTGGAGAAGAGAAGCACGGTGTGCTCTCCCTGCATGGACACTTGTGCAGAGAGAAACAGCTGCCACTGGCACCTGATTTCTAAGCCAAAGTCAATCATCGAATCATTAAGGTTGGAAAAGACCTCTAAGATCATCAGGTCCAATTATCAACCCATCACCACCGTGCCCACTAACTCATGTCCCTCATCCTGTGACCTCCCATGGCCAGGCATGCCTGCCACTCCTGCTAACCATCATCTTATTCAGGATGCAGATGATCTGAAAGACCAGAGACAGCACCCTACAGCACAGCTCTGGTGGCTGAGAAGGTTCTGAGATGCTAAGAACCCTCTGCTATCTGGCTCGTGGGTTTTATTCTTGATTTTAATACTGAACTCATCACCAGATTGGGATTGTGAAGGGAGTGTACTTCAAAGACATTGCAAAGAACAGTTCTCTCCCACCCTTACTGACTGTGTCCCATTCCTAAGGCTATCTGGGTATCTTCTCATTACAGTTTCAGACACCACAGGAAATCAGGACAGCAGCAAAGCCCTCAACCTTTTCTACTTCCACATTTTAATTGTATGGCTTTTAAATTTAGGAACTCCAGCATCAACAGACTGTGCTTTACAGCACATGTTGGGAGAGAAAAGCAGCAACATCCTCTGCAGCTTTGAGTCCAGGGAATGACTGTGGGCTTTACTGTGTGGATATATTGCTGTGAAGGTGCTCAAAGCTGCAGGACTGTGGGAACCACGGGCATCCCCTGAGATAACCCTGGCACACTCACAGTGGTGTGCAGCTGCTGCAGATCAATGCATGCTCTGTTACCGTCACTTGGTGAGCTGCAGCATCACGTGGGTGGATTTGGTGACAGCCCATCAAGAACAGGAGATACCTCAAGCTGAGGAATCCACCTCTCCTGACAGTTTGGTCCAGTCATTAATCTTATTTCATGCTTATTGTCCAACACTCTGTCTCATTTCCCACCTGAACTGGAGCGGCTTATGGTTCATGTAATTCCCTCCCTGCCCAAAGCCAAGAGCTCATCACCAGGCAGTGTTCTCCTCCCGAGAGGAACACTGCAAAAAGTGCTTTCATATCACCCTCTCCATTTGCCCAAGTCTGTGCGCTGATTAAAGCAGCGAAGATTTAGAAGGACTCAGAGCCCAAAGTCTGCAACAAGGAGGGAAGTCGAATATTTTCTGCCAGGTTCATTCCTGCACAGCACAGAATCCCCTATGGTGAAATGACACAAGTAAACAAACAAAAAAAAGTATGTATATAAGCAATTCCCCACACATAAAACCTTCCCCCAAAAACGCAGCCACTTCCTGCGCATGGAAAAGGAAAGAAAGGATTTTCACAAACACTAAGGAGCAGTCAGACTTCTGCCACAGAACAAAATCCGCATGAGAACGCATGCAAGTGTCAGGGCAGAAAGCAGAGAGATGCCCTGTTCCGTTTGCTGGCTGAAATGGTGAGAAGGAAAGTGCTGGAGAGGCTCCCAGTTTCATTAGAATGCTCACTTTAATGAAACATGAAGCAATTCCAGGCAGAGCCCAAACCAGATGAAATACCCCCAGATGCTTACAAGCTATTTTACAACACTGTAAGTTATAAACAAGGCTTAAAAACCCTACAAAAATATATATAAAAAAAATTAAAATAAGCAGAGCTCATAACTATTCTTCTGCCCTCCACCCTGCCCCTGCCTACCTCCAAAGCTGCTGCTCCTTGGGTAAAAGCAGGACACTTTTCTCAATACTGTACTTCAAAACCATGAAGGACTTCTCACTGCAAACCCCCTGGGCTGCGTGCTCAGCTGCAGAAAGGCAACCTGAATGAATGAGAAGGGAGGAAGGGATTCAAAACAAATGGACAAACAGCTCCTTTCTCAGCTGCTCCACGATTCCTCCCACCTCCTCCTTCACGAACATTTGGGCTTTTCTGTTTTTCCTCTGGTTTTGCTGAAGAGAGCAGGGAGCCCATTAGAGCAGGGGGATTATGAGAGTTGAAGTGGGATTGAGTAATAAAACTGCTGGTAAATAACGGCAATTATGCAAGGCAGATGGCCCCAGCCAGAGCTCAGCATTTCAAAGGCACAGAGCAGGGAGCAGAACTGCACTCTGCTGTATGGAGAGCACCTCTTTGTGTCCAGTTAAACAGTACCAATCTGTGATCATCAGAGAAGAGCTGCCCTAAGAGGGGTAGGACAGCGGGGAGATGGGAGGGAAGGCACGAAGTGGTGACTGTAGCTGATGCTTCACCCAGACTGCAAGGCTGAGCAGAACTCTCCATGCACCCCACGCTACTGCCTACTTGCATTAACATGAGTGCTTGCAAAAGAAGTTTTAATTTTGCTACCACGTGGGAAAAGCAGGGCAAAATCTGGTTATTAAACTGAAAATGTTGATGATTAATTGCAGATGCGTCGTGTCCAAACGGTGGTGGTTTTTTATATACTGGTAAGACAAATAAGAGAGCTACTTCCCTGTGCACAATTGCTTTCTCTGTCAGATGCAATTAAGAATGCAGCAAGGATTTAACATTTACTATTTTTTAATTAGAGGTAGCTGGCCGAGCTCCTCTGCTAAGATCAATGCAGCAAAAAACAATATAGGCTTTGCATAAAACTAAAAGGAAAGATTATGGTGGGAGAAGTAAAAAAAAACCCATATCAAAAGGAAGTGAAAAGAGGGGAGAGACAACTTCTAGCACTAAAGGAAGAGCTGAACCAACCCCAGGCCAAGGGAGGTGTATGTACATATCTATATATGGTTCTATATCATAGAAGATATTCTGTATCTATATATGATTGTATGATATATTTATGGACGTGTTATATAAGGCACATACACAAAGCAAGTCAAAGAGTACTTTTCAATTAGTCCAATGGTATCAGCCAGCTCCCAGTTGTTCCCTGCTTTACTAAGGAAGTCGAGGACAAATTTAATATATACTCATCTATTCATCTATTAAAAAATGTCTGAAATATACGCACAGGATATTTATTCTCCCTGTGGTAATAGCAACAGTAAAGTCCCTTTTATTTCAATTGACTTGCTTTAATTCTCAGCTCCTGCTATGATGCGCTGAAATTGGCAGGCAAACCCCAGCACGTCTTTAACAGAAATCCCAAAGATTCTGTAAGAAAAACAGGGAATCAGTGTGGACAATGGGGGGTTTTACTGCTTTCAAATGAAATACCATAAATGTCCAGGCTGGGGCACAGTGAGGGACAAGGAATGGTCTGTCCTTACAGCTGCCATCACGGCATAGGACGGAGCGACGTCGCGCTGAACTTCACTTTCCATCCAACCTTTTGTCAATCTGTTGCACAACTGGATTAAGTTTCCATTAAATAGTATGAAAAACCCGAAAGAAAATATTTACTGGAAGATTATACAGCATACATTAACTCACGCTCGACTCAAGCTGTTGGAAAGAGATGAAACCAGATAGTTTGCCTAAACATTCAAAAGCACAGCTTAACTCGAGCATCTGGAAGAAGCACAGAACCTTTCCCTGCCTACTGGTTCAATGCAAATACCCACAGCCAGGAGAAGAATCTTAAAGATATCATTTTTTTGCCCCAAGTATAAAATTCTATTAGGCTTAATTAAAAGACGTTCTTCTTGGACAAATGTAAACTTCGCCTATTTTAATAAATAAGAAAAATAAGGCCAACAAGCACAATAGGCTCTTGAATTAAACATCCCATGTGAAGCTGTGGATGTGGATAAAAACAGGTTTTCCCCCAGTCCCATCCGGTTTATCCCACCACTGACCAACACTTGATGAGGTTCCCTGAGCTATTCAGAGGTTGAGCTGCATCCCACCCACCTCGGCTCTCAGCTTTGCACAGCTCCTTCCATGCTTCCATCAGCTCCTGCCTCCACCTGCTGCAGTTACAGCTTTGTGGGGTATAAAACAACCCCTATATACATCAAACCATGTTTAGCAGAGAAATTAAGTATGTCAGCTCATAGCAGCACGTTACAACAGCAATCTCAGCTTACCCCAAACAGCAGGGTAACTAAATGACTTTCTTATTCCTGGCTCCAGTCAAGGAAATGAGGTTTGACTGCTGAGTACTCATCTAAATCAGCAGAGCTTACAGAAGTGCTTTGGGATTGCCACGGGTGAAAGGGACATTCTTATTTCTGATGATGGAAAACAGTTTTTGCTGAATTATAGCTGTGGCTCCAGATTTGCAGTGCCTAGATAGGAATTCTGAAGGAATCACCAATACAAGTTGGTGCAAAGTGATACTCCGCAGTAATTTGTGTGGGTGCATTTTTTTTTCATTAGCTATCAGTTTCCTCACTGTGTTTTCTAACCCGAAACTCCAGAGCAATTATGTGAAGCAGACAGATATCAAAGCTATGGCTACCAGAGCGCAGCAAACACGTGCCAGGTTCTCCATGATGGAGACAAGCACCAGAACAACATCTTGGCCAGCATTCCTTGCTTTGTAGGCAAATTGTCAATACTGAAATGTCTAAAGCTGTGCCTAACGAAGGCATTCCAGTTTATTTGGGTCACAGAAGGGTGCTCATTTTTATAGTTTTGTTTTGCAAGGCAAAATATGTAAAACTAATAAGGAATAAAAGAAAGAAAAACAAAACCAGAAACGAAACAAGCCAATAACGTATGATTCTTGGTCATAGGTTCTCACCCCCTGCCTCTTGGACTAAAGCAGCATCAGGAGAAAAAAAAATGGTTTTAAACCATTAGAAGCTGCGAATAAGTAAAGGAGACAAAATGAGAACTCATTCCTAGCAGACCTACCACAATGGCCAAACAGTTCTGGTGGGCAGAACTACATCCGCATGACCTGCCTGAACGGAGAGCCAAGCCAAACCCTCAATACTGCTGCAAGAGCATCTTAAATACACTTAGGATTTCTTACTGCTGCTATGTTACTGTTATGATGATCTCTGTATGAACACACTTGCACAGGACCTTACAGACTCTTCATAGTTACAAGCTTGTCCTGAAATGCTCTTGTCGGGAATGTCTGGTTTGCACATGACATAGCCTGTGATGTCTAGAAAACATATAAAACATTCTTGAAAAGAAGTCATTTCCTCCGTGGACAAAGACATAAATCCTCCAACTACATAAAATCTAAGGGAGCAGGGACAGCAATTACTCACAGGAATACCTGACTCAGTGCTGAAGTCTCTTTGAACTATAAACACAACGTGACACAGCTGAGACTAATGCAAACATTCACAGCCCAGGAAAAACCCATGTCTTGAGGAACACTCAGTCAGAACATCTGAATGCACAGAAGGACCTTAACATGGTCCTCTGCTTACCTACATGTTTCAAATGATTTATACACTCTCCACACTGGTGAAGGTTTCGTCCTCCTGAAATCTAGCCAATGCTATGCAGTCGCTCTGAGCAGAAGACTTGAGCATGCAGCAGCCTAATGGCTAAAGGAAACCTCTCTTGAACTCAATTTTTTCCTCATATGCTTCATCTTCTACTTGAGCTGAAAAACGCAGAGAAAAAAAAGCTTAATCATATCATAAAGACAGATATTGCTACAGTTTAGATCTGTGTGTGTGTTCCTCATGAAAAAAGGAGATGCTCAGGGCTCAAAAGGAAAGCTGGGCAAGAGAAGGACTCTCTGATGAAGACAGGAAAGGCTCTGTAGCCAATATGAATGCAGCAAGGGTGTGGTATGTGGCAGCACGCAGATGTGCCATCCCTATGCATACTCAGTGTCATTTCCAAGAGATAAATTACTATTAAACACTCACACTAAAACGCACAGTCTTGCTTTATTTTTAGGCTTCTGTTTGGGTGCCAAGCTCTTTAAAAATCACCCAGTCTGAGAAGCACTATTAAAAGAAGAAACTGAAGAGCAGCCAAATTCTTAGCCTGTTGCAAACATTGTATTCTGCAGGCTGTGGTTCAGTTTGCATTGTATTTGTGCGTCAACAAATGCCCTAAAGGAAAGCAAGAATTTACATAAAGTGCAGCGCTTACCAAGGACAACATTCCCAGGAACTGGGTGTGCACAGCCTCTCTTTCTTCTCAAAAAAATCTTTATCTTGAATTGAGCCATGTAGAATAGCTGTGCCCCCACTCGTTAACATATTCAGTGTGGTATGAGCCATATATTGGCAATAACCATAGATCAACACAGCTGAAAAAAATACAAGCCAACCCCTCCCCCAGTGAATTCCATACTTTTCTAAGCAGGTTACAGCAGACACGCATCCTTTCCACTCAAGCTCAGCAAACGTGAAAAGCTGGTTTTGCTGAAATTGATATCAAGTTTCCCACAAATCTTGGCAGGGAGAGGATTTCACCTTGCTGCTGCAGGCTGAATATCAAGACGGGTATCAGAAGTTCTGTAACTCAGCTTTTAAAGGATGAATTCCAAACAGAGGTATTGCCCCGAATGGCTGCACTACGGAGACAGGAGGTACTAAAAAGGAAACAACTCAAAAGAACTATTCACATTTGTAAAAACGATTTCATAATGTCACTGCACAAAATAGGATTTGCAGACTCAAAAGCTTAACTATTCCATTTTCCCTGTACTGGAAATTCAGATAATAACGTTATCTAAGATTTATATCTTCCTTACAGACTTAATCTCACTTCTCAGTGGACAGCAGAGCTCACCTGATAGCATCTGTCTTCGGATGCTCCAGAACTACACTGCTATGGCACAGCCTGGTCAAACTGTACTCATTCCTACAGGAGAGAGCAACTTAGAGCTGCACTATTCATAAATACACATTTATTTTTCATTAGAAATGCATAATTACAGCATTTAAAAGCATTTTCCCCTAGAAAAGTAGTTAAGCAACAGTACAAACAAAATTGTTAGTCTTCTGCAAATAAACATTTCTCATTACACTGAACAGAAAACACCAGCAAAAGGCTAATACTTGCAGTTATGGAGTTTTTCTTTTTTTTTTTCTTTTTTTTTTTTTTTTAATATTTTCCATTTTTGTTATAAACACCATTGCAAATAAAAAAGCTGTCTGAACGGTGAAAAATATTTGAGCTCTTGATCTTCGATACGTGGTAAAGCAAGTATTGCAAAGCAGCAATACACCTCCCAAGACATTTTGCAGACATTCAAATGGTGTATCTCACAGAAGAAACGACAGGATGAAACATGAATTTAAGTCTCACTGTTTCGATTAATTGGATTTCTTTCCAAAATGACTTTTTCCTCCTTAAATATACCTAAGGGCAGGCCACGTGTTTGTTTTTTTTCTGAGGGGTAAATTCTCAACAGACGCAGCAATGCAGCTCCAATTGCAGCAAATGGCTCTGGTTTGTTCTGGGTGAGCACAAACGGATGGTCAGAAACCTGCTGTGTGCACAGAAGCAACTGTCAGCCTATGAGTCCATCCTCCTGGGGCTGCACGACGACTGCAGGGCTCCGCTTCCCACCGTGGCTCGCTGACATCTCAGCTCACGCAGCTTTTCACCACTTTCTTATTGGATTTGGATCGCTCCGTGTTCTATCTGCATTTCTGGTTGGATTGCTGACTGGAGGGTGTCAGTGCCCTGCAGAAGGAAAAGGGAGATCAGGAAATCGATACGGAAACGTTTGTCGCTGATGCAGCCAAAGGAACAAACCACACTAATACAAAGTTCTTCTCTACACCAGTGCAATACCTGCACGACTATCAACTCCACGATGGAGCTGAAATAGAAGCGTGCTTACAAAGGCACTAAAAATGGCCAGAAGAACAGAATGGCTTCCATACAAAACCTAAGCAGAAGACTAATGCACTTCAGGATGGAAAAGAGGAGGCTGAAAGAACAAACCCATAACAAGGGTCTATAACATCATGAGTGGCACAAAGAGAGCAAATAGGGAAAAAAGAAACCTATTTAAAGGTCTCTTCCCAGAAAGGAACCAGCTGTAAGGAGAACCAGAACCAAAGCTGTCCGTGCCCAAGAGGATGTGGGCTGGAGCTGAATGGTGCTATGGAAGAAAAACCCATCGACGGCAACTGCAGGAAGGCCAACAAGTCCCAGGGTGACAAAACTACCACGGTATAATTATCTGTTTGCTCTGTGCTCTTGATTTTCTCTGCTGGTTCAGGACGTGGGCTGAGCAGACTGCAGGCCTAACCCGCTGCAGTTGTTCTCTGCTCTGTGCCAAATGAGAATACTGCTACCAACATTTTTTGCCTCTAAATTCTTCCTAAGGGCCTCAGGTTCTCCCCACTTTCCAAGTCTAAGCAGTCCTCCGTGAAAGAATTAAATGTAAAAGCAATTAAAAGGAGGTCTATGAAAGATGGAGTTGCCCCACATCCGTACTATCAGTGCTGGGAAGGGGTAATCCTGCAGCAAATCACCCTTTGGACCAAGTTAGCAGTGTACAGAAAAACAGATCATGGAGCATGTTAAAGCTATAAAATGAGAAGCATTTCAGAACAGCTGTACTGGCTTGGATAAAATCCCTCACACCCAATAATCCTTCCCCTGATAGCAGCCAATATCACAAGCACAGATAAACTCCGAGAAAAGGGCAAGTGCTTAATGATATTTTCCTGCACACTCCCACAGATTCCGGAGATCTGCCCTGGATGGATTTTCCCTCCATAAATTCATCTAATCGATGCTTTATATAACGTCCTGGATACAGAAGTGTTTTCGTGGAATTCTTCTTTTATGACAATGTCTTCCCTGCTCTCAGCCTGGGTCTGAGGCTCGATGAACCACAAAGAAGCAGAGGTGGAAATTCAACCTGCGTTCCCCTCCCTTAGGCTTTGCCATACAGCCACAGATTATTTATTCAAATGAAAATACGGGAGGTTCAAAATCATAAAGCACTGCTTCTATGCGACGACTTGGCTGTGAAATTTTCTCTCCATCTTTCTGATTTACGGCCAGTAATTGCACACCACTACAAGATCTGTACCCAGAGGTAATTCGGCACTTATTTACACATTCAATAAATTGGTGTCAATAGATCACTGTCAATAGAAGAGTGTCAAAGCAGTGAATAATCCTAACGTACTGCCACATTTGTTAGCAAGTCTTCAAGTGATCCAAGTTTTCTCTCCCAGTAGACGAAAACTTAATGGAATTAAAATAACTACCAAATAACAGGCATAACGGTAATGCTGAATATTTATCCAAAATTCAGACTAACGTAGAAGATTGCCCAAAGGGGACAAGAAGCACAACTTAGGTTTGAAATTGCCCGCAAAAGAACGTTAGCACATTAATAGCTCGTGTTTATATCTGCTCTATAAGGGAACTAAGAGCCTTTTGGAATGCTTGCCATTCTTAATTCTGCCTACAGCCAATTTGCAAATGCAAAATCATGCATTGCACTGAGAGCACTGAATGGAAGTGTGCAGTGCTGCGTGCTTCAGCTGGAGTCAGAGAAGGGACTCACTGCAAACAGCTCCCTGAGATTCAAAGTCATTGAGAACATCTCAGTACCTTGGCAAAGCAGCCCATGAATACAATCGTTGCTCCAGCCTCGGTGAGAGATACCTCTATGACCTCTCCCTTCTGAGGAAGACCTTTCTAAGTCTGTAGGACTGTTCCACAATATTAGCCAAAAAAGCTGCAGCTATCCCCATAACTCCGAGCAACGCAAATTCCAAGTTGGTTTCTCCAATTCATTATCAGATCCTTGGTTTTCAGTTTGTGTAAACCGAGGAAATATTTATGGCAAACTTATTTTTAGTCTGTTTTTCCTTTCATACTTTTCTTATTTCACATTCCTTTTCTGTTTCTCTTCAGCTCTGTATAAATCTGTGGTTAACCACAATACTAAAATCTAACACGGTGCAAAGTGTCCCTGAAGAGAAAAGTAGCTCCTCTGGTGGCTGCCAGTCGTGTGGGAGACGGATGCTGATGTTTATAACCACAGCCTCCTGCCATGGGAGGTGGGAGCCAAGGGGGGAGCACAGCCTCCAGGGACAGACCTGGCCCGTGGGTGCTGGATTTGAGATCTCCAAGGCATGGAGTGAGGAAAGCAGCATGGCAGGAGAGAAACACCTCTTGCCATCTGATGCCTATATGCCCATTAGTTGCATGGGACCAGCAGTACTCTTGGCACTGCACAGCTTCAAGAAATAAGGCACGATCCATCAGCAATGCTCTCCTTGTCCAGCACTATTACAAGTGACTGTGAACCGATGACTGAGCAGGCCTGAAGAGACAAACCTAGGGAAAGAACATGACTTCCTCTATTTCTTATGCATCTCAAGAGACCCAACATCCAAATGTTTGCAGTCAGATCAGAACTCTCTGCAAAACTGCGTATCTATCAGATAAAATTCCCTTATAAGATTGGCTGCTGAGGACAGCATTATATTCTGGCTCGTAAGACAATACACCTCTCACAAGCACTAGGCATTCTCTAGAAAAGGAGCCACTGCAGTTGGGTTCATGGAACAACATGTAATCACCTTCAGAAAAATCTGACAACTGCTTTTTTGTCCTCCATAGCTGCCAGGGCTTTGAGTTGGGTCTAGCCTCAACTACGTGACTGTTCAAACTGATCAAGAAAAGAAATAAAACACACCTCCTCCACCTTAACTGAGACCATCAAGTGTTCACTTACAATTGCATACATTGCAGCTCCCGTGGGAAATCCAGGCTGCAGATCAAAAGAACTGGAAAACTTCTGTCAGAAAAAGAATAACCTTTTTAAGAGAAACCTCAGTCTGAAAAACACTTTTTGGATAGTTTCCAAGCCAGTTTTTCTCCATGTCCTGTAAAAATGGCTCTCAGCCCTCAAGGATGCAGAAAAACAATGGAGACCAAAATAACTGTTCTCTGGGGGCACTGAGCAACAACGCCGAAGAAGGAATAGTCAATAACCAGTTTTACCTTTAAGAAAATTATGTTTCTTATTATAGATGGCTCTTTTTTTTTTTTTTTTAAGCAGTTTGGAAATAGGATCATATTCTCGAATGAGTGCTCGAGCCCATCCAGACCTGAAGAAAATGACACTTTTGCTAAATTTTGTATTTTTGGTTTGGAAACAGGGCCGTGAACTCATTCAGATAGCTCATCTGGCAGATGTTTCAATCAGGTTAAGTACATTCAGAAGGTAAATATATATATATATATGGCAGATATATATATATATATCTACACATATACGCAGGCATACTTGACTGGTTGCAGAGTGGTCTGTCACTGGTGTGAGCTGCACATACTGGACTTGGATATCGCTGCCTTGCAGTGGGGATCCATCAACTCCTCCCGATGCAGGCTCAGCAGATGCAACAGCTATCAGCTGAGCGCCCTGCAACACCTGCAAGCAGAGCAAAGGAGAAACAGCTTGTGAACAGGCACAGCCAGAAACGCATTAGGAAACATCGACCTGAAAACAGATGCAAAACCAAAAACGATTAAACAGAAATTTGAGAAAACTTGTATATCAGCAACAATTTGAACAATATGGGTCTCCGAGAAGACGTGGTACGCACGTGGAAGATTCTCACACAAGATTCTCGCTACATTTTGCCTTACGAGACCTGGATTCCTGCAGCTGCTCCCTGGGAGGGCTAACAAGCACCATACTTGGAAACATGTGGCTCTCTTATGATCCCTAACTCAAAATAAGTCACCCCCTATCCGTATCAACACTAGCAAAGGAATATATCACCCTGGTGGCCTATGCTAAATAGGTCAATTTTAATTCTAATTCATTTGCACAATGGTTAGCACACTAATTCACCAGTCCAATTACCACGTCTATATTCTCTGGGTGCATCCAATTCCCCCAGCTCTGCTGAGC
>JAOWBP010004096.1:15137494-15178853 GCA_028571105.1 Tragopan temminckii | reverse complement strand
GGAAATGGAAAAAAAGGGGGAGAAAAGGGAGAAAGAATGAAAAAGGGAATTAAAGGGGAAAAGGGGGGGAAAGGGGAAAAAGAAAAAAAAGAGAAAAAGAGAAAAAAAAGTGAAAAGGGAAAAAAAGAAAAAGGAAGAGGAAAAAGGTTTTAAAACAGGGGAAAAAAAGAAAAAAGGAAAAGAAGAAAAAAGGGAGGAAAAAGGGAAGAAAAGAGGAAAAAATGTGGAAAGAAAAGACAAAAAGGGGAGAAAACAGAAAACAAAGTGCTTTTGCTCTGAATATGGCACGGGAGGAAAAGCGGCTGTGGAGTTTCTGAGGGATGACAGAGGTGGGGATGTGCCCTAAGGATAAGAAAATGCACCCACGGAACCTCAGCCAAAGCTGAACGAAAAGGGCTGCTATCAGCTCCCGGGGTGCATTTTCAGGCCTCTGCTGGCACAGCAGCTGTGGGGCAGCTGCTGCCAGATGGGGAGAGCTGCCAGCGTGGGGTTACAGCCCTGCAGGTACCTCCCAGTTACACCCCAGCGCACCCACAGCCACCCCAGGGCCAGCACAGCAGGGTCAGGGCTGATGGCCGCAGGGTCAGGCCCGGCCCTATGGCTTGCAAGGGAAATTCAACACAAAATAACACCACAAAAGCACTCCCCCAGTTTGTAGGGATCAAAGGTTGAGGGATTTGCTCTGCTCTGCCAGGGAGATGCCAAGCAGGGTGACCCAGCAATTCCCATTGGCGCCGTCCCATTGCGCCCATCCTTTCTGCAGCATGAAGAAGTGGCTGCTGTCCCACTCTGGAAAGCAGGCAGGATTGCAATAACCCCCCCCGGCCCACATCCATGCAGCCCCGTGAGAGCACACACCCCTTTGCAGCACCAAATGCACTGCACGGGTTTGCAGGGAGCAGCGGCGGTGCTCCGACAGCGCTGGGAGTTGTTTGCAAGGAAAGCTCACGTGGGTTGGAGTTGCTCCTGTTTAACATCGTTCTCTTTCTCCTTTTTGTTTTTTTGGCTTTTGCTTTCCACAGGTGGGAAAACAGCGCCAGCATCAGCTCTGTTGCAGGCAGTGCCCATACACCCATGGGATGCCCTGTTCCAAGAATGAAGGTGCTGCTGCGCCAGCCCTTAGAGGGTCTATTTGGGGAATAGCACCACAAAGCATTACACAAACGTGGTCCCAAGAAGAAAATCCCATGCAGAAAGAGGGAGGAAAGAAGGAAGAATTTTGGGAAATGAGGTTATTCCTGAGAAACTTCCCCGAGCTCCACGGACTGAACGCATTCTTGCAGCACGCCTCCATGCAAGGACTTTTTTAGGAGCCTCGTTTGCAGGCAAAACAATGCCTTTCAAAATACATGCTGTATTCATAGATTTGTTTTGAATCCACTAACATGAAACCACGTATATATTTGTCACATGGCAAGCATCTCATTATGCAGCATGGAAGGAATAGTTTGCTTCGTGTCCCCCGTCTCCAAGCTCTGTGCTTTTGGCCTTGGCTGAGATGTTTCTCATGTAACATAAATCAAAGCCAGGTGCATCTTGCTACGTGGAATACTTTGCTAATAAACATTGCTTGAAACAGATACATGCCTGTGCCCAAATACAGCCCAGCCCATCCTTTGGAGGAGCTGGAATTTGCTTTTTGTCCAGGAATAGAGGTTTTCCCCCAGCAGTGCTAACGACCCCATCCTGTCTGATACAAAAGACAGAGGGAGGTTTGGTTTGCATGAGGGATGGGGAGAGAACAGAGCTCAGGTCTGACCGTAGAACCCATCATGGGTGTCTGATCCCAGTGTGAACCTACAGCCCAGCTGTGCATCCACAGCCCAGATGTGCACAGCACTGCTGCCTGGGATGGCCTCAGGAAAGGTACAGAGGATCTGAGCTCGTGGCTGGCAGCAATGCAGCAGCATAGCTTATCTGTGCCGTTAGCTTTGTCTTTATTTCAGGCTTCTTGAAACCACAACCCAAGAATCAAGGAAAGGAGGGCAGTCCCTGCACCAAAGACATCAGGAATGGCAGCTCCAGATCCCTCCTGGTGACACTGCACTGCTCTTAATGATGGCCATGCAGCCAGGTAGCAGCAAAGCATGCAGTCTGCTCCATGGGCAAAGCAGCTTGAAGAGCCAAGAATGCCATTTATTTAGTCTGTCCTATAGAGTTTGGAAGGGAGTATGGGGGGCACCTGTGGAATCCTGGGCACCACATGGTGTCATCACTGCTGACAGAGGGACAGTGCCTCTCTGCCCTCCTCCCTGGCCCCTTCCCACCTGGATGCTCACCATCAGCATACCCACACAGCCTCATTTCTCCAAGGAGAGAGGACCAGAGGCAGGGGATGGGCACTTCCAAGGCAGCAAGGCAATAGATGGGCAGTGTGAAGTCAAAGCTTTGCTCTGCATTGCTGGTGAAATCCCATCCTTGTTTCAGTTGGAAAACTTGTCGTGTGCCAGTTTGCTCCACCGGCTCCTCCATCAATCCATCAGCGGGGGCAGAGGGGCAGTGGCTGCTCCATGTCCCAGTGCTTCCTCCCAAAAGCCCTCTGTGACCCCTCCGGGCCCAAGCACTGATTTGTCAGAATGTCATTTTCTCACTCTGATCTCAGGCTCTGCAGAACAGAGTGGCACAGGGGGAAGCTGAGCACATCAGGGTGTCCATACGCCCCCAAAGGCCCCAGCGTAGGGACCCCACATTGGGCACCATCCTGGAAGCAACGCCCCAAACCCATAGCAGCCCAGGGTTCAAATGGGGACCTGCAGGTTGTGAGAGGGGAAACTGAGGCACGAGGCGCACGGAGCAGCACTATGAGTTGCTTTCATAGCCCAATCTTAAGGGAAAAAATTAAAAATGAAGGATGATTTTGGCACTCTTGCCCTCGTGGCAAGCGCGGAGCGGCTGTTTGCGCAGCCCCGATGCCAGTAGGGTTGTAGCATCCCTTCCCAGCCCTTTGCAGACATTCAAGCTGGGAATCCTGCTAATGAAAGGAAAACAGAGAGGAGCTGCGGAGCGGAGGCCCAGGGTGTGGTAACTCTAGAAGGCAGTGAGGAGGCATGAATGAAACCTTTCACTGTGGTCCAGAGGAGCCCGTGGCACACGGGATTGAGGAATGCGGGGCAGGGCGAGCGCGCGGTGCGGGGCGGGAGCCACGTTCGTTAGTTAATTAGCAGGTCGGGATGGAGCTGCAGCACGGAGCGGGCAGCAGGATGTGTCCCAGCAGCTGGGGAAGGGGAGAAGGAGGCTCGCTTCCCAAAGGCTGAAAAGCTGTCCTTATTTTTTCCTGTAATTATGTCTCCAAGGGATCGCTAACATTTACATTTTTGTGCGAGCTGTATAGTTTATTCACGGCCCCGCGCAGCAAAGGGCTCCGCTCATAAATGGCCTTATTGATGCTCACCCTCCTATACATTGTGCTCAGTCCGTGCTGTGAATGGGCGCAGTGTGTGGGGGAATGCCTCTCCTGGTGTCGGTGGGGGAAAATCCCCGAAAAGCAGAAGGGAAGGGGGGGCACAGAGATTCCTTCACACCTTCTGCCGGATTATTTCACCCCCTTTTCCCACTTCAGAAATAAATCCGTCAGGAAAAAGAGGAGGAAATGATCCCTTAATGCTGCAGACGGCCCCCAGCCCTGCTCCCCTCTGCTCCGTTGCCTTCTCCTGCATCTCACCAGGAGACATTGCTACAGGGCAGTGTGCACCTCCCACACTCTCAGCTGGAGCAGTATTCTTTATCTGGAACTTCTCAGGAAGCCTCTCCCGAGTCTGAGGTTGGGAATGGCCAACAGTCGCCCTCAGATGGCTGCCAGTTGCCCTTGGAGGTCATGCAGCACATGTGAGATGAGTTTGGGCAGCCTCGGGCACCCATCTCTGCACACCACCTCGCGCACTGTGTCCCCATCTCATCCCTACCAACCCATTTCTTAGAGCCAAGATCTACCTCCGAACTCTTATTTCTCCAGGCAGGTAGCAGTCCAAGTGCAAAGCCCCACACCAGAGCAAGGAGCCCTCACTGCCCCACGTCCCTCTGTGGGGATAAGAGCATCGCCTGCAGCCAGCAGCATCCCATTCCTGCTGCCTCGCACGCTCTGAACACAAATAGTGCCCCTCTGTGCCTCCGCCACGGACACATAGATGGCATTATACTGAGCTGGCCCCAGCTCTCGGGCATAATATTTTTTTAGCAGAGGACTAAATATTTTTAACATATGCAAACATGCATGGCTGAGGCACCTCCAGAACCGGGATGCTGAGGGCAGAACAATGTCACCTTTCTGTTGCAGCATTGCCAGTCCCCGAGAGGACAACCATGCAGCCACGGAGGGATTTGGGCAAAGAGAAACGTGGGAGATTTTGGGGGTGAATTCTGCAGAAAAAGGATCTGGATTCCTTTGAGGTGAAGGAGTGGGGATGCACAGAGCAGAGGTCTGTCTGCTGGGCACGGGTGCCCGTGCAAACATACCTGCTTGCGCTCCAGCCTTGGCCGGGAGGAAGCGTTCCTGGCTTTGAGCAAACAGAAAGGTGCCGGGTCAACTAAGTGGAGCAGAAAGTTCTGCCGTAGGTAAATAGGTCACTGTCGGCTCTCAATGGAGAGGCATGGCTGGGGACGGGACATTCCAGCCATCCCAGACACGTACTGCTGCCCTCCCATCCACCTCTGTGATTGGGAAACTGAGGCACGAGTGCTGTGCGTGTTTGGCTGCGAGGATGCTGCACTGGTACCCAAGCAAAGTGAGAAGCCCAATTCAAGCCTTTAATCTGTGCAATGCAACCCTGTTTTTGTCGCTGGGATGCCCAGCTCTGCACATCCTCTTCCTTGCTAAGAGGCCCATTTGCAACGCTCCAAAGTGCTGCATTAGCAAAAGTGGGAGCAGAATACTGCCCATTGAAATGCCCCCTGCACCTGAGATGGGGCGGATGTGAACCTGGAGCACAGAGGTCCCCTCTGTCTCTGATCACAAACCCATCCCAGCACACAGAAGCACATCGCAAAGAAGCTATATGGGGCTGTCCCATCCAAAAGCAAGAGCCAGATTAAATAGGAACGCATGCACAGATTCCCCTTGCTCCTTCCAAGCCCCCAGACATATTTTCAGCCCCAGATGGTGACGATCCCTCCACCTCTCAGGGCTGATGGGGACAAAGAAGGAACCCCAAGTTTAGACCAACTGATGCTTGTGAGACAGCACAGCCCCCACCAAAGGGGCTGGTTTGGCTGCTGGTGACAGCAGCTTCCTGCAGCTGGGAGCTCAGCGGCTGACGTGAGGATTTTGCTACTTGGCTGTGCTGGCACGGCTGCGACGTGCGGACTGGGCTCACGGCTTGTAGGAACGTCTGCTTTCAAGCTTCCTTTTCAAGTCTAATAAAAACAACCCAAACTCGCCTTGCCTCTCCTCCTGCTGAGCCACAAAACTGCATCCATGCGCCCAGCGGGAGAAAGCGAGCAAAACCTGGCGATGCGCAGGAGCAAAATGTCACCAGGCTCCAGCAATGGGCAGAGGGGACGGCTGCTGGTTTGCACCAGGCTGGCATGGCTCCTGCCTCACCTGCTGCCAGCTTCACCACTCGGGCTTTTGTTTGGTTTGGAAAGGTGTGCCATGCCTGCGAGAAGCGCAATGTTCCCTCGCGGCTGCGATGCGGGAGGCGGTGCTGGCAGTGCCTGCATGCTCCCATCCGCGGTGCCTGGCTGCCTCCCTTCCCTGCTCAAACACACACTCAATCCAGAGCTCGGCACCTTGTGGAGGTGAAACTCAAAGGCTCGATTTTCCAGCTGTTGAGGTGCTGAAAGATCGGGATTACACCAAAAGAAAAAAAAAGAGGCATCGCAGCGCCGGCTGTACCTTGCTAAAGCTTTGCTGCACCTATGGAGGAGAAGAGAGCATCCTGCCCTGTGCCATAGCATCAGCCCTTGTGTGTGCCACCGTGCAGGGCTGCAGCATCCCTAGGCAGAGGGAGAACGTGCCCTTGGGTGGAAGGGACGTGGGGGTGTCACACAGGTGGCTGCTGGCCTTGGCAGGAGGAGGATTCATGCTTCTGTGGCTTTAGCATCACTTTGTGGCCATGGGGTTCCTGGCTCGGACCTCTGCTTTGGGGTGTCCCCAGGAAATAAGAGATAAAAGGGATCCATGTGATCATGGCTCTTGCCACCACCACAAATTTGTTACCACATCACCTCTTCCCACTTCTTGCTCTTTCATGGGCCAGACTCGCTGCTGAAATGGGACGGAGAACTTTCCATTCATTTACAACCAACGAATTCCTGTTGGATTTTGCAGTCCAAAATGAAACTTGTGGATGTCACCTGCAAAGGCGAGGACAGCTGCTGAGCCCGCTCCTGCCTCCGAGCTGGAGCTTAAGTTGCCTTCATTTATTTGCATTATGAATTCAGCAGAAATAATGGAGGAGGGAGCACCACCTCCTCCTGCCCGTCTTCAAATCAGACACAAACTCAGCTCATAGAATCACGGCGACATGCCCCATTCCTGCAGCACTGGGATCCCATGGGTTTGCTGCTGGTGGTGGTGCAGCTAGGACCTGGGCACGGCGCAGTGGCATTGGATAGAGTCCCATCCCATTGCATCCTGCTACATCAGGAGGTGCAGGCTTTCCCCCTGCACCCACTGCCCCATAGATCCACGTGGGTCCCTTCCGACTCGAGATATTCCATGAGATTCTTTCATGCATTCTTGTGAATGCAGCAGTTCTGCCTAGGTTTTGCTCCAAGGAAAAGAAGCTTTTCATGGAGCTTTGAGCAATGTGTGCATTCCTAAGAGAAGCCCTGGGGGAGGCTGCAGGCTGGGCGCTCCCCGCCAGGTACGCGGGAGATGAAAGGACACCTCACAATCGCTGCTCCATGCCGGATGAGTGTTTTTCCTCCAAATTATGGGAGAGGAAATTCAATATTTTTTTAGGACTTGCCTTTGCATAATAAGGAACGGCGCGGGGAGAACAATTCGGTATTCACGCGCAGTGCAAACAAGTGCCTTCTGAAAGCCTCTCACCTCCGAGCCCAGCCTTGCACTGGCTCAGCAGCAACCTGTCCTTGTTCCTATGGGGCTGGGACCCACTGCCAGAGCCCTCATGAGGATTCAGAACCAAGGAGAACACACCCAAGTGACAGCACTTGAATGAAGACCAATGCTGCTACAGCCACATGAAGCTGCCCAGGCAGCTGGAGGTGGGGAGCGCAGCCCTGTGCCCACATCTCATCACACCAAATCCAATTTTGGGGCATCTCTCCCCAAAATACATCTCATCTCTGAGGTGTCCGTGCCCTTGCGTGAGCCCAACCTCCATCCCTAACACAGCAACAGGGGGAAAGCATGCAGCACGGTCACCAATCAGGACTTTAAGGGGTAAAATGCACTCAGCAAATGCAGGAAGGGACCCGAGCCCATGCCTCTTCCTTCACCAAACCCTGGTTCTGCTCGTCTCCATCCTCTGCTGCTTATTCCCCCCTGCTCCCCGCAGCCCTTGCTGAGCAGCTGCCCTTTGCTAGTAAACAGCACTCTGCCCCGGGGCCAGCTTTCCCAGCACTAAAAGCCCACTTATTTCTGTTTGTCCTGACAAAACAGTAGCAGATTTGTGCTATAAATCCCCATTAATGGAACAATCTATGTTGGCTTGTTCCCATTAGCACTTTCCAAGAGGGAAAACCCTTGTGTGCGTGCACAGACGTGTGAGTGTGTGCACACTTCTCCCCCTTGCGAACAACAGCCAGGGCTCTAAACTCAAGATCTCCCCTGGTAGATGCCAAAATTCATAAGCAGAATCTAAATATTTCAAATCCCAACAAATTTAAACAGAGAAATGTCTTGTTGCATCACTTTCTAGAAGGCTTCTTTCAAACAAAAGCTGATGCTTAATCCATGCACATGCTTTTTGTGGAAATGGGGCGAGCGTTTGTCCAAAGTCTTGTAAAGACATGAATCAGCTTTCAGCACGGAGGTGAAGGGGTATTAACCCAGCATGTGTGTGGGGCCTCATCCATTGCCAGATTTTCTAAATGTCCACTGGAAAGCAATGCCCAGCCCGGCTGGTCCCTGATTTAGGAGGTGCGTAAAACCCTCAGAGGGGTTTTGATTGAGGGAAAGGATCTCTGCATTTTCCAGCAACAAAGCTCCCAGCATCCTGGTGGGATGCAGCAGCCACATCCATTGCGTGGGTACCACAGCTCCGATGGCCTCATTGCTTCTGCCTCACCCATGCCATGCTCCAGCTTCAGCCTCTTGATGGGGATGGGGAAAAAAAGCACATTGGTGGTGAAGGGCTCCAGCAAACAGGGCAGGGAGCAAGCAGGAAGTCTAAAGGCACGGACAGGAGAGGTGTACTTGCGCTGCAGCATCTGCTTCGGCAAAAAAAGAGTGCTGCTCCCTTCCTCCATCCTCTCCTCTCCTCCTCCCTCCTTCAGCTGCGCAGCCGGATGGATCTCATCCCGATGGGGCTCACCGTGCTGGGATTTATCCCGACTGATGGAATGCATCCTAACGGATCTCACTCCGATAGGATTATCTTGATAGGGCTCACCCTGCTGGGACTATCCTGACGGGGTTCATCCCGCCGGCGTTTCTCCCGCTGTATGTTCTCAAATGGCAAACAGGTGGCGATGTTGTACTCCAGGATTTCAGCTTCCAGCCCCAAAAGCCGGGCTGCATCCAGAGAGCCGCCCTCCGAGGCGGCCGGCCCGCATTCCCCCCGGTGTGCAGCGGGGCTGAGCTGGGAGAGAGGCAGAGAAGAGGCGTGCACTGGGCAAGGGCTTTGCAGACAGCCTGTGTGCACCAAAAGCACCAGTGTGCTGGAGAAGATTGTGGGGCTAACGAGTTTTCTTGCTCCCAAAGCCACTTGTAGGTGCAGTCTGCCCTGCATGGCCATGCAGCACTGATGATGGTGTTCTGGGAGGAATCAGCACGATGACATCTTGCTGCACCCATTCCTGGAGGGAAGTCTGTGCAGGATGCTGTCCCCAAGGGATGCAGCGTGAGGATCAGGGACATGGTATGGGACCAGGGACATGGGGTGGAGGTGGCAGTGCTGGGGCAGATGCTGCTGCAGAAGCCCGTGGTCACAGCCCGTCCCATACAGCGTGTGTGATGCCACCCAGCACCTCCACCAAAGTGTGCCCAGGCTCTGACTTGCCATGGAATCGTGTCCTTTTTTTTCAGAGAAACAAATCTGGAGTCTGTCTCTGAAGCACATCCCTGCCCCTGTGCTGGAGCAACCTCCTGCCGCTCATCCTCTGGAAGAGGAGGTGGAAGATCATGGAGAAGCTCCTTGCCATCGCTGTGCCCACAGGCAGGAGATTCCCACAGTGTGGAATATGTTGAGTCGCAGAGCAGTGCCACGTTCCTACAAACTGGTGGCATTTCTTCAGCAAAGCCCCTTTGGTCACAGCTCAGGGGACACCAGCCATGCCAGGTGATGGAGAGCAGCAGCAGAAGGGCTCCCAGTGGTACCAGGCTGAAGGGCTCCATCCTGCACCCCAGCACCATCTGTGCAGGAAAAGGTGAGCACTCCACGGAGGGGACAGACCAAAGTTCTGGGTGAATTTCATCAGAGGAGGCTGAGGCTGTGGTGGGAGGGTTTAGAAATACAGGGCAGCATCCTCAGGCACGGCCCAGCAGGATGAAAAGTGATGGTAAAGCGCAAGCTAAGAAGGCAACGCACCGCACTCATCCCAAAGACCCATCTTGCAGAGCAGACACGAGTCATCTAAGGTCACATCCAGACCTCTGCAGAGCTCCCAACCACCAATCCCAAACCTCATCCTCATCATACCATAGCAACCAGAACCACCACGGAGCCAAACACGCAGCCTACGGGATGGCAAACGAGCCTGATCCCATTCCCCCAATGCCTGTAGATGGGAAGCTGCAGCTGACCACCCTGAAATCCCCCTCTGCTACTCAAATCCTGAGTTGCTGCATAAAAACCCGTCTCTGAACACTGCTGGGCAAATGCCCTCCTCATCCCTAGCTCAATGATTTCCCTCTCTCAACTGGTGTGGGGTCAGGGTTTGGTGACCTGTCTTGCAATGGGATGGCACGAGCTGTGCCAAAATGCACATAGGAACAGCACACGGTATTTGAACCACCCCACAACTGAGCCTTATTCAAAAAAAAAGCAAAACAAAACCCCTTCAGAACAGAAACATGTAAATCCCAGCTCCTTGCTGGTGTTATCTAGCAGCCAGAGAAACGCATGCTATTTGAAACCACCATAAATATTAGGGGATGTCTGATCTCCAAGGGCCAGCGGATTTGATGTGTGGATGCTGTCATCTAGGAACGAGCAGGGAGCAGCAGACGTGCACTACTGACTCACACTGCAGAGATGCTGGGAATCAGCTGCAGTTCCCCTGTTTTCATAATCTCACATATTTTATTTGCTTAAGGTTGTTGGTAACTGTTGCTTAGTAGTGGGCCACTGGCCCTTTAACACCTTTCTCCTCCAAGGATGGGCAGCCAAAGAGGATGGCGGGCGATTCCAGGGTGTTTCATTCCATGGGATCTACGGCAGCTCTGCTAAAGGACTTTTGGGTCCCTGGGTGTTTCGATCCCGAGCGCAGTGCACCGAAACCACAGCAAAATCAGAGCAGCAGAACAACTCCAGGCACATCTGCTGGCCATGGAGGGCTCCTGAGACCCCTGAGCCCGTATCCTGGGTGGGCTGAGCTTCATCCCAGCCATGGAGAGCACCCCCAGCCCCAAACTCTGCTGGCACCCCATCGCCTCGCAGCATACCACCGCTCTCCTGCAGTGCCCATTGCAAATCATTGCTTTAAACATGTGTGCTTTGGGGTGTACTCAGCAAATGTCACCCTGAGAGTGGGGGGCAGACCGGCGGACTTCTACAGAAGTGCGTTCCTGCTCCCAGGAAACATCTCCAAGGGGTCACCAGTTTGCCCACATCTGCCCACACCCAGCATCCTGCCATGGGATGCCCGCACACACCTCCTGCAGACAGGACAAGGGAGAGAAGAAAGGAAGAATCCTCTAAGATCCCTCATTTTTCTCTCATTTTCCTCTCCTTTAATTACAGACAAGCTCACATCACCTCGCTCCGATGCGATGTGTCCGGGTGCAGCAGCGATGCAAGAGGACTCTCCGTGCTGTGGGGATGGAGCTGCAAATCCTATGTGTTCCCTTAGGGAAAATCCCACCTGGATGCCAGTCCCATGGCACCGTGCAGAGCAGGGCAGGGGCACACAGGGCTGGGATGTGCAAACAGAGAGCTGTCGCTTTTCGGATGACCCTCCTTATGATTTTAGAGCGGTAGAGAAGGAAGCGCGCTGCTTCTGATGTAAGATTAAAAAGGAATCGCGTCGCCAATCCCACTGGGAGTCCCTAGGCCCAGAAGATCCCGCGTTGACATAACAGCACTGAGATAATGCTAACCTCCATATGGATAAAATCGAGGGGTTTTATTTAAGGAAGCGTTACTTGAAACGAGCGCAGTGCGGGAATCCGCATCATCCCAGAAGCCGGGTGTCCTCAGCAGCCAAGCACGTTCTCAGTGTCACAAGCTTGGACATCGCTGCGATAGGAAAATTAAAACTATTCTGGGGTAGAAAGCACCAAATCTGGGGACCGACCTGGAGAGTGGCTGAGGATCCGTGCGCGCGCGAGGCTGAGCCTTTGGCACTGCAAAGCGATGCGGTCCTCATCAGTACTCCCCGCGCGCATCGCAGGAGCTCCTCATCTTGAATGGGTTAATCCCATCTGGTCGGGAACAAAACTCTTCTGCGTGTTTTTCTTTTCGTTTACCACCAACAAAAACGTCTGTTTTCACCGTGTGCCTTTTTGTAAATTAAACAGCGTCGTCGCGTCATCGGCTCCAGCGTGGATTTGTCTGGGGAAGAGTTACTGCCTTCAGCCCTGAGGCAGCTGCCTGACTCAAACTCCATCCTAAGTTTCTAAAGGATTCCACGAAAGCCGTTTGTACAGAAGAGGTAGAGCCTGCGCGCCCATAGCGCGAAACGAAAAGGATGAGAACAGTTCTGCACGGCGCCCCAAGCCCAACAAATATTCTTAAACACTCTTATAATCGCCCACGGGTTTTCAAAGAGGGGGTGGGGATCCCCCAAACGACAGAGTAGTTTCCGTGTTCCGTTTGGTGTCCCCAGGGCAGGAGCTGCCCCAGGTGCATGCATAGGGCCAGGGCATTCCCAGTGCCGAGGACACCTCGAGCGCCCGGCACCGGGGGAAGCTCTGTGGGTGCAGTCAGAGTGAGTGCAGAACGCGGCCCCTTCCGACCGCCACTGCCACCGAAAAAGCCCAAACAGTCCCCTCACCCCACCCCCAGCATTTCCCCAATCCAACCGCAACACGGCAAAACCAAATGGATTTTCCAACAGCATTCCCTCACCTTTCCCCGCGAGTCGGAAGCTGCCCTGTGCTGCCTTCCCAGTCTCTCTCTGCGCTATCTCCAGTCCTCCCGCGGCTCCGGCGGGGCTGGAAATGCCATCAGGCTCCGGCGATATCCAGGGGAGCCCCTCGCCGTCAGCCCCCGTCCACCTGCCCGCGCGTTCCTGCAGCCCGGCGGTCCGGCGCGGCGTGGAGCAGGCATGAATCCGTCCCTGGTGTCTGCTGATGACTTCACTTCATTAGCATGCTCCTGATAGTTCTCTCTGACTGTCTTTTACTGACTTTAAGGCTCTGCTAATCAAAATACTCTAGCACTTAACTATTTCCTGACTCCGGGCTTTTGCAAGACGAAGCCCCGCGGGGTAACAAATCCCAAACGGGAACAGAGATTGGGATTCGTGTCCCAGTCTGGATCCGGGAGCGGTGTTTGGAGCTCTGCAGAGCAGTGTGCTCCGTCCGGGTGCACCCAGGGCACAGTGCTGCTGTGTCGCGCGGGACCTTTAGTGCAGGCGGATGCAGAGAGGAAGGAGCCTTTCCACCTTCGGGGTGAGATTTCCCCCCGTGGAGTGGCTTTGTTTAAAGGCGGCTCAGACAGAGGGAGCTGAGCGGGGTTTGGTGCATGAAGCTGTCACCCTGCGGTCACCCACGCTATGTCACCCGCGGGCATTGCCACCGCTGTCATTGCCTTCTTGCTGGCATGAGTAGGGACAGAGAAGTTTCTGCAAAAGCAATGGGGTTTCTGGGTGAGAGGAGGGGTGTGCAAGGTGCAGGCACAGAACACAGCCCCGCCAGCAGCATGCCTGACACGTGGGACAGTGGCAAGAACAGCGCCCAGCGCTCTGGGTGCCAGCCCAAAGCTTTCCCCCTACACTTCTCACTGCTTTGGAGTCCATGTCAGGTTTTCCTTGGACAAAGAGAAACGGGAGTGAGTTTTGCAACAGTAGAATAGGGGAAAAAAAAAAAAAAAAAAAGAAAAGAGAGAGCAAAACTACATAAGCCCATGTGCAGCTCTGCCTGGGTGCATGTGGTTGTGCACCCATGGTTGCAAACAGCCGTGTTTCCCTCTGTACAGTGTGCAGCAGTGTTTGCACACACACACACACGTGCCATGCCCACTTTTTGCAGGCAGAGTCCCTGCACATGCGGATGCTGCAGCCATGCATGCATGCAACATGTGTGTGGGTGAGGGGCTTGCACGTGTGTGCATGCACATGGGGTGGGAATGCGGGGTTTAACCATTTCGCTGTCAGCTCTGAGCGCTCTGCCGCCTGGAAATGAGGCAAAATCTCTGCGCCTGCACTCTCACCCAATTAACACCCTCTCGCCCTAACGAGAAAACCAGCCCCAAATAGCTTTTAATAAAGGCCTGCTGTGCGCCGGGTGTCGGAGCGCGGAGCTGCTGTCGCAGGAGCAGCTGTGGGGTCCGTCGGGTTGGAGGCCTGATTCATACCCAGCAAAATGAGGTCAGGAGCGGATGAGTCTCCGAATGTTCATTTCTTCGCACAGGAGGTGACCCACATTTTTTGTGGCTGATTCACAGCTCAGCTGCAGACACGGCTATCTTTAGCCCCGGGGAGGGACGCGGAGAGGCCGTGCACCGCTGCCAGCCCCCGGCCCCTCCACAAGAGCCTTCTGGGGGCAATTATTTCTATAATTTTATATGTAGATATATATATCCACCTCCCCCTGCTTCCTACAACTTCTGTTGGAAGAGAGCAAGACCACGCACAGCTTTCCTGCAGAGCTGGAAGGAGTAATGCTGCCCCAGCTGGGGGAGATGGGCACATCCTTGTGCACTGCGCACCACTGGGTGCCCACACATTGCAGCCCCTTTTTGGGACCTGTTGGACTCTAGCCCAGCCACAGAGGGACAAGAAATGCAGACTGGAGGGTCCTAACACCCCATTGTGCTGGTGGAGCCACAGGGGCTGACAGAAGCAGGGGTTGCCAACACCAGCCTTGCCATCATCAGCAGGATGGGGACTGGTGGCTGTGTGGTCATCGGGGCCCCCCCAGAAGAGGAGGGCTCTGTTTATGCTGATAAGGGCAAAGGATGCTAAACAAAGCTGCTGTCTGCTCCAGCTGGGCCCAGCATGGCTCTCCAGCACTTTCCCGTGCAAAGGAAGGAGCTGCTGCAGTTGTGGCCTGACCGCATCCAGCACCCAGAGCGCAGTTGCATGAACGATAACATTTTAGCAATGTTTATCCTTCTCCTTCAGGGAGGGATCTTTCTTTATCTGTTTTCAGAGCCCTAAAGCACATGTTTACTTTTTACAATGAGAAAAGTCTCCAGCACTGGCGCAGGAGAGCCTGAAGCGCGGGTGTGAGGGTGATCCTGTGCTTAAAGGGCTAAAAATGACTTGGCTATATTTTTTATGCAAGACACAGAAAACAAACAGTCTCTGGCCCTGTCCCATGAGAACAGAGCATGCGGAGGGTTGCTCCCTACGAGCACCTCCCTCCCTGGGCAGAGCCTTGCAGGGAGGGGGTCCCAAATGGCCCAATCCTGACCACTGTCAGTCACATCACAGAAACACAGAATGAATCACGGCATCATGGGATGGTTGGGTTGGAAGGGACCTCAAAGATCCTCAAGCTCCAACCCCCCGCCATGGGCTGGTTGCCTCCCACTGGATGCCCATGGACTCATCCAACTTGGCCTTGGGCACCTCCAAGGATGGGGCATCCACAACGTTTGGCACAATTTTTGGTTTCTCCCACTGGTTTGGGTTGAAGACAAGTAGCTCCCAGCAGTTCCCTTGCTAATGTCAGCAGGCAGTGATTTTCAAAGCCCTAAACCCCAAGCACAGCCTCACACATAATCACGGGAGAAAGCATCACACACATCCAGCTTGCACCTGTAGCACAGTCACATGAAATGCAAATCTTGCTTTGCTTAAGAGCTAGCATGAGTTGGCAAGGAGGAGGGATTTAAGTCTCTTCCTGTCTTATTTAATGCGTGGACACCAATCTGGCAGGCGGAGATGGTGGGTGCTCCCCATCCATCCCGTGGCCCCTTCCCTCCGCCTATACAGTAGAGCATGACTCATCTATTTCATAACAAACACGAGTTGGACAAAAAATAAAATAAAAAAAATAAATCCCCAAACCCAGCAGCACATGCTTTCTTAAATAATAAACATATAAAAATGTTAATTAAATCATGCTTTTTGACTGAGAATGATGGGAAAATACTTTTGCACAATGCTGAAATCAACACAGCTTGCTTTTTTTAACGTCTTCTCGCAGCCAAATAGATGCAAAGACCAAGCAAGATGCGGGACACGCACTGTGCAAGCGCTGCAAACCAAACAGCCTCTTCCTTCTGCAGGAAAGCATCTTCTGCTCTAAGGAAGGACGCCAGATGACTTAATGTGCCACAAACATTGCTCCGAATGAGTCTGTAGTAAGCACAGATATGAGACCCAGATGTTGACCACAGCCTCACCAGCAATTAAAAGAAGAGATCCAAAGCTGAAGGCTCCTGGTGCCTCTCAGACACAACAACAGTCCCAGCAAGACCAATGCCCTTGCTTTAAACAAGCAGAATTTTAGTAGGGCAATAAAGCCATGGCCAAACCAAGCACAGCACCGGGAGCAAATCAAATCCTCTGCAGCCATTGGCCACTTGGAATGTCCCATAAGGACATTCCTGGGGATCTCCTTCTTGCAGCATTATTCATGCTGCTTGGGAGAGTTTTGGTGTCTGGCTTCCCCAGTTGTCCCATGGATGGACTCCAGCCTGCATCAATAGGGATGAAAAAGAGAAAGGACGTGAGAGCTTCCTAGAAACTCAACAGCCACTGTGCACATGGTTTCTGAAGCGAGGAGGAGGCATTTAGTGGCCTCTGTTGTGGGGAGATGCTCTGGGATGGTATTGAAGTGGCCTGAGCCAGACAAAAGCATTTCAACAATAATGTTCCCAGGCCAGAAACGAAATCTGAGCAAAACACTGGAAGTTACCCAGCAGAAATAACAAGGCATGTGCAGGAGCTTGCTGACTCCCAGCTGTTGGGAGAAACCCAGCTTTGCAACCATCCCCAGAGATTTTCCTTCACTCCCAACCCCACCAAGCAACACCAACCTTCTGGAGCAGGAGGAGCCGGGCTCCACCACCCCCACCCCTTGGCCAATCCTCCCATGCTTTGGGTGAGGGGAAGATGCTCCTATACTACACCATGGAGTGCTCTGGCAGTGGAGATCCTGTCTTCAAGAGCATGGCTACGATGGCCACAGACATCCAAAGCTTCTTGAGGGACACCTCTGGCAGCGAATTCCTCCCAACCATGCAAGAGTACAGTGTGACCAAGAATGGGATGGGATTCAACACTATGGCAGCCAGCCCCAATCACTTGCCGTGCTCAGGCTCTGCTAACACTCACCACCCTTCTCCTTTTTTTTTCTTTCTTCTCAGCTTTTTAATGAATCCTATCATTAAAAACAAAGGAAATTACACTAAAAGGACCGTGTTAAAATAGCTTTAAGGGCCTGACTCTAGCTGACACCTATAGTTAGAGCGCGTTTTGCCAGAGCGTGATTCATGTGCAGATTGTTGGCCAACATGGGCCATTTCCATTATGCAGCCGCAGTAGTTCAGATCTGCTCTGTTTGTACAGAGCTTGGCACCAACTGCTTGGCTCCTGTCCTGCTGGTGGTACAGCTTCATCTGAAACCCTTTGACTATTGTCGCCCACCAAAGGAATTGAGTTAAAGCTGGGGAGAGATGGGGAGGGAAAAGAAAGGGGAAAAAAAGGCATTTTGTGCAGCTGGCCCAAAATGCAACAGAGAAACCTTCCAGCAAAGTGGAGAAAATGTCTCTTTCAAGGACACGTGATCAGTTGCTCACCAGCTGCAGAGGGAGAGGGGTAATCTGTTGGCTGATTAACCACAAAGGCAAAGGGAATTGGGGGCTTTCAAGAAGTGGCATCTTTGTCCATTTTTAGGAGGCTTCAGGGCAATATAGTCCATCTATGCCCCGCACTCTGCTCCCCTCCCAGCACAGCCAGATTTTCACGTCTTCTCCTTGTTCCAGCACTCGCCTACATCCATAGGTCCCAAACGGATCCTCCCCATCCTGCCAGATTGGACGGAGCACGCAGCGGAAAGCCAGCCAGAAATAAAGCCATCTCTGGGATATTTTTTTAAGGTTTGGTTTGCAGTTTTCTCTCCTTGACACATACTGACAATAGGGGAGAAGCCAGTGCTTGAAAACAGTGCAAGGACAGAACGTTTGGTTTTTAAAGAAATGCAGTTAATGTCTAAGTTTGGAAGGGAAAATGAAGGCTGGTTGGCTTCCCAGTCAGGGATCCTCATGCAACAAGGATCCGGGACCCACATTCCTTAATCACAGAACCACAGAATCCCTCAGATTGGAGAAGACGTCCAAGATCTCCAAGCCCAAGCCCAACCCATCCTACCGTGCCCAAAACCACGTCCCTCAGAGCCACATCTCCATGGTTCTGGGACACCTTCAGGGATGGTGACCCCAACACTCCTTGCCAAACCTACAAAAACCACGCTTGCAGGGCAGGTGACTGCAACAAGCGTGCGAGCAGCCAGCAGCGATGGCTGGATGCCAAACCGCTCCTTTGCATGCTGCTGCTGCCCAGCCTTCCAACAGCCTGCGGCCCCGCGTGCATCACCCAGCCTGGCTGTGGTTTCCAGTCCCACCTGCTCCAATTCCCCTGCCCTGAGGGTTTCGGTGCAAGCTGCAGCACGCAGGGCATGGAGCAGCCCCAGCAACCCAGTGTCGAGGAGGAATTTTAACACGGCTGATCGCTGGGAGGCAATTTGGATCCGTAGCACACCTACACAATGCGCAGGAATGAGGCAGCAGAGCATTAAGAACTACAGAAAACAGAAGGGAATTAACTACTTTTTTTTTTTCAATTTTTTTTTTTTTTTTTGGAAATGGCACGCTCTGCCAAGCGTTCTTGGAGTCCGGCATTCTTGTACCGCGTCCAGCCTTGCCAGCCTCCAGCATGCAGAAGTCATGAGTCAGGGTTTGAACGGCAAAGTGATACTGACTCAAAAATAATTAGACCGAGGGAAAAAAAAAAAAAAAAAAAAATTAAACACAGTTGCATCACTTGATTTTCGCTCCCAGCCTCCATCCCTTTGGCACGCTCTGACATCACCTTTGCACTTTGCAATTACATCATTTTGATTCAAAATGAACTCGTGCATGCCCAAGCCCTGACCTGGGATATATCCCATCCCAGCCTGCGGGCTCCATCCTGCTGCCCTCCTTCCATGAATAATGGAAACAGGAGACAGAGGAACTTTCCTATGCCTCATCCAGCTTTGCCTGCTGCCACATTATCATAATATTATATTAACGTGCAAATTGTGATCGTTGGCAATAAAAAAATATGAAAGAGAATGGAACATATGCACGAGTGGGAACTCAATTTCGGGGACCAAGAATGAGTCGGAACAGATTCTTATTGTTTTGCTTTCAAGGACATGGTAATTCCCAGACTGAGGGCCTTCAACAAAGCACCCTGAGCCTCAGGAGGAAGGATTTCCACCCCTGAGCTCTTCATTTAAAGTGTTTATGGGTTTGACCTTCTGACTTCTGGGTTTCTCCATGAAAAAGATCTGAAAAAGGCAGAAGTTACAGAACCTCCCACTTTTATACAGTTGGACAGTTTTCTGTCCAATGAGAATCCCAAAGTTCTACAGGTCGGTGCTACTTTATAAACTACTGACTGCACAGACACACGTGAATATACTGCCAGTGTTATTAAAGAGACAAAAAAGTGCCCCAATACGTGCAACAAAGCGATCCTGAGAGTGCCAGCTTCAGCCCTGCGAGCCGCAGCCTAAATTAGCCCCAGGAAAATGAAAGCAAGGTAATTAAGAGCAGATTTGGCCCTTTTTGTATACAAAAGCATTCTGGAAACTACATAAAGTCCTGTCCAACGCAATGCTGTTATGCATCCAGAATGCCACGAATGTGCTGGCCAGCGTGAGGACGGGAAAGTCAGCAACCCAACAGCCCCAACACCCTGCAAGAAGCCTCTGGAGCAGGCACTGGATTTACGAGGTGTCAGGGAGAGGAGAGATCGCAGAGGATCATCCCCTTCCTATGCAGGAACTGAACTACGGCCAACGGGAAACTGAGAGGGAGCTGTGGGAAACCTGGTTTTCTGCTCATGGAGCTGGTGGGAATAAATGCATGATGATACCGGGCCGGAACACGGTTTCATGCCCTTAGAATTGCAGTATCATTAAGGCTGGAAAAGACCTCCAAGAACCTCAGGAGGATCCCCAAATTTCTTCTCCCAAAGAGTGGTGGGGTCACTGTTCCTGGAGGTGTCCCAGAACCACGGAGATGTGGCCCTGAGGGACGTGGTCATGGGCATGGTGAGATGTGTTGGGGTTGGGCTTGGTGATCTTGGAGGTCTTTCCCAACCTGAATGACTCTGATTCTATGATTCTAAGGGTTTCTTGGAGTTGGAGCCACTCACACTCTTCTTGTCCATCCCCAGAAAGTGCTCCCCGCTTTTTCTCTCCAGTAAATAAACCCAACCCCAGCTGGGCTGAACTTGCCTGACTGTGGGTGTTGTCTCTAATTTATGACATCTTGAGATGGGCCCAAATCACAGCACAGAGAACCTCGTCCGTAGCTGCATCCCCACCACGCTCAAAGTCCTCGCTTCAGCTCCTATCTCCAGACAGCAACAGAAAAAATAATAAAATTGCAGGAAATTAAAAATGCATAGTATTTGTCAGCACCTCTATGCTACAGCTTTGACATTTTGTTTTCCTGCCCAGCAAAACCAGACAAAAGGCATTTTCTCCGCCTGTTCATTCTTGGTCAACCTCTTGAATTTCAGACTTTCTTGGGAGGAAACTCAGTAAAAAATGACCTTTCTTGAAATGCTCATAAACCTCATCTAACTTTTTCTTCTCCCCACTTGCCTTCATGCTCTGCACACTCATTGGAGTGTAGCGTTATCCTCCCTTTTTATTTTCCTCCCTCTTTCTGCCACTGGATCCGACCGAGCAATCCTCACGGAGCAGGATGAGTTTTCCATCGTTTCTGGTAGCAAATTCTTTATGTTTCATTTGTGGCTTTGAAGCAGCAGCTCAAGCTCCAGAAAGGGTGCAGATGGGCCAAGGAAATATGAAACATTGTCATATTTCTCATGTTGGAAGAATTTTTAAAAGGTTGCATAGTGGAAAAAATGAAATATGAAAACCTTGTGGAAGTGAGGAGGTTCCTCGAATCCTCTTGCCAGCCCCCCTGCTACCGCAAAAAAAAGGGCAAAAGCGGGGGAAAATGTCAGCGATTCCCCTAAAAGCACATCTCACCCAACAGAAGGAAAAGCGTTTTAAGTTCTGCAAAGCAGAAAGCCATCCAAAGCGGTAAGAAGTTTTTTCTCGACATTTTTCCCATAGTTGTCCTATTCTAATAATCATTTTCACTCTCTTCTTCTGGCACAGCAGCCCAGAGCCGATGTGTTTATGTCACTAAAGCTGCCTATGTACTCTTAAAAACTATTTTAATGAAAACGAAGCAGTAATGGAAACATTTCTATTTCCCATTTGTTTTTCTAAAGCCCTTTTACTACGAAAACCCAAACCCTGGGCTCTGGCTGTGCTAACAGATGTCTCTCTTCAGCGTCGTTGGCCATCGTTCCAAGGGGCTCAGCTCTTGGTAACCCCTCCTCTGATGTCCCCAGAAGGCCATGGGGACACGTGGGCAATGACAGGACACTGGGTGATGCAAAATGAGGGCAGCCCTTGGGGACGTGGAGGTGTTGGAGAACCGTGGAGATGTGGCACTGAGGGATTGTGGTTATGGGCATGGTGGGGTGGCTTGGGGTTGGGCCTGGGGATCGTAGAGGTCTTTTCCAACCTGAACGATTCTGTGATTCTACAGTATGGGTGAAGGGGTGAGATAGGAGATGCCCTTTGCTCTGTCCATGGGGATAGAACGCATTCCTGTTCTGCAGCAGCTCCGGGTCCTGCAACACTGAGCACAAAGGTGTTACAGCTGGGTACAGGGCACAGCGTTTCTTTAGGAAAGGAATACTTTATTTCTGCCCATCGCTCTGCCTGCCCCGCTCTGCAGCAGTGATTTGGGCATCGGCTCCCCCAGCAGCTCTAATAGGATCCAGCAGCTGGCTGCCTCCTGCTTATCGGAGGAGCGGGATGCTGCCACGCCATGCACGAGCCAGGAACACTCCCTTTCTCTCTCTTTTTTCAGCTGTTCTTACGCTTGAAGAATGAGGTGGTTTATGAGGATTTTCTTCACGGGGGAAAAAAATGCTTCAAAATATCAGACCGTGAAGGCAGAGAATAAGCTGATTTTTCAACACTTCAAAATTATGTCATAAAGGCCCAGAAAGAGGCTTTGGCTGATACATAAACACAGAATCCAATACAAGTTACAGAGTGATTAACTGAAAGCAGCGTTTCCAGAGGAATAATATCTACACAAACAACCACATGCTCTGCTTGCTAAATGAAGAACAGCTCTTTGGGCTCTGCCAAGTGTCCTTTTTTCTTTCTTTTTTTTAATATAATAATTAAAGAGAAAGATTCGAGAGCGACCATCCTTCCCGTATTAAAGGCAGAAACAGTGCCCAACCTGTGGAAGTTTTGCATTTTTGGGGTGGATCATCGCCCCCCTTTCCCTTTGCATTGGATGTCTGTGCCTGCAGGAGCTGGGTGGGCAGCAGGAGGATGTGTGGATGTGGGATGACAGCTGTGGTCCGACCATAACTGCTGCTGGGAGGAAGGGGAAGCTCCTCTTTATAAGCTCATTAATCATAAGTGTGGTCTCAGTGGGAGAGTGCCAGGATGGGATATTTGCTACCTGCTCCTCCAGCTGCAGCCAGGGCTGTGACAGCATCTCCTGCTGCACTGCACGTGGGGCTGGCCAAACCTGCACTGTGCACAAGGTAAGCCTCCCCAAGGGGATGTTTCAGCTCTCAAAGCAATGCTTCTCCCTCTAAAAGTGATGCTTCCCCCTCCCAAAGTGAGGCTTCCCTCCCTCAAATTGATGCTTTCTTCCCAAATTTAAGCTCCCCGACCCAAAGTGATGCTCCCCTCTTCCAAACTGATGCTCCCCCTCTCAAAGTGATGCTCCCCACTCCCAACATCACGCTTCCCCTCCTTGAAGTGATTGCTTCCCCATTTGAATGTGATGCTACCGCATCCCCAGATGATGCACCTCTCTCTCAGATTGATGCTCTCCCTAAAGAGATTATCTTCCCTCCCAAAGTGATGCTCTCCTCTCAGAAAACTGAGGCTCTGAGCACCCTGATGGATCTGTGGGTGTCCCTGTTCATTGCAGGGGAGTGGGACCAGATGATGGCCTTTAAAGGTCTCTTCTAGCTCAAGTCATTCTATGGTTCTGTGATTCTAAAGTGTTGCTCCCCCCCGCATCCCTTCAGCCCACCCAAGGATGCCCACGCTGCTCATCACGGACCACGAGCAGAGCGCTGCTGGTGGTGACGGCAATGCTGAATCACAGCAGTTGGGCTCAAAAGGGGGGGAAAAAAAAAAAGAAAAAAGAAATTCATAATCCTCCTAAGTGGAGGAGCAGCTCCAGGATTGTGCAATCACATAAAGCTCAGAGCAAAAGCTGGGTCCCAGAGGCGAGTTTCCTATGGAAAGATGCACAGCGCAGCTCCCCCGGAGGCAAGGTGCCATAAGCAGAGCCCAGCAGCCGTGGAATGGCTTTAGCAGGGCACTGTGCTCTGTACAGCATGTGCCTTCGGCTCCCAGTTACCATGGCAAAGAGTGAATCTTTGAAGTAAATAGTCTGTGGGTGACGTCCCAGGTCGGGTTATAGGCTTGCATCATCTGATCTGAGTTTTATTCCCATTCTCCCTGATCTTTTTTTCCTCCGAGCGCAGACAAGAACAAAACCCTCATGGCATGGAGCGTGTCTATGGCTGCACCAGCTGAGACTTCAGTTAAAAAGTTTTCCTGGCACGAAGGCAATGCAGAAATGGGAAAGCAAGGCAGGCACAGCAGATTAGAGGTTAGAAAATGTGCTTTTAGCTACAGCAGCCTCAGAATTCATAACGTAAAGCCTCACTTGGGAGAATACTTTAGCACGTAGCTGGCATTAAGCAAATGCTTTAGGTTCGCCCTCATCCCTAAAAATGCAAAGGCACCACTGAGTCATTGCATGGACGTAGGAAATGCAGAGGGGCTGGACGTGCTGGGGCAGGGGCTGCCCAAGGCCAAATATCAGCGCCTTGAGGTCATATTCTGCCCATAATGAGGGCAGCAAACCCACCACGAGTGGTACCCAAGCAAAAACAAATCCAAGGAAACGCATTCAGTTTGCATCCTGCAAGTCGGTTTGCACAGTTCTTGCTCCCTCCATGGATGCAAAGCAGGGGATGTGGGAGTAAGGAGGGGTTTGTGCACGAGGTGGAGGAATTGCAGACTGGAAACCATCCCTATGAAGTGTGAACAGAGGCAGTGGGGACTGCAGGAGGGAAAAGGCAGAAGCTTCCCTCAAATGATGCTGAGAGGCACAAAGGCTCTGGGGGAAAGGCACTGGCTGCCAGCAGTGCAGAGGTGTGGAAATACAAAGCAATTAAGACAAATGGCATCAGTGAAACAAGAGGCTTCTGGACAGGGAGATGCTGTGCATAACAAATAAATAAAAGCGGAGCCTGACTGCAATGACAGATGTTTGCAGGAGCTGCCTCTGCAGAGAGATCTGGAGCAGGCAGCGAGCACATAGGGGATGGCATGGGGACATTGGCAGCCACGTGGGGACATCAGTGTCATTGCTCCCTGCTGTCCCCTTGCAGACCTGTGCCCAGCACGGATCCCAGAGCCTGGAGAGGTGCTGTGGGGAATATCCCCTATGGGAGATGCAAATAGCAGCTGCTGCTCTGGTTCAATTGACCACCACCTTCAATCAGAGTACAAGAGGCAATTAATTCCTTCCTCTTTCCCTTCTGGCACAGATTTCTCCCCTCTTACATTAGCCACATGGGAACTGGTCATTAGTGCACGCATGAGGAAATCTTGCTTAGGCCAAAGGTTACCAGGTGCTGCCTGGTTTGCTACCCAGTTTTCTCCTGGAGCTCTGGGGCTGGGGGAAGCCCTTGGTCCCCAGGAAGCTGCCCTTGCAGGAGGCAGCAGCTGGTCCCAGTTCCCATCACCACCCCAGAACACAGATGAGTGCACTTTGGGAAAAGGACTGGAGGTAAAGAAGTGGTCCCAAACCCTGATTAGGCAGAGAGGAGGGAGAGGTTTAGCATAAGAAGCACTGTCGAGATTAGAGCAGGTACTGTCGTTGGATTAGTCTGAAAATGGACAGAGCTGTTCAAGCAGCAACATCTTTAAAGGAAAGATCTGCATAGGATAACAGCATGTAAAAACGTAATGCACACAAGGCGGATTCCTAATAGCTCCTTCAATTCAGTCAAGGGAATCTGGGGATTACTGGCCATTTTGGCAGAGAAATAATCCCTAGGATAATGGCAGGAAGGCTTTGATGGTAAAAGCCAAGGCAATGGGCTGGATAAAGAGCCCCGTGCAAGACAGACACGCCGATAAGCCCGGGTAGATATTATCTTTTCAGCACCAGCCATGAGAAATCACTGCCTGGGCGCTTCACTTTCTAACAAACTTAATCGCTTCATGATGAACCGATGGCATTTCCAGTCCCATGTGCTTTTGATATTACTTAATAAACTTAATTAGAAAGCAGCCATCCTACTGGAAAAACAGCATTTCGGAGGGTTCCCTTTCCCTGGTTAGGAGCAGCCATGTTACATCACTGGATTTCTTTGCTGTTCCATATGTCCAGGAGGACACCCAGAGTGCACATCCCTACCTACACAACGGAGGCGTTAAAGCCACATCCATCTTGTGCACGAGAGGGGGAAAAAAGGGGGAAAACTCCTGAAAAAAAAGCTGCTGGGATTTGGGACAGCCCCTTCGTACCAGGATCTCTCTGGATTGCTCCTCCAAGATGCAATCCACCCTGCTCCCCCCAGGCTGCCTCCCCAAGGGCTGTATTCACACCATCCTTCGCGCCACCATCTTCTGCTCCTTCCTCTTCCCTGCAGCGCTCTGGAAGCTCTTAGACGTGGTTTATTATTTTTAATTTATGGCCCATTATCCGATGGGATGCACTCATTAGTCACAACCGTGGTTTGCAGATTACAGCCTACGATAACGGTGCTGGCGCGCTCAGCCACCCATTACGGGTTTGTTCTCTTTCGGAGCTATTTGTTTCCACAGACAAAAAGCTGGACGGGCTCGAGCAGCTCCTCCCTGACTTGGAGGTGTTTCAGAGCCAATCTCCATGTCGAGGCTTTTTTACAATGTGTGAGAGCAGCACCCACACCCGCAGGGTTTGACAGCTCCCACCTCCTCCAGGTCCACCAGAAGAGTTCCACGCTGCAAATGGAAGGAAACCACTGAGGGGATTGGTTTTCAGCCCTCGACTGCTTTTTAAGACCGAAGGTTTTCTTCTGCCTTTGCTTTCGGACAACAGATTTCCAAACTTTTCACCATACTCCACGAAAAACGAGACGAGCTTATGAGAAACGCAACGATTGCAGGAGCCTATGGGCTGCCTCTCAATCCTCTATGGTCACTGAGGATATTTTAAGTCTACGTTTCATGACTGAAAACTTCATCTTGAAAGCAGATCTTATCTGGTTTTTCCATTGCCTGCTTCCACTGCCGATCCTCAGCTCCTCCAGAAGCTCAGCAGCCAGAAATGCAGGCAGCATGTAGGCAAACCGGCTTTAAAATTGGAATTCCAGCACTGAAATAATGGAGCAGCAGACCTGGTGGGATGCTCGGGTTGGATGTGGGGCTGAGCAAGAGTCGTCTGGAAAAGGATGGGAAGGTTGTGAAATAGAAGGTCTCTCGGTGGTCGTTTTTGGAAACCAGATATAAGAGTGAGAAGGGCTGGAGGAGAGCTCAGGTGCATCCAAACAGGATGGAGGAGGATTCGGGACTGCTTAGAGGGTTTGGACTTACTTACAAAGACCTTTAGAGAGCCATTAAGAAGAAGAGGCAGGAAAAGATATTTGGACATTTATTATTTTGTCTAGGTCTGTGAGGCAGCTGGGTTAGCTGAGATGAAACGCCTGGGTTTTTCTGGAACCTCAGCAGAGTCTGCATCTCTACTGCTTTATCTGTCACGTCTTCTTCAAGAGCTGAATTGCAAAATCCCCACAATTTTCATTGCTTGGAATGAGCTTCAGCTGCTGAGGACTGCAGGCACCAGCCCTGGGCACATGTGGGTTGGTGGTGCTGAGATTGTCAGGTTGTGCCCACGGGTTGTGCGGAGGAGCTGAAGGAATGGTGCCATAACTAAAGCAGAATAAGAGCAGCATGAAATGCCGAGCTCAGTGCAGTGGGACCCATCTGACGGGGGAGCTGCACCACACTTCTGCGACATCCATTACATGACATAACCTTTAAAGAAATGCATACCAAAGACATTACCAGCAGTAATCCCTCTGCTCAAGCAGGACTGCAAATGAGCAGCGAAGATGATTTACGTCCATCTGCAGTTCCCCATACAGCCCGGTGCATTCCTTCAGCAGCACGGGATGACACGCTGCACTAACAGCGGTAACAAACTGCCATTGCACTCATCAGCACGGATCAGAAGGAGAAAAAGCATCAAGGCATTGCCCATAGAATCATAGATACCATAGAATCATAGATACCACAGAATCGTCAAGGCTGGAAAAGACCACCGAGATCACCCAGTCCAAACCCAACACATCACACCATGCCAATAGCCACCTCCACAGTGCCACATCTCCGTGGTTCTGTGTCATCCCCAGGGACAGTGACCCCACCACTTCCTGGGCATCCTGTGCCTGTGCATCAACATTCTGTATGTGAAGAAATTTTTCCTGGTATCCAACCTGCCCGGGGATGCAAAATGAGAGCTGGCTCCAGAGAATGCTCAAGGGGCCACCACTCAAACCCAAGCAATGCTTTGGTCACAGCACACAGACTCTCCATTGATCACTGTGGGGCATTACAGGCAAATCTCATAGTCCACCCCCATCCTTGGAGCTGAGTTTTCCATGGAATGTGTTTGTAAAAACAGCCCTGCTTTCCTAGGGCAACTCTTGGCCCTACTATGGCCAAGAGTTCCCACCATAGCAGAGCTGAGAGGAAGTTGGGGCTAAGGATAAATGCTACTAACACACAATTTGGGGTCATCATAACACCTGGCTACATCATAGGCAATGAAAGGTGGCCGTTCACTCCAATTTTTCTGGACACAGTAGTAACTACAGCATTGTTTTAATATAACTTTGAGCATTTAACTGGGGAGTGCTGGCACGCTCGCACAAGGATACGACGGGGAGACAGGATGCACTAATATTTGCCAGTGAGGCAGAACGGAAGACGAGATAAAGAACAGGATTATGCACGGCACACTACATATTCACACAATAAAGAGCATTATTTCATTGCTCTTGGGACCGTCGTGCAAACTAATTAAAATGGTATTTCAGCATATTGAATTAATGACTCCGCTGAGGGCAAGAAAGATCTTATCAGCGGGTGTTTTGAAACCACGTTTGCTTTCAAAAATGCACCCGATTGGTAATAATCTCAGCAGCAAAGTGGCAGAGTCAAGTAGGAGCACCCGCTTCGTCGAGGCTATTCTGCAGCCCTGCAGATGCCACCAGCTCGTGCTGCTCTGCTTTGCATGCAAGTTGCTCGCCTCGTAGTGCTCTCACCTTGCCTCCAGCTTAGGGAAAGGACTGCTGGCTGGAGAAAAAGATGCAGGGTTGGGGGTGTTGTGCCCAGCTTGCTTCTCCTGAAGGCAACACCGTGCTGTCCATGCATATCTCCTGACTCAGGATCAGGGCTCTGCTTTGGGACCCCATGGACCTCCTCCATTTCCTATGCTGGAGATGCTTCACGTAATGACTGATGTCACTTCCCACATCACCTGCTACCACCAGACCTCATGGCAGATAACCCTCCTCACAACCAAACCCCAGCCCAGGACAGTGGGGTTTTGCCCCACATCTCCCCTGGTAAGGATATACATCAGAGGTTTGGTGATGCTCTGGAACAGGTTGCCCAAGGAGGCTGTGGATGCCCCATCCCTGCAGGCATTCAAGGCCAGGCTGAATGTGGCTCTGGGCAGCCTGGTCTGCTGGTTACTGACCCTGCACATAGCAGGGGGTTGGAACTGGATGGTCATCATGGTCCTTTTCAGCCCAGGCCATTTCATGATATTACGATTCTATGATACATGACATATCTTATGCCAAAGAACAGATTTGCGTGTCTGAAGAACAGAAAAGCACTATAAAACGCTTTGCCCTCCCTCCCCATCCCTCAGACGACGCGTGGTGCAGCCCAACATGTGCTTCATCATCAGTGTGGTCCTCAGCTCAGACGTATTGCTGCCCCATAAAGTCTTTCCCATGGTCCTGAAGTGAGTCTCAGAGCAAGAATCAGTGCAAAAACCAACAAAGGTCTGGAGAGCGTGAACAGATGCCAAGAAGAGAGATGGGAAAAGCTTGCACTTCCAAGTGCCAGAGAAGACAACGAGACATAACAAACGCCTTCGTTTGGGAGAGGGCTTTCTTTAGGGAAGAGGGGAGAAGTCTGGAGAGGGAGTGGGGGAAATGTCGTCCCTCTCACACCCCCTCCGACAGCTGAAGAATTAAATCAAAGCCAACAATTTTTCCTATCCAACCATAGCATTTTGGTGCCAGAGAACTCCCTGTCTGGATAACCTTCCTGCAAGGGAAGCATCCTGCTCCAGCTTTCCCTGTGCAACACAAGCCACCCTTCATTCTGCATGCAATTGCCTGTGCTGCCAGGTCCCTGTGCCCATGCAGATACATCCCAGTGCCTGCACAATTGCCTTCCCAAACTGCCTCAACCACATGGATGCTGCAGGTGTGCACGGTGCACAACACTGCAATTTGGGCATGGCGAGGGAGATGCCACACACATCTGATAAGGGCTGGCTCTTGAGGGCAGGTGGATGTTGATGTAAGAACCTCATAGGGAAAATTTGTGATCCCACCGCGAACATGCATTTTGACATCATTTTAGTGCAGCCAAAGAATCAGAATTGTTCAGGTTGGAAAAGACCTCAATGATCACCAAGCCCAATCCCAACCCATCCCACCACCTCCATTGACCAAGTCGCTCAGTGCCACATCTCCACAGCTCCAGAGCACTCCAGGGATGGGGATTTCAACACTTCCCTGGGCGGACAGTGTTTCACTGCATCCATGCCCAGATACAATTTATTGCTCATCGACACCGAGTCAATGTCCAGTTTCCTGCCTGCTATTAAACTGCCACGGTCCCACCTGGTCACGGTCACAGCATGGCCACGCAGTGCCAAGGAGCAAGAAACAGGGATCCTGCAAAACACTGACCACCGCTGCTGAGTTTTGAGGTCACTGCAGCAGCTCCTCGCAAGCACCTCCTTTTTCAGCCCCAAATTTACCAACAGCTGAGGCAGCCCACACTGCAGGGCTGTTTAAAACCGAGGCCACGGCTGCAGTTGTGCTGACTTGCAAGATTCCCATACAAGGCTCCTTGTAGGCTGGAGAAACCTTAATTTAGATGGCCTGCTGATTGCTGTCTGCACAGGGAAGGAGAGAGCATCTTTCCCCTTCCCAGCCATTAAAGCTGCAGTTGTTGCCCTCCAGTGCTCCCTATTGACTGGCTCTTGCTTTGGCATCTCCTCTTGCCAGCAGAAGCCTGAAGGGGACTGGGATGACACGCTGGGAGCTGTGTTGTCCTCCTCCTGGGATGCACAGAGCACACATAAAAGCATTTAATCTCCCGGTGTCCGCTCCCTGCCCATCCCAAATTAGGGCAGCACCGCTGTTTGTCCGACTGAACTTTGTGCTTCCCACATAGTGGTAGGAATTTCCTGCTTCCTGAGACAGCAGTAAATACTTAAATATGCTGAATGCTGAATGCTGACCTGGTGCTGGGCTTTTGTTCGCGTTTGGGATCTGCAGATTCTGCTGGAGCCACCCCAGTGAGGGTTTGGCTGGGACCAAAGGAGAGCCAGGTCCCTTCCCTCCACACAAACCCCCAGCACAAGGTTGCCTGGGCAGAAAAAGAAATTAAAGATGTTTCTAGTGCACCAGGGCTGGGAATAGCAAAGAGGTGCATGCAGCTAGAGCATCCCAGGGGAGAGAAGGCGAAGGCTTGGCAATGAGCTCCCAGCGTCTTCTATTACCAGCAAATGTTGAGAGAATTCCCAGTCCAGCAGGATCTCGTGGAGCTTGAGAACAAAGTCAGACATTTAAATAGAAGTCTTTCTCCCTGGTGCTGCTCTACTTCTAATTCTTAATTGGACGAGGCAGGTTCTTTCCTATTTCCAATAGGGCTGTGCAGAATTATAAGATCTATTAGCTTTGCAAAAACTAAAAAAAATAAAAAGAAAGCAAGCAAAGCCTTCTCGAATGGTTTTCAAGTTCTTCTCAGACCACATGTGCTCTGAGGCAGGGTAATTTTGTTTAGTGTAATTCACTTGCTCTAATTTCCTGTAATTCTTGCAAGATAGATGACTATGTTTTTTGGTTATTTTCCACATCTATTCAGCACTAATTTCCCTTGGAGTGATGCTTAGGTGGAGAATGGCCCCAGAGACACTGGAGAGTTTGCAGGAGCAATGGAAATGCCCAGTGGGTCAGATTAGTGCCTTGCGATGAGCTGTTATCCCCAGATCCTAAGGCTCACTGAATTATACTTCTAATTAGCCCAGATGACTTCATTTCGGTTAATTGCTCATAGCTAAAAAATGCTGTTGTGAGCTGTTGGTGAGCAGGTTGGCTGGGAGCGTCTGTAAGTCAGTGCGGCGGTTGGGATGTGCGTTTCGATGGGTAAAAATGGGTTTTGTTGAGGAGGCAGAAGCTTAGCAGCTAGGAAATCAAATGCACGCCCGGATGCACGGGCAGAAAACTCAAATCCTTGCTTATGGCCCCCAAATCTGAGCACAGCACAGCTCTGCGTGCTTCCACACCGCTTCTCTGCTCAGTTACGGCTCTGAGTCCAACTTGGACTCAATGACCCACATGGGTCCCTTCCAACCGGGGATATTCTGTGATTCTGCGATGCTTACCCTGAATGCAGCCCTGCTCCCAGGTCCAGTATCTGCCCTCCATTTCTTTTGGTCCAGCTCTGGCTCTAAAAACACCAGCCTGGCTGCGCTGTGATTTGCTTTCACCTCCAGGTGGAGCGTTGCGGTTGCTGTTGCGCAGCCCCGCTCTCCCTCGCCGGCTGCAGCGGGGCCCCAACTGGACAAAACCCCCATGCATGAGCCCAGAGCACAACAACTCGCAGCCCTCTGAGTCACCGCTATGCTGAGACACGTGAATGGCAGCCAAGAGGTCGGCAGTCCCCATGGGGAAACGCATGTGTACAAAGACCCACCACCACCATCCCCAAAAAGAGGGGGGGAAATGGGGATTTCGAGGCTGGCATGGCGCAATGGGGTGCAAAGAGCTCGAGCGCTCTGGGGTCAGCTTCCAGCTCGGCAGCAGAAAGCTTTGGGTTTTCTAGAGCTAGCGTGCTGTTCCAGGGTGGGTTTTCACACTCTGAGAACTGGAAAGCTGCTCGCAAGCCAGAAAGGAAAAATTGCAACAGAGGAGTTTGGAGGAGGAGAGACATGGATGGAAATCCACCCTCCTCGCTTACAGGAAGGCAACTGGGAGAGAGCGCGGCGTGGAAATGAACTTCCCAAAATAAAGGGAATTTAATGCTAACCAAAACACCCCGAGACAGATGAACTTAATCACAGCGAAGTGAGCGAAGGTCATTAAACAAACAGCAGAAGTCAAAGTGTTGAGATGGGAATATATTTAGCGAGCGGCTCTGAGGGAGAAAGAAATGAATGTGGGGGATTGTGAGGCAAAAAGTGATGTGAAGTACCGAGACAAAGGGAAATATATACATGTGTATATATGAGAAAAGTATTTTCCTTGCACCCTGGAAACCGTTTGTGAGCATTTTCCTGACGAGCTCTCGCAGCAGGCATGACGGGGCAGGATGCTCTGTGCTCAGCACATCCATTTTCCACCCCTTAGATATAGAGTTTCATTGATCTCAATGAGGTGCTTGCTCAACGAGGCATTGGAGCCAATATTTACTGTTACAGCTGCACTACTAAAATATCTTTGTCTTTGAAAATTGGGCAACCAGAAGGGCAGGATTAAGGGTGGAGAAGCACTGGGTTGCCCAGAGCTGGTGATGCCCCATCCCTGCAGACACCCAGGGTCAGGCTGGAGGGGCTTTGAGCACTGATGGAGCTGTGCATGTCCCCAGTCACTGCAGGGAGTGAGGCCAGATGGCCTTAAGAGGTTCCCTTAACTCAAACCATTCTATGGTTCTATGCTCAGCCCAAGCTCTTCATCCATCAAACCTCTGCTGGGTCTTCCCACTCTCCCTGGGTCAGGGCAGACCCAGCCCTGGATGCACCACAAAATCCTTTAGAAGAAACCAATACAGACATTTATGCAACACAGGAATCAAACCCCCGTCTACAAATGCCTGCTCCCAAAACAATTAGCTCTGATTAATGGTGCTGCCAGAGGATCACTCATCAGGAGCAATGAACAACATCTCTTTCCACATTATTTCCAACTCCAATAAGCTGGAAAGTGAAACGCATTTCTATTTTACGAATTTCTTTGTACTCAATTACCACTCAGATGATGGTTCGGTGTTTTTTTTTTCCCTGCAGGAGAGATGCTATAGCCCAAACTGATCAATAAAAGGACAATGTAAGCAAGCTACCTGCACACGGGCAAGCTCCCTGAGACCTGCAAAAGCTGCAATATCCCTTGTCCCATTCTCTTTCCCAGGTCCTGTGTAGCTGAGCTAAGCTGGTTGGTGAAGCTGAATACCACAAACCATCATTTTCTTTTCCAACGGGAAGCCCTCAGCTCTAAGGGCTGAACCCCTCAGCCTCAGCACGCTACAAACTGTCCAGTCAGCACACTACAGAATACGTTGGAGAATGCAGGTCTGCCAAGGAAGTGCATATTTCATTTGTCCCTTTTAAAAAAGATATTTCTTTGGTGTCATTCCTACTAGAATTTTAAATGTGCAGATACAATGGGGTACAATCTCCATTTCCAAGCAGCTGCAGATACCCTATTTCTAGGTCTTTTAAGTATGCATATTTAGAGAATACATAACCACGCATACACGCATGTATATACACATGAACATACAGTTACACACATACATGAAATCTCATAGCATCTGATCAGCCATTTTCTCATCCTTATCATAGGACAACATGATGACCCATCATGACCCTAAATCATGGACTCATTACAGTAGAACCTTCCAAATAAGTGTGCTCCAAATGCCCCAAACCAACCCATAGGCAATGCTCAGCGCAGAGCATGTCTGCCCAGGAAGCCCTGATTGAACAGGATGGCCTTTGTCAAGTCCTGCCATGAAAGCACAGCAGGGACATGTCCCAGTTCACCACCTCAGAAGCACTGAGAGTGTTTCCTTACCGCTGCTGGATGAGGTCCCTGCTCTACTCTATGATGAGTTTGGAGTTAAGCCATGCTGCCTGCCCTTCTTCAGCCCCTCCTCAGGAACCAGGCACCTTCAGAAAAGAAAGAAAAGAGATTTTTATGTTAGCAAGCAAAGGCCTACACTGCGCTCCTCTGATTGCCCCCTATCACTTTATCCAGGGATGTTAGCAATAAAAGAGGTAACTGCAGGAAAGTGCCTAAGAAATTAAAAAGAAAAACAAACAAACTGAAAGGCAGAGAAAATATCCTTTGTGACAGTGGTGCTTGTACCCTGCAGGCAGGGGATGGAGAGCACTTCCCATCAAACCACAGCTGGAGGAATGGTGGGTATGGGGTTAGGATTGCTGTAGCACCCAAGCTTTGCTTCTCTCCCCAAACAGCTTCCAGCCATTCTGGTGCCCAGTCAGAGGTGGTTTTTCTAGGGTTGTGGAGTAGAGTGTGTGCCTGTAACCCAGCCTGCGAATGGGATGAGCCTCCAGCTCACTGCAGGGTCAGCATCCCCGAGCTGCATGGAATGCAGCCTGCATCTCAGGGATCTGCACCTCCTGACAGCTCAGGGATGCTTCCAGCCTGCTGCTTTCACCTCCTGTCACTGCAAATAGGAAAGAATCTCCACTCATCCAAAAACAGACTCCAGCAGCCCCTCCAGGTAATTCCTTGCATTTGAGACAGCCCTGGAGAGCCATCGCTTGCCTCTTAATCCCCCAAAAACATCCATGGGAATGGCGAGCAGGTTTTCCCCTGCCTGCCCCTTCCCTGCCTCCAGTCTCAGAGGGTTTTATTCCAGGTCAGTGGGCCCATGAGGAATAATTGCACTGGAGGAATGGCACATGCCACTGCTGTGATGCAACGTGGCTGAAGGGAGCACGTGTCTCATGGGGAGCAGCTGAGGGAATGGGATGGCTCAGTCTGCAGCAAAAGAGGCTCAGGGCAGACCTCATCACTCCTGAAATGAGGTGGGGATCAGCCTCTGCTCCCATGTAACAGCAATAGAATGAGAGGGGATGGCCTCTCAGTGCACCAGGGAAGGGTCAGGTTGGATATTTGGAACAATTTCCTCTCTCAAAGAGCAGTGATGCACTGGCACAGGCTGGCACAGAGAGGTGGAAGAGTCACCATCCCTGGGGGTGGCCCAGAAACACAGAGATGTGGCACTGAGGGACACGGTCAGTGGGCATTATGGGGTGGCTTGGGGACCTCAGAGGTCTTGTCCAGCCTGAATGATTCTGTGATTCTATAATACGAAGCAAAGGGAAGGAGGAGAAGGAGAGAGAAAGCATGACTCCAGCAGTTTTCATTGTATTTGGCAGGGCTGGAAACAGTGATGGCAATAATTTGACCGTAGTCTCTTAAAAATTGCTTGTCACAGATTTTCCAAATGCTGAAAAATACAGAGATATGTATTTGTAAGTAACCACCAGACTCAATCAGCTCATCTTGACCAAGTAGTCCACAATGACATTATTCCACAATGGCATAATCCTTAGAGAAAAACCACAGCATTCTTGGACCAAAAGCAGAAACTTGACACATGTAATACCTAATACTAGAGTGTACTTTATACCCTGCTTTCCTATGAGTCATTTTCCATCCCGCTGTCTGCTGAAAACGCTTGTTGTTTGTTTATGAAAGAATCCCTCAATGGTTTTATTGATGACAGGAGAAAGCAGAGCTGAGGCATCCTGAGGACCTGCTGCCCAACCTGGGTCACCTGGCGCCTTCTGCTCGGGACAGGAGCTGCACACAGAGCCAGATCATAAAGGACCATGCAAGAATGGGCAGAATCTGCCATTTTTCTATTAAGTCAGGTTGCAAAACAAGTAAAGAGAAATGCTTTTTAATTTATTGGGGTGTGGGGGCGTGATGCTTGTTTGGTTTTTACTGTCAAAGCCCGATCTTCTTTGCACAAATGCAACCACCCCCAAAGCCTACCAGGAAGAACACACTCTGGGTAGCATTGCAATCAGTGCAAGGAAATGAGCAAAGGAAACCGAGTGTGCACCAGCCCCCAAAAGCAAAACCACTGCTCCAGCTCCAGAATGCAGTGCAAGGGCTTGGTTCTGCTCCTGCCTGGCTCAGTATTGGTCCCTTGGGCACAGAGCAGAAGGAAGATACGCCACCCATTTATGTAGTAAACGCACAAATCGTGCTATTCAATCAATTTTCACAAGTTCACTGGCTCAGCTCGGAGCAGTGGGGGGTTATTTTCCAATTTATTCTTGGCCAAACCCACTGAAATGCTAGGAAGTGAGCAGCAGCATTTTGAGTGGGTGCTGAGAGATGCTGGATGGAGCCAGGGCTCCTTCAAGCCTGCACCAAGCCAGGGGAATGCCAGGGGAATGCAGGGCACATGCCCAGCACCAACAGCTCCCATTTTCTCTAGGTGTTTGACCAATGACTCCTATTCATTGTGAGTTATGGCACTTGGGTCTGCTGGCCCGCTGCATTTTCACAGAATCATAGAATGACTTGAGCTGGAAGAGACCCTAAAAGATCATCTAGCCCAATTTCCCTGCAATGAACAGGGACATCTCCAGCTAGTTTTGTTGGCAGCTCCCCAGGTCGCTTGATAACTGCAAGACTGACCTTTCCTTCCCCTCCAAGTCTGCTTACAGCACATTTTTTTTTCTGGTTTTCAGGGCTTTCTAACTGGAAAGCAGCAGGAAGACCTGGAGACAGTGGTCTTTTGGACATGCTCCAGCTCCCGTTGGCCCAAATAGTGATTGCTGAGCAACGTGACCCGCACGTGCTAACAACTCCCGGAGCAAGCAGCAATGCCCCGTGGTCTGCAGGAGATCAGGTTGACGGATGGTGGCCATGAACACAAGGGCCTTGGTGACAGATGTGCCACCGCCATGAAGGAGAGCGTTGTGCCCGGCATCCAGCAGGGCTCGCCGTTCTCATTAACACCAATAATCACAGCAATATTAGGAACCCCCCTGCTTCAAAGAGAGGGTCTGCCTTCCTCAGCTTCAGCCAAATACAAAGAACAAACTTAAATATTTGCACTCACATACACGTACCATAAACACACAGCGCAGCCAAGCCGGCTCTCCGACCTATGTGCGGTGCTGACAGGAGATCCCTGGTGCAAATGTTACACATTTGCCTTATGTTCATTCTTAAACAAAATGAGCAAAGGTCAAAGCTACGTTCCCGGACGAGGGCACATTTGCTCTCCAGATGGTAACAAATATGAAGGGCTTTTCTGTGAGTAGAATGGACAAAGAGATGCTCTGCAGCCTTAACGTCACTCTGACCTTGATGCTGTACAGTACACATATGGTTTTTCCCCTGGGTTTATGCATCAGAGATGTAGACTGGGAGTAACAAAGCACAGCACAGCGAAAATACGGTATTTATCCACATGGAACTTGGTCTTGCACCACATCAAACCCCTCAAAGCTCACTCTATAGCTGGAGCACCTTCACCAAGGCCTGGTGCAATGTTCAGCCTTGGAACGGAAACCTGCCTGCAGCATATGGGGGCTCATCTCCAGCGTTTGGAAATCTAAAATGACTCATGGGTGGTCTCACAGAATAGGAAGGAAGAGGAGAAAATAGACCAATGTCAACTCAAAGATGTTTCTCAAGTCAACTGGAAGAGCTTGTTGGTTTCTAGCAAGCACAAATAAATCTGTTGTTTCCTTGCGGGTAAAAGGAGCTGAGATGCTTTGGAGCAGGCTTCAGCAGCAATAGCTTCCCACTCTCAGCAGGATGCTGCAGTTGGGGATTTCTGTCGCAGTGGTGTTGCACACAGATTGGAGAGCTGGTGCAACGGGAAGTTCTGCCATTTTTTTTTGCCACCTAGCACTGCACTGAAGCCATAGCTGGCACTACAGGGTGGGATGACGAGAGCAGAGCCATCAGCACGCCATCAGCCAGCTCGGTGACTGCGCTCCAGGTCCCACAACAGGACAGACACACATCACTGCTCCTCCAGACCGCAGCACAGAGCTCAACGCCCCCGCGGAAAGCACAGTGCAAAGTCTCAAAAGAAAGGCAAAATAAAATGGGGCCATGGCCCCACGGCAAAGCGCCCGGGTCCTGTGCCCTGGAAGCAAAGCAGCAGACGGAGAGCTGCAACCATTCCCAGTTGTTTCTGTTTTGTTTTCTTGGCCTAATTTCTTTCAGGCCGTCAATAGCTGCATGTCCTCCACGGAGCCAAGTTTAAATCTAGTCAAGTCTTGACTTATCCCAGAGCAAAGAAATGTCCTCGTCAGTTTTCTAGCCAGGAATGCATGCGTTTATATTGGCCTGAAAAGCACAATCAATAGTCCTGGAGCAAACATATTGCCACCTGCCACCCCCCCTTCTCTATCCCATGGAGATCAAGCTCCTACAGTCATTTCTTAATGAGCCTGAACTACCAGGTAAGAATGGATGGCTCCACGGGTGGAGAACCGGTGCTCTTCAAGCTGCAACTTTTCTACCTCAGCCCCAATGCTGAAGCTAATGAGATGTGAAAACTATTACCCAAACACAGAGGAAAGCTAATTCTCCTGGACAGTCTGCAACATGCAAATACAACAATGATCTTTGCCATTTGCAACACAATGGAAAATTGCTAATAAAAGTTCCTATTGTGTCGGGGATGTAATACTAACCGCATGGCATTCGTCCCTCCCTCCTCCCTCTCTACCCTTCTGCAGCCAGGCAGCTAAAAATGGCTTAACGCTTCCCAGCAAATGCTCTCGAGGGCAATGAGTGATGCTGAAGCACCAGGAGAAGTCTGGGGATGGATGCTGCACCGTGCTGCTCCCCTCCACACAATGCTGTACTGCCTGCAGTGCTGGGGATGCACATACCAACGTGCAGGAGGACTGCCCTCTAGCACCTAGTTAATAGCACCCTCTGCTCTCAGCACCATGCCACAGGTCCAGATGGCTTCCTGCATCCCTGACACCTCCAAAATGCCATGTTTGCACTTTCTTTCCTAATCACCAAGCTGCTGCTTGTGCCCTGTGCCCTTTCCCCATCCTCACAGCAGGGGAAAGCTACGCGCATGCATACATGCAGCACTGACACCTGCATGCACCTTGTCCCACCCCAGGAAAGGAAACCTGGATGCAGGGATTAAAGCCTAGGCCAGCATTTGCAAGGCTGGATGCCCAGATCAGGCCTCCTTCACCATCTCTCAGTGCACGGACAAACAACCCCATTGCTTTGCAGCCCTCTCCAGCACCTGCGCTCCAGCAGCCTCGTTTGCAGGGATGCCAAAGGAAGGGCTGCAATCCCTCTCCCTGCTCTGAGGGCTGTGAGCTTTCCCATGGGTCCCTCTGACTCTGACTCACTTCCTTCCTCCCCAGGTTTTTCGGCTCACACCGTGGGTTACAGAAGCAGCAGGACGGGGTCGGGTGGGTGAGCAGGGGCAGAAGCAGCTCCCACGTCTGCCCTGCTCCCTTGGCAGCTCCCCTTCTCCTGCATCCCACAGCATCAGTGTCTCCATTCTGCCCCAGTCTCTCCCCAGCCCTTCTGCAGGAGGAAAGCGTGGGATGAAGCACCTATGAGATGCAAAACCCAGCTCTGACCGGCTGCAGGAAAAGCAGCCCTTACAGGGCAAGAGGGGGCAATTAAGGGATTTCAGCTGGAATCAGTGGCTTCAGTGTCTCACTGAAGCAGCCAAATGGCTTTATTTCTGCGTATTTGTTAATAATCTCATTATTTACAGGACCCATGTGCTCTCTATTACCTTGCATTTTCCAATATTGAAGGGACATCTGAGGCTGGTTAGGCTGTTTGTAACGGGTCCATCTTCAGCTTTTGGTATTTCCTGGCTGGCACGTGACCAAATCAACACACTGCTCTTTCCATTTAAAAACAGTCCCCCCTAAGGAACCGCCTTAAGCACTTATCTTGCTCAGCAGTTCCTAATGCACAAGCTGCCCTGGGACTGCACAGGTCTTAGTGGAAAAAAAACAACAAACACCCATACCCAAACGTGAAACGGAAAAACAATAAAATGTAAAACTCCTCTGACCCATGCAATTGCACACTGTTGAGCTCTCACAAGGCAAATAGTTTGGGAATTGGGAATGCTTCGCATGAGGAGGTATTCCAGGGTTTAGTTCGATTTGGAAGGGGGTATTTGTATTTAGGAGGATCTGAGAGCTGCCTGCAGATGTCAGCTGCGTGTCTGCAAGCCCAGGACATGCTGCCAGCACCTGAACCTCTGCTGTTCTTTCCCGTTTGCAGCTGTTGGAGGCTCAGGTGGAGGAAGCACATGAAGCAGCAGCATCCCTTCGTGGACGCTGAAGGCACTTGCTCCTGCTGATTCCAGGGGCAGCAGCCTGAACACTGAGTGCTTTGCAGCTCTGTGCTGTGCCTCATACGCATGAAGTGAAGCTTTGCTTTTCCTGCTGGCACCCCTACATTTCACTGTGCTGGTGATCAGCAAACCCTTGCTTATGTTGCATCCTTTTTGCCCTGGGACTCTAAGCCTGCATTCCACATGTGGCACTTCCATGCAGCAGACCTGCTTCCTCCCCCGCCTGGACCCACCACCCACCCCAATGAGAACCCCGCCATCAGACGCTCAGGTGGAAACACTTGGAACCCAGTGCAGATAGCTTAGAAGACTCCAGCAAACAGCTCACTGGGACCAGCATGCTGGTTTGGGTTCTGAACACATATCCATGCACCCGTGTGGATAAGAGAGATGTTTCTGGGCAGCTCGTGTGCCACAGCTGTCAGCAAAACTGGCAGCACAAAGTAAGTCACATCAAATTCTTCTCCAGAGCAGCCAAGGATGGTCACAACTGGGACCCAGAGGTTGATGTGCAGGGTCTGTGGCTCTTTTAAAAGGCTTTCCCTGCCCTGTGCCCTTTGGGGATCACCCCACACTTGTGGTTTCCTGAAGGAAAGGAGAAGAAAACTCAGCTGCTCTTGCCATGCTGGCAGGAATTGAAGGGAACTGCATTCCCAAGTAGGTATGGTGTAGCACTTGCAGTGATGCTCCTGCATGTTGCACATCCATCCACCCCACCATGGTCTCCCAAGAGCAGCTTAATCATAGAATCATTCAGGTTGGAGAAGACCGCGGTGATCCCCATGTCCAACCCATCTCACCATACCCACTAACTGGGGCTCTGGCGCCAGGGCTCCCCATTTAGAGATCATCCCAAAGGAGATAACAAAATAAAACAAAAAAAATCCCACAACCCAAACCACAGCACCAAGGCACGGTGTACCCAGTGTGTTATACCAGCTGTAGGAATGCTGCATTCCATGCTGGCAGAGCTCAGCTCTGTAAACTGTGCTGTAAACGCATGAGGACCTACACCCTGCCCAGTCTGCCTCTGTCCTTGCCAGGAGCCACCCTCCACACTGTGACCTTACACATAATCATAATCACAGAACAGCCTGTGTTGCAAAGGACCACAGTGATCATCCAGTTCCAACCCCCTACCATGTGCAGGGTCGCCAGCCAGCAGACCAGGCTGCCCAGAGCCACATCCAGCCTGGCCTTGAATGCCTGCAGGGATGG
>JAOWBP010004096.1:15109726-15134739 GCA_028571105.1 Tragopan temminckii | reverse complement strand
CTCGACGCCCGGGGCTGCGCGCGGGTGGGCGCGCTGCTCGGCGGCGTGCACGTGACGCTGCCGAAGTTGTTGCCGCCGATCCAGCAGCCGCTGCTGGTGCCCACGGCCGACCCGCACGAATCGCTGGCCACCGTCGAGCGGCTGCTCACCCGGCTGGAGCGCTCGTTCCCGGAGCTGGTGGGCCGGGATGCCCGCGCCCTCCTCCGATCGCTCGCGGCGCGGGGCGGGGCTGTGCGTGTGCGCGGGGGGGGGAGCTGGGATCGGGGTTCGGTGCGCGCCGTTGGGGTCCTGCCTCGGTCCGGTGGGGTCCTGCCCTCGTCTTTTGAGGGTCCCCGGGCCCTCCTGCGTGCCCTCCGTTGGGGTCTCCGCGCCCCGCCTCGACCCCTCCCAATGTGGGGTTCCAACGCAGCTTTTTGGGAGCTCCGGTGTACCACTAGGGGACCCTCAACAGTTTTGGGGTGACACAGTGAGTCTTCAGTTCCCCCTTGGAGTCCCAGACTCCCCCAAGCCCACACACAGCCCCCACAGAGGGCACGTACTATATGGGGAGCCCCTGTCCCACTGTGCCCCTCTCACATGGGGACATCTGGGGACATCTGCCCTGCAGGGTGACGTCTCGCCCTGCCCACCCCACCTGAAATTCGGTGTTCCCGCAGTGCTTCATTCTGCTCTTCCAACCCCATCTGAGGATGGAGAGCCCCCAAAATCCCACCAGGGTCCACAGGGCAGTGAGGACAAGCCAGGGTACAATGGGGACAGGTGTTGGCACCTCTGTACCAGCCCTTGGTGCCAGCACGTGCAGCTAGTTTGGGGCCAAGCAGGGGCAAGCAGGGGCAAGAAGGGGCTGCTTCCATCGTGGGTCCATCATCTGAATAATTCTGCTGTCAAGAATAACCTATGCCAGTAAAACCCAGCCCTTGGAAACTGAAGGACCCCTTAATGGGATGGCACAGCACGGCATGGCACGGTGTGGCACTACTTGGCCGTGTCCTCCCCCACCCCTCCCCCAGTGTGTGGTGTGCATTTCTTTTTTTTCTTTTTCTTTTTTTCCTCTCTCTTTCTTTTTTTTTTTTTTTTCCTTCCTCACTATCTATTTTTTTTTCCTCCTTCTTTTTTAAAGGGTTTTTAATTAACTTCCTGTTTCAATGGTGGGATAATGAGTTTTAAGCAGCACATGATTCCAGTAAAGAGGTCAAGCCGGCAATGAGGATGTCAAAAGAAATTAAGTTAGGAATTAAGAAGAGTTCCAGGGGAAAAAATGGAACCATTGAGGGCGGAGATGCTGCGGAGCTCCCTGCCCTGCTCTCCATCCGGCCCCTAAACGTCCCACACCGTTTTTCACCTCATTTGGCCCCGATCTGCAGCTTTCCTGGAGACCATCAAAGCGCCGGGCGCGTGGCTGTATCCAGTGCCCTTTAATTCTCTGCCACAGCTCGTGTATGTCTATGTAGGGCCCCGAGGGCTGCCTGCCCTATGGGGTTGGCAGTGATGGAGCTGTGAGGCCACCCGTGGGGGTCCACGTGGTATTTTGGGGTCAGGGTGATGGGGACACCGATGGCACATATCCACAGCATCTTCCATCCGCCCTGGGAGACAGCTGGAAGCCTTTAATTAAACACAACACAAATGCATGTGTGGACCTGGGGAGGCAGCAGCCCAAATTTCCTCCCCTGGCATGCCATCCTGGCTGAGAGACACTGACTTCTCCTGGCTCTTTGTACTACGGCAATCAGCACAGTGTCCCACAGAGCTCCCTGGGGACAGACCTCCCTGCGTGGGTATCCTGAACCCCTCCCAGGCTGTGTGGCTGCACCTCACCCTGCAAGAATCCCCCAAACCTGGAAGGAGCACACAGCACTGAGGAAGGGGGGAGGAGGGAACGCGTTCAGTCCTTCCCTTTGCGCATTCCTTGCCAGTGTCCTTTTAATTAGCTTTTTGGCACCCACCCAAACCCTATAAGATCCCCCCCAGGCCTCAGAATTTTACAGTTGCTTCAGCTCAGATCTTTTGGTGCAGGAGCATCCCCCGTCGTGCTGTGTGTCCCACCCCAACGCACGGGGTGTCCCTGTGTGGGGACACCTCCTCGTGGGTGTGTGGGTGACGGCAGCTGCGCCTCCTCTTGGATTTTTTTCTCCCCCTCCATCCCGTTGTGTTTGCAGAGCGATTGTTACAGGGTAACAGAATAAATAGCGTGTTTTCCCGAGGAGTGAATTACATGCCTGCAGAGCAGAGATAATGCACAAGCAGCCGTTTCCCCCATTGTGAGCGAGGTGACATCTTTTTATGGAGCTGTGTACATTTGTATTAGTGCCAATTAATCTGGGGTGATATTATTAGAGAGGATGTGTCGGCGGAGGAATGTAAATGGAAAAAGCTCGGGCGCTGCCTCGGCCATATTTCATGGGTAACCATTCTGGGTGCACCCAAGAGGTGCTGGGTGCCCATGGGGACCACAGCTGTGCCGGTCAGTGGCACAGAGGGGCTCTGATGGGGCTGTAGAAATGGAATGGCAGCGAAAGTCTGGGTTTTTTTGGTGTCTTCTGGTCTGAAAAGGGTGGAATTGCATCTGGGGTGCCCTGCAGTGCTGGGTGCTGAGCAGGCCCTGCCACCTACCGGTGCTCACAGCCCTCCCCAGTGCCACCTGTCACCTCTGTGCTGAGCCATGGTGGCCTGAGCTTCGAAGGGATGGTGCAGATTGCTCCTAGGTGATGGGCAATATGCAGACAGACTCCCACCCCATGCCCTGAATTCAAGGGATTTGGGATCAGACCGTATGGGTCCCTTCCAACTCGGGATGTTCTGTGATTCTGCGATTTCTTGGTGTATTTTCTTTCTTCTTCTTTTTCCTATCTTGCTGTCTGCTTTGGGGATGATGCTACAGCACTGAAATGGACTGATAGCCCTGGGGCTGCGGCAGGATCCCCTTCCCCCACCCCTCCATTGAACATCCACTCCAGCCTGGGGTTTCCCTCCCCCATTCTATGCTGGTCCTTAAATCTGTACCTCAATGGAGCACCACGTCCCCATCCTGCTTGCATTCAGATGTGCAGCTTGCACACCTGAGGCTGTGGGTGCATGAGGTCCCTGGCAAGGAGAGGGTATGTGAGACAGGATTTAAATTACTGCTGTGCAAGGAACAGCCGGATTTGACTCAAGCAACAAAAATATCTCTAGCCGTGCCAGCAGTGTGACAACCATGGTGGATCCTGTTATCCACCAGGCGTAGTGGTGAGGCTTAAAGGACCTGCAGTGCAGGAACTTGGTTGCGTGGCTTCAGGAAAAGCAGCTGGATCTCTGAGAGCAAACAGCAGCTGGAAGAAAGAAAATGTGGGCTGGGAGCAAGAAGGCAGGAAATATCCGAATGTGATGGGAACCCTGGTTTCAGACTGGGGCTGGTGGCAGGGCTGTGCACATTGCTGCAGGATGCCATGCAGCATCCCAGAGGTACATTGCTGTGGTAGCAAGGAGCATCTCATGCCATGCATCCCATGCTGGGCCATGCCATGCCTTCCAATCCCAACCCGTCACTTCCTTCCTTGCTGGAATTGTGCTGTCAGGGGCCTTTGCAATCAGCCAACTGTCCAACATGCCAGCAATGCACAGATAATGCAGTGCTCAGCAAACTTCAGGGCTTGGGAACTGATGGGCGGGAGGGGGATTTTCTTCTGCTGTCCCTCAGGAGGGATAAAGGAAGAATTTCATGCTCCATTGGTGTCTGTAGGAGCATAAAGTGCTGCAGGGAAGATGTTTGGGGCTCCGGCAGCGTTTGGGGGAGCAGTGCATGCAGGAATAAAGTCAGAGCAGCTCCTGCACAACATCCCTGCACTTGCCTGCAGGAAACCTGTTGCTCTCAGTGGGATTTTGCCATGGTGTGAAGCTGGAGGTGCGGGAGAGCTGCAGCAGCAAAGCAGAGTGAAATACTCCTCTCCCCGGTAGGGCTGCAGCCCCGGTGAAATATAGGAGTGAGAAAACATAAAAGTCCCATTTCCAACTCCATAATATTTCCTGCCAAAACAAAGTAAAATGTGCCGCTTTAAATTTTCTGCAAAATTCTTTTGAGGTTATTTTTTCCCCTAAATTAAGCCATACTAATTATTTTCTGCCTCTTTATCTCCACTCTGCAACACACCAGGAGGGTGCGGGCGGTGAGCATTTTAAGCCTCCATAAACAAAAGAGTAGTTTGGAAAATAATTCTATCAATTAATCAAATTAATCCTGCAGTTTTAGTTACAAGCCCCAAGTGGCAAGGATTCCAGCCCGCGGTTATGAGCTATCTCTCATTGACAGCGTTTAAATGTTATGATTGCAACAGTAATTAAAGAACGTAATACGCCCGGCTTTGTGTCAGCCTCCCATCTCCAGACCTCAGTGCTGCGCAGCAGAGGTCGTCTCGAGGACAATTTGGGGATGAACAAATGGGGCAGCTTTCCCCACCTGGTCCTGATCCCTGCAGTACTATGTTACTGCCAATGGGTGAGTGGAGTCCCTGTCCCTCGAGGCGTCCCAGAGCTGTGGAGATGTGGCACATGGGGACATGGTGTGTGGGCATGGTGGGATGGACTGGGGTTGGACTTGGTGAGCGTAGAGCTCTTCCCCATCCTTAATGATTCTATGGTTGGACTTGGTGAGCATAGAGCTCTTCTCCATCCTTAATGACTATGGTTGGACTTGGTGAGCACAGAGCTCTTCCCCATCCTTAATGACTCAATGGTTGGACTTGGTGAGCATAGAGCTCTTCCCCATCCTTAATGACTCTATGGTTGGACTTGGTGAGTGTAGAGCTCTTCCCCATCCTTAATGACTCAATGGTTGGACTTGGTGAGCGTAGAGCTCTTCTCCAACCTTAATGATTCTATGCCTTCTATGAAAGGCAAAGGGAATATGGAAAATACTGGAGGTCTCTTGCAGATGCCGCTTGGATGTCCCCCTGTGGGGACCAGGGGATGAGGATGCTGGGGATGGGCATTGTGAGTTCACGTCCATCGCTCAGCCAAGAGCATTAAAGATATGGCAAAGCTGATCACTTTCTGATGGAGTACAGAGCAAGTGGGCGGGGTTTGGGGAGTAACTTTGGAAAACGGACATCAGAAAATGCGAATGAATTTCTGCTGGGGCAAAATAAATGCTTACACTGAGCATGCATCTACAGAAGTGCTTCGAAATGCAAAATGCAGCCAAGCGTCCTGCTGCAGATGTGTTGGAAGATGCAGGAGCTGCACGCCTGTGCAAATTATTGCAATGTGACGGAGGGGGCACCGAGTCCTTCTGCAGCTGCTTTGCACGGGACAACGCCAAAGCATTGCAGAACATCAGCCTCTGAAACTGATCGTGCTGCAGTTGGGCTAGGAATGGGGCTGAGAGTGAGGCGGGCACAGCTGGGGAGAAAGAGCCCACAAATGTCACACAGACAGGGAATTTCTGTGAAAATATTGGAATATATTTGAAAAGATTAATCACGTATGATTTTACAGTACCACCCCATATTTTCATCTCATAGTTTATTTAACAATATTAAAGAGGCACTTTAAAAGCACACATACAACATCATAAAACGGCGTTTCCTGCTCTCTCTCTGCTTCTCTGACAAAATATCAAAATAAAAACTTTTGACATAACACATTGCACCCAAGGTAAATTACCTACAATATTTTTATACAATACAAAGAATTGTAAAGATACATATTAACAGAATAAAGCCTCTTTTTTTCTTTTTCTTTTTTTTTTCTTTTTTCTTTTTAAATCTGAAACAAAACAAAACAAAACAAAATTGCAGGACAGACGCAAAGTACTCTGACTGTTCATATCACATCAGTGCATTACTTCACCTCCTTGACTTGGGAGTGTTTCAATAGTATTTAGTTATCTTCCATGTCCTCTTGTGCACCTGAGATTTCTTTCTGGTTCGAAAGTTCGGTTGTATAACGTGCTCGTTGGGCGTGACGTAACCTTCGCGACACTACGGAGTACCAGCATACAGGATTGTCCCTAACGTTTGATTTTCCTGCCTTGTTTTCTCTTCCAGGTAACGGCTGCTTCCTAACGGTTCTCCTTTATTTCTCAATCAAGGAAGTCTGTATTCACATTACAAAAGAAGAATAGCACCAGTAACTGCATAGTACAAGCGGATACCTATAGAGCCACTAACTCAATACAGTAAGATAGGGTAGAAGTGATACCGTTGAGGCACTCGGGTAGTACCGTTGCGGTGCGGTAAATTGGCACAGTTTTGTCGTTGCGCAAAAAAAAAAATAAACAACCCCACACGAACAACAACAAAAAATAATAAAAATCTCCGAGCCTTTCCCCTCCCCAACCCCCCTTCCCCCCAAAAAAACCCTAAAAAACAAGAGTTTGTCACAAGTGTCAAGGTGCAGTGTGCCGGCAGCTCTCCTCCGTGCGCATCGTCTACAGTGGTCAAAGAGCGGCAGCGACGGCGGCGCCTTTGGGGTTCTCCTGACGGCGTAGAAACCAATTCCCAGGGATGGCTGTCAAAATATGGGACGCTTGATGCTTAATTTAATTATTTTAATTGTATCAGCTCTTAGGCCAGCTCCCAATTAAATGAATCGTACGGGATTATTTGTGCAAAATCTTCACCAAAAAAAAAAAAAAAATTTGCTTTCTACAGTGTACTGCACCTCATGAATAAGACGTCTACGGAATGAAGTTCATCTCTTCAAGTACTTTGTACAAAGATAACACAGACACAGTCTCAAAAGGGTCTGAGATTTGCAAGTATCCTTATAACCTCAGCACTTCTGCAATAAAGAAATTGCTCTTCACGATTCAGTCTGCCCAAAGCGATTACAATTTCAGTTCATGAAAATCATCAGCAACATCAAAGTTCTAGCATTTGCATGATAAATCAGGTGAATTAAAGTAGATTAGTAGACACAAAGCAAACTATTTCACAGAGGCTGCAGTGCAAGTTCATTTAAGCTAGACAGAAAAATCATGCTACACAAACGAATTTAATGCTTTGATAATTTTTCCCTTGCAAACCCCATGAAAGCAGCTGCGGATCACCAGAAGTCACTTCCATAAATTACTCTGAAGTATCTCTTCTTAAAGGAATCTTAAAGCTGGTTAATTTTTGCCCGAAGAGCTGGCTGAGCAGGTTGTTCTGGGACTCGGCAGTGCGGTAGCTGGCCGGTCCGGTGGGCCTGGTGCCACGTGCGGGCCGCGGGCCGTGCAGCGAGCCGCGTGGGGTCTGCACCGCTCCTTTGGCCAACACCTGCTGGAGGCTCTTCCCCAAAATGGCCTTCCTCCGCCGCACGTCCCCGTTGGCGTGCCGCACCTCCCCCTTCTTCTGGCTGCAAGCATCCGGCACCGTTTTCTTCAGCTGGGAGCCCGCTCTGGGCCTGGGCAGCAGCTTGTTGCAGTGGGTGTCCCTCCGCCTGGGGGACAAGGCTGGGCCTTCGCCGTTGCTCCAGTCATTGCGTTTGAGCTCAGCAGAGCCCTCGCTCCTGGGCAGACCCGGTGTCCGCATTTTCTTCTTTTTGCCGTCCCCCTCCATGTTCTCCCGGGAGCCGGCGCTGCCCCGGTGGCTGAGAGATTTGTGCTCTTTCCGCCTCTTGGGGTGAAGCTTGGCTGTATGGTTGGCTGCCTCTCCCCGGGCTTGGTGGCCTGTGGACCTGCTGGGGTTGCCACCGTGGTCCTTGGGGCTCGTGCTGCTGTCCTTAGCGCTGGCCTCGGGTGCGGGTTTGTCCTTCACCACACCACCTTGCTGGCCCTCCTCTAGAGCAGCCTCCTCACCCGCGGTCTTCTTCTGGGGGGCCGAATCTCTGGCAGCTCTGTTCAGTGCAGGTGACGCCGTCTTGTCCTTCAGGGGCAGGGGGTGATGAGCAGACCCTGGAGAAGTGGCTTTGGATGCTCCTTCCCAAGAGGAGGCCTCACCGGGGTTGCCCCACAGTGTCCTGTGGGTCTCCTTAGCGGGCGGAGCCTCTGCCCGCGGGGAAGGAAGCTCTGAGACCTTCTTGGCAAGCTGGAGAAATGGGATCCCATCCATGGCATCTGTGGCTGCATCAGGATTTTCCAGAAGTCCTGCCATGTATTCGTCTTTGTTGCCTATGCTTGTTCTTTTAGGAGTATCGGTATAGCCACATTTCTCAGTGAGGTGTGGAGGAGACAGCTTTTGGTCTGTGGCTTGATTGCAAGCTAACCCAGCAAGGTCAATGCCAAACTCAGGTGAGTCCAAGAAAGGAAGTGGTTTCCCATCAAACGCTCCTTTCTCCAGCTCCTCAATGGACAGGGCAGCGATATGACTGAGCTCTGGGCCACTTGTCGCAGCCTGTGGCAAAGATGGGGAGAGGCAGGGGGGTGGAGGCAGGGTGTCAAACTGAGATTTCTCCATCTCTGCCAGCAGGTCAGAGAAGTCACCCACCAGCTCTTCTGTTTTCACCGAGGTCTGGAGCAGAGACACCGCCGGGTCCCTGGAGGCTGTAGAGAAGGAGGCAGGAGGAGGCTGTAAGTTGGAGCCAGCTGGAGACTCCACCAGCTGCAAGTCACCAGTGTGGTTGAGATGAGCGGGTGAGCTGCCGTTGTGAGCAACCTTCCTCCTCTTGCTCGGTGGCACAGCCTCCCGAAGAGAGCTATCCTCCCTGCCCTTCTCTCTGCGCTCTCTGGAGGCGCTGCTGGGCCTCATGACCCCTCTGAATTTAAAAGTCTTGCTGCTTCCCACTAGGTGTTTCTCCATGTGCCGGTCGTATTGCTCCTTCTTAGAGAAGGTGTAGTTGCACATGCTGCATATGAAGGACTTCTTAATAACGTGCATGACGTCTGCACAGAGCTCGCAGGCGTACAGCGTGGTGTGCTTGATCTCCTGCTCCTCCACAATCCCATGCTCCTGGCTGAGGTGGTTTCGAAGCTCTTTGGTCTCCTGGTAGAACATGGGACACTTGTGGCACAAGTAAATCTTCTGCAAACTGTGCACCACTAAGTGCCGCTGGAGTTTGAAGGGTTTGGGAAACTGCTTGCCACAGTGATGGCAGTCCCTGGAAGGATCCTTGCAGTCTGGGTGCATGGGGACAGATTTTGGAGTGCCTTCACTTTTTGACGTACGCTCTGGAGAAGGGCTGGCAGATGCTTTGGAGGAGCTGGGTGCAGCTGGCTTCACTTTGATGTTGCTTTCTAAGGGCTCTTTCATCGCCTTGCCCTCCTGCTCAAGGGGTAGCTCCCTGGGGCTCCTGCTCTCCCTGCTCACTGCATGCTTGCAGCTGGAGTCAGCATGCCGGGATGACCTGCTGGGTTTCCGACACATGATGGTGTTGAGGAAATGGGTGACAGCATCATTGTCCTCACTGAAGCAAGACGGTAGGCCCATCACAGACTTCTGCGCTTGCCCTTTGCGAGCAAACTGTGTGGCATGCTCCCGAAGATGCTCATTGTACATCCAGACATCGGAAATCTCCTTCAGGCACATCCCACAAGCCCACAGGCCTGCCTTGTTCTTGGCATGCTTCTCCTTCAGGTGGTCCCTCAGCTGTTCTCGGGAGCTGAACTTGCGCTGGACGCACATGTAGCAGGTGGGTGGTGGGGATGGGTTGTGGGTTAGCTTGTGGAAGTCCAGCTCTCCTAGTGTCAGGAACCACTGGAAGCAGACCTTGCATTTGTATTGCTTGTCTTTGGTCTTGATGGTGATGTCACCACGGTTTTTGCTCAGCTTCCCATCTTCTAGCTTACTCCTGCTATGCTTGCTGTGCTGGCCTGGCTTTGGCTTGAAACTCATGGTGCTGCTGTCCCCAGAAGGATCTTCACAAGGGCCGAAGAAACACACATCTCTCATTTTAAACTTTGCATTCAGCCTCTCAATGTCAATTGTGTGGAATTCAGGAGAGCCTGAATCTTCGGTCACCCTGCCATTGTAGGGTTCCTCCACTAGGTCAGGTGGTTCGGAGCTCATTTCTCCAAGTGAGTGCTCGTTCTCGAGGCCCATTGGGGCCTCAAACATCTCAGCAGACAGGCTTTCGCCCTCCTTCTCTAGACTGCCCCAGATGTTCATGCTGCGGACGTTGTCTATTTGGCTGTTTTCGCACAGGAAGGTTAGCATGTTGTCCTCCAAGTCAATGACCTCCTTCTCTTGGTCGATCTTCTCACCCTCTGACCTCAACACAACACTTTTAGATCCACTAGGAACATCTTCTCCACTCTTTGCCTTGTTGCCGTGACACATGTTGAGCGTTAAGGCATCGTCAATGGAGATGGTCTCATATTCACAAGGGTCCTCCCTGGTGACGCAGAAGGAGCTGGTGTTGCTGAGGTTGGATGCTACTTGGATGGTGAAGAGGTCGATGGCACCTTCTGTCCGGAGGTTTGCCTCGCTGATGGGCTTGGGTTTCTTGCTGCGCTTCCCATAGACCCGTGTGCATTTCCTCCGAATGAACTGGTCATCCCTGGGGAACAGCTGGGAGAACGTGGAGTCTTCATCCAGTGAGTGCTCCCTGCTTGGTGGAAGCTCTGCCTTCGCCCAGTGCTTTGGCTCTGCAGATGTGGGGCTGGCTGCTGGCATGGGCTGCAGAGCTTTGTGCCTGGGGGACATCTGGGAGCCTTCCAGATCATACGTCTCCAGCAGTGGGACCCCATGGGAAGGAGATGGAGGACTCTGTGGAGCACTGCTCCAGTTCCTGTCGCCGCTGCCTCCCAAACCATCTCGTGTCTCAGTGTCCATCTTTTCCCTGCTGTTGGCATTGTGATGCTGCTCTTTGCCTACCTTGCCCAATCCCTCCCCGACTTGCTTTGCCAACCCGCTAACCCACATTTTGCAAGCCTGCATGCTACTTTCTACTTGACCTGGATCTTCCATCTCCTCAGGACAGGCAGCTGTGCTTGTTGTTGGCTCACTGCTGGCCATCTCCTTTGAAGACAGTGTCCCATCACCTGGGTCCTCTGCGAGCTCAGCTGCACACGGAGATTGTTTTGTGTTCTGAGGGTGCTGGGATGAGTTGGGCCTGTTTTGTTCCTCTGTAGAGATGCAGCCACCAGGCTCATGCAAGCCCTCCATGACACTGGGCAGGCTGGAGCTGAGGAGAGCAGGGGGAGGACCCGAATTCTCCTCCAGCTCACATAGACCATCAGGCTTGTGTCTGCTGGCAAATGCCTTTGCTTTCCTTCGTCTCACTTTCCTGTTCAGCTTCTTCTCTGAATTGCCATTTATCCCTTCGAGATCTTTGCTTTGGCTCCTTCTGCCCTTTTCCCCTTTCCTGCCCTGCCTGCCTGGGTCCAGCTTCTCAGCTGACACCTCCCCTGCTGCCCTTGCCCCCATGCACTGCCCCTTTGCCTCCATCTCCTGGTGCAGAAAGCGTGTGTGGTGCAGCTCCTGGGACATCTCCAATGATCTCACACTGAGGTCGCTCAGCACTCTGCTGACCACCTCCTGCATCTGTGCGCCAGGCTCTTTCTCCAGTCCGGTGCATATTTTCTTGGGGGCGTGCTCAACCACATCAGTCGGTGTCTGGGACTTGCAAGTTTTCTCTTTGACCATCTTCAAGCTCTTCCTGGGGACCTTCTGGGCTGCTGCTTTTGATGTCTGGTCTGCAGGGATCAGGGCAGACCTGGGAGTTTTGTTGGCCTGCAGCACGCTGCTGTTCCTCACGTGGTGCTTGACGGCTTTGTGCCTGGTCAGGCCGGGCTTGGAGCGGAAAGAGGCTGAGCAGATGTCACAGATGACCTGGAGCACGCTGGGGTTCTTCTCTTTATGGGGTTCATGCTGGGAAGGGTTTGGAGTACTGGGACATGTGTTGTTCTCTCCTTGGTCTGCATTATTCAGTGAGCAACTTGCAGCTTCTCTGCCATGCTCAGCCCTGTGGCTTTTGGGATTCTCACCTTTTAAACTCTTTTCCCCACTCTCTGTGATTTTGGAAAGATCACCAGTTTCCACCTCTGCTGTGTCTGAGCGGTGGTCAATGAGTTCAGTGGGACCAAGATCTCCAGTTGTTTTAAGACCTCTACAGACAGCGCTTGGCACCTGCAGAGCAACAAAACAACTGGACAGAGCCTCTGGGTCATTTTGGTGCTTATTGCTATCACTGGAGCAGTTTTCAAATTTTTTCTCTTGATTTAGGTTTACCTCTCTGTCTGTGATCAGCAGCAGATCTGTCGTGGGCTGGGTTGGGTAGTTTGTAGTTTTTGGAGGTATAGAGTTAATGACTATATCTGGGATAGCACACACTTGGTTTTGTTTAGAAGAAGAGCCTGGCAGCACGTCACCAGCGCTTTCAGGTCCTTCTTTCCCAACACCTTGAGGTGGTGAGCAAGGAGCAGAGCGTGGCTCACAGGGACCCTCCATCCCCCAAGCGTTCTTCTCTTCTAAGAGCTGACTGCCAATGCTGGGTGACCCTTCTCCATCAGTCCCACTGCTCTGCAAGTACTTGGGGTGGGAAGAATTCATCAGCAAGGGCTGGCTGGCCAGAGCTTCATCTGCATAATGACAGCTGAGGGGCTTTTTCTCGCTGTTCCCATCTCTGGGGAGCTTTGCATTTACCGTGAAGGTTTTTGGGTCCTCTAGCAAGGTGGAATGTACCTGGAGCTCACCAGAGGGACTGAGCGTGTCAGTAGGGCTGTTGGGAGCACTGCCTGCTCCCATGTGCTTGCTTTGCACAGATCCTGACACCTGCACATCAGCTCCTTCGCACCACACTCCACATTCAGTCTCGTTTGTCCCCAGCATCTCTGCAGCTGTGCTGCCCTGCATTTCTTTCCCTGGCACATTATGGCTTAAATGGGATTGCTCATGTTTTGTAAATGCCAAGGTCGCTTTGTTTTTATCTGGTTCCTGCTCTTCCATGAGCTGATCAGCTTTCTTTCCTTGCCCTGGCAGCAGGGTCACCGCTGCGCTTTTGAGTGGTGAGAGGTCATTGTGCTCTGGGGAAGCTCCATCTGCACGGATATTAATGTCATTCAGCGCCGTGTGCTCATTTGCTAAGTGCTGTAGATCTGCTGCGTTATTTTGCAGCTCGGGGTCAGCATATGTGGATAGTTTTGCACTATAAGAGCCTGTTGCACTGAATGACTCCAGCTGCACGCACGCACTGGGGAACAGTGCAGCATCTTTAGCAGGGGCAGCAATGCTCTCTGCGTTGCCCACCATGGGGCCATCCTCTTCCCCTGGGGCAGGGCAGTATGTCTGATTTTCTCCATCATTGCTCTCCTCCTTCTGCTCTGGTTGGCCCTTGCTGGAGGCAGTGGAGTGCCCGGGAGCCAGCAGTACAGGGAAGCATGGCAGCAGCATCTCCTCCTCATTGCTCTTCACTGTCCGCGCCACGAAGAGCTGGAGCTGCTGCAGCGGGTTGGTGTCTTGGGGGGTCTTTGGAGAGCTCTGCTTGGGCAGGCTCAGCATGTCGAGCAGCCGTGCCGTGTGCTTGCTGCCTCTATCTCCATGCCCAGGGGCCAGGAAGGCTGTGGGGCTCTTCCTCTCCTCCGCTTCTTCCAGCAATGCAGACGCACTGCTGTCCCCATTGAAATTCACAGCACTCTTCACCATTTTGGGTGCCTCAGACTTGCCAAAGGGCCTTTCTTCTGCATCTGGGACATCTTTGATGTGAGGCGAGAAGACAAGATCCGCAGCTGTGCCTGGATCTGCCTGAAAGCCTTGTTCAGGGTTATGGCTTGGAAGACTGGCATCAAACTTCTCCAGCTCTGCAGTGAGCTCCCCTGTTGTCCCAGGTGTGGGGAAGCTTTCAGCATCACATGTGTGAGCCAGGGGTGGCAGGCTGTCCTTGCCAGCTTTGGTTACTTCCTGTGCCTCGGGGAACTTGGTGCTGGTGGCAGCAGGAGGGCTTTTTGCAATGGAGTCTGCAGGGTAGACGGGCACCTCATTTGTGTCAGGTGTGCATGACTCGGGTGGACTTTTGGAGGAAGACTCATTTTCCATCTTTCTGGGGTCACTTTCCTGAGTGGCCTCAGGTCCCTGCAGCTGCTCCCCGCTCTTCATGGGACAAAATCCATCTGCAGGGGCTGGCGTACACATCCCAGCATCCAGCGAGACGAACCCCGCGGGTCTGCGCCAGGGCTCCCTGCCTCCCTCATAGCCTCCATGCGTGACTGCTGGCTTCTCACCCCCCGGCCTTTCCCCAGTGGCCAGGAGGTTTGAGCTGCCCATGTCATCTGCCGCAAAGAGCCCCCTCTGGTGGCCCATCCCTGGCTCTTCAGGTAGGGATGGGAAGGGCTCAGCCGGTCCCCGCAGGGCTGCAGCAGCGTGATGCTCACCTTTCTGCGGGGTGGTTGGCACCTCACTGCTCAGCTTGCTGGTTTGCAGCTGACTCTCCAGCTCTGTCACTAAGCGCTTGATTTCCAGCTCATCATCTGATATGTGGTTCATGAAAGCCACATTGTAATCTGTTATCCTGTCCGGCAGAGGCAGCTGGCTGGCGGGGATGGGTCCCTCCTCAGGGAATTTCTTGGCGAGTGGCTTGTCCACTGACAAGCCATGGAAGGGAGCCATGTCTTCGGGAAGCATTGGAGCCACCTCCTCCATGAGGGACCAGTCCTTCTCTGGCATGAATGCTGAGTACGGCTGCTCAAAGGGCAGTGGCTTGCTGGGGTCACCACCAGGGCAGGCAAACGCTGTCACATAGCTGTCCTTGCTCGCAGGCACCGTCTCGTAGAGCGGTGAATCGAACTCGGCCACTGGCAGCTCTCCAAAAATGGAAGAGGAATCAAAGCTGAGAGGGGAGGAGGCCTTAGTCTGCTGAGTCTCTGTGCTGTAGGGGGAGACGGTGGCGTGCTTCTGCTCGAAGGAACCAGCATTGATGTCCGCTTGGCATAAATACATGTCCTCCATGTGCGAGGGTCCCAAGGGCGGTGGCTTTGAGAAGAGACTGGCATCGTAGTGAGCAGGAAGGCCTTTGGGATCAAAAAAAGTCTTGTCACTACTGACGTATGGATCAGGTGCTTTGGCCAGCATCATTCCCACAGCATTGTCATTGACTGGGGCGGCCTGCACGGTATAGCCCTTCCCACTGTCACTGAGCCCGGGTGCCTCCCCAGCTGAGTAGGTGGCACTGGGGCTGGATCCATCCCCACCATGGGCTGGAGACATCAGCTCCTCTGCGTGGTATTTGAGTGCATCACCTGTGTATGGGGCAAAGTGTTGCCTCTGGATGACCACCTCTGACCCAGGTGAGCCCTGAGCCTCAAAGGCAGACTCTCTTGCCTCACCTGTGGGGTTTGCCGCTCCTTCAGGCTCTTCTGCCTCCTCCTTATGGGACAGTCCTATGGGGCTTCTGCCCAAGGTGGCTGTGCTCGGCAGCTGCCTCTTCGGGGTCTGTGGTAGTGGCTCCTCCTCTGCATCTCCTGCAGTGGCAGCATCTGCTTTGGTACTTAGACGTGTTCTGGAGGCTGCCACCAAGGGCTTGGCTGAGCCAACCCGCCTGCTCCCTCGGGAAAAGTCCTCCTTGCTTTTCTGGCTCGTCTTCGGGCTCCTGTCCTCAGGATGGCTGAGTACAGCTGGCGGTGTCAGTGCCAGGCTGCCTGAGCACCTTGTCCCCTTCATGCCTGCCTTCTTGCTTTCTGGTTCACTGGGACCAGCCTTGGTGCAAGCACTGGTGCTGGGACTGCTGCCCATGGACGACTGGCTGCTGCGCCTGCAGGCTCTGCCAGAACTGTCCCCTTTCTTGGCCGTCTCTGGACTGGAGAGCCTGCTGTGCTCCGGTGCCTCCCTTTTCCGGCGGTTTCTTCTCCGGCTGTAGCTCCAGGCTGGATCTTTCTCTTTGGCTCTCTCGCCTCTCCCGGGGCATTTCTTGCTGAAGCCATATTTGGCTCTCCCCATAAATGCTGCTCCCCGCTTTCTCCTCCCACGGAGCTTGCTGCACACTGCTCCTTCCTCCTCCGAGTCAGAGATGTACTCGTATTCCTGGAACCGGCCCTCCTGGGTGCCCGGTGCCGGCCTCCCAGCGAGCGTGGGCAGCTTGCTGCTCTTCGTGTGCAGCTGGTGGAGCTTGTTCTTCTGCTGCACGATCTTGTGGATGAGCTCCTTGCTCCACGTCCCGCTGCGGGCCTTCCTCTTCTTCACCTCCTTCATGGAGAACCGAGGTGGCTTGGGGCTCTTGGAGGAAGCACCCTGAGGCTCCTGGTTGAGCTTCTTGGGCTGCTTTTGGCTGGAGGCTGGCCTGGAGGATGCTGGTGGAATGTTGTTCTTCCTGCCCGCCCTTGGTCTGGCTGTCTTCTCCTCCACCACTGGTCCTGTCTGCTCGGTCTCGCGGGCTGCCAGCCTTCGTGCCGGCCTCCTCTTGTGAGTGTGCTGCCTTCCCGCTCGCCTCTTTGCCCGCTCTTTGCCCCATTGGCTGTCTGCAGAGCAGTAACCATCCTTGGGTTGGCCCACCCCTTTCTCCTCTGTGGCCACATGCTTCATTTTGCTCTCTGAGGCCAGACCTTCCTTTGCTCTGTGGGATGCCACGCTGCCGGAAGCCTTCACTGCTGTTAGATCCTCATCGACGAAGACGTCTATGAAGCTGCTGTCAATCTCCGGGTTGTCTGACTGGTAGCCCAGGCCATTGAGAGCTTCAGTGATCAGGCTGTCCAGCTTGGCGTCGTCGATGTCCAGATCAGAGGCAGTGAGTGGCAGCGAGTTGGCATTGAAGAGACCACCCTTCAGAGCATCCTCCTTGCCTTCACTCTTGCTTTCCCCATCCAACAGAAACTCCTCACCCTTGTTCAGCGCCAACAAATGGGTCTGGGGGTCTGGAGACAATGGCATGCTGGCGGGTGGCTTGGGGGGCTCAGGGGCTCGCCGTCCCTCTTTGGCCTCGGGGTGGGATGTGCAGAACTGGCGGTGCTCTAGGAAAGAGGCCAAGTTGCTGTAGTTCTGGTCGCACTGCTTGCAGGTCAGCAGCACATCCAGTTGGTCCAGGCTGGCGCTGCTGAGCGAGCCGGCCAGCAGGTGATGGGATGTGTAGGGTGGTGGTGGAGGGGTGCCCCCATCCAACTCCTCCAAGCAGCTTTTGGCCGCCTCCACACCTGGTTTGTGAAAGGGGCTCTCCGGGGAGCACTTCAGGACGTTGTCATCCTTTAGGGTGTCAGGAGGGTAGTGGAAGGGCTTGGCAGGGTCCTGGGGGTGGTAATGGAGAGAGGCTGAGCTCAGCACCTCGGAGGGGTGAAAGCTTTTGCTGCCCTCCTTTGGATGGCATGGGTGGTGGAAGAAGGGTGAAGGGGCAAGTGATGTGGGCATCTGGCCATCATCAAAGCTGGGATTGAGCGGGCTGCTGGACATGGGGGAGAGCGAGGAGCAGGTGCTGCCACAGGTGGGATTGGGGACGGGGGAAGGCAGTGGGGATTCACATGGGGAGGTGGCCACCAAAGCTGATGGTGGCAGGACCAGTGCTGAGCCTGATGAGCTCCTGGAGGCAGGAGGAGCAGGAGGTGGCCCTGTCTGGTTCATGCCATAGAAGAGGGCTTTGCTTCTCAAGTCGCAGCTGGGAGACCCTGGATCCTTGCCATTGTCGAAAGAAAAAGCACCCACAGAGGCAGGGTCCCCATGCTGTGCCCCAAGACTGTCTCCTGATAAAAGCTTTTTGCTGTGGTAACCCGAGGGGCTGCTGAGGGGGGGACCTTTGTGGGCTTTGCCACTGCCTTGCCACTCTGGGGGGCCGAGAGGGAAAGGGAGCTTCTGGCCAGGGATTGCTCTTGGCAGCTCCATCCTGTTGGGAGTGGGAACTGCAGGAGCGAGGTGTATCTGCTGCCAGGGCATCCTGGCATTTTTCTGCCTCTGCTGTCTCTGCTCAGGGCCAGGCTGGCACTCGAAGGAGAACTGGCTTCCAACAGGGTTTGAATAAGGTGCTGAGTTCTGGTCCATGGGGGAAAACACCTTCGCGGCCCCTCCCCAGGCTTGCATGAGTCGGGGGTGGGTGGACGCCGGGGGAGGAATGCCGGTCTCAAAAGGCACTGATCCCGTGCTACCCGCAGGGGGACTGCAATAGGCCTTGCTCTGAAAGTGCACTTGGGAGAGATTGGGTGGCATGTTCCTTCGAAGGGGGCTGCTCTGAAGCAGCAGCCGTGGGCTGGGCACACTGTCCTTGGCTGAGGCTTGCCCCTTACCGACTGGCTTTGGCACGCTAGGCGAGTGTAAACTAGACGGAAAAACAGCTTGGTTTTCTTGGAAAGTGCTTGGGTTTTGGTCAATAGCACCAGAGGATGAGAGAGCACCACTGGGGTCGGTGGGATGCTCACTCCTGCCCTTATAGCACGGCAGTGGGCTGCGGTGTGGGGTGGGCAGTGGGGCCAGCAGCGGGGGCACACCATACAGCCGTCCTGAGGGGCATGCACCCTCGAAGGGGCCAACACTTGGTGTCTCCTCCTGCCAGTCGCGGACAGACGATGAATGAAAGCTGAATGCTCCATGAGCCGCTTGCCCACTGGCAATGGCCACGTCCAGGTATTCAGCATCGCCACGGTACGGCTCCTTCCCCGCCTCGTGCAGCAGCTGGAAGGGGAACTGGTAGGGCAAAGTGCCCAGAGAGTGGCCGCCTGCTTTGCCACCCTCAGAGAAAGAGCTGGGCTTGACCCCATAGCTAGCACCTGCGAAGCTCTTCTCCGGAGAGGGCCACGCATTGGCCCCGTTCGCCTGAAACTCAAAGTAATGTAGCTGCCCATTGGTGCCGGGGCTCTTGAGGGGCACGCCGGGGGGGGGCTGCCCTTTGGGGCCGTGGGGCGGTGAGGTATAGTTGGCAGAGGTATGGCCGGCAGCCGCCTCAGGGAAGCAGCGGCCGAAGCTCAGCTCTTCCTCCTCGGGAACGCTGGGTGTGTGGAAGCGGTAAGTGCCCGCTGCAGGAGCTCGGCCGGGGTCGGGTGCTTTCGGGGGGGTCACCTTCTGCTGGGGGTAGGCGATGCCTATGGTGGGACTGGGGCGAGTGCTGGCGATGCTGAGGCGGTAGAGCTGGTGCTGGCCCCGTTCGCCCTTCCCTGCTCGGCGGCTGCGCTCACGGGTTCGGCCTTTGCCCGGAGGAGACTGGGGGCTGCCCTTGATTCCGCCCCAACTGCTCTCACCCGCAAACTTGGGGTTGTTGTGGAGGGATTTGAAGTCGATCTTCCCCGCTTGCTGCGGCCGGATCACGGCTTCCCGCTGGCTGTGGGGCTCCTTGTCCTTGGTGGAGGCGAATGAGGATGTTCCCTCGGTTCCACTGAGCCCTCTGCCATCCTTCTCGCCGCAGCCTTCGAAGCCAAAATCCTTGTCCTGCTCTTTGGGGCCAGCCTCGCTCTTCTCACTGATGTTGTACGCATGCTGGGTCTCTCCAGTCATGGTACCCAGGGAGGGGGCTACGCAGCCCCACACGCCCGTCCTGCTGCTGCCTCCTGTCCGTCCGTCATGGCACGGTGCTGTGGGGCCGGGTGCAGGGATGGGCACGGTGCACTGTGGACTGCCAGGCACCAGCAGGGTGCTGCCGCATCCTTCAACCCGGACCTGCAGGAAGGAGGAGAAACAGCGTGGAGTGAGAAATGGGTGCAAGGCAGTACCCCTTCCCTGTGCACTTTGAGCAGTGAAACCCTGTGAGCACCCCTGGGCTGAAACTTTTTGTGCTTCGAAGGATGCCTGGAGCAGTTCACCTTCACAAGAGCTGCTGAGCCAGGCACTTTTTCCTCCCTTGGAAGCTATTTCTGTTCACTTCTTAGCAGCATAAGCAGAAAAAGATGACAGAAGAGCTCCACCTACGGATTACCAGGGAGGGCTGACAGCAGGGCTGGGAGAGGCATCCCAAAAGGGGCTCTGGATTTGGGTATGGCTGCACTTAGAGTCAGGCAGGGCATGTAGCAAAAGGCTTCCGCAGCCCTCAGTCCCCTTTTTGCATCACTCCCCCAAGCAACACTGCACACTGTGCCAAATGCTGCTCTGCAATTTTGAGGAGAACAGGCATTCCAAAAACCAGTCTCCCTAGTTAGAGTGCCCCTTTGGTGTCTGCAAGCAGCAATGCTGCAGGGAGCAAAGCCCCCATTACAGCCCCAAGCAGGGGAGGGGGGCACTGGGGCTGCAAATAAGGGTCAGGTGCAGCTCATTAGTGTTGTGCTGATTGCAGATCCCATGCATGGAACGAGAGATATCTCTGTGTTCCCCTGTAGCCCTTTCTGGGACGATGCAGGAAGGGAAAAGCAAAGCAGGAGGACATTTTTTCACTCCCCAAAGTGAAACAAGCCCCGACCCAATGGGGCCGACCCCTGTGGTGGTGGCTCTGCCACTGGCCAAAGCCAACACAGCACAGCAGCACGCGGGGCTCCAGTGGGCAGACAATGCCCCCTTATGCTGTGCCGTGCTGCAATGGCACAGCTTGTTTACTGCTGTTTAACTTTGCAAAGGCTCCTGGCCAAGATAAAATAACCAAGGCCAGCGTGAGCTCCGTTATCACAGTCACGCTCTTTCAGCCACATAAAGGGGCTATTTTTTGGGAGGAAAGGCTCAGTTGTGTGTCCCGAAAGCTGCGGCGCTGGCATGGTGAGGTCTGGGGGCTGCTGTTGTGTTAGTGCTGAGCGCCAGGAGAAACAAACACAGTGCTGGCAGCGGGAGCTGGAGGTGGCAAAGTGGGGAAAGTGGGGCTGATGGCACGCAGGAGCGTGCCGGAGAGCAGCGGGCGCTGGCACGGCAATGCATGGCAGTGCTGGCAGAGCCTGGGCATGGATGGGTTGAGCTCAGCCCATAGGTGGTGCCTGGGAATAAAGGATTTGCTCCTCAAAACCGTGGCTGAATGGGACAAAGCATTCCTGCAGAAGAATTCAGGGAGCCCAACTCCGATGGCGGTGCCCTGCTGTGCCCTCTGGTTGCACAGGAGCCCGGGGAGCAGCATGGGGCAGGGATCTGGGGCTGCTCTGTCCCAGGCAGGCACTGCTGCCAGCCATGGGATATGCATAAGGAGGGCTGGTTGCTTTAATTTAAAGCAATAATCCTTTACTGCAGGATTTATGGATCGAGCATAGACATAGCTGGATGGGAAAAACAGAATAAAATGCAAATAAGGTCCATTGCCTCTTATATCATTATGGAAGTGACTCTCAGCCTGCTCCTTTGCCTGGCTCTGCTGTGACAATGTGACCAGCCTGGTCTGCACAGTGTGGAAGTGCCACACATGGTATGTGGCACATGGCAGAGGGTCTGGTCCCCAGGCATGCAAGCAGTGCTCCATCATGGGAGCATCCATCCTACCAGCCCTGTAGATCTGTCCCTGCACACATCCATCCCTGTATCATCCCCAGTGCTGGCAGCTTCTCCTCTCCTAGAGGGAAAGCTGTGAATCCCAGCAGTGGGATGCAGCGTGGGGATAGAGGTGGCCACCACATCCCCACTGCAGCAAGGCAGCTTCTGGGAAACGTTAAAAAAGCCAAAAAAGAAAAAAAAAGAAAAAAAAAGAAAAAGCAAAAACCAAGAAAGAAAAAACCCCAAACTGACCAAAAAACCCTACAGCTGCTGAAACAAAGCAGACAAAGAGGGCCAAAACCCCTCTGCAGAACCCCACCATAGCTCCTGCCCCATGCAGGGTCAGGGATGGGGAGGAGGATCTCCAGCCCTGTGGGGGAGTGGAGGACGCAGCTCTCAGGGCCTTGCAGCCCCGGGTTCGGCGTCTCCCTCGCCTGACCTTGGGTGAGACATTTAATCGTGGTGACTCAGCTCTCCATCTGTAAATCAGCCCTGATAAGGCTTCCCCTAGCCTATCTGCCTCGTGTATCAGCTCCTTAGATTAGCGAGGCAGGGACTGTTCTTACGAGCTGTGCGTGCGGTGCCCCCGTGTCACGAAGCCCTGATAGGGCTGGGTGGTGTGTGGGGTTAGTGTTTGGGGTGGGGGTCTTCTGGGGGTGAAAGTCCCATTTGGATGTCAGCACTGAGTGCTGTTATCCGGGTGGATATACCGTGGCCTTTGGAGGCATTGTGGTTTCTCCAAATGCAGCTTTGAGCAGACAGGGACGAGTGTGGGAGTGGACGGAAAAAATAAACACAAATCCCAGCTGGGCCATACCTTTAGGGAGGCACACAAAGAGCCCGTGCCTGAAGGCAGCGGAGCTGTGCTGACCCTTAAAAGCCCCCCATATACCCTCCCTCCCCCCAAACCCTCTGCTGGTTTCTGCCACCAAACTCTGACGATGCTTTGATTTCTGTCTGCCCTGCATGGATGGAGAGAGGCATTTAAAGGATTTCCATCCCATCCGGGTGGGTCAAGCAGCTGCCTCTGATGGTGAGGTTTTGGCCGGGGCTGTGAAAAATCCCTCCCTCTTGTGAACTGGCCCCTTCTCAAAGCAGGGACTGTTTCAGCTTTCTGTCTCTTGTGGCCAGGAAAGCAGCTGGGGAGGTTGGAGTGATGGGGGCTGAGCCTCGGCATCCCCACGCTCAGGGGTTTGGGGGGGGTTGTGGCATGCCCTGAGCCCGCTGGGATGAGGAGCAAAGCCTGGCTCACAAAAATAGCATCGGAGCGCGCCGTCAGCTGGCCGGTACCTTGGCACCCCTCCGCCACGCCGCTACTGCCGGGACTCACTTCCACCTCCCATGAAATATGAATTTCTTGGCTGCAAGGGAAAGAGAGAACTATGTCAAGAATCTGTGTTTGGCTTGGCTGCAGTACAGTGGCTCCCAGCGCCTGGGCTGGGCTCTGGCATGTGGCTGCGAGAAGGAGGGGTTCCCAAAATGCACTGCCACAGCCATGCCAGGATGGGTGCCCCCAGGGAAGGGAAACTGAGGCAGGGATGGAGATGAGGGCTGAATCTCATGTTCTGAATCCCACTCCATCCCCTGCATCTCATCCCCATCCCCTGCATCTCATCCCCATCCCTGGCATCCCATCTCTATCCCCTGCATCCCACCCATCCCCTGCATTCCATTGATCTCTTGCATCCCATCCCCATCTCTTGCATCCCATTCCCACCCCTGGCATCCCATCCGTCTCCTCCATTTCACCTCCATCCCCTGCATCTCATCCCCATTCTCAGCCCCATTCCCTATGTCTCATCCCCATCCCCTGTATCCCAACTCTATCTGCCTCTTCCCAGCCCATCCCCCTGCATCCCAGCCTGCTGGGGTCCTCGCCTGCATTCCCACTTGGGAATGGAGGGAAAAAAGTACTTCTGAGAAGCTCAGGGTATTTTCAGGGCACATTATTATCTCCCTGCCAGCTCCTGGTTCAGCCCAGAGCTCAGGAGCTCTGCAGTGCTGAGCAACGCTTGCTGCTCCCCTGGAGCACGTGTGCTGCTTGGTCAGATCCCAAAACAGCTCATCCCTCTGATGTTAACCCATAAAACAAAGAGAAAAGCAGAATGTGGGCCAGCTCCTGTCCGTGCGTGGCACATCAAGAGGAACACGATGGGGTCCTTCAACCCCAGGGAGGGTGGCTGGGGATGGGGACAAGGGCTGGGGACTGAAGGAGAAGGTTTAGTGATGGACACGGACTTGTTCTGAGGAAGGCCGGGGCATCCCTTGGGGAGGAGCCATAGGATGGAAGCCCTGCTGGTGTGTGCACACACACGGGTGGTTTAGTCTGGCTCTGTCCGGGTGAGGAGCACCGCGAGAGACCGCTTTCCAGCAGATGTTGCTGGCCAGAGGACGAGTTGGAAGGCTGTTCAGAAAGTTTGCTTCTTGCTCACAATGGTCCAAAACTGATTTTCTGGATCTGAACGGCTTTGGGTTTCCAAGCTGGTGAGCATCCAGCTTTCAGTCTGGATCCAGACTTTGCAGAGAGTCCAAATCCTTCCTCGGCTTCAAATGCAAGCTGGTTCCAAACAAGCAGCAGGCACATCCTGAGCTGCTCTGTGGGTACCCCTCAGGGTGCTGCATGCCAGTGTCTGGGCACAGTGCCCACGCTTCTCCCAAATAACCACGCTGTGCTATCTGGAGGTGCTGGCGGGGCTGGGAAATGCCCCACGGGGCTCCTCTGGGGCATCCAGGATGGTGGAAAGAGGAGAAGCCACGGGAAGCAGCTGGAGGTCACCCCTGCCTGCTGTCAGTGTAAGAAGAGCTGGGTGGATCGAGGACACCCAGCAAAACAAATCCCATAGATCAGGGTGCCTGGTGTGCACCTCTGCAGGTGCTCACACTGACTCCATCCCAAGGCTCTTTCCCAAAGGCGATGGGATGGCGATGGTAAACACACGGCTTGGCTCTGGTACGGGCAAGCAGAGCCCTCCAGTGCCCCATTTCCTAAAAAATCCCATAGACGAGGCACCTGAGCACCTCTCTTGCCCCAATCCTGAGCCTCCAGGACCGTGTGGGTTTAATCTCCACCGGGGATCGACAGCGGAGCCGGGGCTGACAGCAGCATCTTTGTGGGGCTGTCAGGAAGAATGACTTATTTTGACGTTTATTTAAGAAATATTAATCTTTCATTTTCCTTCTAAATGCTCCTGTTTGCTGAGGAACTATCTGTTACCTAAGTGCTCCGATAAATCTTCCAAGGTAAAATTACATGTTAGATGCTGCCAGAAGGGTACATTTAAGAATGCTTCCCAAATTATCAACTGCATTAATCTTAATTACTTTGGTAAAAGTAGAGTCTGGCATTAGGGAGAGCTAAATTGAACGGGTGTTTGTTTGTCTTTATCGTATCACATATTTGAGATCATTTAACGGGACGCAGATAAAAGGCGCAGGGCAGCGTGGGGCAGAGTGACAAGGAGCAGGAGGGGACCAAGGAGCCCAGGACAAAGAAATATTTCATAGACATTAATGCCGTTTTGAGCGAAGAAGGAAGATGAGGATAGAGGCAGGTCAGTGCCCCACTGAATGCATGCTGCGGGAAAGCACTGCTGCTTAAATCCCTCTTATTTGGATGAATGGGATCAGGCACTCGCTCAGAGGTGAGGGCATTGTGAAGTATTTCGAGGCATAGAGATGAAATAAAACACAAGGATTAAGTGCTCTCATTAACCAGGGCCTTGGAGAGGTATTGGGTATCTCTGCATCTCCCCAGGTCTGCGTGACCTGGGTATGTTCACCATCACACAGCAAGCTTGGATAAGTCAAAAGGGGATGGGGAGGATGAATCCCTATCCCTATCCCTATCCCTATCCCTATCCCTATCCCTATCCCTATCCCTATCCCTATCCCTATCCCTATCCC
>JAOWBP010004096.1:15090190-15101557 GCA_028571105.1 Tragopan temminckii | reverse complement strand
GCAGTGCGATAGGGCGCGGGGCACCCAGCGAGCATGGCATGGAGATACCAGTGGGGAGATAGATGGCTCAAGCTGTGTCTTGGGGTTTTGATAAGCATCGCAAAACCACTCAAGTGGTTACCAGGATGTCTGCAAAGTGCCCCGTGAGCACATGGGGCAGGACAGAGCTCCTGCACACTGCAGCCCTGATGGCTTTTATGGTCCCAATGGCAAAGCAGGGGACATAGGGCACTGCGCCCATCACCTCCTATGTGGAGCCTGGCAGGAGGCACGATGCTTGCAGCGTGCCCCAATCTCAGCCCCACTTCTGCAATAGGAGCACACAGTGATGGCCGCGCGGGGACCCACCTGGCCCATTCCAAGAGCTCAGCTCCTGCGTGTTTTCTCCAGGATCTGATTTCTCCGTCTCTTTTGGGCTCTCTGGAACATCTTTGCACTCCACCTCTGCAGCAGAAGAACAGGAGATCAACACGGAGCACCCCAACCCATGGCACACACAAAGAACCCTGCACTTCCCCTGTACCAAACCAAATCCACGGGGACCCCAAATCCACGGCACAATGCACCACATCCACGGGGACCCCAAACCCACACAATACATAACATCCACGGGGATCCCAGAGACTCATGGCACAATGCACTACATCCATGGGAACCCCACAAACCCATGCCGCAATGCACCACATCCATGGGGGACCCCACAAACCCATGGCACAGTGCACCACATTCATGGGGACCACAAACCCACACAATACATCCCATCCATGAGGACCCCAAACCCATGGCACAATGCACCATGTCCATGGGGACCCCACAAACCCACGGCACAACGCACCATGTCCATGGAGACCCCACAAACCCACGGCACAACGCACCATGTCCACGGGGACCCCACAAACCCATGGCACAACATGCCATATCCAAGGGGATCCCAAACCCACACAATGCATCACATCCACAAGGACCCCACAAATCAATGGCACAGTGCACAACACCCATGAGGACCCCAAACCCACACAACACACCACATCCACAGGAACCCCAAACCTATGGCACAATACACCACATCCACGGGGACACCAAACCCATGGTACAACGCACCACACCCATGGGGACCCCCCAGATCCACACAGCACACCACAACTATGGGGATCCCAAACCCATAAAACACACCACATCCGTGGGGACCCCAAACCCATAGCACAATGTACAGCATCCATGGGGACCCCGGTGCCCCCACCACCACCCACAGCCCCACGTCACCCGCTGCGCTCTCCCGTCACGGCTCTATTTGTGGCGTATTCATAGCAACTTGATAACAATTATTTTCTCCATTAACTGCTGCTGGAGATGCGGCAGATAAGAGCCTATCTGCATATGACAGTGTGGAAGATTAGTGCCCAAAGTACATGTTTGCCTTCGTCCCGGGCGGATCACCCGCGCGGAGCCCAATCGATAGGCGCCGGAGCGAACACCCCGGGGTGACGTCACTGCCATGGCAGATTATTAATACAGGTGATAAGCGGAATGATTAACATCAAATAAATCAATCACCGGGTATAAAAGTCCTATTATTTTTGGCTATAAATCAAAGTGCCTGGCATATTGATTTTTATCCATCTCGCTGAAAGCTTTAGTGGCCGTTATTGCTGCTCGGCGTTATCTCTGCTATCACCTCTTTATCGAGCCGGGCCAGTGCCAGGTGCAGCTCCGCGCCCGGCTCCCAGCTCCATGCCCCCATCAGATAACACTCCCCACTCCCAAGAAGACTCTGCCTCCGTGGGGCTGATCCCTAGTTTTGGGGTTGGGATGCTCACCGGACTCCCTGCTCCCTGACCCCATGGCTTTGGGGTTGGGGTGCATGCCCGGAGCTTCTCGGCCAGCCCCACGCACCGTGTCCCGCCGCTGTTATCTCAGCGGGCGGCTGATTAGGGTTTGCCCCCACCTCCGCAGGAAGGAACTGAAGGGCTATCTGGGCCCCGGGGTGGGGCAGCAGGCGGCAGGCAGGCGGCAGCGGGCAGGAAGCGGGCGGCAGCGGCACAGCTCCATCCCCATCCCATTGGCTCTGTCCCCATGCCATTGGCTCCGTCTTTATCCCACTGCACCAATGTCAACCTCGGGGCTCCCTCTCTGTCCCTGCATCCCTCCCCGTAACAGTGCCAACATGTCTGCAGGGAGGCATCCCAACCTGCTTTGGGATCCAGCATAGCCCCATGTGTGGTCAAACCTCAAATGTGTCCAGATTGTCCCCAGCTGTGGTTCCCTACATGCCCAGAGCCCACCAAGAGCATCCTCATTCCTGACCATCATCCCAGAATGGAGCCTCCAGGTTCAGCATTTTGCTGAACCCTCCACTGAACCCTTGATGGGATGCTCTGTTTGCTAATGGGGAACAAATGGTGATGACACGTGGGGGGCTCTCACCTTCGCTGCTGGAGGGGCTGCAGGCATCGCGCTCCGCTGAGCCCTCACGCTCCGAGGTGGCCCCATCCCTCTCCATGGGGCTCTGCTCGCCTGCAGCAGCATCCTCACCTTCCTCCATCGCTCCCAGGGAACCTGTGGGGCACAGAGTGTGGTCAGTGGCATCCATACTCATTGAGGGATCCCCATGGTCCCCACACCCCTCTCCTGACGGGGGTCCCAGAGAAACGGAGATGCTGTGGGTGCACATCCTCCCTGTGTACTGGAGGAAACTGGGGAGGTATATCGGGTGGAAACAGGGTGTGAGCGGGGTGGTTATAGGGCACATATTGCACAGTGCAGGAGGGATGCACATAGGATTATTGCAGGGTGCAGGAGGGATGCACACAAGGCTGTCAATGGCAGGGTGCAGGAGGGATGCACCGCAGGTACCTCACCACACCGCTGTCCCCATGGCAACGCAGCATCCCACCCGCACCAAATTAAGGCACACCCCCAGCACATGGCACAGCGGGCAGGGAGCACAGCGGTGGGATGGGGCTGCAGCCCTCCGTCGCTCGCCGTGACTCCAGGCATGTATATTTACAGCGGGAGAACAAAGGGCCATAATCTATACAAAGCAGACAACAATGAGCGTGAATAAAGAGGCTGCCGGAGAAGGGAAGGCAATTTATTCTAATTCTGCTAATTTCAGTTCCAGCACAATTAAAAAGACTCTGATAATATTCAGAAACAATCGCCGGCTAACAAATCGTTTCTCTTGCGGTAAATGAAACATTGTTAGGCTAATTTTTTCTTTCACGCCTTCCCAGCTCTCGGGCTCCTGATAAAGTTAACCCAAATCGTGCTGCTCCGGCACAGCACTGCCACAGAGGGATGGGGAGGGACCAATGGGGACGGTGCCATGTGCCAACGGGCGTCCCAATGGGTACTGCAATGGGCGTTCCAGTGAGCATCCCAATGGGTGTCCCTGTGGGTGCCCCAATGGGTATCACAATGGGTATCCCAATATGTGTTCCAGTGGGCATCCCACTGGGCATCCCTATGGGTGTCCCAACGAGCATCCCATTGGGTGTCCTTATGGGTGCTCCAATGGGTGTCCCAACGAGTGCCTCAATGGGCGTTCCAATGGCACCACCCGACTCACATCCCACCCTGAGAGGCAATGGGGACAAAAAACATTTGAAAAACTCATTTCTTGAGAATGCATTGATATGGGATATCTACAGGGAAGGGTTGTAGCGGGTGGGGAAAGGCGGTACCCACTGCATCTGGACCCACATCCCCAGGGGTGCAGCCCCGCAAGCAGCATCCCAGCCCCAGGCAGGGAAGCACCAATGGCTGTGGGGCTTAAAGAAGCCCTTGGCTATATTAAAAAAAATAAAAAAGGGGGTGAAAAAGGAGGAAAAAAGAAAAAAAAAAAAAAAAGAGGGAGAGAGTGGCGGAGCAGAGCGTCATTTCTGCGGGATTGCTGGGAGCCCTGCGCAGTTATCGCCGCACACAGCCTCCCTCCGCTTGCCTGATCTGTCTATTCTTCATTAAGCAAATACGCTGAAATGGAAATGAAAACATAATAGCTATTTGATTTTCGGCGAGATATTTTGCATATTGGTTCGGTGCTGATAGCGGAATTTCATCAACTCCCTTTTTTCATGCTTTAAAACTGAATTACTGAGGCTGGCTTTACAGCGAAGGGAAGAGCCCAAAAGCGCTCTGCTCCGAGATCCTCCGCTCGGCGATTAACTCTTCTTCCTCCTCCCTCCTTCTCTCTCTCTCTCTCTCACTCTTTTTTCCTTCCTTGATAACAAGGAGTTTTATTTTCCGAATCACAGTGACGGTAAGAACTTGTGTTGAGATGTGCAGTGCGCCCATGTGCCTGGGCTGGGCACAGGGATGGGGCCAGCACCAGGACCCCCCTCGGCCATACCACCAACCCCACACCTCTGCAACCCCAAAACGAGGAGCACTGGCCATCCCTCGGCTGGGATAACTCCAACTTCGGGAAAAATCAAAAGAGAAAAGAAGAGGGGACTTTTCCACGCTGCCAAAAGAGAGACCCTGGGCGCTCTGAGAGCAGGCATGCAGACAAGAGCAAAGCGATAAGGGGCCGCGATAACAGATAGAAAATAGCAACAGATCCAGACTTTCCCACCGGCTCTGAGCGGGGAGGAGGAGGAGGAGGAGCCCATGGAAGCGGTCCCGCAGGCTGCAGCGCTGCACGTGCGAGCAGGGGCGACCTGCGAGCTGCTGGCTTTTATCAGCATGCATCAAAGTTCAGGAGATGGTGGAAGTTTAAATAAAAGGGATCGGCACTGCCCAGCGCCGTGAGCCACGGGCCGAAGGATGACCCCACATTTCACCCCAAATCACCCAAAAGATTGTGGGGATGGAGAGCCTAAGCATGTGGTATAGTGGCCTCTTGGTGCCCAGAGATGCCCCCACAGCGTCCCCATTTCTATGGGGTTGAGGTCAGCATCACAGAACCATGGGCACAACTATGGGGTCAGCCAGCAGCGAGCAGCCATATAACAATCCCATTCTTCGTTTTCACCACACCCCTCATGCTCCACTTGACATTCTGAATTGAGAATTCAGCTCCAAATGCAGAGGAAAACCAATCCCAATCCCCATCAGCCAGGCATGCATCTCCAACCAAGTTCTGGCTCCCAGTGCACGGAGCACCGCTGGGATGGGACGATGCAATGGAGAGGCAGGGCCATGAGCCTGGGTGCTCTGGGGCAGCACAGCAGCCTCTAAATCCCAAATCTCTCTCTTTCCCCCAAGCCAGCACAAATTTGCAGAGAAAAGTCACAGCTAGTAGTACTCCCTGGACAACCCACTCTCTCCCCAGTCTGTATCAGTTCCCATCTGCACCATCACCAACTGGATGTCCCCAGACTATGCCCTGTGCTAGTCCCCCTCCCACCCCATAAAGCCATTCCCACTGCTGTGCAGCAATTTGGCCACATCCATCGCTGCATGGGGATCCCCCAGGGTCTTGTATTGAGGTTGTGCTGCAGCCGCTCTGCAGCACGTGATGCCTGAGGAGCAACCTGGGCTGCAGGGTGATCCAAAACCACCGCTATCTGATGGGCCAGCAGCCCACACTTCTCACCCAATTTTTTTTTCCCGGCACTTATTAAGGTTTCTTTTCCAGCAGCCCTAATGCTCTGCATGGCCTCGGGTGCCCTGAGCAGCACAGGAGGTGCCAGGAGCTGCAGCCAACGGAGGTTTTGGTGGCTAGGAAATGACACGAGTCCCCAAAGGGCGTGCTATCTACGGGGTTATTCTGTCCTCCCCTTGGCTGACCTTTCTCACCTTAACCTGACTAAAACTGCAATATACCCCTCAGCGATGCGGACTCACTCATTTTGGGGGCAAATGAGCACTTTTGTGTACAAAACTCTCCCTATCAGCCCAAGCACAGGTTTGGAACGGCATTCCCTCCCCCCTCCCGAAGATATCAGCATTTTTAATATCAACCCCATGCATGGAGCTGATAATGTTGGGGCCAGCCCCAGCTGTACCTATCTCGAATCGGGAGCCCTTTTCTATCGCGCCCAGATAAACTCGCCCTGCGGCTGCCTTGTATTAAAAGGGTGAGGACGAAAAAAAATAATAAATATATATATCTGGGGAGGGGTGGGGGGAGGATGCTTATGTCTGCACCATAGGACTGAGGGTGTCTTGTTGCCGGGGTGGGGGACGCTCTGTTGGGTCCCTCAATGCATGGTAGCCCCAACCCAATGGCTGCAGGGGACGCTTGCATCCCTAAGGGAATGCTCTGAGACCAAAGCAGTGGCTCTATAAACTCCACCAGCAAGAGGCTGAGGGACAATGGTGAGATGTGGGTGGCACCTTTCCTACGGCATGGGTGCACCCTCCCCATACGTGCCATTGGGATGGCAACCCATGGCCACTCCACGCCTCCTGCATCCTTGAGAATCCCCCAAAGCAAGCGGGGTCCAAATGGGGAGAGGCCCCACAGATCTCCCATCCCAACCACCCCTCTGTGTTCTACAGGTTCCCTTGGAGAGACGGAGGAAGACGATGGGAGAGCAGAGCCCATCCCACGCTCCACTTCGACACCCGCGGCGATGCTCGCCCCAAAACGCGCGCACATAGAGCGAGAAAAAGAAAAAATAAAAGAAAAAGCCGAGCCGAAAGGCAGAGCCTGAGAAAAACCAGCCCTGCTGATAGGGGAGAGATTGGTTTCAGCCGGAGCTGCTCCCCCTGCCAAGTCCACATCCTATCTGCGCGGGGTGCAGTTACTTAACATTCATCACCGGCTGAACTCTGTAACTTTATCAGCGCCCGAGCATGGCGCCATCGCCGAGCCCAGCCATTCCCGGCGCTCAGATAGGGCCGATAAACCGCTGATAGATTACAGGAGATTGTTTCACTTCAGGGGACGCGATTACTAATACTAATAGCAGAGAGCCCGCATCGTATCAAACAGCCGCCGCGGGGCGGGGGGAGCGGCCGCGGGGGGCACGGGGAAATAATGAGAAAGAAAATACAGGAACAATGACAATGAAGTGACTTTACGTTTCAGATGGGGCCGATAAGGCCCTGATAGATTTTAAGAGAGGAGAGCTTCTAATAGAGCCGTCCCCGGCCCCGGCGCATCAGATGGATTGGAGCAGATTGCTGCACAAAAATGGGGATGCGATCTGCTGCCAGAGGATGGGGTGGGAAAGGAGATGCTCCCGTAATGCCTCTGTGTGGGGGGAAACTGAGGCAACAGCACGCAGGGCGCAGGGACATGAGGGGATGCACAACTGGGATCAGGTGGCACAACCGTGTGGTCCAGGAAATGGCCCCAAAAGCATCAGGGAGCAAATGGGCCTTGGTTAAAGGGACTTTTTCCAACTTGGAATAATGATGTCCTGCTTCTGTGGAGAACCCTGGCACTATGAGGCCCTGAAGGATGGGAGGGGATGGGATAGACAGGAATAGGGATGAGGATGGGGTGCGATAGGGATGGGAATGGAGACAGGACAGGGATGGGAATGGTGTGCGATGGGAATAGGGAGTGATGGGGATGCTCACCCACTGCACAGCACCATGAACACCACAAGCAGCAGGTGATGAAGAGGCCAGAATTCACGCTCCGTGCTAATCCAGTGACAAATCGCCCCCAGACCCACACAGGGTCACCCACCACCTCTCACTGCTGCAGGTCCCCAACCTGGGGAGCCCCAAATCCCTCCATCCAAACAACTGCCAGCAAAGGGATGGGGCCAGACTGTGCCCTCAAGTCTGAAACTTCAGCCACCAACAGCATCACGGGAGGATGAGGGTACAGCAGGATGCCCACCAGCCACCAACATCACTGCTGGGGATGCTCCCACGCCCCCAGCATGCCACCAGTCCCAACTCTACAATCAATAACACGGGGACAAGCAGGGATGGGGAGCACGGCACATCTCTATGAGGCACAGTGTGCACTGAGCCATCAGCTGGGCTCCTGCATCCCTCGCTGCCCCTGTGGGTGCGCAGCCCCCAGTGCCCTTTGCAGCCCCCCTCTGTCCCCAGAGCCCCCCAGTGCTGGGTTGGTGGGTTGGTGTCTGCACACCACGAGTGCTTGGGTTGCTTTTCTTTTTCTCTCTTTTTTTTTTTTTTTTTTCCTGTTCTTGGCATTTTGGTGGAGCGAGATAAGGGTAAAAAACAACAGAGCTGCTCGGAGAGTGAAAAAGGGAGATAGATAACGCAGATACCGACTCCTACACAAAACAGTCCTGGCTTTATCGCTGCTTTTTATCGCAGTTCCTCTAAAAAAAAAAAATAAAAAAAAAATCAAGAGAACAGCCCAACTGGAATGGGGCAGCACATTAAAAAATGAACTTTATACTGTTTGCTCTTTAGTTTTATATTTGGATGAAACAAACTGAGATTCCCACAGCTGATACCTTTCCCCATACTAGGAACCAAAAAGCCTGCGAGTCCTGTTGGCTCTGGCAAGGATGGTTGAGGAACGTCAGCAATATTTAGGAAAATACCCAATAAGAGTGATTTTTCAGGGCACCAGGCAGGAAGGACTGAGCATCCTTAAGGCTGAATGGGATAACGATGAGGATGCGCCCGTGGAGTGAGGCTGGACCCAAAGCTGAACCACTCAGCAGCACGCCAGGGCTGAACCCAACACACAGAGCACAACCAGCAGATGCAGAAAAGAGATGGGAAGAAGTCCTGGAAGCAGAGCTGGGAGGTGTGAGGAGGTCCAGAAGGAAAAGTATCACCAGGCGCAGCAAGCTGGCCGCAGTCCATTGGGAACAACCACACACCACGTGGCATCACGGCAGTGGGGGAAGCTGAGCATCCCCACGGCACGCAGCAAAGCACGGTGCCAGCAGGTCCCAGGTGGCCAAGTGCCACCATCCTTAGGGACATAACGCTCGTGGCTGGGGATGCAGCGCAGGCAGCCCGGCTGCATGAAGCCATGCCAGGCACGGAGTGAGGATGTGACCCGGCTCACAGCACGGGAAGCGCACGGCCCTGTATGCTCAAACCCCCAGAGCTGCTGCCCGCTGTGCCCCACCTCACCCTGAGAAGGAGGGAAAGGGAATGAAAAAAAAAAATAATAAAAATGGACCGGAGGTTTTTCCCTCCCCTCGCGCTCCCTTCCCTACCTTCTTTTTGAAAAACATAATTTATCTGTGTATTATCAAGAAATCCAGACACTTTAATCAGTGAGCTATGAAGTCAGTATTTCCATTCTTATCTAGCGGAGGAGTGGAAATGGAGAGCAGATAGGCAGCTCCGAGCCGGGCCGTGGTGGGGAATGTTAATGGGAGGAGCGGCAGAGCCATTGGCTACCGAGCTGCCGCTATCGCTGCCATTATCACAGCCTTATCGCCGCAACCATCGCAGCGCAGTAATGGGGCCAGTTCAACTTTCCGCATTATCATAGAGCTGGAAGTAGTGCGAGAGGCCTCGGCTGGGAGATGGAGCACCGCGAGCTGCCCCAAGTGCTGGGAATGGGGATGTGCCCAGCATGGGTGGCACCGCGATGACGGCGCGGCGCTCGGTGACCCCAAAGGATGGCCACCACGCGACCCTGTTGCATCGGATGGGCAGAGAGAGAGAGAGGCTTGCTTCCTATTCAAGATGTCAAGAAAATATGTTTATGTGAGAAACGGAAGATAAAGAATTATTTTGGAGGAAAAAAAAAAAAAAAAAAGAGGAAAAAAAAGCCGTGGAAGGCTCTTATCGGGAGTGACTCATAGGCACACACTCCTTAACCCCGCTGCAGCCCAAGGTCAGCAGTTACATTCCTTTCAGCATTTCATCCCTTCCGAAAAAACATGCTGCTACAGGAACAATGCGCAGCCTTCACTGCGGCGGCTGTCGGAAGAGGGAACTTTATTACCCCCGAAACACTTGAACTTTTCTGATAAAATATGGAGCAGGACAGCAGCCTCGCTGAGCCCGGGCAGCCAAAACTCCTGAGTCAGGCGGCGGCGGCGGTCACGGGACACAACCAGCGAGCTCTGAGTTAGAGGAGACCTCCCCTTCCCCCAGGAGCTGAGGACGAGGCCTCTTCCCTTGCCCAAAAAGGGTTCACTTGACCCCAAACTGCAGGGTGCAGCAGCTCTGCCCCAGGCTTGCCAACACCACTGCTCCCAGTCTGTGTGCCGTCCTTGCAATGGATGTGGGTGCCATCCACCCCAATGCCGTGCATTACACCTCCACTTCAGGATGACCTCATCGCCCATCGGTGGGCATCCGAGATGGGGACACACAGAGGGATGCAGGGCACGGTGTTGCTGGGTCCACAGCTGCCTTTGGGATGCTGCCATCCAGTGCCCCTCTTCTGCCCTAGCCACTGCTCCATCTGCCACAACACCCCCCCGGACATCACAGCTCATTCCCAGCCCGCATCACCACCCCACAACTCAGCAAAAGCCTCGTGATCCACCCAGGGAAAAGAGAGACCTCGCCAACCCGCACACAGAGCACAAATCCTGCAGACAACCCTGTGACTCCACGTGCTGGGGACAGGGATGTCCCAGTGTCCGTATCCATCAGAGCCCTGGAAGTGATCCCCGGCTCACCACCGTTCTCATCCTGCAGGTAGTGGGGAGAACGGGATGGGGCTTATGGGGACAGCAGCTTGGGGACAGACCCCTGGAGGGGTCTGAGGTTGGGGTAGCAGCCCACACAAGTCCAACAACCGGCAGAGCATGGCACAGCACAGAGCGTGGCATCCAAATGATGATCACGACGTGGGGAGGCACAGAAGTGAGGTGTCCCTGTGCCACCAGCCACGGTGACAACCCTTCCCCCAACCCCAGCGGATACGAGGTTGCCTTTTTCCAACCTCACAGCATCACCTACGGTTGGCTCAAAGCCCTCACCCTGCCGTGAGCAGAGTTGGTGGCCATGCGGGACCAGACCCAGGATGATGGGATGTCCCATAGCACTGATGGCCACATCCCCACCATCACAGCACCAACGGCCTAGCCTGGGCCACCCCATCCTACAAAGATGCTCCAATTGGTCCTCACCTCTAAGTGCAGCTCCCAGTGCATCCCAAGGGGATGGCAGCAGCTGGCTGCGGGGGCAGAGGTGCCACGGGGCCCTGCCAGCACTGAGTCACGGCTGGCAGGAGCTCGGAGGGGCTTGCACAAGAGGGGAGGGGTTGGCACACGGGGTGGCAGCGCCCATGGGAGCAGCAGCAGAACCCTGCAGGACGTGGGGGCCATCCCCATCAGCAGGACATGCGAGGGGCCGTGCCCCCCCACCCCAGTCTCACAGATAGGACAGGTTTAGGGAGGTGCTGCTTATTCTCGGAGGTCTCCCTGCAGATGAGGTGGGGAACCCTCCCCAACCCCGGAGTGAGGAGGGGGGGGGGGGGAAAGCACATTGTTTGCCACCCACTCCTCTCTGGCAGCGCGGATGGGGAAACTGAGGCACGGAGGGCGGTGAGGATGGAAAAGTGCA
>JAOWBP010004096.1:15067650-15086986 GCA_028571105.1 Tragopan temminckii | reverse complement strand
ATGACAGGAGGCCCACTGGCCAGGGGCGCTTGTCTATGGAGATCCCTGATAATGACACCAGGGAAATGCAAGGCAGTGCAGTCTGGTGCTGGGTGAGAAGGACCAAGGAAGCTTTAGGTGTGCCGCTCCACAACCAAAGGGCTCAGCATGCAGCACAGCCCCAGGCCCCTGCAGCTGCACATCCAGTTCTGCAGTGGGACATTCCCAGCAGCGGATGTGGGTTGCCAAGACATGGACATGAGCTGGTCACATCACCAGAGGGGACGAAATAGCACCAAGCACCAGCCATCAGCCACCCACTCGCCTCAAGGCCCTGTTCTGACCTCTCCAGCAGGCCAAGCTAAGAAGAAAGGAAACTGGGCACCCACAGAGGAGTTCAGCAGAAGCAGGAAGGGGCTGCAGTTTCTTTCTCACAATGCTAACATGAAGCAGAGGCACGACTGAGCTCGCACCTAACCCAGTTGGCTCCTCTTGACGGAACTGACCTCAAGAAACCCCCCGGGCTCCTGCTCGTTTCTGAGCCGGAACAGCTTAGTGGCAGCTTCTGCACAAACCCCTGAGCACCTCTGGCTCCTGCCCAAGAGCTCCGCGTCCTTCCTCTCTCTGTGCCTCCATGGCAACAACTGGAAACTGCTACAGACAGAGAGCCTCAGAGCTGCCCCAAGAGGAGGAACTCAACCACTGGAGAAATGGGGAAATGGGAAGGAGCACAAGAGCTTCTCAGGCAAGACACCAGAAATACCCACCTTCCCTGTGTGAGCCCCACCTACAAGCCTCACCACGAGCTGGGAAAGGCTTGAGGAGAGCACAAGGTCTTCTCTGCAGGGCTGTGACTTCAGGGAGATGAGGGCCTCCCACCATGAGCCCTGGCTTTGGCTCTTCTGCCCCAGCCTTGTCCCCACAGACCCATGAGCACAAGCAGGCACTCACCTGTCTGCCTGTGCAGGAGATGGTTTTGGGTTCTGGCCTCTCTGTCGTTCCTGTTTGGGTGACGAAGCTCTCCCAGTCGCCTTCCTATCGCGAGAGCCTACCAGGAAAATGAAAGGTGAGATGTTCTTGCTTGTCACCGAGCTCACTGAGCTTTGCTTGCAAACCTGTGGGGCAGGTGCACCCCAATGCACCAAACCGGTGCTCCATTATCCCCAGGTAGATTATCCAGTTTGTACAACGGGCACGCAGGCACCTATGCTGGCTCTGCATCAGCCACAGCTAACAGGGTGTGTGAGCTTCATGAGACAGCCAGGCTGAGGGTGTTGCAGGTTTGGTCATAGCAAAGTTACAGAAAGAGGGATGTGATGCTCAGGGTGCATCAGCTCTGCGCTACAATACTTCTGCACAAGCTGCACTCATGCTCAGTCAGGGCTACAATCCCATATGTCATCATCTAAAAAATTTTATCATGTATAGTATCATGTATAGAGAGCAAATTAAGTGAACGACTATGTCTAGAACTATAAAATCAGCACAGTTTACTAGATCAACTCATTCACCTGTCTGCAGCCCAGCACCTGTGAACTACATCCCAGTGAACTTCAACCTCACCCAGTCCCTTCCACACTGCAGCAGTTGAATGCAATCAGGTTATTAGCACAGAAATTTTTTTCTGGCTAGTACCCAGAGTCAACAAGATACACCTACAGTTGAGACAACAGGGAAAACAACATCACGTGTCAGCACTGGTTCGCTACGTCAAAACCAGGCATCTCTGGCCATCCACTCCCCTCTTGTTCTTTGCATGCAGTCCCTCTCAGTGAAGCGTATTAGCTGGGTTTTCCAAGATGCTACTAGTGCTACTGAGGACTCAGACAGAGGAGGACACTTGGAAAGCCTGTGCCTTTCTAAACACGCAGGGCAGATCAGATTGTGTCACACGCAAGTGGGGAAATCATCTCATTTCACAGGATGGATGATGCAGCCAAGTATTGCACTCATCCTGGAGCCTTGGCAGCCTGCGCTCCCTCTCCAAGCACTGCCAGAACCTCTATCAGGAGACTGAGATCCCACTGTGATACACAGAAATACAGGTGAAGACCCTGTGAACTCAACAGCCACCACCAGTGCCGTTAGAGGAGGATGGGCAGCCTTCATGGGACAGATGGACATGTACCCACAGTGGAGATGAAAAATAAGGGTTGCTTTGTTTTCTCGCAGGGAGTTACACAGACATAGTGGAGCCAGGCACTGGCAAGGCACACCACAAGACAGCTAGGCACGGCCAGGCCCAGGGCTGACTTCACCTCGCTGACTTCACAGGCAGACCGCAGCACCTCACCGCCACCACGTTGTTGCAGCAGGACAGCTAATCTGCCCACGTTATCTGAGGGTTTGGAAGGGCACATGCCTGCAATTAACCCCTGCAGCAAGGGGACTCCCAGAGGATGCTGTTCCTTGAGCTGGGCTGCCTCTAGCAGCAGAGGAACCCCTCTGAGGGCTGTGTCTCACCTCTGTCGGGTGACAGGTTCACCCGTTTGGCGGGAGGAGAGGTCGGCCTGTCTTTGTCTGCTGGCTCGTATCTCTTCCTGCTTCCTTTGTCAGCTGCCTAAATGGAATGAAAAAGACAGCAGGACTGAGCAGCCGTTTCCCTCCGGGAAGGGAAGCAAGCAGGTGATTTCCTGTGACAGGTGCCAGCCACGCGCTGGCTCACTAACACCAGCACATCTCCTATGATTAAACTCTGTGCATACCAGTCCCCACCATCACTGGCACCAAGGACAGCAAATGGCAACGAGCTGTGCCTTCCAGCACCCGTGCCAGCTGGTCGTTAGGTGTAATTGCACACTCCTCCCTGCAGAGCATGCTTCACAGACTTGATAAAGGTGCCCTACGTCATAGCACAGGGAAGTAGGGAAAACTGCAGTCTTAGACTGCAATGGGGAATTCAGACTGTCAAAAATGAACACTTCAAAACCAGGAACCAACCACGTGACAGGAGCCAACACCCTGCTCCAGCACAAAGCCCCACGAGGCCAAACTCTCTCACATGATCCAAGATAGTTCCCCTGCACTCAACTGGGGCACCGGGCTCAGCGCTTCCAGCTGCTGCGGGTGGCAGTTGCCACTTTTACCTCCTGACTCAGTTAACGACTTGCCAGCAGTTGGCTCTGGAGCAGGCCAGCAGGACTGCTCACTGCCAGCACGCCTTCAGTGGGCAAGGTCCTAGCACATGTGGGACCTTCATCTGCAGCCTTCGAGAAAGCAGGGAACAGCCCTTGAAGCTGCAGCAGGAATGTGCCCCAGGGGAGCCGCCAACACGGTCCCAAGCTCCAGCCACCGCAGGGTGTGTGCTGCCAGACAGGTTCTGTCTGCAGCCTCGCCAATCCCAGCTGCAGACCTACCTGCTGAGCTCATCCTGACAGCACTGGCCCCAGAGCTCCCTTTTACAGCCCACGGCCCTGCAGCTGGTCCCATCCCATCCATTCCTCGGACCCCTGAGCGCAAGGAATCGCAGCCACCCCTCCTCTCACCTTATTCAAGAGCGTCAGTTTGATCTCTTTGTGAGCACTGAAGCCCCCTTGCTGGGCCTGGGGGGCCGTGGGTTGCTGGGCCTGGAGGAGCTGCTGGGATTTGCCCCCCTGGGTGGGCTTGGCTGATTTCAGCTGAGCAGGCACGTCCCGTTTCCGTTTTTCCTCTTTAGCACTATCTTCTTTTTTTGACTTCCCTGTTGAAACCAAAGTGCAGATAGAGTGGCTTGTAACCAGTTCCCTTCTCCTGCCCTCCCTTTGGGAGGATGCTGCTCCATCACAGATTGAAAATGCCCACACAGTTAGTACTGCATGTGTCCCCAAGGTTAAAAGATCCAGGAAATCATAACTTCCGTAGAGGGAACGCTTAACATAAGGACAAAGAACAAAAGGCTCTCACTGCTACCTCTGCTGCTGTCTAAAAAGAACAGGGGATGTGCAACATGATCCTGGATCCATCCAGAAGATTGGGCATCACCTTGCAGAGGTGAAAGGGAACAAAATGAGGTGAGGGAATGTCAGGCAGAACGCCTGGACATGAGAAAGCAGCTTTAGAGCCACAGCTACATGGAGGAAAGCTCCGCATCTTCCCTTTTCCATGATCCTACCTGCCTCAGGAGAAGCCTCTGGACTCCCTTAGCCCACCCCAAGCCCTTGTGAGCTGCTCAACCATTTTCCAGGGGCCTAGAGCATCACCAAGCCGTTTGCACATCTCTCCCTTTCTTTACCCAGGGCCCCTTAGAGAAGGAGAAAAAAAAAAGCAAACCAGGTACCTCTACCTTTCTTCTGCTGTGCAGGGGTTGGGGATCGGGAGCTGGCTGAGGAAACAGGGCTGGCCAGGTCTGCATACATGTCTTCCGAGTCGGCGCTGCGCACAGAGCTGCTGCTGGAGGAGGCACTGGAGACAGAAGAAACGCTGCTCACACTCAGGGACCTGGAAAGAGCCAACAACCCATTAGAGTCAGGAATGCAACAAGAAGGCAGCATTGAGACAGATGTCTTTGTTTTAATTCCCCAAAACAGAGAGGCTGGGATGTCAGCTCCCAGGGCAGGCTGTATTCAGCAAAAGGACAAAAGCCCCCGGGGTGCTGGCAATAGGAAAATCCAGAATGTGTTAGATGGAAGTCTGGAAAGTACTGTTTATTTATAAACAGGATTAAGGCAACAAACTTAAACAGGTCACTGTTACTCCAGTAAACAAAAAGTGAAAGCAGGGTGTGTGCAACCATGTACATGTCAGCACTGTGGCTCAGGTTGTCAAGGGTTTCCCAGCAGTGTTTTTGTTGCTTGGTAGACATTTATTCATGGAGGCTTTGAACACCTCGAGCCCTACTGCCCACATCTCCCCAGGGTACAGGAGAGCCCAGCTGCCTGCTCTGAGGATGCACATACTGTCAGGAGTGGTAATGACAGGGAAGGAAGCCTGTAAGATGGCTATCTGCTAGTGGACTCACAACACTACAAATGTCAGACAGTCCTATTTATTTGAGAAAGACTTTGTACTCAGGAACATGCTATACAGGGCTATGCACAAGTGGACTCCCCTGCAGGGGCAAGTCTCCAGCACAGCCGTGCTCAAATCCCAGCCAGGCAGGAGCTGGCTCACACACAGCCACTGTCAGGCAGGACCAGCTGTATGCTAACCCCATGAATATTTATGTAGCCTCTCCAGCAGGTTCTGCAGGCAAGAGCCAGGCTCGCTCACTGAAAGCTGGGCTGTGCACAACCACACAGCCTGCAGCAGCCACAACGCAGACATGCCCTGCAACAAGCTGCAAAGTTGCTACCCATGGGTATCCAAGCCAGAGACAGAGCTGAGCTCTGGGAGAAGGGCTTGCTGAAGGCACAACAGCGACTGGATGAGCCACAATCTTTGGGAAAGCTGCTGGTTGCATGACTGTGACAGCAAACTTGGCTTGGGTACAGACTATTTCCTAGAAGTTTCCTCCTTGTCTACACACCTGCAAAAGCAACAAGTGCAATCCGGTGCCACACAAGCAACACCTGCACTGAAGTTCTGCACACGTCTCTTCTCAAGCCCTCGTGCAGCAGGGCAGTGCACAGCAAGCACACTGAGTGCTCTCTGAACTTCTTGCATCACCCCTGCCTGATCTGATGAAGGCAACAAGCACGTTGTAAACAAGTCTGCATTTCCGTAAAATAACGCGGATATTGAACCTGGGAGTTTCACAGAGCTCAGATATGCGAATTAAAGCCAAATCCTATTTTATCCACTGGCTTTAGGCAGGTCTAGCTGTATGTCTGTACTTCCTTACTGGGGAGCTTCACATTTCAAGGCCGTCTCTGAAGTTTCAGGGATTCCTGTGTATGAACAGACGCAAGAGGGCTGAACAGAAGGACTTGAAAGAGATTGATCTAATGACTTTTTACTAGAGGGAGTTAGCTGTTTACAGATCTCACAGACTAACAGCCACTGAACTAGTCACTCGGGGCTAAATGCAAAGGGAACTGGTCATGCAACTTCACAGCAAAGCAAAAATATCATTAGTGAGGCCTTTTAGGTGTTTTCTGACCCACCTTCCTGCTGGGCCCAGCATCTTCCCTAAGGACATCCAGTAACTGGAGGGAACGGAGGTTTAGAATTGCAAAGCTCCACAGACCAAAACTGTTACCTTGTAAATAAATTAATATGTGGGGTGGTTTGGTTTTTGGTTTTGTTTTGTTTTCTCTTTCCCACAGCAAGACAAACTGTTAGGCTAAGACCTGGATGTCAGGAGAAACAGCTTTAGTGATGGTTTAGGTTAAACATGGACAGTTCAGCACACAACAAATTATTTCCTTGATGAAGCTACAAGGCCTCTACCGTGATTCAGGATTTGTAATGCCATGAGAAGGAACACGTTCAGAACAAGAAGGAACAAGCAGGAACACTTGCCTGCAGCTGCTGATACTGGAACCTAGAGAGAGCCTTTGTTGCAAGAAAGCACGGACACCAACAAACAGTTATAATGTGCTGCTATGGAGGGCCACAAGGCCGTACCTGGATTTCCTGGATCCAGATGGGGAGTGGGAGGCTGAGGCAGACGATGATCTGGAATGAGATCTGGAGAGGGACCGAGACAGAGACCTGGACCGGGAGCTGGAGCCGCTGTAGCTGCTGGCGCTGCCGCTGATGCTGCCGCTGATGGTCCGCCTGCAACACAGCAGCAACACTCAGCTCACTGCACCCAGTGACACGGGGCTGCAGGACACTGACCAGGGACAGCTGCAGCACGGGGCTGACACACTGCTCTTCCGTACTGTGTGAAAGAATGGTGCTTTGCAAACGGGAATTGGTTTGGATGCTCTTCTCGGCATTGTTTTCCCTCCATCTCTTTTGTGAACAGTAGAGACTTTATGCAAGACTGAATTATGCTAGTCAGAGCCAGATGAGCTAAAGCTGCTTAATCCCATACTGACACCAGGAGCAAATGCTTCCTATGAAGAAAAATTGCTCACTGCATAACACAGTGGGACTAAATCGTATTTCAGGCCCTCTAAATAACCATATGCGTTTTTTGAGTAACACACCAACACTGACATAAATAGAGCTGTCAGAGTGTAGGGCAGTGGGCTTTGGGTAGGAATTTGCAAGAAAAAAAGCCAACAAACCGGGACTGGGATAAAGAAGAAGGGAAAATCTGATCAACTAGTGAAATAGAAACTAGAATGGAAGGAGTTCCTATGGAAAAGAAATGGAAGTGATCAATTTCCACCTATGGAAAAAAACTGCTCAGCTCCAGCCCTTCTCTGCAGCTACTGGCAAGGAACAGGAGAGGTAATTCCATGCAAAATTAAGAATTGAGAATGCTTCCAAAAACCTGAACATACAGCAGATGTACAGCCTCCTCCAAAACACACTGCTGTACAGTATCATCCCCTGATCCAGAACAAATCATGTGTCTTACTGCAGGACAGCAGGCTGCACTCTGCTTCCTGCCCACCAAACTTCCATTGCCAAAGCACACAGGTATTGCACTGGGATTCAAAACTTACAGTGCAGGAAGGATGCTCAAAGAGTTTCAGCTGACTCAGTGTCTCTCCAGGAACAGGCAATGCTACCTGCATTCATTCCGTAACATTTTAAAATACAGAATAGATTGAGCCTGATTAAAATATTTACATAGAGATGAGCACTCCCTGTTTGAACGCTATCAGAAGCTTCTCTCATTTCAAATGCAATGGGAAGAGCAGAAGACAACAAAAACAATCGGAGGACAGACAGAACAAACCCCATTGAGAGATTCAGACATCATAGGATGAAGCTGGGAGGAGAAAAGTGAGCTGTGCTCAGGACATAGCACTGCTGGATGCTGATGGACCAGCTCTATCTTCCTGTTTCCTTCCCACCCCAGGAAACAGATTTCTCCTTCAATACTGAGGAGTCCTTGTAACAGGTACTCTAGAGACAAGCTCAGAACTTGCTCTATCTTCCAAGAGATCAAACCTCACTCCACCCCACAGCTTTCTTACCTCCTGGGTGGAGTTCTGGTCTGACGTTCCTTCCTTCTCGCCTCCCTATTATCCCCTGGTTTGGCTGGCTCTGGTGCAGCTGCTGTAATTTTAGCGAGCGGCTGAGGGACTGGAAGGGCAGCTAGTTTCTTCACTGATTTTTCACTGTAAGATAAAATTGTCATACTCACGATCAAACTCAAAAGGTACAGAAAACAGACATTTTCTAAACGCACTGATAATTGCTGCTGTACAATCACTGCAGAAAGCAAACTCATCTCATCAAGCTGCTCTCAAACAATACAGATCCCCTGAAAGGGCTCTGTTTCCTCTGCTCTCAGTCAAGTCACCTCCTTGGAGACAAGCTGCTCTGTACAGCAGTGAATGTTGGAGATATTTTCTACTTGTCAAACAACTCATGAAGCAGACTGTGCAGAATGACTGCTCTCTCTCATTTGAGTCTATGCTTTTTTACCCTGCAGAATACTTGATGGTAACACCTCGCACTGCTGTGCATGGATTTTGTCACTTTATCCAGCACCTGAGATGGGGATCACTTTGGCACTGCTCAGAGCATTCCAACCTCTGCTCTAGATGCTGCCCAGCATCCCAGCAGTGCAGTCACACCTGCTATTAACTGGGGAGGAGGCAGCTGCCTGCGTACTAAAATAGAGACTGCTCATTCCTCTGTGTTTAAGAATATCTGAATTCACTCCCTGAAGAACATGGGATTAAGTGCATGCAATGTTACACGGCCAAACCAATCCCCCTGCTAGTGCAGGTTGCTGCCTGATGTTATGTGTTACCAAACCAGCACTGCAATGTATACTGGAAAGGTATAAAGACACGGCAGCAGGCAGAGAATGTGTCCTTAAAGGGCTGACCCCTCTGATTTGAGAAAAAAAAATATAGTAATAATAAAGCGGGTTGAGGAGGTACGAGAAGTGTGGCAAAGGGTATTGTCCCATATGTTGGAGGATGCAGGGGGATTCCCGTGATGTAATTGGTTTGCAGGTGACCTTAGCAGTGGTGACATCACTGAGGTGTTGTGACACCCTCCAACGTATCCGTAACTTACTGTCTATTACAGCAGTTTGTGAAACAGCAACTTCAAGCATTCAAAAGAGCAGTATACAAAAACTATACAGAAAAATATTCACGTATTCATAGTCTGCCCAACAAACAGTCCCTGAGCCACAACACTGCTTCAATTTGTCTCCAATATTAAGAGCGCATGAGTATGGACTACTTTGTTATTCTAAGGATGAGCATTAACTAAAACTACAGTAGATGAATGAATCGGGCTTTTGCAGAGCTCCTGTGTAAGCAATCTGCACACACTGTATTTAAATAGCAAATCACGTATGTGTTCCAACCCTCATGTATACATACAATACTGAAAGACACTTGTAGAGTTTAACTTGAATTTAAGATGTGAAAGTGCTGCCATTTAATCAGCCATGCAAAGCAAAGCACAACTCTATGCAAATCAAGCTTTGCATCTTCCATTTCTTCCTTAATCTGTCAAGAAGGTCAGAAAGGTCTGACTCGGGCCAGGAATTCAGCTGCTGTTTGGAAGCTTTTCTGTGCTGTGTCATTTAAAGGGTTACGAAGCCTTACCCTTTACCAGCAGGTGGTAACAAGTCCCCTTTAGCCTTCATGAGTGGCTTGTGTGGAGATGGTGTTGGGGAAGGAGAGGGTGACGATGAGAAGGACCGTGACCTGGAAAGGAAGAAGACCAGATGTTGTCATTCATCCAGCACCCCAGATGTTGTCACTCGGTGATTCTCCTTACTGGCAAGACTGGAAGTGCCCTCCTTGCAGCTTAGTACTTCAGATGCCTTGGTGACTTGCTTTCTGAAGAACCTTTACTACGCTCATTTGGAGTGTTCCTCACTCTCCCACCTTCAGAGAGAGGAATGCTAATCTAAGTGTCCTGAATGCTTGGCATTGTCATGCGTGGAACAGAGGCTGGAATGGGGTGGCTGGGGAATGTCAGCCTGCTCTGCTAGAGAGATGTATGTGCTGGTGTCTGGAGTCTCTCCTAAGAGAAATCCCCCTTCCAAATGAAGCCACGCTCTACTATCAACTAAACAATTCACTCTGAGGCTCTGAAGAGGTGCCTATCTAGGGAGCCAGTTCTCCCACTATGCATATTCCAGATTTGGGCAACTGTCTGCAGGGGCAAGGAAGTGGCAGAGCTATAAACATGCCCGTGTTTAATTAGTACGGGACACAGGATTGTTACTTTGAAGTGTCAGGACTATCACAAGACAAAACTGCATGGGCTGCTTTATTAAAGAACCGTGATTTGCCTCTTTAAATATAAATTCCAGTGCAGCAGTAAGAAAGAGATGCCAACAACTTCCAATCATAAAATGCAAATGATGGAAACATTAATCTCAGCCAGGCTCCTACAACTGCCTGCTTACCACAAGCATGGGAAACAGCCCAGCCACAGCAGCAGGGTACACGTGGGTGGGAGCACAGGGGAGAGGAGGGGGTGGCTGACACATCTGCTTCATTCCACAACTGAAGCAGCAGGCTGCCTCACAGTCTCTCGTGTTTCCCTCACTCAGGAGCGGATCCAAGATTTTATTTCAGGAGTTGACTATTTGCTTTTAAGTAGCACCAAAAGAAGCAGCGAGTAAGTGTTTGGGAAACAGGATACGATTCCTTTCAAATCCATTACCTGGACCTGCTGCCTGAGAAAGAGCTGTGTCTTGAAGAGCGGCTAGAGTAAGAGCTGTAAGAGGACGATCTGGAACGAGATCGTGAGGAGCCTGAACCAGAATAGGTGGACGACCGAGAAGAGGACCTGCAAGAAAAGCATTTCATTCAGTGCCTCTTGAGAAGTCCTGAGAGACCAAGGTACACTCCTTCCAAGTTTTCGAACACTGCTCCAAAAATGCCTGCCCTCTCCTGGAGGGCCTTCCAGGACTGCAGCCTTTCCTCAGTCCCCATCCCAGCTTTTCTCTAAGGCATGATTCTACTGCTTCTAGCCTCCCTGAACAGGCTTCCCTTTCCTTTACCTAATGACTTACCATCCTTTTTGAGAACTCCTAGCACACAACTTCACATCTTTTCCCAGGCAATCCCCCCCATAGGTTGGGTCGCACACATAAGAGAAAACAGAAAAACCAACAGTGCAGCAACTCCACTGAAAAAACCTATTTGGTTCAGGAGGGCTTTGGTTTATAGATCTGTACCTTCAATTCACTGTGTCCCTCATTCTCCTCTGATCCATTTTTTTCCTCTTTACAGGAGCTTCAACTTCAAACATCTAAAGGAAATGGATCCAGCTTATGCCTCAGCTTTCCTGGATTCAGGGCACTTTTTTTTTTTTTTTCTTTTCTTTCTGAGAAGTGGACTTCATCTCCCCTGCCCTGGTTTCCGAGCATCTATGCACCTCTCTAGGCCTCCTGTCAAGCCTCCATGGACCCAGTTTTTTTCCAGGTAGCAGCATGCTTTTCCTCATCTCTCTAGTGCTCCCCCAGTGAAGAGGCACCAACTCCTACAACTTCCAGCTCCTTCTACTCTACAGGCCAGCTTTCACCTTGAACAGCATCCCTATAGAGTTATTTTTCCCAGGGCCATGCTGCTGCTTAGCCTTCAACACATCACAGCTCTTCACAGCACCCATCACTACATGACCCCTCTGCCTCCTATACACCAGCATCCATGGCAGTTATTGAGCAGCAAGCCTTGAACTGCTTCCCCAAACACTTCCATTCTGCTAATGAGAGAAGCACACCACACTCCCTTGGTGTGAGGGAGCACTGCCAAGGCTTGGATGTGACAAGCTCTTCCCTTACCTTGAAGAACCAGAAGCAGAAGCTGAAGAAGCAGAAGTTTTCCGGCGCCTACGGGCACGGCTGGGAGAGACGGACAGCCCCAGTTTCTTTTTGGGGGACTTGGATCGGCGCCAGGGGTCCTTCCATTCATCTGCCCTCTTTGACTGAGCGGTGGCGATGGCCGAAGCCTCCTTCTCCTTCTTTGGTGGCTCAGGCTGACGGCTGGAAAACAAAGAGGCATCAAGTCCCTAGGATCTTTTTCTATCACACGGCCAATAGAAACATAGGTCCAGAAATTCATCCTACGCAGTGGTACTAGCTCTAAATCTCCACTGCAGGATATGCAGCATCGTTCTGTGGCAGTTAAGTATTAGAACAGCCACTGTAAACAAAACAGCTCTGTAAAGTGCTCTGCGAGTGTTCAGGAAAGTGCTCTCCTTTTGAGCAGAGACCTGCCAGCTGGTTTCAGCTTCAGCTCCTTGCCTCCAAGGAGCAGACACAAGCACGTGCCAAAGGAGAGGGACACAGATAACTGCTTCTTTCACCTACAGCAGGTGGTTAGAGCTGGAGCAACTTCAGCCTGGGGGGCAGACCCCAGCGCAATGAGAATACTAACCAGACCTAGACTGAGGATGGACTTGGAGTGTGCGTCTGAGCCATCTCCTCGGCACAGCCAACTAACCCAAACAGCCAGCAGGCACTAGGAGAAGAGATTCAGCTCGAGTTCTTCTCCCACAGCTCCCTTATGGGAGCATCATGTGGGGCTGACAGCAGCCTCACCTCAGCCAAGACACACCAATGTGCTTTTACCTTCACAAAGGGAATGGTTACCTCGTCAGCTGAGCAGAAAGCAGTTTACAGCTGGCTGTTTATTACTCTATTATTCTCTAGGTGCTTACAAACACAGCTGAGCACGTGCTCTCCTGTTCTTGATAACACTGAAGATTTGACGGGGCACCCTCTCTTCCCTTCAAGGGCTCTTGCTGTGTTTAACCCCTTTCTTTGCTCTTCTGGGCTTCCATTCTGCCCCACAGCCCTCTGAGAATCATTCAGTCCTAACTTTTCAGCATCTGCACCAGATAGTTCCTTAATGAGTTTCTTCAGGCCTAGACTTTATCACACCTCTTATCTGTGGATGATTTAACCTGGGTTTTTTCCTCACCCTTACTCCACCACACACGTGACTGGTCAATTACCTGCTCATAACCTTCTTCGTCAGGTTTTAGGCAAAGTTTATGCTTGCTTAAAGGTTTACGAAGTCTATTGCGCTCATCAAATTACCTATATAATTATGTATTTATTCTTTTTCTCCAAATAATGAACCCTCTCACTTGGAGGACTGGGGAGGGAAGGCCCTTCCATCTCCAGCCTCAGCCAGTACCACCCTATTAGTCACACCACTGTGAAGCAACCACTCCCCACACGACTTCCTTTACCTTCTGAGATAAAAAAGCAACCTCCAAGTTTTCTAATAATTCCATGGATTGCGTTTCTTGCCACAATACTTTTCCAACAGACACGGGATAATTAAAGCCCTTCATTAGCAGCCTGCTCTTCCCTTTGAAGGCTTCACCAGTCACTAAGAAGCCTCACCAGCTCCTTGTTTGGTAGTACCCCAAATTGCCTCAGCACACAGTTGAACTCCTACAGCCTCTCACCCTCTTGCCACACTCCACAGCCTGTATATGACGACATCAAGGGACAGCACAGCATCCTATTTTCCCTCTATCCTCCCAGCTTTAACTACTCCAGCTTTACAGTTTGTCCTTCCCCTATCTCTGTACGTATAGAATTTAACGAAAGAAGAAATTACTCTTTCATGTTCACCAGCCTCACAAATCTCAGTCCAACCTTACAAGATGATGCTTCTGAGGATGATGTACCAGCATGCAGAACTGCTGACTGTCTGCTAAGAGTCCCAGGCAGGCTATGGCTCAGCATGATTCACCAGAACCTTGGTTTAGCTAAACCATCCTTTCCCGTATTGCTCTACCATACGCTATTTAACATGTTATTTGCAGTGGGCTGGTCTAGTTTTCCACGTTACATCTACAATTATATCTGAGTATCTAATCAGGGAGGAAAACCATGATTCTGAACATGGGGCTGGGATAGATCCAACCTACTATTCACACTCTGATAACGCTGAATGGCAGCAGCCAGGACTGAGCTTTTGTTCCAGCAGTTTTGAGGTTATCGGACCTCTGCAATATCTTCAAAGCAACGAAGCACAAAGCAGGAAGAAAGAAGGTAAGGTTCAGCCTACACACCTGGTATCCAGCAGCAGGTTAAAGGGCAGCAGAACGGAAGAGAACACTGCGGGAGGATGCTACTGAACATGGGCAGACCGTGTCACTCTGATGTCCTCTCCCTGGGGACGTGCTGTGGGAGATGCAAGGGAAGCATTCTGCTGGCACAGGTGGGCAGAGAGGCACAGCTTCCATCTCAAGACTTGGAAAAAAGCTGCTGAGAACCTTTCCACAGCACTTAACTCTAGACCTTGGGTACAAGCTTGGAGCAAAGGCGACTATTAGAACAATTCCCATTACTTGCACTTATTAGCTGGTTTGATGCAATTCTCTCTTGATGAGATCACTTTCTGGAGGAGAGGTTTCTTCCCCAGGAAAACCACAATAGAAGGCCTCATTCCTGGGTATGCTTTGGCTTTTGACTCAGCAGTAAATGCGTCACCACACTATAGCCAAGAAAGAAAGACGATGCTCGTGTCAGGGCATTATCAAAGGCTTTCCTCAAGAGTTACTTGTGTGCCCAACATGTACCATCACCACGTGAACTTGTTCAACTTAGCATAAGGGACTGCCATCTGACACCGTTTGGCTCACCTCCTACAATGGAATTCAGGAGTCAGAATAGAAAGTGAGCCTGAGCAAGTGCCAAGATGATCCTCACCATCTGCCTTGGAGTAACATCTCAAATACTGCCCGCACGAGTTTCACTGCAGAGGCTACCAAGGGCTGGCAGCCCACAAGCAGGCAGCATGCTGGTGCCATGTCCTGCTGCAGATGGATGAAAGCAGGGGAGCTGTGGGGCTCAGAGCAGAGGGAATGGCACCCGATGTGATAGTTGCTCACGGTGCCGTGCTGCTGGGCTTTGACAACGTGTTTCATCATGGGGTAGGTTCTCTCTGCACTTTCACTCTGGGTGATTTCCACTTCCCATCCCGTGCTGGATCTGGTGTTTGACAGCTCTCCGTGAGCCAACTCAACTCTCTGGTTGAAGAAGGAGGAACAAATAGAATGAAGCCTCAGTTTGGAGCTGGGTTGGTGAGTCCTAGCAGCTGAACGACTGCTGGAGGTGGCACGAGGCTTACAGGGCCTTGGGTGGTGAATCAGGAGGTCAGCTCCTGCGATTTACACGAGTTCATCCTCAGCCAACACTCATCCAGCTGCAGGCAAACCTGCTGCCAAAGCACTTCTGTAAATCCAGGTCTCCTTTTTCACCCACTTGCAGTTTTCAGGAAATACTTCGCAGTGCCTTTGAGAATTAACTCCCTAATTAGATAGATGTGCCAAGAGGTTAAAAAAAAAATAACAAAGGGAATAAAAGGGGGTGATGAAGCCCAAAAGTAGCTTCATCTCCTTGCAGAGCCCAGAGCAGCAGCACCCTGCATCACCAGGGCACGAACAGCCACGGCAGAGCACAGCTATTTCTGAAGCCCGTTTTAACCTTAAAATAACTAAATGCTTTCTTTCCCAAAACGAACACGTTAATGCCTATATGGCTGGAATTTAATTACAGCAATCGAGCGGAGGACTGAAGCTGAACACGGCTTTGGCAAGGCGAGGAGGAACAAAGGTAACAGCGCCGCACGGTTCAGCCCCAGCTCCCACCAAACCTCGGCAGGAATTCAGTTTGGGGGGAGAAAAATCAAGCTGGGTGCCCCCAGTCTTCCTGCTCATGTGCTATGCAAATGACGCTGAAGCATTCCTAATCTCAGCCAGAAAATAAACTTCCCAGGGAAAAGTGCTTCCTTCCTTCCCTCCCCGTGTGACACCAGCACCATGGGTTAATGCACACCTTATCGGCGACGGTGACGTCAGCCTGGCTCCGGGGCTGCTCTTTTGGCCGCCACTTCCAGCTCAATTTTCTCCAAGAGGAAAGTCTGGCGACAGCTTCAAGCCATTTCGTTTCGAGCAGGAAAGCAAAAGTTGTATCACTGGCACAAGTTTCCCTTCGGTGTCAGTGGAATTTTCCAAAGGAAGTGAACTCGAGGAATGTTTGCAGGCATACGCCGGAGCGCTCGTTAAAGGCTCTATAATTTCTGCAAAATAAGCTCCAGCCGTGCACGTGAACTCTGGCACATCACCCATCTCAGCACAGTAAAGTCACTCATCCCCAGCGCTGCTAAAGAAGCACACCAGGTCCCAAAAGCCACCCGGCAATGGGAACCACCCTGCACAGTGCCAGCGGCCGCTGAGCTGCAGGAGTGTTAGAAGAGGCTTTGCTTTTCTCAAGAGGTTTCCATCTCCAGCCAAGTAATCAGTTGCTTAAAAAAAAATAATAAAAAGATTTCTTCAAAGCCCGACGGGGAGAGGCTTTGAAATTAAATAGCTGGAGATACAATCTGAACCTCCAGGATGAAATCATCCCAGTGGGCAGATAAACCTATCTGCAATGGGATCTGCCCTGAGGGCTGAGCATTTGACGCCTCGAGAGCCTTCCCGAAACGAGAGGGACCCACATGCAGCAATGCTCCCAACTCTGCAACGCTTTAATAAAATCCTGTGTGTGGGATCGATCTGGTAGTTCTGACTCCAAAAAGCCAAGGAAAAACACATTCCTTGAGATCCACATCTGAGTCACTTGATGCCCTCCTTCATGTTGAGGTGCGGTTATGAAACCCTTCTCCTTTTGCTGCAGAAGTGGAGGCACAACCTCAGGATGCACGATGATCAACCAAAGCTCCAGCCAGCAGTAGTGCTCTGCAGAGAACTTGGACAAGTTCTGCTGATCTGAGTTTGCAGAGAGATTTTATTATCGTTCATTCCCCAAATGAACTGGGAGAATAAAGAGAGGTTGCCTAAACCAGGTTCCACTGCTCATGCTGAAAGCTGCACTCCAAGAAATGGGGATTCTTAATAAGAGCATCTTCTTCCCCTCAGAATCCTGTGATCTACCTGAACAACAGCTGATTTGAAGAGCTGCTTCCAGCAGAACACAAAGCAAGGAGCAGACCTGGTGCTATAGGCAGACCACCAGCAGCTGCCACAAAAGATGAGAACGACCCTCAGGACTCTGAATTCTTCCAAAAAAAAAAAAAACAAAAAAACACAAGCTCAGTCAGTCTGTGATCACACACACACACACACTCATGAATCACTCCATTTGCATTCCCTACTTTTTGCCACTCCTTTATCTAATCAGCCTCCCTCTAACACTTTCTAACTTGCAAGCCCTGGGTAACCTGCGCTCATTGATTTCACACTCCAGGGTATCCTGCTCATTAACGTGAGCACCCCAGGGACTCATAATGGCCTATTACAGAGACAACGTGAACCAGCTTGAATAAAAATGCCAGGGAGCTCTGGAAAGGGAACGCAGCCCTCCATCCCAGGGCCTGCAGCACTGTCAGCATCCCACAGCCAGCAGCTGCCACCAACTCAGCAGATGCAGGGAGAAGCGCGATGCTCCTTGCTGCAAGGGCTTCCTGAAGGATTTGTGGTTCCCTACAGAAGAGCTGCCCTTTCTGACATTGCTTTCCATTTTAGCATCCCCACTCGTAGGTGTTATTTTTATTTTTTAATGGCTGCCTAAGTGCACTCCATCGATAGCCTCTAGCGCAGCCAAGGCAAACTTCCTTCCACAGAGCTCCATTGCAAGCATAGGGCAACGCACATGAGTTCACCAGGACATGACCTCTTCCTGGGGACTTGGAGCTGCTGAGATCTCCTGTGTGCACCCAGAGACATCTCCAAGCATCGTCCTCACCCCATCTGCACTGGTGTCCTGCAGGTTTTGGGTCTAGATTGAACTCACCGACATGGAGACAAACCTCCTGGAGAATGGGAGGACTAATTTCTCACCTTAACCTGAAAGTTCATCAAAGCACAGCCTGCAGCACCCTGCGCATGCAAAACCCCACACTTCTCAGAGTGGGAAAGAACCCGAGGGCTGTCTCACTGACCACAGCACAGGATTATATCCCCTCCCTTCCTGCTTATAGGGAATCACCGTGCACCATGACCCCAGGGCACTGCCCTGGCTGGTGGGCCCTATGTCTTAACGCTCCTCAGTGCTTTGGAAAGAAACACTAACAAGTCCCATGATAGCAAGTGCGTTGCTTAACACCCTGCTGAAACAATCAGATTCACTGGGATGATGACAGGATAAAGACCTATGCAACAATAGAAGGATTAAAACACGTTACTATTTCTGTGTGCAGGGTTGCAGCTGAAAGCCAGCAGCTCCACAACTGGATCCAGTGCTCAGGTTGGAACATCTTGTCCTGCTCTAAGTCAAATCAAATCTTTCATGCCAACTCTACTCCAACACGCTTTGCACAACAGTCAACTACACTGGCAAGAGATAGACACAAAGCTGAAATCTAGTGCTCAGCAAAACCAGGCACAGCCTGGGGCTCCAGAACTTGTTCTGGAGATGGGGAGCACGGGGCCAGACAGCCACGTTATCCCTCCCATGGATCACAAAGTGTCCCGGCTTGTTTGAGTGTTCGATGCCTGAGGAGGGAGGAGGAGGAGGAACAATTTCACTGGCGCTGCAATCTCAGATTGTAGACTTCTTGGAAAGCTCATCTCAAGCTTGGGAAAAAAAAAAAACAATAAGAAAAACAAGCATAGAACTGCAATTACACACTTTGAGAAGGTCTGATCCTCGTGTGCCAATTCTATGGAAAGCCCAAGTGCTGCAGCCTCTTCTCAAAAGGCTGAAGGAGAAACATTTGCCATCGAGTCTGCTTGGATTTATACTGCGTGTTTGTTAAATTCTAATCTTCCTCATCAGCAGCAAACATGATGCAAGGAAGTCCTCTGATTCTCTGCTGTTATCAGCCTTAACTGCTGCGCGTTGTTTAGAGATCAGATTAAAGTTTCCTGTTTTCAGTACCATCGCAAGGGAACTTGTTTTCATGTGTCAGGCATTTGCTTTTCAAGCTGTCTTTCATCCCTTTCGACTCCACATTCTGCACACACATGGAGATGAGGGCATCTGGGAGGGGCAGGCCTGCCAAAAACTGGGCTCCAGCAAATGGGGAAAGCACAGAGGCTATAAATAGAGTTGCAGGTGACTGCTATCATGCTACCCGGGACACGTAAACCAATTGCAAATCTTTTACACATTAAACAAACTGGGGAACTGTTTGATGCTGAAGTGCCAAAAACAGAGCCTCTGCAGCCCAGCCCAAAGGAAGGGATGTGAGGGAAAGGTGAGGCTGCTCCAACAGGTAGCAGGTAAAGCCCATTCAAAGGCTGCATGGGACAAAACCACACTGCCTGGAGGTGTTGCACCCTGTGATAAAGGCTTTGGGGTATATTTGCTGCTTTTTGGGCAGCAAGGGTGAATAAACTGCTGGATGGGGGGGGGGGAGGGGAATGTCCAGTGCCTGGTTTAGTGGGTGGGAACTCTACCAAACTCATCTTTAAGGTCCCTTCC
>JAOWBP010004096.1:15000941-15038876 GCA_028571105.1 Tragopan temminckii | reverse complement strand
GAGCCACATCCAGCCTGGCCTTGAATGCCTCCAGGGGTGGGGCATCCACAGCCTCCTTGGGCAACCTGTTCCAGTGCCTCACCACTCTCTGTGTACTTATATCCAAGTATATAGATAGTTACTCAAAAGTATATATGCTGAAGTACATGAGCACGTGTTAGTTAGTGAAGACTTTGCTTGGGTTGTTCTTTAATATTTTTGCTGTAATAGTAAATGAAGATCTCACAACTAAAATGGGAGTGGGAAGCTTAAGCTCCTTTGCCAGTTGTGTGAGTAATGAAGTGCTGTGTGTGGCATTATGATTTCTGGAAAGCTTTTGTGTGATTAGTGTCTATTTCAAAGGCTTATTAATCAGAACAGTAAGTAGAGAAAAGCGTGCTGTAAACACAGTTTACAGGAGGCAAGAGTAACTCTGCAGCCACAATGAGCCTTGCTTCTCAGGGTGCAATTTCAAACCAATATCCATAAGCAAAATGGAGTTTTTAGCTTTAGGACTATGGCAAAGGGATATTGCCTGTGTCTGAGAACCTTGATAGCTAAATGTTTATCAGTTCTAGTCTCTGTCCAGGAGTGACTCAGAGCTGAGCAAATTCTGACTCTTAATATCCAAGGGAAGCTGCTCTGGGCAGGTATGAGACACAGGCTTTGCAGTGACACTGATAAAACTTTTATTACAGTGCCTGCTGCATAAGGGAAGTGTTTCCTTTCACAGCACAGGTTTAAATTGCGTTCACTAAAAGCATTGTGGCTTTTTTCAGTATACTATACTGTGTGAGTCTTTTCCTCTTTTGCTGTCTTTAATATTTTGCATCTACTTTTGCTTCAGATATGGGGATGCTGTGCGGGAAATTGATGATAGTGTTGGAAAAATCCTAAAACATCTTCAGAAGCTGGGTATCAGTGAGAACACTTTTGTGTTTTTCACCTCTGATAATGGGGCTGCTCTCATTTCAGCTCCTAAACAAGGTGAGCCTCAAATTAACAAAGCTGGACTGGGGTTGTGCACTCAAGGCTTATTTCTCCATGTCTGGGGGGGAGGAGAGATCTGTACCTGGGAGTTTCCCTTTTCCTCTTTGCAATTAGGTGGAGCCTCAGAGTTCATAGCGCTCACATTTAGAGGGAATTCTGCTCACGTTCCTTCCTTCTGGGGGCTATTGGAGGAGGTATCCTTGGCTAGGTGGAATTTTTGCTGAACCCGGTTTAGCAGGTCACCTGTATGCATCTCCACTTTGCACTGACAGAGGTTGAGTATTTTTTAATTTATTTAGGCCCCAGCACAATAAAATTTTATTCTCCATCTGCCAGATGTTTATTTGAGCACCTAAGTAATCACAGAGTTCAGGAGCTCCTTCAACTCTCTTCAAAAATATCGGGAAGAAAAACTATTTTTGTTTTCCTTTGTTTAAATGATCGTTTCTCCCGGAGTCATTGCAAATTGATTTTATAACCCACTCTCTTCTATTTGGAGGCAAACTGTCTCGTGGTTATTAGACCACAGAGCAGGGAGTATCCTGAGCTCTGATGTCAGCTGAGCCGCTGTGTTTGACTTTGTGTGACCTGGAATCAGCCTGTTTGTTCTTCAGTAAGCTCTGCTGCAAGGCTGGGTTAAAAACCCAGGCATTCCTGCAAATTCACTTGCTATCTCCGAGAGAGGACATTTAGGGAATGTATGATTACTTTTGTGTTCTCATATCTGCATCTAATACTGCTCTGGTGCTGTAACAGGTTATGAGGAGAACAATCTTTCTTGTGAAGGTGTTAGATTTCTTTAAGTTGTGAACAACACTTAACATCCCTGAAGGGAAGGAAAATGCCTGAAAGTCTTTTCTGTGTTTTTAATTCTTTGTTCAGTAGATTGCAAGTAGTGTTTAGCTGTCTGTTTCTCCCTGAACTGAAATGCTCCTAAAATTCATCATAAAGAGATACAAAACAAACAAACAAAAAAAAAACAACAACAAAATCAACTCTGGACGTATTATTTGAATAAGGATTCATGCAGAAATGGAAATTTGTTTAAAAGTAGCCTACAAATTTCCTAGTTGACAATGTCCCTCTGTTGTATGATATTGGCATATCGGGGGATTTGTGACTTTATTTCTTTCTCTAGGAGGAAGCAATGGTCCTTTTCTCTGTGGCAAACAAACCACTTTTGAAGGTGGCATGAGAGAGCCAGCTATTGCTTGGTGGCCTGGACATATACCTGCGGGAGGCGTGAGTATCTTTTTGCAGCTCTGTTCAGTTTTGAGTGGACTGAAGTGAATGGAATGGGCTTTGGGTCAGACTTTTAGCATTTCAGTCCTGACACCTGTCTAAATAAGGAGCTGGTGGCTGCTTCTACAGTGCCATTCCTGTTCAGTATTGCAAATTTGCAACTGCTGTGTCTGTGATCAGCACTTCTGGGAAGCACCATGTGTTCCGGCCTTTTTGTCTTCATAGTTCAAACCCTTCACTCTGTTGAACCACAGTAATTTTAGTGGGTTACATATTTGAACAAATTGAAGTACAAACACACACTTTTACATCCCAGTCTAGAGCGTGAGTGTGTTGCCTATGCATGCTCTCTGCACTTCAAAGTATCAAGTGATTTGACCCTTGCAGCTCCTGCTTTGGTGTGTGATGAAAGTTCCACTCAGGGAAGTCTAGATATCAGAATATTGCTCCTATCTGCCTGTACACAAATTCAGATACCATCACTTCAAAATAATCCTCTGGTGACACTGCTAGCCTCTCTTGTCCCAGTTCTCATTAAAGAAAGATGCAATCAATTCTTCTGCAGGCAGGGTTCTTAGTAAATAATACAGATTCCCTCCCCTTTGTGAGCATCTCTCATCCCTGAAGAAAGTGATACTTCATTAACTGGGCACTGAGCTTAAAACTGCAAACTATTCATAAATAAAACATTTATTTTTCGAAGTTGCATTCCTTTTGAGTGGCTTAATTGAGTCAGGATAATGGTAATTTACTGTTTACATTTAGGAGGATGCCATCAGATATCTTAGATCCGCAGCTGAGGGCAGAAGGGTAGTTTGGTTTCATCATTTTTAAGGAATTCACAAAACCTACTTGGGATGTTTTATTATTATTTTTTTAAATTTGAAATGAAAGCAGTCTTTTTGTTTAAATTTAAACATTTCCATAAAGTCTTTCCAAGCCAAGTACAACAGCCTGGGGCTGGCATAGGAGAACATGAGACCGAAGCCGACTGTTTTGTTTTCCATGTCCAAACTGAATAATGTGCTAAAAGTAAACATGCATTATAAATGGGAACAAGTAAATACTGAATTTAAAAATTCTTTCCATTGTAGTAACTCCAGTGGTAATTAGGAACACAAGCAGAGAAATCTGGAGGCCTGTTCATTTTCTGAGCGTAACGTGCTGGTACCACACTCACCGTGGTGGTTCTGTGTATGTCGGGTAGCTTTCTGTGGTAAGAAGCAGTCTCGGTAGCCTGGCGTGATGCGTGGCTTCCTGCCTGAGGTTACAGCTGAAGCTGTGTGAATTTCTGTGAGCAGACATTTCAGTGCAGAGTTAATGTGTCTGCACACGCGGGTGGACCAGCTGACATTGCACTGCGATGAGCACATGCATGCTCAGCAAGCTGAAGGGTGTGCTTAAGGTGTGTTGGGCAGGTGTGTGCCCAAAACCCCCTCCTGCACCACCGCTGGTATCATCCTTGGCACTTAAGCACGTGCTTAAATCCAAATTCTCCTTATGCTGGGCTCCATTCTGGGGCTGTCGGCCAGATGCCTGTGCTTGCAGGTGTTACAACTTGGGCACCCTGAGAAGCCTGTTCTGAACAGTGTGCTCAGGATGCGTTGCTTTGCTTTGAGCTGAACCCCAATATGATGCTGCTACCGATAAGTATGTGACAGCTACTTAAACGTCTTTTCTGCTTGCATTCTTGCCATCGAGGCTCCAGCAGTGATACCCACAGGAGCACTAACAGCAGGTGAGAGGTTTGGCATTGCTTCTGTGAAATATGGCTTACTCTGTGCAAGCATGTAGAGTGCTGTAGTTCCTGCTTCATAATGGCCTCTTTGGACATAGCAAGTGAAGAGACGTGTTTACTAGCATGCTTTTGGCTTCTTTTTGATATCTTAGAGTCTGTAGCTTCAACATCATCTTGACTGTGAGTTGAAACCTGTCTGAGTCTTGTGTAGTCCGTGTCAAACATGGAAAGACTGCTTCCAAGTGCCTCTCTGCACTCTTTTTGAATGAGTTGAAGGAAACAAAGGCTTGGTGCCTGAACCAGGGTGGAAGCAGAGGGCTTCCCAGGAGTACCAGAGGGCCTGCTCCTCCGTCCTGTGCTGGGATTGCTCTGTTCCAGCCACGGAGGTTTTGCAGAGCAGGCATTGGGCCAGCAGCCATCTCAGCTGGCACAGCTGCAGCCATAAAAGCAGACGTGTGCCTCTGGCCTGTGCAATCCAGCTATTGGCTGGAAGGCTCATCCCGCTGATGGACTCTGGCAGTCTCTTCATCATCTTATTGATATCTGTGTTTTGTTCGGGTTCTGTTAAAGGGCGCAGCTTGTTTAAATGAAGGAGCACCTTTTTACATAAACAAAAGAAGTTATGCGACAGGATTGCTGGCACTTGACAGGACATCGATAGAGGTTGGGGTAATTGGTGCGGCTGGCTGATTCGCAGTTATTTTGGGGAGAGGGGTGCCTTGGGAGTCTGTGTTGCTCTTGGCATCAACATTCAGTAATTCAGGTCCCCCATCAGGAATATTTATTCGCAGGAAAACAGCCTTTCTGCAGTTTCTTCCTCAGCGATGTTTTCCAGGTGAATTCACAACAAATCAGCATTCCCCGCATCACATCTGCCTTCTGGAAGGATCCAGCTGGAAAAAAAAAAAAAAAAAGAAAGAAAAAGAATCATATTCTGTTGGTATTTGAATCCTCCTCCTCCTCTCTTCCCTCGCCCTCCTCCCCTTCCTCTCTCGTGCCTGCTTCCTGAAGGAGAAAAGAACATATCAACCCAAAGACAGCATTGCAACCTTTTCTTCGCTATCTCCCATGGGGCGCAAATTGAAATTGAATTAGACAGGGATATCAGGTCTGCTCGCTGTGATAACTGTAAAAGGATTTTATTTAAAAACACCCTGACATTTGTTCACCCAGTTTCAAATATTTAGCTTTCCTCCTTTCCATTCCTGGCGGGGGCGACTTTATTAATTGTCGCCTTTGATTCAGAGTTAAAGCTTGAAAGCACTGATAACAGCAGTGGTGACTATTTCTTCTAGCGACGTGGCCCACAGCAAAAGGATTTCATTTTCTTAAAGACGTTCTGTGTATACTGAGAGTTTATTAAAAAGAAGGGGGAGGAAGAAGGGGGGAAAAATCCGTTCTTACGTGCGTAATACCGGCTGTTTCTTGCTGATACGAGCAATATCTGATCTCACTCTTTCTTATATATTATTTATTTTCTCTGGGCTGTTGCCCTCTCTGGATTTTTCTTTTTCTTTTCTTTTTTTTTTTTAAAAAAAAAAAAAAGGGAAAGGCAGCTAGAATGAAAGAGCACTGTTGACAGGAGAAAATGGTAATTTTTTTATTTTTCTCTGAAAATACTTCAAAGTTTTATATAAATATTAACCTTTTTTTCCCCCCCATTCTACAACGCGGTGCTGCAGAGCACAGATAAATCCAAGTGGCTGTGGCACGGGCATTTAATTTCCTTAAGAAGTTTTCTCTGCTTCATGGAAAAATGTGGTCTGAGACCAGAAATGTAATTGGATGATTAAAGAGAGTCATCTACATCTGGTTATGGTTAATAAGGAGCGGGTACGGGGAGGCTGTGGTGGCCCCGCAGGGTTGTCACAATGCGATATATAAATTAGGTGATATTAGAGGCACGAGGCTCAGGTCAGCAGCTACCTCTTGCTGCTTGTTATCAAAAGATTGAGGCAAGGGGATGGAGTGACGACAAGAAAAGTGACTTTTGGATTTGCTGTAGAATTGCAAGGCCTCGTTACAAAAAGCCTCGGACACTGTTCTGCCTGCCTGGCATGGCAGGAGAAGGGAGCAGGCGTGTGCCACATCTGCTTTGATTGGACTCTGAGCTCTGCACGTGCTGATCTGCTGACCCCACAGCTCTCTTCAGATTTGCTCGAGGTAAATTAGCCGGCAGATGAGCCTACAAGGGACTGAGCATCTCTGCTGAGATGCTGAGCTCTTGTAATCCCTTTTGACCTCAGGGAGAGAAGCTTTCCCAGCATCAGTGGCTCATGAATCTGTCCAGCTCTGGAAGGAGCGAGCTGATGCTTTTTGGGTGGTGGTGGTTGTTTTTTTTTTCTACCTGCTGTTTTTTAGTATTTCAGTGTTTTCTGCATGCACACATAAGACCAGAGAGGAGCCTCAGTGAGGGGACAGTCCTGGGAGCATCCCGATGTCCATGAGTTCACAGCTTGCCCAAGGCCTTCCCCAAGACCTGTTGATTGCACTGCCTTCCTGGGCAGGGGTTTCTGTGCTCAGGGCTTCCTCTTTAGCAGAGATCTTTGCCCATTGTTTGCTTCATAAGAGTTGTGAGAAAGCATTCTTACATCCAGCATTCATATTACATGTTCCTGCCAGCACCTTTTGATGAATGAAAGCCATTACAGTTTGAAATTGCTGTAATCAAGTAATACAATATTGTAATGTTAAACTTGTAATCACTCCTCTGCATGTTGCTTTCTCAGTTCTTCTGGTGTGTTTTTAACTTGCTAATTCTTCCTTTAAGTGTTCACTTTTTTCAGCCCGGCTTCTTAACGAAAGTCCCAGTATCCCAGGAGAAATAGCATTTTCCCTTTATTTTCTTTCCTCAGGAGTAAGGGAACCAAAATCTTGCAAGTATTCATTTACCATGTTATCATTTGTCATCTTTTTTTAATAATTAGCATGGCCTTCCAGGCCGGGGGTCTGTTTGGGACAAGAAGGAGGATTCTGAGATACAAAGACATTGACAGTGACAGCACTGTGATGTTCACACTGACATCAGCAAGCTGCTGGTAGGACATGGCTTTTGGTCACAGCGTGCTTCTGAAGTTACCACTGTGAGCTTGTATCAGATGGCAAGAAGGGCTCTTTTCACGTCACATCTTGTGCTGGTGCATCCTGGTGCAAAGCGTGCTTGCTCTTGGTTTGAATTTATCTGCTTCAGTGTAGCGTGCTGCTGGCTAATTAAACATCCCACAGCAGCTAACTGTAGCTTACCCAAGGAGGATGGGAGCAAAGCTTCAGAAGGGATCAGTCAGAAGAGAATGTTAGGTTTTTAGAATCACAGAATGGCCTGGGTTGGAAGGGACCTCAAGTATCATGAATCTCCAACCTCTCATCACATGCAGTCCACCAACCTCCACATTTCATACCAGCCCAGGCTGCCCAGGGCCCCATCCAGCCTGGCCTTGAACACCTCCAGGGATGGACGGGGCATCCACAGCCTCTCTGGGCAGCTGTTCCAGCACCTCACCATTCTCACAGTAAAGAACTTGAATAAGACAGAGAGATAAGCATGGCTTCCAATTAAAGAAGAAAAAAAAAGAAAAAAAGGAACAACAGCAAAAACAAACAAAAAAAAAAGCTTTGCGAATCTCAGTTGGAACCAAAACCAGATGTTTTTCTCTCTTATTAAAATATATACTAAAAATACCACAACTTTACAGTTCTTGAATTGTTGGAAATGGTTTGCAGATGAAGTCATCAGGCTCTTTTTGTTGTTATCCATCTATCCCTGTGCTTTCTGTGCACGCTCTGAGGATATTCTGGAATACAGAGATGACCTCTGGGGAGGGAACAAATCAAGGACTTTTTTTTTCTTTCTTGTTTTAAGTGCTGATTTTTCAATCCACAAATGACTCAGAATTTGTTAAATGAGGTTGAACTGTGCAAAAAAAAAAAAAAGCTCCTTAGAGTTGGATACGTGGAGAGAGAAGTGAGAGGGAAAAGAGAGGAAAATGGAAGCGGGGAAGTATCGATCATCTCCTTTATTATTCTAACACGAGGTTTGCTGCAGCACTGTAAAGGGAGATACTCTTAAAAGAGAGGGTCAGGAGGCAGTGCTTTCGCTTTGGAGGAAACCAGCCTCCTTCTGTATGGTTTTTACTGGAGGTCTTTTTGCGAAAGCGTTTCTGTTGATGTTTCAGGTCAGTCGTCAGCTGGGCAGCGTGATGGATCTCTTCACCACCAGCCTCTCCCTGGTGGGTCTGCAGCCTCCGAGTGACAGACAGATTGACGGCATCGACCTTTTACCTGCCATCTTGCAGGGCAAGCTAATTGACAGGTTAGTTATGAGCCCGGAGCTCTGATCCTTGCCTCCGAACTGAAGTGGTGCCAAGTTTTTCCTTTTTTTTTTTTTTCCTTTTTTTTTTTTTTTAAATCAAGTTTACAGAAATATTTTATAAACCGGGTGGATGCGTCTCTGCTCCTGGCCAATGAAGTGAGGTAGCACCAGAGCTTTATCCTGTGCATTAATCCTCTGCTGGAGCAGGCAGAGGTGAGATTTCCTGACACACGACAGACTGCTGTACGATGGAGTCTGGGGACAAATGCAAATGTCAGGGGGCTAGCAGGGATCCTTGAAACAGCATATGGCAACAAGGGAGATAAAAGCCTGTGAACTGTAGCCTGGGTAGGGGAAAATACATTATTTATTACTGGAAAAAAACATCCAGGAGTATATTGGCTCTTTGCAGAATATAGTTCTGGTTTGAGAGAGGCTGGGCTGCTGCAGGTGGACCAGAAGCCCACCTCTTCCCAAGGTCCTTTTATAAAGGCATGTTTGAATTAAAGAGCTGGGATCCTTATGGGCATGCAGGAGTACTGTTTGGGTGCAGATTTTGACAGCAAACATCCTTGGCTGTCACTGAAAGGCCTGGAGGTCAAGAGAGGTATTTTTGTTGAGATTTGGATAATTTGGCACCCTGGGAAATCCTGAGTACAAATATATTCTTTGTCAGTGAGACAACAAGGAAACATACGTGTGCAGAACGTACTTGAATTCTTTTCTGTGTTGGATGTGAGCCTTTGTTCCACAAATTGTTGCTCATGTGCGTGTTAAAGCGAGAAGTATGTATGCAGCATTACCTGAGAGCTCATCTGCTGGCTGACGTGAGGTGCTGCAGGTCCTGCAAACACAGCCTGCTACTTTTGTGGAGCTTTCTTATGACACCAAAGGGAAAAAAAAAGGAAATATCAGCCACCCATCTCTTACAGCAGTGCCATTTGTGTTGCAATAATAATTACTCAAGGTTGTGTTGTGACTTTATTTTCTTACTGATTTATTTTTTTCTATTTTTTTTTTTCCACCCCAAACCTGACAGGGACATCACAGTTCCCATTACCCCAAGATGTTTCAAGGGAATGCAGTTCTAGGGTTCTTTTAAGTTTATAAAGGAAAAAAGCGAGCAGGAAAGAAAGGAATTGGTGGCAGCAGAATTTTCAGTGTAAGCTGAAAGCCTTTTTCAAAGATGGAAACGTTTGTTGTTGTGTTTTTTTAATGCAAAATTTAACCTCTGTGCCTTCAGTCGAAGGGTCACATCACAGCTTGTCGCATAATCTGTGTTTATGGCAAGGAAAAAGGAGGCTGGCATGTTTCAAGTGTGGCATGTTTGTTTGGGCTGTTTTATTTTGTTAATGAAACTGGTTTAGATCAAGTCCTGCGTTTTGGCAGGCTTCTCAGGCTGCCTTTATTTCACAGGCACTTCAGGTGTTAGGATGCAGGACCAGGCACTGCTGGCAGCAGCATTTCCCCTTTGTTCATGAGCAGTTCCTAATGACAAAGGACAAAGGCTCATTGTTTGTGCAGGGAACCTGCAGAGAAGGCTGTGGTTTAAAATAGAGGAGATCAAAGGCCACTCCTGTCATTCGGATGGAGAGATTTTAATCTTATCTCATAGTTAGGGACTGTGTTTTTTTCAGGTAGCATCACCAGGGCGAGTAGCCTTTGCCTAGTGGTATCTGAATCAAAGATAAAGGATGCTTATACCCTTCCCAATGCAATAAACAGCCCAGTGATCTCCTCCTGCCAGCAGGCTGACACAGCCAAAGAGGGCTACCTCTGGTGTCCTTGTGGGAAAAACTGCAGCAGCCACTGAAGCCATTCTCCTGCAATAGACTATTTCAGTGGAAATTTGTATTGTTCCCTCAAAAAATGAGAGCACGTTTTGAGGGACACCAAAGGGAGCACTGCTGGGATGCCCAGGATGAAGCGTAGTGCATGTGCTTCGGGTGTGGATCGTGCCCTCGGTGAGTTACCTGTAGAGGAACTTTGGGGGAGAAGTTGAAGATTTCATTATGAATTTAGATGATGCAAAGGGCACTTCAGGGGAAAGCGAATGGGCAGGAGTTAAAAATAAAGCTGGTCTTTCTGCCAGTTTTTTTTTTATGGAGCTTTTCTGATCTGAAATCCCCAACTGATCAGCATCTGGTGTCCTCCCCGGCCATCCTGTGCCTCAGATGGGAGCAGCACATATCTTGATGCTGCCATAAAGAGGAGTGTGAGCATCATATTCTCTGTGAATCCCTATTTCTCTCTCTCTGGCAGACGCTCGCCACTTCTGAGACATTTGGTGTTTAAGTCGGCACGCTCTATAGGAAATAACAAGGTCTGATAGTTCAAGGATTAACAATCACTGGCAGCCAGGCTGTATAATATTTCATTCTTGCGCCATGTGAGCTCTCAACTTGATGAACACTTTAAAAAATGTTAATTGAAAACCTTGCAGTGGAGACTATTAGGAGGCAGCCTGTTTCTGACTGATAGCTGGATCGGAAGTCAGACGCCATTAAAGTGTTTGTCTCCCTTATCAGCGAGGCAGCGGCAGCAGCTGCCCAGGCTGGCGTGCTGGCATTTCTCATGCAGTTCTGCTCTCCCTTGCAGGCCCATATTCTATTATCGTGGCAATGAGATGATGGCGGTGAGAGTCGGGCTTTACAAGGCTCACTACTGGACCTGGAGCAACTCCTGGGAGGAGTACAGCAAGGTAACAGCACACCGACCTGCACCTTCGTCTCATTCCTTCTCTCTTTCCCAGTCATTTTCCAGGGGGGAAATAACCATTTCAAGAGGTGTTTTAATTGGGGAATGCCACAGAGCGCTTACAAACCAGCCTTTCATTTACAGCCTCTTAAGAGCTACCAGATCTCCAAAATCCAAGGGCACTGGTGTCACCTGCACCCCTGTGCTGAATGAAGTCAGAGACAAGCAGAGGAAAATGAGCAAAGCCTGACTTGTTCCTAGTGGTGTTCCCTCGAAGCAGCACTTAATGCCCCTTAATGTTAAGCTCCTTTCCCTGCTGAATTCTGATCTTTCACGTGTACCTTTTATAAAGCTTGGAGACTGATGCCAAATGAATGGATCGTTTATGTCAGTATCTGGTGAAAAAGACCCAGAGTGCCTTGAACTGTGGAAAGGGGGTAGGGATGTGCTATTGTATTGGTTTGTGGGTTTTTTTCTGAAAAGGAAAGCTTTTCCATGCAGTGGAAAGAGCAGTAGCCATCAAAAACAGTGCGCTCCATATGTTTAATCTATTACCAGCACTTCTGCAAGCTCATATCACTCTGTAAGATGCTTCACATTTTGTTTGCCAAATAGGCACTGCTTGTGCAGTTTTCTGGCTGATCTTCTCACGATTAGGTGTTAAACACTGTTATTTTACTTCTTTTGTGACTTCCTTGCCTCAGACCTGGGTACTGAACTCTGGGACGTTTCTTGAATGGCAGGTTCACACGTGTGCCTTGCTGATTATACCTTTAGACACGAACTAAATGCGTTATGGCACAGCTTTCAGCAGTTTTGACAGCAGGCTGGAATTGGGGAGGGATTGTTTGTATGATTGATTTTTTTATGTATTTTTTTTTCCCTTTAACTTACGGTGAATCCTCAAGGCATTACAGGTGCAGAAATAAGTGCTGATGACATTTGTGGATGTAAAAGTGCATGGTTTCTTTCATTGGGATGTCCTGGGGGTAGAAGGAAACGTCAGCTCCAAGGGAGTCATTCACATTCAGGGCTGTAAATGTGTGTGTTTGTCTTTTTAAAGCTGTAATGCTCCAGGAGTTTCTGTTTTTCACAGATTAGGAAGGAAAGTTGACTCTGAAAATGCATTGCACGCTCCATGTCAACCCTAATATTGCACAGCTAAAAGGAGATAATGTTTGTCTAGGTTAGTATGTGAGTAAAGCACATATGTCACACGTGACATAATGTGGAGGATTTTCCCTGTGTGAGAGACACTGGGAGCTTGTATGTTGTTGTGTATGGCCATATGAATGGGTTTGAGGGCATGCTTTTCCCATGTGTATGGAAGATAATGCTGCACATGAATAATTGCTCTCCATTGTATTATATGCACATACACATACTTACATACCTTGTTTGGTCGTAAATAAATGCCTGCATTGATCTGAACTTATTGGTACATGGCTGAGTATGTGTGTGGCTGTGATAATGGGGACCAGTTACTCATTTCAAACGCTCTCCTACTGTGAGAAATGGCAGTTGTGCAATTAAGGAATATTTATTCCTTTCTGAGCTGTTGTTTAACTGCTGTCTGATAAAAGTCAGCAATTATACTGTACATCAGAGAAATGATTAAAAATTCACTCGCTTTCCTGCAGCTCGTATCACATGTGGTTGATGTGGGTAAAATTGGAGCGCATTAGTGGACAGACTAGCCATTAACAACATGCAGAGGAAGCTGAGGCTGAAATTTGTTCCAATTCTCCTCATGTCCTCAAGCCATTAATTACAAGCCTTGCGAGTTTAAAAATAGAAATAAATCAGAATGCAGAACAGTTCCGCAGTTCTGAGCCTTGTTTTGGGAATTTTGTAATCTCACCTTCTGATCCAACGCCTCTTTTAGTGCCTGTTGTTCTCAGCTGTTTTGATATCGGACTGGAACTATTGGGCTGGAATCAGAAAGGCCAATTTGTTTGCTAATTTCCTTTGAAAAATGGATTTGCATACATGTGTGTGTGGCATTTAGGAGTTGTGTCTGTCGGCAGGCTTGCTGTTCGATACGTTTGATTTGCCTCCCATTAGAGCTGCAGCTAACGAGGCCGTGTCAGCTCTCTGATCTCTGGCGTGGGTCTTCACCTCACTGGGAATCTAACAGGAAGTTTTATTAAACTTTCCAGCGTGAAATTCTTCCTGTCTCAAGGGTCCTAACTCAGACCTGGCACGAACAGATGGATCTGGTTGGCATGTCATTCGTTTGGAAGAGGCCTGAAGTTGGCCAGATGTGTCAGAATGGCTGTCTGCACAGTTTTAAAAGGTTTGTTTTTGTGGGTGGTTGAGTATCTCGCTATTTTGACATGGCATACATGGCACCCTTTGGCCAAACCTCCTTTTCCTTTCAAATTCCCTTGTTAACTGACAGTGTGGGAAATCATTGATACGGAAAACTTGCACTGGTTTTAATCTATATATTGTGCATATTTGTTTGACTTTTAGATGAGATTGTACCGCTAAAGCATCCAGGAATCATATTTTCATGTTGACATTGGAAAATTTGAAATTACTGCATGTCTTGGGACTGGGCACAGTCATGTCAGTTTAGGACTACCAGCCCTGATGGGATTAACTAGAAAGAATGTGCAATTTTGGCCTCTAACCTGGAAAGCTATGCACTTGAATGTGGTATAAGTTAGTTAAGTAATGAAGTATGTATGTATAAATAAAAATCTACCGGAGGGAAGCAGCTTATGGAAAGCAAAGCCTTGGGAAGCATAACAGGCAGATGAATGCTTCTCTCCATATGGCACTTGGAGTATTTGCACTGGACAGATCCTGTACAAGCAGTACACAGGTTTCTGGTTGTCCTAGACTCCCATGACATTAGTGTGCCCTCACTGGTCTGCAACCTCTGCCTTATGGCTCAGTACTGAAATTTGTCAGCTTTCTCATAGATGAAGCGTGTGGTTCTGTTCCTGTTGGAACTGGAAAAAATGGGACATAGGTTGGTGGAGATCCACTGAAAGACAAATCCGTTAGAATGTGTAGGATTCACTTAATCTGACCAAAGTCTGTGGGATGTTCTCCACCACCATAGCTGTGCCCTGGCTTCTGAGCCCAGACTTCAAACTGAACCCAGGCAGAATTCAGCAACACCACTGGCCTTTACTAAGCCGGGGGCAGAAGGGCTGATGCTGCAGAGGAATGAGGAAGTAAGAAGAAGCCTGGGGAGCTCCTTCTCCTGCACAGCACTACACACACAGGACTCTTCCTCATTGCAAAGTGCATGACAAATACTGTGTGAGGAGGTGATGTTTCACACACTGCTGCTTTATTGCTGCTCGTTTCCACAGTAGTGTTGCTGGGTTCACAGCTTCTTGTTACTAAGATGTGAATGCTCAGAGTTGGTACTGTTAGCAGTTATTTTGTCCTGTTGATCGAAGGGAGAGGGACATGTAACCTCCCTCATTTGGAAGGAGAGGCCTAGAAGAAGAGAAAAATGGCTTTTCTAGATGGATTTACCTGAATAGCCAGCAAGTCCTTCAGGAGTTGCTTCAGGTAATGTGATGTCGAGGAGGTAGGAGAAAGGAAATCACCATCTCTCTGCCTGCCACTGTGGTTATCCAGCAGAGAACAGCCCTTGTGCCTTCTGAGAGCAGTGATGCAAGGAGGGGGAAAAAAAAATAATTAAAAATGTGGAAAAAGCCCTTGGGTTCATTGGAGAGCGGCTGATACCATCAACCTTTCTGCTGTCAGCTTAGTATCTTGTTAGTAGCCTTCAGTGATTTTTTGGAGGGGCTCCTGTGTCTTTCAGTGATCGGTGGAGGTGCCTGCGAGAAGACCCTATTGTTTTAATGTAAAATGCCACGGGGTTATTCCTGCTGCAGTCTGTCTGATTGCCCTTCTCCTCAACACAGAGGGATCGATAAAGCCTTTTCTGCGAGGGGGATGTGAAGTCAAGTAGAACCTCACAAATAATGACATTTGATTGTGGTCCTCTGAGCGTATGAGCTAGCCATTGATCGCTGCTGCCTGCGAGCCGACGGGGGCTCGCTGATCTGCCCATCTTTGGGGGTCTCTTCCAGACAGTTAACACATTAGAAGCAATTTTTGTTCAACAGGCAGTCGGAGCGCCAGGCTGGGAGGTTTTGTTGGGAGCTGCCATTGCAGTGACAGCGGCCGCTTACCGGCGCCGTGGCAAACAGCGAGAAACGTGCCTGGCTTTAATTAACTGCTGATCTTTTCTCCCTCCGATATGAATGCAGCTCTGGGTCTCGTGTGATGGAATGAGGAGACATGATCAGCAGACAGCCCCCAGATTTGCTGCGCTGCCATCGAATTCCGCCTCTGCCTGTCAGGTCGGAGCGAGCTGGGCCAGCGCCAGGGTGACGAATTGCCAGAGGGCTCACGTTGACACAAGTGGTGATTCCATCGCTTGGCGCCCAGCCCACACTGGCAGCCAGCTGTATTTGTCTCATGTCTATATTGACATAGCATCTGTGGTCCATTTGCTCTGGAAATTGAAGCATAAGCTGTGCGACCGATTGCCACCAGGTCTTAGGGATGGAAAAACCATCCAGGTTACGTGATTGCTGGGAGGAAGGGCTGAAGGATGTGCTCGCCCAAAGGTTTCCCTGATGTGTAGGGAGTGCTGCTTGGCTTTTTTTTTCTTTTTTTCTTTTTTTTTTAAAGAAAATGTTTACTGGGATTACTCCTCCAGCAGACAGGTGCAGAACGCTGCTAGTGTAAAAGGTCTGGTGTGGGAGCTGAGATGCTTCTGTTTGCCATCTGATGCTCTTTGATTGGTGCCCTTAGAAAGCACAGAGCTGGTGTGCTCTAGATAGGATCTTCTGGCTTGACTCTGTGCTTTTGTAGTTGAGAAGGAAGGATCCAAGAATTTGCTTAAACACAGGGAGTGACCTTTCTGCTTTGTTTGATCAGTGTTACTGTCAACATGCAAATTGCCTTGGATTGTGAGCAGAGTGGAATAGGAGGCATGTGCTTTCACTGATCCCCTGCACGTTGTTACTAACAGTCTGCCAAAGAGCTCCAAGTAAATAATAACAAAGTGGTGACTGGGGTTTTGTTATCCTGCAGGAAGGGGCAGGTACCTCCCTGCCTCTTTGCTCTTCTTCACGTGACACAACTTTACTTTTGAGCAAAGTTGCCATCCTGTTGGCAGTGTGGAGTAAACGAGGAGACCTCTCTGCTTCTTACGGAGCAAGGTGGCTTTTGCTCCAGCTGAGAATTGGGCACATCTGTATTTATTGTTAAAGCCTGCCATGTCCTTAGGATCTGTGGGGCGTGTTGTCAGATCAGGCTTTTACAAGAAAAGGAAAAAAGAGTTATTTAATGATTTCAACTTATCTTTTGGTGACCTTCACTGACAGAAGTGCGCAAGAGGAGACTCCCCCACCAGACCTGCTGCCCTTCAGTCTGCATATGGGGCAGCAGAGCTGTTTCCCTCCTGCTCCTTCTCTGCTGTCAGAGGTGGACATAAGGAGTTTGGGCACATGTCTGTGCCCCAGCTCCCAGCAACACACATGACCAAATCCTGGTGCTTTCCAAGCAGCTAGAGGCATTGTCCAGATGCTCCAGAGCGTGGATTGCCTCATCTTTAAATAATCCTCAAATCCCAAGCAGATTTAGTTTGTTCTGGTTTTGCTCCAGAAATTAAAAGCAATCTGGACGTGAGGATCCCAGACTTTCAGCTCGGTGGTGTAACTGATTTTTTTTCTTCTTTCCATCCTGAGAACTGAAAATGCTTTGAGATAAGAAGCAGAATGAAGTAGAGCTTGTGGGTGATAAGTTAAATATTCTTTCCTGTCAGATGTGCAGAAGAGCAGGCCCCACCATCTGTATCTGTAGTGTATCACTTGCTGTGATGCTGGACAATGCCTTGATCAGGTATGTGAGGATGGAATGGTACCTCTTACATTTTGCTCATTTGCTGACGAGCAGGGAGAAAAGGTTTTCAGCTGTCTCTGGTGGTTGAATATTAGCAGTCACACAGTGCATAAAAATAATAATAGTCTATTATTTTGTGGAGATGAAGTTGAAAGGCCTCAGAAGTTTAAAGCGTGGTGTCAGCCATGCTTTAGGAGAGTTATTTATCAGTGTCATAAAACAGTAAGTTTGATTGATTATTGTTATCCCCAACAGGCTGCTTTTGAGCAGGGCATTGACTGTTTAGATTAGAAAGACAGATAGCTTTTGGCTGGAGGCTTCAGGCAAAGTGTCACAGCACCTTCTTTCCTAGGAGGCTTTGGGGCATCCCTGAGCCTTATTCTGGAGCCTTGGCTAAAGGAAACAAGACAAAATGTAAGCAGAGCAATATATAAATAAATACCCAGGAGACTAAAATCTTCTTTCAAAAAGAAGCATTTGCAGCCAACGAGTATTGTACCAATTAGCGGGCTCTTAATTAAATTGCTTGTTTGATTTGCATCCAAATTATAATTTGGATATTATGTAGGCTTTGATACCTTTTCATTAACCGTTCCTTTTGAAAAAAAAAAAAAAATAAATCTATTTTTCACTCTTTTTTGCGAGGCCTGTGGCACCAGAAGGTGGGAAGGTCAATCATTTTTGTATCCATTTAAAGTCCATTATTGGCCGGCCACTACAACCTATCAAGCAACTCTCTTATTTTTCCAGTCAGTGATTCAGGAATCTATAGCTCTGTGCAGATAAATGGGATTTCATGGGCTTCTAACCTTCCTGCTTTATTGAAAAGCAGAATATTAACTGCTCCACTGACCAGCTGTCCATTAAAAACACAGGATATTTTTAGAAAATTGTTTGCCAATCAAATCCTACCAACATCTGTAGAGAGCCTTTCAATTTGTTTGGTTTTTAAGCAAATGCTACAGCTGCTTTTCCAGCTCCATTGAAATATTCCCATTTATCCTCTCTCCATGTCTCTGTCCTTGTCTCAGGTATTGTAAGGAGCGCAGCGTGCTAGCTGGAATTGTTAAAGCTGGGTTTTACAAGTCCATTTGGTGCCAGCCCTTGCTGGTCCACAGGGCTCCCTGCGTTATTTTCTGTTCAGTGAAATTAGTGCTTTACATTTTTTGCTGTTCCCAGGGCTAAATGAGTTCTGTTAGCCCACAAGGCTGCAGGCAGGCTCTGGGTTATTAGCCTGACATCTGGCTAATAACTGGCTGCAGTTTGGGAGCTGCAGCCTGGCGACGCGTGCAAGCGCAGATGCAGAGAGCTGGCTGCTCTGGGCCTGTGAGCTGACAACTGGCTCTGTCCCTCGGTGGCCACTGAACACTTACCACTGCTGGTGGCAGACAGAACCCCAGTCCTTGTGCCCTTCGTTCTGTTGCTGCAGGGAGGTCCCAATTTCTCAGTCTGCAGGCATAATACAATTCTCCTAGCACAGCTCTTGTTCCCAGGTGAGTGCTACATTACCAGCTCTCTGAGATGCTATAAACCAGGTCAACAAATGCACCCGTTTCTTCAAAATTAGCTTCCAGTTTATGCCAGTGCAATGCTAGTGTTATCATCTTATTTTGCCTCCTACAGATTGGAATCCAATTTGCGGAATAAAGAGGACTCTCTGGGTTTAAGCTAATTGTGGGTTTCACAGGTATACTGGAACAAGATGCCAAAGAAAGCAGCACCAGCTAAAATTTTACTCCTTCCCCTGCTTCATGCTTGTCCTGTTTCCTTTTCTTCACTGCAGGGCATTGATTTCTGTCCTGGACAGAATGTCTCTGGAGTGACAACACATTTGCAGGAGGAGCACAGCACTTTGCCACTGCTCTTCCACCTGGGCAGGGACCCTGGAGAGAAGTACCCGCTAAGGTGAGCCAATTAACAAAGATGTGAAAACACTCAGCATGTTTTACATAATTAATTTGCCTTGATAGCTGTTTTTATTTTTACAATCTCCTTGAAAACTATCCCAGAAAGCCATCACTTGCATTTTCAGTCGGTCGAGCTGGGTGGGTGTGCTCATGTTCATGGCTCGGCTCATCAGGCCAGTGGTTCTTGGTTTGTGTCCCAGCACTGCCTACAGAAGGCAGAACATTCACTTCTGGGTAGGACAGGGCTAAGTGCGGGTCAGCTGTGGAATGAAGCAGCAGCAATAGTTTGCCTGCACTGGAGCTACTCTGCTGCAGTTCCCAGTGCATTTTGGAGCTAGGGAAGAAGCACCTAGTGATCTTTCCATGCTCTGCAGTGTTTTTTTCTATGCACTGCTTTGGAATCCATGAAGGCAAATGGGGCAACCCATCAGTTTCCTAGCCCAGCTAAATGAGCTTCTCCAGAGAGTCTTTGTGAGACTTTCTCCTCAGTCCTTTTCCCTCCTTGGGCTTCCCGGCTGTCCAAATCCATTTTCCTGTAAGCCTACTATTGTAATATTTATCTCTAGCACATGCCATGCCCTGAGAGATTTCTGTAAGGATTTATGTAGCCATCAGCCAGCACTGTCCACACGTAAATCTGGCACCTCCAAAAAGCTGCTGAGGTGTCCCGGCTCCCTCCTCCCCTCTGCGTGAGTTTTGTTCTCTGGCAGAATTAGACGCAGGCAGAGGCACACAGCATCATCCCTCACTTGTGGCTCTGATTTGGAGGATGTGGAAGCAAATAAAGGGAAAACTAGTGCTCTTTTCAGCACAGGCACGGTGAGTGCCTGCACACACATGGTTTTGTGCAGCGGCTTTAACAGAGAGATGTTTCCTGAGCTGACAGGACTGCAATTACTCAACTGTTTTAAATAATTGAGTGGATACACTCGCTCCATTACTTCCAAAAGAACTGAGCCTGTGCTGTCCACTAAGTGTTTCCACTAGAGAGAAGGGGAGGAAAAATATTTTCACTTCTCTCTCACTTAACAGAGGAGCACCCTAGAGGTACATTAGGCAGTGTATAAAGCTCTTCAGAAGCCCAGCACGTTAGCTCTTCCTTTCTATTGCATTTCAGCACTAATGAATAAAGCAAATCTGCAGCTCCTGTATTTTAAATTCAGCTCAGTGAAACGATGCTGCTGGGTTGGGATTCCAGATGAGATTATGCCCTGTTCAATTGAACAGCTACTTTATTTTAGGAAGATGAATGGATAGAAATGACTCCTTTTTCCAAAAATTAAATGAATGCTAGTATTAAGTGAACTGCAGTTTGTCTGCTGTTTGTGTGCTCTCAAATTCTGAGAGATTTGATGAAGAAGAGATCTTGTTTAAGGGCTATTTGCAGGATTTCTGCTTCCTTCTTATTTAGGGAAGGAATAAAGGTTGTTCCTTATAACCACCACAGGCTGAGCATTGAAATAAATTCCAGAGTGACATCTGCAATCATTTTGTTGTATGCTTCCATTGATTTTTGGACACTCAAAGCTGTTTCTTTGATTGAATTTTATACCAAGATTATGACACGATTATGGGAAGCTGTAGCGTTGCTTAATATGCAGACCTTAATAGAAAGCTGCTTCTTCATAAATGACTCTTCTGCAGCACATTATGTTGCTGTTGTCTCCTCTCTGGTCACAGTGGAAAACTCATGGGAAGTGGGTCTCCTATATCCAACGTGGTAATTAAATTATCCTCATTTGTGGAGCTGTTCCTGTTGTGTATTTTTATTTAGCTTAATTATCCCCCTTGGCAGGCAGCCTGCTGGGAGTCCCGACACTAATGTTTCTCAGAAGGGAATCCAGCATTCTCCTCCAAGCATACATCTGTCTGTCCGTACGTGCTGGCTGCGTTCGTATCGCCTGTGCTCAGTCTGAGCTTTCTGTGCTCGCAGTCCGTGTTGGCCACAACCCCCGTTCATCCCCAGGCAGCCCTGGAGGAGCGAGGTGTATCACACTCTTTCACCAGCTTGTCTTCTCCTTTTGTTGCCAAAGTGTTTAGGAAATTGTGTTGCCTCCCTGATTTCTTGGTATGTTTCTCTCTTTTATTTACTTTACTGTTTTGCCTTGTTGAATCCACACGTGGTTTTAATAGTTTTTCTGCTGCTCTTCTGGAGGCTGTGAAGGAGCATCATGGCACACTGCTATCCCGTGTTTCTCTTTGTTCGTTTTGGTGACAATTAAATTATTTTTTCCTTATTTTTGTTCAACCCCTTCCTCTCCCCAAAAAAAGATTTTTAGTCATATGTTGTGTGCCTTGATTTGCATTAGTTTGGCATAGTGGCACGTGCAAAACCACATGCAAAGATGTTTCATGGCTTCGTTTGAAGGCCAGGCATCACATACCTCCGGAGAGATTTACAGTTTATATATTTGGGCTCCTCAGAGCCAAAATGTCCTGGAAGTTAGTCAGATCAGTCAGCTGAGGCAACGCTCCTGGCTAGCAGAGTGCTTATATTCAGGCAGTCTCATCTGAATTGTCTGTGAATCTTTGTGTGAGTACTGCGTGAGATGGAGACTTTTTCAAGGCTTTGATTTCAGTGCATCTCAGAACATAGAAATTGGCTTTTTCAGTCATTCTTGGAGAACCGGCTGCTAAAGGGATCACCAAAGATAGAAGTCCTTCAAGATCTGGAGAGAGCATGTGAAGTTTTCAGTTCCCTGGGCTCCATGGTGAAGCAGGACAAGTCCTTCCTCTTCCTACACAGCTTGCTGCACTTCCCAAAGCCTGCCTGGAAGCATTATCAGCAAAAGCTTATCTCAGGAGCACTTCTCATGCAGTGGAAAAACTGGCCAGGCCATTACAGGCAGGCCCTGTCATCATGCTGAGGACACGGCTGGCAGTTCTGAGCCATATGGCACTCTGCACTTATGTTCCCCTACACGTGAGGCTGGGTGTGCATCCTTCTGATGTCTGCCTCTAGGAACAGACCCTCCCAACAGGGCAGTGGCTGTTCCTTCCTGCAGTTGCCCCTCTGTTTTGGGCTGGATCGCCTCCAGCACCTCGTCTTCTGCCAGGGGATGTTATTGTGTTTGCCCCCATTGCCTTGAAAGATAACTACTGATGTTTCTCCAGCTTGCAACTTCACCCCAGCAGCCCAGCGGCCTCACCGACTTTCCACATTGTCAGCTGGAACTCACAGCAATGCCAAATGCACATTATGAATCCTGCCTGAGCTTGCCTCACTGATGCCATTTTTACATCATCGCATCAGCAGATGGGATGGAGCACGATCCCTGTCCTGTGGCTGACCTTCAGCAATGGCATCAGGTACATCCACTGCCAGGCTTTGATCCCTCTTTCGAGATAAGAGAGGGCTCACCTGGGAGCTGTGGGACTCTGGTTCAGGAGTAGAGGGGAGCTTGGCACCACAGGACGTGCTCTAGGTCTGTCTGGCAGCAGGATGAGGTGGGGCACGAACGTACTGATAAGGCAACATTGGCATCTGGAGAGGTGCTTGTAATAAGAACACCTGCAGTGCAAGGGTATGTGTGGGCAGTGTATTTCAAAGGAGTGTGGTTCCTGGTAAATAATGTTTCTTTTGCTTGCCAGAAATGGCAATGTAGCTGTACGTATATAAGTAATAGTTACCTCGTTATCTAGGCTTTGTGTGGAGAGAAATGAACATTCTGTGTTTTTTGTCATTGGAGAGATTGAGTAGATCTGCGTAGGCTGTCTGATAGAAGATTTTTTTGGCTTCTTTGTTTTTTAAGCTCTCAGCCTTTAAATGTAGACTGTGTGTTAAGCAGCACACACAGAAGCGTTTCTGTGAGTCTAAGCAGTATTTTGTTTCCTCCCGAGATGCACTAACTGATTTTTGGGGGTTTGGGTTTTCTTGGTTGGTTGATTTTGTTTCCCATAAAAACACTCAAACTGCAGAGCGCCTTTGTTACCAAATTTATCAAAATGCAGAACTAGAAGATCTGATAGGTCATCTTCTTTACTGAAGTCTGTTATGTTCAGGGTATTGTGTGTCCCCTAAGTCCCACGCATGGAACTCGTTTCTCCACTCAGCCTATATTTGACAAATTCAGTTAAATTATCTGTTGGTATCTTCCCAACCAGCTGTCAGCTTTACCACCTAAGTTAGAGGTTGTATTTTACTGAAATACTTCATGCCAGTCAGGAAGAACATGAGCAGTAATGCATAACTGGCACTGCTTAAAATGCAGCTAACAAAGCATGCAGTGCAAACTGAAGGAGACAGTGCAGTTTGGGTAAGGCTCCAAAGCTGCAAAATGAATTCATAGCAAAAATGCTCTGAAATTCTGTTTGCACCAGAGGTAGAAAGCCTTGATAGCAATTAAGTACAGCTCACGTTTTATTGGTACTCTGGGGTGGTAACGACGTCTGCTCTGAGCTATTAGCTCTGTTCAGAACTGAGTTTGCTACATTTGGAATGACAGAACACCTACATTTTACTTAGGGCAATGGATTTGACTATTATGGAAGAAAAAGTGGAAGTGATAAGATGTGGTTGATGAACGTAATGATTTTTAGAACACATTAATTAACAAGAGAGCTCACAAATGCCTATTCTGAGCAGATGGAAAATCTTGGAAATTATCAGAGAGGTAATTGCACTGGTTATGGAAGCAGCAAAGAAGGGAAGAAGCTCCTGGAGGTAAGCTAGAGGGGAAAAGATCTGATAGGAAGGCTGCCAGTCTCACCTTAGTGATCAGGGCAGAAACCTCTCTGCTGAGAAAAGAGGGAAGGTGCAAAACAGAGGGGAAAATGTGTATAACAAAGAGCCAGAACTTTGCCCAGGGGAGGTGCTGACTCCTCCACTTCTTGGTTAAAAAAAAAAAAAAAAAAAGAAGGAAATGGCAACAGCTGCATTGCAGGAGTGAATTAACTGCTGCCACAAGAGAGGTGGCTCTGAGGAAAGCCACAGCTATGGAAACCATGGAGGACTAAGAATGGAGGCAAACTCAGCTCGATCGATTGCTGCTCAGTTGCTGCTCTCTGCTTGGCTCAGTCCTGCGTTAGGGCTCTGCACTGTGGCTTCTGATCAACCTGTAACTTGTGCTTAATTGCAGTAGACCTGCAGCCTACAGGTAGTTTGCTGAGTTACTGCCTAGACTGGAGGGATGCTGTGCAAGAGAGAATATTAGAAGAGCCACGTGAGCCAGTTTCAAAATGCAAAATGCTGTTTGAAGCCATGAAGGTGAGGGGCATCACACCTGCTGGGGTGCCTACATCTGGGTCCTGTGGATGCCTTACAGTAGGGACTACCCTTTGCTTTCTGTTTGGCTCCTTTTTTGTTTGGCCCTGTGAACCTCTCCAATAAGTGCGTGTTGCTGTGTTTCAGAAGCAGAGCTCTTTGTCTGTAATGTGTAGACTGCTAAGTTCCAGAGAAACTTGGTAGTAGAAAAAAGGAACGGAGGAAGACTGAGTAATAAGACAAGATGGGAACCTGGATACCACATTGCAGAGCAGCCTAATAGCACTGATAACAGATAAAATCAAATTACCTGAATCTTGGTGTATTTCACAATTAAAAATAATGTTGTTTTTTTTTAATTAAAATAATTCCAGTGGAGGAGGAAGTAAAATACACATATCATTAGCCAAGTTCTGTGCTCTCCCTCCGTAAATGCGAAAGCTGCTATTGAGAGCCCACTGTCACATTTTTATGAAATGCACTATGCAATAACCATTTGGTTACATCCCTTTGAATAATAACGTGGTTCTGTCACTCTCAGGATAGAGGTACATTGCTGTGGCTGCATACGAATCATCAGGAAGAGGTATGGATTAGTACATCAAGATCTAGATCTGAAAAAAAAAATGCTGAAAGCGCTCTTTAATTTCCTGTGGCTTTGATGCATTTGACAGTGTGTTTATTATGGCAGAACATCCCCATTCCTCTCCCTTACAGGTTGGGATGGTGGCAGAGCTGAAGGCGAGGGGCTGAGACAGTGCTCTAATACCAAAAGCAGCGTGTCAGCAAACCCTCCTCCTTCCAACCTGAATTTCACCACAGGGCACGGTGGGGTTAATAGCAGAGCAGGTTAAACTCAGAGCTGTTTGGAGAGGGAGGAGATGGGAACAGATTGCCAAGGCACAATTACACTAAATGAACTAAGCACAGACCACACCTGTGCCTGGGACCCTGCGCTCGCAATCCAGCCCTGATTGGCTCTCCAGAGACTTCCCAGAGGTAAAGTGTCAATTAGTGTAATGACCCTGGACTTTGTCCACTCCGTTCGCTCATTCTGAGCGTGGAATAATTTCATGTGCGCTGGGGGATCTCTTTTAGCAAACTCCTCACAACACCACCTGCTCACCCTCGCCGCTGCGCTCTCATTCTTCCAGTGCTATTCCCAGCTCTCCTTCTGCAGGATTGTTGAGCTGGAATACAAAATGCAGCGTGCCCTGGAGGCAGCGAGATCTGCAGCCTTGCTCAGACAACAATACCCAAACACCTGTACAGATATTATCTTGCTTTGTCGTAGAGGATGTAGCAAGCCCTGCCTTTGCAGTCCAGACCTGCATATGCACTCGAGGAAAGGAGGGGACTGTGGCTCCCGAATAGGAGAGACACCCAGCTCCATTAACTGATTATCATGAAGCAATTATCCTCATCTAACATGCAGATTAAAGGCACTCCTCTCTTGCAGATTTTGTCACAAAATGTACTTCATTCATAGGGCTGGAGAGTTTGAACCCACTGTACACAGACGGGGAATACTCGACAAAGCACTGCGTGGATGTTGGATCTTGTGTGTTATGGAGCTGCAGAGCTCAATCTGAGCAAGACCTCAGCTCCTCAGGCCAGGCGTTGTATTCCAGCAGGGAAATCAGCCCCAGCCTTGCTGTGCTTTGTGCTGACAGCAGTTTTGCTGTGTGTGTGCCCCAGGCTGCTGTCCTGCAGGCCCTGCAGCCTCGCACCATGCTGGGGACCTGCTGTACCTCCAGCTGGGCAGCACAGCTCTGCTCTGTTCAACCGAGCCATCTGATCACCATCTCTGGTGATCTTCCAGCACTGAAGGACACCTTACAGCACTTGGGGTCCATCACTGCCACGTACTGCAGCACTGGGAAGGCAGCTGCAATCGGATATGTTTTAAGCCAGTATCAACAGGTTTAGCCAGCTTAAGAGCATGTTAAACCCCACTGGGGAGAGGTTTATAGGTTAGCAGTGCAACTTGAAGCATAATCTATATGTGTTCTTCAGCTTTAGCAAGCTTTGTGCTTCTGCGGGAAGTACAAGACTTTTCTATGTGCCAAGGGAAGTCATTCAGCCTATGCTAAAGGCTCAAATATCCTAACATTGTAGGAGCTGCAGGGGAGAGCAGTTGAAAACCACCAGGATCTGAGGTTAGGCCAAGATTTCCTGTCCCTGCTGAGCAAGCTGAAACAGCCAGGAGTGTCCTGAACATGGGAATTAAAGCAAGAAGTTGGTTTAAATGATGCAAACCTGCTTTGTTACACTGCAGCGTTCACATGTCTAAGGCTGCTAATGAGTAACGATGCTGTGGATAAAAGCAGTATTTAAGATGATAGCAAAAGGATTTATTTTTTTTCCTTGGGACAGGACTGGCATATTTGGAGCAAAAAGCAGCAGTTGTGACAACATATTGTTTATCTTTCATCCCAACCACAGCTGTGTTTTCCAGTGGTCCGTCCAGATTATAGCTAATTTGGAATCATACGTACGAAAAGCCGCTTCGATGGATGAAATTGGGCTCTTTAGCACTTAAATATTTGTAAAGGCATAAAGAGCTTAATTAGATAGCAGCAGCATTTTGTCTTACAGGTCTGCTTCCACAAGATGTGGAATGCTGGGGAGGTGACACAGGGATGTGATGGCCATAAACACGTTAGGAGAGCAGCAGCAGAAGGCATTAAGTGATTAGCTATCTGAATATCACACGCACGCTGTGCAGCCCAGGGACCCACCCGTGCTTTAGGAGCACTCCCTGGCCACACATGGCTTTGCTGCTTTGTCTCTCTGTGTGCAGGCTCTCCTGCATTAGCTGTCGTCTGTGTGTAGGCACGGGTTAGCATGAAACACTCTTTGCCTCTTTTAAAAACCTGCTTTGATATTTCCAGGCTCGCTGCTGCGCCGGCAGCCCTCTGTGTTTGAAACCCAACTGGAGGGCTCACAGATAAAATCTGGCTGAGCTGAAAGGCCGTTGTGCCACTGGGATGCAATGCTCACCGAGCCTGGAGTGTCCTCAGTGAGGGTGAAGCCATAGGGGGTGGCTGGTGGCATCCAGCCCTCCGCTTGCAGCAGTCTTTGGGGCTGCTGTGAGAGCTATGAGGGATGCGTGCACAGAGCAGCACGCAAATTTGGGGGCTTCACCATTTCCACGTGGTCCGTGCAGACCGTACAGCCAGGATACAGCTAGCAGGGTGTGAGAGCAACAGATTAGTTTGCTTGAGCTTGTCATTTCAAATTCCCTTCCGCTTCTCTATCAGCAGTGCTCAGGCCCATCCCCACAATCAGCTTCTCTCTGGACAGCTGCCGAGATGCGATATTTATAGGGTTTACTGGAAACTGTTGGCACATTGCTGGGCTTTGAAATGTGATTGTTTTTCAAAGTAGGAAATTAGCTGGAGTGTGGGGCTGGTGGCCAGCTTGGACTGCAAGCAAAGGGAACCCGAGGTCAGCAGCAGGCAGCATTGTTTCTCTTTTATCTTCAGAGCCAATTTGCCGCTGTCTGTTTTTTAAGTGGCTCTTAAGGTGATGGACAAAATGAGATCATTGGGTGGTCATCCTCCACGTTAGAAATACTTGAAGTAGATTCTGAACCACTTAAACAAGTACCTACTGGAGTAACAGTTGGGTAAGAATCTGGTAATTTATAGCATCGTATGAGCATCGTATGATGGATGAGTCCCAGCTTGGAATAATGAAGCTGTAACGTTGCAAAATGAAGGAGGTATTCTTGTCTTGGACAAGTCACTCCTATTCTTCTCCATCTTCCTGTTTGCATAATATTAGTTCATTTTACTTAGTGATCGTGAAGTTTTACTGGCCAACAGTTGGTGAAACCCTTAGCTTGAGAATGCTCTTGAAAACAAAGCATTGACATTGCTGTCACTTCCCTTCAATGAATGCCTCCACGTGATGCACGTTCTGCAGAAAAGCTCTCAAAAGAGTGGAGGATGGGAGCACTGGGAACTGGGTGACCTCACATGTGACACGCTGGAAGGACAGCCTTGGCAAACTTGTTTATGTGCTAATGTACCTGGCAAGGTGTCTGTCCTGTATTCTGGTCTCCCTAGATAACCACTTAAAGCACTGGCAGACAACCCCAGAAGCACCTTTCCTTTGCTAATGACATCCCCCTGGGAACCAACACAAGCCGGCAGCATCTCAGTCCAACAAGTGGGGCACTGGGGCTGCTGGAAGCAGCAGCTGTCCACACTGAAGCCCTGTGCTGAGCTGCTCTGCTGGGAGCCATGTGCTGCTGTGCTGGGGAGCGCACCGGGCTGTCTGCTGTCCCTGTCCCCCAGGCTGGGAATCAGACCTGCAGCCTCGTGCCCAGCCAGGATGGATTCTTTCAGCCCAGGTCCTTTCCTTCCCAATGGACCTGCGGGGGTTTAGTGGTGGCTGCCTGTTTACACGCTCTTCTTCGCTGCAGCCCAGAATATGCCTTCTGGCATAGCTTAGTGATGCTTTAACAATGCTGTATGTCAAACCTGATATATTCAGGAAGCCCCACTAACAACTTCTGAATTTTTTTCACATTCTAGTTTTGCTAGTGATGAATACCAAGGAGTTATGAGGCAGATATCTGCTGTGGTGCAGCAGCACAAGGAGACCATGGTGCCAGGAGTGCCACAGCTCAACGTGTGCGACAAGGCCGTCATGGTGAGCAGTTAAAACATTTACCATTCCTTTGCTTAAAGTATATTTTGTGAAGGCTTAAAAATGTCACTGAATGCTGGGCAGGGATGGGGAGGAAGGGAGGGCTGTTTGTTACCTGCGGGATGCAGCAGTACAGCACAGCTCGTACAAAGCCAGTTGGGTTATGTGTGCAAAGTCTGCCAGCATGCTGTGATACACTGTGACTTCCTTCCTCAGAGATACCAGGGTATCTGTAACTGTGGATGCTTCTCCTTTCAATCCCCTCTGCAGTTCTCAAAAGCCCTCTGTGTTTTGGGTGGTCAGACTGAGACAGTGGATCTTGTCAGATACTCAGATCACTGAGCATCTTTGGTCCTGTGTGGTCTCCTAGCACACACCTTTGCCTGTCTCTTCCAAAGTCCTTCTGCTCTGAAGCAGGCCAAACTGTTTCCAGTTCTGTATTCTGTTTTGAATTGCATGTTGGAAAGTTACAGTTTGGCTTTCCTTCCAAACGCTGCTTGCTGTGTTGTGAACCTGAGAAATAAATGGGATGGTTCTTAGGAGATAAGGTTGTCAGATGACAAGAGTTTGTGTAATTTAAGGGGATGTGCCTGTACAGACTGACAGAAAATAGCAACAAAGTCTTTCTGACACTGAAATAACCGTATGAAGCGCACCATGAGTACCTGCTGCTTAGGCTCTGTCTCCAGCCAGCCAGAGCAGTGCAGAACATGGAGCTGCCTCTCTCTCCTTAATAAGAAAGCAAAGATCTTTTTTAGCAGTCACTACTTTTTATTTTTGGATGTTAAGCAGGAAAATGATTTGAAAGACCACTCTGTATCTGTGTTGTTCTCTTTCCCTGGAAAGAGTTTTCTTCTGTGCTTCCAGCTCCAGAACTGGTTCATAAAGTGCAGTCGTGGTGCTGTTGTGCAGCTGCTCTGGTGCAGTGTGTTCAGGTGCTGCAAAAGCAGTAACACTGTTTGTCAGCACACGGTGTCTTTGGGTTGCAAAGTGGAACAAGTGCTGGACTGGAGGTCCCATACATCACCCCATACTCCAGCCCCCTCTCTGGATCTGTGCTGCCTGAATATTTTCTGTGTTTCTTTGGATCTCTGGTCCCTCTACGGAGTGGTCAAGCATCTGAAATTTTCGATGGTGCATTTTAAAATTGAGAAATGGATTTAGAAAAGGCATTAATTGTTTGTAAATGATCTAGAGCCCTTCGTGCAGCCATTCCACCAAACTCTGCTCTGTGTTCTGCTCGACCTGCAGAGATAGCTGGTGTCTCACTGCCATCTGTTGTCGGCTGCATGGAATAGAAACCTGCTCTGGTATCTTTGATGGCATTAAGCTTCTCTTTACCTCCGCAGGAATTTAATCAGTTTAATGACTTGAAAAACCTAATGACACAAAAGGCAGTAGGTCAGAGCTGAACTGAGCGTTAACAGGTGACAGCAAGAATCTCCCATGGATGGACTTGGAGAGTCAGGGAAAGAACACACAAGATTTCTGAGGGCAGAGATCTGCCATTCACGTTGGCACAGACCCAAATTTTAAATGACACCAAAAAAACCCTGAAATTGAAAGAACTCTCTCATCCAAACTCCTTCCTCCGTTAATCCCTCTGGAAGCTGCGGTTTGCAGTGGGATTCCTTTCTGATGTTGCTTCTCTGTTGTGTGCATGCTGGAGAAAGGTAGTTCAAGAAACATGAAAACAAGGCAGGAAAACAGTTTTGCTCTGAATGCATTGGAGTAGTTGGCTCATAAATACCTCCTACTCCACTGTTCATGAATTTGTCCATCAGAATGCTCATTTGAAATACAGACATTTTTCTCTCTCACACCCTCAGCCTTCAAACACTGGTGCTTTTTACTTGCTTCCTTAATAAACTACATGGGTATTGTAGTGCTGAGGGAATGAGTGCTTTTCTGGATCGTAGGAGAACTCGGAGTTCACCAACAGCTTGTGATCTGTGTGCTCCAAATTACTGCAGGTAAGGAAGTCACTAAGAGTCCCACCAGATTGCATTTTACAGGAGAGACCGCCATATTCCAACAGAAAGAATCATCTGATGCATAAGGATTTGTAGTCTTCCCTAAAGCCTTTTTGAATAGGATTTGGAGTTGGAAAATGGATGATCCCAGGAGCATCAGCTGCAAGAGTTCTGTTTTTCATAAGAGCATTGTTGTGAGAAGCAAAAGGGGTCCATTAGGATACAAAGCTCAGCAGATACTTTGTGTGAAGGTCTAACTTTATTTTTTCTGTGTATTTTGTTTGTTTTTTAACAGAATTGGTCTCCCCCAGGCTGTGAGAAGCTAGGGAAGTGCTTGAAACCACCCAAGTCTGATCCGAAGAAGTGCTTTTGGCCTCACTGATCTTTCCTGCAGCCTTCAGGAGCTGCCCAAAAAGCCCTCTAACCGCCTGGACACGGAGTTTACAATGCATCTCTTCTCATGTTGGCACTCCTGTTTACACAGGAAGGGTGTGATGTATGTGTGATATCATCATTTGCTCTTCCAAAAGGGACAGTGTTTATATTGCTAGTGCTCAGGGTTTAGCCTGTCCTCATCTGTTGGTTTAGTCGTTTCCGTAAATGGTAAATTTTCAGTGAGGACTGTTTTAACTGTGAAAGATCTTTGGACAACCACAGCTCTGCCATGAGCTCAGAAACACCATGGGTGCACCTTTCCTCTGGCTTCTTCCAGCTGACCTCTGGAGTCACTGCTCGTGTGGATGCCCCAGCAGCAGCCATAGGACACTGCTCAGGAAATGTACAGCCCTGCCCAAGCTGCCCTTGTTTTGTTTGCATATAACTTGTTGTTTTAACATTTCATTTCCATTGTGAACTCTTTGGACGCCGACTTGTTTTTGCCTGTTCTTCCTAAGCTTGCAAGTGCTGGGTGCAGCCGTACGGCCCACACTGCTGCTGTGCATGCCTGAGTGCAAACAAGTGCTGCATTCTGTTCTCAACTAAGGGTCAGCCACAGGCAGAACGCCCTGCGTTTTTTCTTTCTGTAGCTGCAAACGCTCACCAGGTCACACTGTAAAGAGATCTGCAGATAGGGTTCATGTAAGTATTGCCTCCTTGATGGTGTGCAGAGCGTTCTCGGGGAGCTGGGGCTCTGTTGTTCGTTTGTGGGATTTTCTTTATTTCCAAAAATCTAGATCCAAATATGGTGTAAGTCGCTCTTTTAGTCTCGTGACCTGGGCCCAGCCAACTGCAGGCTCAGAAATGCCCATTTACATCACGCACTAACTCTTGACCCTGTTTCCAGCGTATGCTCTCCAAGGAATTCTCCTTGTGCAAACTCTCCCCGGCCTGGGTGTAGCACTTCTCTAAACAGAGTTCATGGTAAATGCAGATTCTTCACATAATTTCACATTGTAAATTGCTCATCCCGTTTTGAGTCTGTTTTTCACACCCCTCGCTGTTGCTAATAAATGTCTCTCGAACAGGACCTAGCAAGGTTGTTGTGGAGCCGTAAGGGAATAGCTGGAAGCGACGTAAGCTTGCTGTCTGCACCACTGACAGGTCTGCTTCCACCCCTCCCCTGTTTGATACAGGACACGCGCCCTCTCCACATGGCATTTTGCTGCCCTGAGAAAAATCAAGGTACTCCATAGGACTGCTTCCTTCCCAGGCAAAGCTGGAGCTGGCTTGAGACACGCTGACAGCTTCTGTGTTAACTGCTGTGCTCTGCCTCCTGTGGACTTCTCAACTTGTTCTCCTTGCCCACCCTATCATCCCAAATGCTCTCATCCCCCCAGTTCCCATGTTTCCTGCTACCTGTAATCTCCGCAGTAATTCCTAGCATCCATCTCCTGAAGCTGGATAATCCTCTAAGATTGTAATAAGCACAATGCTTGAGTCAGCTGGTGGTGCTCCAGCCAACACCAGACCCTCAGAACCGCCCTGCCTGCAGGCAGCGTGTGGCAGTCCCAGCATCCTACCTGCCCTAACCAAGAGCTGTGCCAGAAGCGTTCCCAGCCCAACGCTCCATTCTTATCACAAATAAAGATACCACCAGATGAGGGAGTCCGTCACCACAACCGCCTGTAAGTTGCTGTCAACCCTCCAACAGCTGTGAGTGGCTGCTGCAAACTGCAGCAGCTTCATCTCTGTGCACTGCCTATAAACAGATCCCAGGGCTGCAGCTCTGCTGGGTGCTCACCCAGACGCACTGCCCAGTTCTCAGCCTTTGCACTGAGCACATGGTAAGCATGCCAGGTGCTGGTAGCCATGCGCCCTGCCTGCCACTTCATTCTTTTCTCTCTTGCAGCTTGCAGTTTTGAAGACAGTGCTTTTTTCCTCCTCTGCATTACTTGCTTGGGCATGCCAGCCCGCTCTCAGCACGCTCAGTGTTTGGTTACTCAGCACACAAAGTCTTCATCCCTTACTGAAATAGTCCCTCGGTGCGTAGATACTGGATGTAAACTTTGCGCTACAAAGCTGGCTGCTGGAAATGACTTGGAGTTTGTTTACTTAATTGCTTTGTGTTTGTTAGCTAGAAAAGATCAAGCTTCATATAAAGAAGCAACTGCTTTAAATAAGAATAGCAGTTCTATAGCTGGACAGCCGGGCAGAATTTTAAATCAATGCCTTTCCCAAAGATGTATGGATTTTAATGTTAAAGTGAAATGAGGAGCTGAGGAGAATAAACCGATTTATCAGTGAGGAGTTAGAGGGTTTGTCTGCACACACCTGTGGAACTGCTGGCACCTTGGTTCGGGGCAGTCTCACAGCTCTGCCTCCTGGGTCACGGGGCTGGCTGGGCTTAAAAATAACTTGTTTTGTTTTCCTTGCATTATTTTTAACACGGATCAATTACCCAGCCCACACAGCTGCCCGGCGCAGTTTGGAGGCAGGGGTGTAAGTGAGCTGAGCGCACAGCCGTGGCACAGACACCGCCAGCCTGCAGCCTGGGGCAGCCCTCTGCCCCTCGTAGTTACCCCGAGCCTCTGATCCACGTGGCAGCTGCCTGCTGCAGGGCTCCTGGCTTGGCAGGGGCTGCGTGTGCCATAGCTGTGGGCAGGGAAAGGGGCCCGGTGGCATTTAGTGACCCACAGCGGGGCTGCTTCCCTGGTGGCTTCCTTCCTCGAGCTGCGAGCTGAAGGAGAGGTGGTGTCGTTCTAAGGCTGCTTCTGCGTGACGTTCCTGTCTTTATGTTTAAATACGTCTCCTAAATGCTGAAAGCTTAATATCTGCTTGGGCTGAGAGTCCGAGGAATTCCTCTCCTGCCTTTAATTTCCAATTAGCTGAGCCTCTTGGGTCTCCCTGCTCTGCCCAGAGGCTCAGTTATCGTCCCACCCTCCGTGCAGAGAAGCTTCTGAAATTGATGTCAGTAATAATCGTGGAGAAAGTCCTACTGCATTTACAGTCTGCAGCTACAAAAATGGAGCCTGGCTTTAAAAGCCTGCAGTGACAAATGGATTATTTCGGTGGCAAATTAGTCTCCGTGGACCAACAATTTGGGGAGCTGAACACTGGAATTGGAATGCAGAAGATCGATTCCCAACACTTAGAGCCAAGGTTAATGCCCTGCAAACAGCATGGAGTGCAGTGATGGGAGATAACGTGCCTCCGTGTTTCAAATGCCAAGCAGAGGAGCTAGAAGCCGTGTTAGAAGTGAAAATGGGAAAGTTTGGAGCAGAACAAGAGAGAGAGAGAGCACGGATTTGCTGCTATGTGCTGTTTGGGACTGAGCTTTCATGCCAGTGCTGAGGGTGACAGCATGCTTTTACTAAAGGAACTGGAGCTGACACTGCTGAGAGGGGAGATATTGAACTGGGGGCACCTGTGTGGTTCTGCAAGAAAGCAAAGCAGCCGAGATGAACATCTGAAGGCCTGAGAAGGCTTCCCTTCCTCCAAGGACAACATCTTCGCAGGCACAGCATGAAGCCATTGCAGAAGAAAGACCTTTTTAAGGTGAGCATGGGTTCAGGTGGGGATTTGGGGTTGGAAACCGGTGTTGGGAGGCAGTGTGCCGTCTGCACACACCCCAGAGAGCACCCAGACAGCTGGCCCAGCAGGGATTCTGCTGTCCTCAGCCTGGGGAGCCTGTAGGCTGCATGTACTGAGCGACTGACTGCTTCTTCCATAGCCAAGTAACTGTTTTGCAGTTCAAATGGCTCCTTTTCCACTTTTCTGAGCGGTTTTAATACTTGGAAATGCACTTCTGCTGTTGTTCTCTGGTTCTATTTGATGCTTTCCATTTGCTATCAGAGCGCAGCACAGCGGTGTCTCTCCAATCAAACTCATAGCTTTTAAGTGTGGTTGTGAGGGAAGAACTGAAATCTCATCTGAGGTTCCTTCTTTTTGTTGGAAAACATCTCCTTTAGACACAGAACAGACCCCATTTCTTGCTTTTCTTTATATCCTGTGCCTCCACTTGGAGTTTTGCTGTTGCTCGAAGTCCAGTCTGAATTATATAAATACTAAATAAAGATTCAGCCCTAGCCAAAAGCCTGTGGTCTCTTAGAAGAGCAGAAACCTCTGCCATCCAACTTACTGGGAGCCAGCCCGGCAGCTGACACACAATTCTCTGCCTTTTTCCCTCCCAGAGCCACTTCACACCCTCCTGGATGCTAGGATATACAGGCTGGTGGTGGGATTCCCCCCCAGAAGGGATAGGGGCAGAAAAGCCCATCGGCTGCTTTGCCAGCAGCAAGGAACACGTGCCAAATGCATTAGCTCTGGCTCCAAATCCCCCTCCTGCTTTGGCAGGAGGAGGCAAGGAGCTCTGTGTCCCCTCCGAGGGCCTGAGCTGGGGTCAGCTCAGAGCAGGATGCTCAGCAGGCAGCACAGGAGCGTGGTCCCTTACCCCTGTTAGTGGGGACACAGCGAGCTCGCTGCTCGTAGCACCAATCCAGAGCCTGGGGAGCTGGCTGGGAAGCTGCATTCCTCTGCTGTTGAAATAAGATATTTCACATTTGTGGGGTTTTTTGTTGTTGTTGTTGGTTTTTTTTTTATTATTATTATTATAAAAAAAAAACTGGTTTAAAGTGCATGCGTTTCCAAAGCTGAAATTGAAGCGAAGCGTTCCAGAGGATTTGGATGGAAATTCTAGTTCTCGTTTCCCCTTGTGGGGTATGTTGAAATTTTGGGCATTTTGTTCCACTTCACGCTGAAGTTTTAACATCCTGAACGGAACAGAAACTTCCACACTCAGCACAGCTCTACTAATTGCCCGGTGAAGCTGATTAGACTTAGCTCTGAAGCCTCCGTCCAAACAGTTGCTGTGTTCTAACAACATCTCTCCCATCAGGACCTTAAAGCACTTTGCAGTCACCGATCATCCATGCGTGGGAAAGAGGGGCGAAGGTGCTCTCCCCCTCCTGCAGTGCCATCAAGGGAGGCAGATGTGGGGCTGCAGCCCCCCCTCCAGGCACGGAGCAGCCAGCCCTCCCCGAGCTGTGAGCGGATGCTGACGGCTCCCCGTGATGTGATATTCCAGAGCTGAAGTCCTTTGACATCACCGTTGGTAATCGGTCCTAGGAAAGTTCTTTTCAGATGGAAACTGCGGTAGGAGTCAGCACTGTTGTTTGAAAAGTTGAACAATTACAGGGAAACTCGTTTACTTCTGCATGTTAAAATCGGTCAGTGCAGCCCTCTGAAATGAGGGATTGATTAATGAGGTGCAGGGCTGACAAAAGCCTGGAGAAATGTTCTTAAAACCGAGCTGGCACGTTGCGTCATTCCTGGCAGCTGGAGGGTTGGTGTAACCTTCCGTAGGATCAGTGCAGGGCCTGGGAACCTCGTGTAGCTGCTGGAAAACACTGCTGTCCTATGGGCTGTAACTGCAAAACCAGGTGAGGTGGAACCTGCAGTGTGTGGTGGCACCGGGCAGGGCTGCCTGGCCACGGCACCGCGGGCAGGAGGCGGAAGGGTCCCTTCCCATCTCCTGCTTATTTCCATGGGTAGGCAGAGCAATTCCATCGCTTCCGTCCGCCAGGAAGAAGAGGAGCTGCCGGAACGGCTCACATCTGCTGTTGTCGTTGGTGGGATGACAAAAGAGAAAAACCCTTCCAGTTGTTCTGCAGGAGCACGGGTGCAGCGCAGCGCCTGTTCCAGCGCGTGGCCACGTGCCACATCTGTGTTTGCTTCGCTGGAACAGCTGTTAGGATTTTTCTGGTGCCAAGGAGATAATCTGACTTCAGGGAAAATCTTACTCTGCGAGGGAACGGTTGTGGAAGGAGGCACGCTGAGCTCCTGTGTGGGCTGCCCCTGGCAATGGAGCCTGGCGAGGAAGGGAGCAACCTCTGAGCTGACCTTCAGCTCGTCCCCAGCCATCCAGCACACAGGTGCCTTCGGCCAGAGGGCCAAAGAGACCCTACAGCCCCTATGGATGGAGAAGGAAGGAGGTGGAGCAGTGGAGGATTCAGCCTGCAGCCTTCTAGAGGCTGTGCATCGAGAGCTGGAAATGCAACAGCACGGGGTGTGTGGGATGCAGGCAGAACGCTCGCTGTGCAAGAGCCCCATCTGACAGGAAGGTGCAGGGGCAGCTCTGTGTCCACAGCCAGGCTGCTGCATTCCCTTTCAGCAGCGGGCACCAGGCTTGGCCAGGGGTTCTGCGTGCTAGAGCTGCCTTTGCTTTCAGTGGGCAGCTGTACCTGGGTGCATTTGGTGCAGATCCAGCTCAGATCTGCTAATGGAAATCTGCAATCATTCGGCAGTGCATCTCCTGCCCACGATGGATTTTGCACGGGCAAATGGCAATTCCCACACCAGGAGATGGAACTGAGGGCTGTGCAGGAACACCACAGCTGCCTCACCAACCAGAATCACGGAATGGTCTGGGTTGAAAAGGACCACAGTGACCATCTAGTTTCAACCCCCTGCTACGTGCAGGGTCACCAACCGGTAGATCTGGCCACTGGTGCTCAGCTGGCCCAGGACCCAGGGCGCTCTGCGTCCATCTGCTCTGCTCATAACCCAAACGGCTTTAACAAACACGAGGTACGATTCCAGAGCCTCACAGGAGTCGATGAGGGACAGAAAAGCAGGAAATCACGTAGTCCTTACGAGCACGCTATCCGTGCAAGGCACCGGGCGGGGTGAAAGGGATGCAAACGCTCCCCCGGGCACGGCACCGGGAGTCCACGGGGTCGGCAGGTCACCGGGGCCGATCGGCGCGGTCTCCCGGGGGACCGGGACACTCACCCGGCTGCCGTCCGGCAGGACGACGGCTCGGTCTCCGCGACGTACAACACCTTCCAGGTCGAGCCCGACGTGGTCGGCGCCACCAGCACCAGCCCCGCGGTGGCGAACACCGACAGCACGAATCCGACGTCCACGGCGAGCCGCGGCCACCACCCGAGTAGTGCCAACACCGCGCCGCACAAGGCCGG
>JAOWBP010004096.1:14952304-14984604 GCA_028571105.1 Tragopan temminckii | reverse complement strand
CACTGCAATGTTTCCAGTCCCATCAGGCGCGGGCGGTTCCAGCCGCTGCCGCGGGAGCGGCCGCCCAGCGGCTTCTTGCTCCTGCACAGGGAGCGGCCGCTGCCGGACGAGCGGGAGCTGCGCAGCCGGCGGCCCAGCCGCTTCCAGCAGCCCCATGTGCCTCAGCTGGAGACAGCAGTTATCTGAATTCCCCTCACATCACAGCATTTTAATGACTTGTGCGAGCTCCAAAGCCAATCCCCAGAGCTATCAGGCTGCCTCTAACTCCACCGACAGGACTCGGAGGGGAAGGCAGAGGTGAGTGCCCCAAGGACCCGCTGCAGCTGTCCTGCATTCCTCCACACCATCCCATCTGATGCCTCCTGCTTGTTGACGTGAGTGCAACATAAACGTGGCTGTGCTGAGAGCCCGGTGCCCGCTGTGCCCCCAAGAAGGGTACAGAAATAGGGCAGCCCTGGGCACTGATCCTGCACTGCTGCTCTTCCTGCAAGCCAAATCTTGAATGGGCTCCAAGTTTCCCGTCACATCAAGTCACATTTTGGCAGAGGCTCAACCCACATCTTATCTAGAGCAGCGCTCCTTGGCAGAGGCACCTCCCTGTTGTGTCACTTAATGATGTTATGGCTGGCTTGCAAACAGTAAAACAGAAAGGCCGTGACGTTATCTTAATAGGATTCTGCTTGCTGAACTCTGAATGTCACCAGCGCTGCTCCCCAGTGCAGCACAGAGGATGCAAACCACCCCACTGAAAGCAGGTTGAGAATAGCAAGCATTAAAACTCAGGGTTTGAGGCTTCTATCTGCTGCACCCAACTCCTGCTAGAGCCACACACAGGTAATGCAGATGCTACAGCAGCAGCAGCACGGCTAGCTGAGTTTTTGCCTTTCCCCATCAGATCTCAGAGGTACCCTGTGCTGACATGCTGCAAGCAGCTGCCGAGAGCACACAGCTGCTGATGGCACAGTCAATTCTCCAAGTGCTGTATCTGAATGCGCCTTTCAACAGCTTTCATGCATCGGAGCAACTTGAACAGCAGCCCTGGTGTGCCCTGCAAGGCTGCTGCCCGGCAGCGCTCTGCTGCACGACGCACCCAGTGAGTCGAGGCATGCCAGATAAGATTCCATTTTCCACGCGTGAAAATAAGAGGTTGTAATAAAGCCTCGGAAGGAATCAATGTGGGTGATTACACCATGAGTATTTTCTCTGCTTCCAGGTTACCTCTCTCCAGCAGGCAGTGCAGGCGGTTTGTAAATCACTGGGAATCCCCGCTTGGCACGCAGCCCTACGATTTGTTCAAAGTGGCCATTTGTTTTCTTGTGGTCTCCGAGATGTGCCATCCCCCTGTCCTTTGGGAGCGGCAGGAGAGGAGTTTCTAATGGACTTTAATGGAATTAGCAGCTTTGATGGGGGCAGGCTTACAGTGGCGTGCGGTTTGCTGGGATGCAGGGAGGCACTGCAAACGCCTGAGCAGGAATATTCAGAAGACAAAGAGTGGAAGCTGAAAGGCAAGCTTTGAGAGGAGAGGGAATGACATTTTGTTAGACCAGCAGAGCCGGGGGGGAGGCAGAGGAGCTGGTAGGAAAAGCAGCAGCTCACTCTGGGAGCAGCAGCGCAATGCCACAGCCACGGTCAGTGGGAAACATTTGACTTCTGGCAGCCCCTTCCTTACCCTCAAAAGAATTGTCTGGACCTCTTTCTGGAGGAGCACCGCAGGCCAAGAGGCTGCAAATCAGAGCATCCTCTCTTAGGAGGGAGCCTACAAAGGGATGTCACACGCCTGTGAAGCAGAAGAGCAGCGCTGCCCAGATGGGGAGGTGGGACGGGGCAGTGCCCTTCATGCCCTGCAGCTCCTGCACCATTCTTCTTTCGCCTTTTTCCATTTGCCTCTTCCTTCCCCAGCGCTGCATGGGCTGGCACCAGTGCTGCAGCAACAAGGAGAAGGAAAATCCTTTACATCTGCAGAGAGGAAGAATTGCTTCTGCGCCTCTGCCATGGCCGGTGCTGCGCGTCTCAGCTTGGAAACGCTTGGCACTTCTCCCCACCTTATAAATAAGTGATCACTGTAATCAAAAATAATTAAGCAACCCAGCCTTTTAAGTGACTAATAGAAGGCAGTAATTGATACGTGTGAGGTTTATGGAAGTGATGGATCCCTGCTAGCAGTTCTCAGAGTTGTAACTTAAAAAAAAAAAAAAAAAAAAAAGAAAAGAAACAACCATACTAAGCATGGAACACCAAGTAACTTACAGGTCCCCGATCCCTGGCACCAGATTCCCATGCAGTCCAATTTCCCATGCACATTCATAATTAAAAAGTCCCTGCTAAGCTGCATGCCTGTGCAAAGGCATTATCCTTCCCGTAGCTCTGTGCCCTGCAGCACCCCGCAGAAGGCAGGCAGGAGGCAATGCAGACAACAAGCAATTTTCCTCCTGCTGGAAAGAGGCACATTTCTGCTCCTCGGAGACATGGTGCAGAGAAAGGAAAAAGGAAACAATCCCAAAACACCCAAACCCCAAGCCCAGACCGTAATCTGCAAGGCCACACTTCACATCTGCTTTTGTAATGTTACCTCATATGAAAAAGGCTGGGAATAACACAATCAATTTACTTTTCATTTTGGAAGGTTGTAGATGTTAAAAGCAGGGCAGCTGCACAGCTGGAAGGCTGGCTCTTATTTTCACAGAACCCAACCCTACACTTAACAGTAAATGCTGCTCCACCAAAACCAAAAGTGCTTGTAGATATTTTTAGGCAGCACTGATTTTTAGAAGTTCCCAGGCTGATTAACTCCAGCTGATCCCAAAAGAACCACAGAAAGAACCCATGTTTGGGAACAGTCAGTCCCCCCGCAGCCCATCCATGGACACAAACTTCTTGATCTATATGAACTCCTTAAACCAGCAGTGTCACACACTTCCAGGAATGCCAGCAGCCCTCTGCTGCTCTTGTTTGGAAGCCTCGGAGATAACAAACGAAGCGAGATGTCAGCACATCTCCCCGCTCCCCCAGCTCTGTGCATTGCAGGAGGACCCCCAGTGCGCACTGGGAGCGCTCAGAGGCAGGCAGAGCGCAGGCAAGGATTCAATTAGCATCCCACCTTCGGTTCATTTGCCATAAGCCTCACTTAAAAGTCGAGGTCAGAGGGGCTGTGCTGTGCTCTGACTGCAGATGCTGCCTGGAGCCTCTAATTGCTTCCTGGTGTGAACCCACCCAAGGCAGCGCTGTCTCCTCTCCTTGGCTGTGAGCTCCCTGGGGCAGGCGCTGCTCCTCTGCCTCCTGGCTCTGTGCCTCAGCATCTCCTCCTTGGGAAGCACCTCCAAGATGTGCTGCAGCCTCCAGCACCCAGAGGGAGAACTGATGGGATGAGACAGAATCATAGGATGATTTGAGTTGGAAGGGACCTCTGACGGCCATCTGGTCCAACTCCCCTGCAGTGAGCAGGAACACCTACAGCTCCTTCGGTGTGCTGCACAGAGAGGGGATGAAATCTACGTCAGCCATCGTGGGAACAGAAAGGAATCCATCTCTTGGAGAACCAAAGCCGGTCAAGAGGACCCGGATGGCTATCCCAAGGCAGGGAGAAGTCCAAGGTGAAGCCCTTCCCCTGTGAAGGAGGGGAGATGATAAGGGGAAGGTGGGGGATGAAAGCCTAAACTGATAATAAAGAGATTAATAGATAGCTTGAGGGTGCTGTGGCAAAGGTCAGCCCAAAGGAAGCGCTGGTGGAAAGAGGTTGTTTTTGACAGATGGACTCAATGTGAATGTGCAAGGAAACAGCCAAGCAGGCTCCTGGGAGCTGCCTCCGTGATAAGAACACCTTTCAGCTGGGGAACACTGGGATGTGATGCCAATGTAATCTCTGCCTCCACCTTTACACGTAGGAAAGAGAAAAATACAGGCCACAAATCAAGCACCAGACAGAAACAATAAAGGTGTATAAATACCAATGAGAACGCAGTTAGTGACTGTGCTGACTGAGAAACAGCTGAAAAGCCCACTAAGATCATCCAACCCAGCTATCAGCCCATTCCCACCAACCACCTAAAGGAAGACCTTTCCTGCCAGCCCGCTTTGGGCAGGTCCCAGCAGAGCAGGAGCGAGGTGCAGCACTCCCAGTGCCCTCTGCCCGCAGCATGCAGGGCGAGGAGCTGGCAGCCCCACGGTGCAGCACGCTGCTGGCAGATGGCAGAGCCACGGGGGGCACGGGCAGGCGGGCAGGAGGGGCTGGTGGCTGTGGGGAGGGACGGCCACCTCCGAGCCGCTTCCCGTCCAGGACGACAGCTTGCATATGGATAAACAACGAGATAATTACAACCTTGAAGGGAGGGGAGAGAAGCCCATGGCTGCAGCATCCTCCTGCTGCCAGCTCCTGCAGCCCACCACCCTGCACACTCTCTCCACAGCCTCATCACAGAGCAAATTGCTGGCCATAAAAGCCCTGGCTAGAGTGCTGCATTAGGTACAGCTGTGAAACCGTTTATCTATTGATAGACCCCCATTGTCAGGGAGCGGGGTTTGGCTTTCGTGCGAGCGAGCAATTTGGGAAAGCAAAAAAAAAAAAAAAAAAAAAAAGAAAGAAAGAAAGAAAGCCAACAAAAATGACAACCCAAAAACCTCACAACCAACAAACAAACAAACAGAGAGAGAGAGAATACCCAGCAGCTCCCAGGGCTTGCAGGCCGCTGCCAGCTGGGAAGCTGAGCGTATGAAATATGCATCGCACCGAACAAAGCAAACCAAACTGCTCGGTGCTGGAAAGCTGTAACCCTTTCCTGCACATGCGGGAAGCAGAAGGTGCTCAGACTGAGCTGGGCTGCCAAAACGTCACAGAGAAAAGGGTGGAAAGACAGATCACTTGGAGGGGGGTAAGGAGGAGCCTTGCTGCATGCAGGCACTCTGTGATTCCATGTGCTGAGCTGTGCGGTCAGGCAACTTGGTGGGCAGGTTGGAGGTTTGGGAACTGCTTCTTGCATGGGCTGGGGTGGCCTGGAGCAGCCCACGTCCACTTATACCACTTCTGGTTCTCTGGGAAGCACTGAGGACAGCATCTGTCCAGGGTCCCAATCCACACCACTGTGCTTAGAAGAAGGTGCAGCAATAATTAGCAAGGAGGATGCATGGGAAGCACCTGGAACACCTGGTGAGCTGGGAGCCAGAAAGCACAGGGCTCATAGAGCTGCAAGGGGAGCGTGTGCATGAAAGGAATCCAATCAAGGGACAGGGGGGAAATGAAGAGAGGAACTAAGAGATCCAGCAAACTTTCAGCTAAGTACATTATTGATCTTCAGGGCGTGCCAGAAACCAGCTCTGCAAATTGCATCAGTCCCCTGCTGCAGGCTCGCAGTTATCGGATGGCGACGCAGAAATGCTCCCACCACACACACCCCCTTATTTCAGCAGTGCTATGGGACTGGGACTGGCCCAGATGTCACCAAGTGTCCCCAAGCTGCTGTCTGCAGGGTGCACAAATGCATCCAAAGGGTGAAAATGCAACAGCGAGCAGAACACCCCAGCAGCGAGAGGGAGAAAGGTGGTGTTGGCAGGGAGCTAGTGGCTGGGGGATGGCCTGTTGTCTTCTGTTGTGAGGACGGAGCAGGAGGGGAAGGCAGTGACCTTGTGAGGCTCTCTGCAGCTCAGCAAATCATCTCCATGGCAAACACGGGCAGAAAGGGAGAGCATCGGGTGAGTGGCAGCCCAGCCAAGGTGTGAATGCCTCGCAGATGGCCCTGACAACGTGGTCACCTCTCAGGAACAGAGGGATGCAGTGCTGAGAAGTGGGGAGCTGAGCTCTGTGCAGGGTGCTTAGGTCCTGCAGCACAGCCACTCAGTGCTGGTGCTTTTGTTATTATCAGTGCAGCAGTGCAGATGTGCACCACGCTGTGTGTGTATGGAGTGAGGTCCCTGCCCTGACAGCCATATAACCAAAGCAGACGGCAGGCGTTTATTGCTGCCAGGAGGTGTTTATTTCCTACAGGGGAACCAGCAAGCCACGATGTGACATTTGGTAATTTTTCACAGCGTCAACACCAAACTGTGCAGAAATGCCCAGAGAAGTGATGGGGCCATGGATGCGCTTATCGCACCCGGGAGAGCTGTGCCATGTCCTGCTGTCACCTTCCTCCCCCCCTCCTTCGGGACCCCTCAGCAATGACACTCCTACACCACAGCTTCTGTAACCCTTAACTACAGAGCTTGAAGTCTCAAAGCCCTCCTGTGAGGGAGGTGGGGAAATATTTACCGATCCCTCCCCACAAGCCAGAGGGCACAGGCAAAGAAAATGGGATGTGGGGCTGTTCAGTGGCACAGGCAGAAGGGAGCAGGTGCCCAGGACACCAAACAAGGACAGCCCCAGTGCCACGGAGCTCATTTCTGTGCTGAAACCCAGCCAGATGGCTCTTGGGCTGCTGAGTGCTCAGACGGTGTCCTCCTCGTGTTAAATAAATGCCACTGCTGCACTCCCTCTGCTATGAATTATTAACCAGGCAGGCATGCAGTGTGTGCCAGCAGCAGCAGCTCGGGGCAGGAAGGGCATCAGGTGGGGCTGTGTGAGTGTGACCGCAGGTGTGAGCACTGCCACCAGCTCGTCACTCGCAGGCAGCGTGCCAGCAGCAGAGCTGTGCTGTGCCGCCTGCCCACCTGCAGCCACAACTGCTGACACCGCTGCCCACAGCCCTTGTGCCACAGCCTGTACCTCCCACCCCACACAGGGGGTTGCTGTCTCTCAGATGATGTGTGGGAGGACCACATTCATGGGGTCCATAACGCACCATGGGCACACTGAGCCATAAAATGAATGCAAGAGAGAATCAAATGGCATCGCTAAGTTCCTGGGAATAACAGTGCGACCCCAGCCCTGATCCCTGGGGCTTCAAAGGGCTCTGAGAGTGAATGAAGCAGCAGAAACACAACTGAGTGCTACCTGTGTGCCGTGTTCATCTCCCTGAGCGTGGATGGTGTAGGAACGGCCACCACCTTTCACCGTCTCGGTGGCAATGCGCACCTCCACCCCGGGCAGGGGGGTCCCAACAGAACCTAGGAAGGAAAGGGAACAGGACTGAAACAGTGGGCAGCAAGAAGCGAAGGATACAGCAGAGCAGCTGCTTTTCTCTTCTCTCAGTGGCATCTGCAGACTGTGCTGGCGCTGAAGAAGCTCCTTGCAGGGGGTTACCCTTCAGGAAGGCTTTGATCACGTCGTATGTCTGCATGCAAATGTCACGGTGCCATATTCCATTCGCTGAGCAGGCAGTGCTGGAAATGCCTGGGAAAACAAACGTGTCTGCAGCCCTGAGCAGTCTCCCTTGGACGGCCTTTGAAGGCACTGGGGCAGCTTCGTGGCACAGTAATGAAGCTGTTTTGCACCATGAAACCTACATGAAGATGTGAAAAGAAAGAGCACAGTGATTGCTACAACGGCTCACTGCTTCTCTATAGCTTGAACCTGACAGAGAAGGCAAAGGCTTACCAGTGTCAGCATTGCAAGAGATTACCTCAGTTTTATGAGACATCAATACGCTGTACACAAAACATCAGAGGAGAAAAGCAGAGATCAAAACCACAACATTCTTCCCCAAGTTTCAATTTTCAAAGCCAGGGAATGTGGCACAGTGTCACCAACAGCAGCAATTAAGCTCCATGACAGTCCTGCTGCCAAGAGCCCTCACACCTGCAGCACCGCCATCCCTTGGTTTAATGCACACCCCTTGCAGTGAGCAGAAGGCACAGAGGAAGGGCAGCTTTGCTCCTGTGACCTCAGCCTGCTGGGGGGCTCCAGGCACAGCAGCAAGCAGGGCACTGGGGCATCTGCTGGCTCAGCAGGTTCCCTGCATCTCAGTGGCACATGACAGATCTCAGCACAAGATGAGGCTCATGGCACTCATCCCCTTGAGCAGGGAGCTGCCAGCATGCAAACCTGCATCGGGCACAGAGCAACCTGTGGCTTGGGAAGGCTGGCAGGTTGCACTGGTAAGTCTGCTCTTTATTTTGAGCTGATTGATTTTTCCACCTGGAGAGCATCCAGTCGTTGTGGTGGTGGTGCTTTCCAATTGGGAAGTCCTTACAGTGGGGGTGTGCAGGACCAGGAGCCTTCCCCACTATCTGGATTTCAGGCTTTTGAGTTCAAGGTGCAATTTCCCTGTCCCACTCTCATTCTCCTATCCAAGCCCTGGAGGTCTGGTACCTGTGATACCATGATTTGGTGCCTGCTACGTTGGTCAGTTGCCATGGAAATCGATATGTCATGGTAGCCCAGATTTATGGCATCCCTGCAGGATCAGCTAAGAGCAGATGGGCTACGAGGGAGTGAGATTTTATTGCAGCAAAACTACCCTAACAATTAGCAAATCTGGCAAGAAATAAACAGAAAGCTACATGGCAGGTCCATGACATGTGTCTGTTCAGCTTGAGACTGCCTTTGGCATTCAGGTCAGTTACTGCAGGCAGCCAGGTCCTTCTCCTGCCACAAGGCTGCTCTGACACAGCCGAACTCACTGCCAGAAGCCCAGGACAGGGGCCTGCAGCAGAGCAGGAGGAAGAGGTGTGCTCTGTTCTTCTCACCAGGAGCTGAGGTGCCACTGAGCTGCCAGGGAGAGGTATTTATATATTTTCAGCAGAGTTTTGTACCTGCCATGAGACTCCAAGAGTACTCAAAGCAAGCTATAAATCACGGAAAACAAGCCAAATGTTTGCACATCAAGCTTGCCAAGGCCACCTTCTAGAATTCTATGGGAACGTTTTCTCCTGTGTGAAAAATATCTCGTGCTGATAGCCCCAAACCTGGCTGAAAGACATGGCAAGAGATGGCAGGCAGACACTGCGAGTAAATGAAGTCTCACAGAGCTCAGGGAGGGGAGCAGCAGGCAGCCCAGTGAGCTGCCACAGACTCACACAAGTTTGCCAGCCCTGGAAGCCTTTGCATTAAGATCAGATCAATACCTTCCTGGAAGATGCTCCTTTGCTGTATGCGAGCTGCCAGCCTCAATGCAGGACACAACAGACTGACCCATGGGCAGCAGCAATGAATGACAGCAGTCACTTCTGGTCTCAGTCTTTGAGAATGAAATATCAAACACCAAACAAATACAAAGACAACCACTTGGCTAAAGCAGAACCAACATGTAAAATCAGACCCACATGGGGAGCTGTGTCCTTATGTTCAGCCTGGAAGTTTTTTGGCATTTCAGAAGAATGATAAACCTGCAAATGGATATCTGTAAAGGCTGAAAACGCTCCCAGCATTGATCAGAGCTACAGGGGGCTGTCAGCACTGATACAATTTGTGCACAGGCTATGACTAGAGCTCCTCAGGCCTGGAGGATGTGTTAAAACACACATCGTGATGTGTTAAGACACACACCACGTATGTACCATGATGTGTTAAGACACACACCATGTATGTACCACGATGTGTTAAGACACATGCCATGTATGTACCATGATGTGTTAAGACACACGCCATGCCAACTCCAGAGCTCGGTGGTTGGCTGTGCAGTTTGCAAAGGCACAGCACCAGAATCACAGAATGGTTAGCATTGGAAGTGAGCTCTAAGGGCCACCTGGCTCCACTCTCTGCAGTGAACAGGGACACTCACAGCTCCGTCAGTGCTCAGAGCCCCTCCAGCCTGACCCTGGGTGCTGCAGGGAGGGGATATGAGACCCAAATCAGGTGTCATCAGAAGTGAGTCAAAATTCAGCACTGCCCACCTCTCAGAAGTGGAACCAGGAGCACTCCCTGCTCTTTCCCCTCCCTGTGCCCTTCCAGCTCTTCCCAGTCTGCACACTCCAGGATGCTCAGCAAAGCTGGCAGCACGTACACTCTGTCAGGCTGCAGTCAGGAAGGACTGACACCATTATTCTTCCTCACGGGCTCTCCTCTGTTTAAAAAAGTTGTCAGCTCTTCCCAGATAAATTTAATTGGCCCTGCGGTCTGTGTCCTCCGGTATCTGGGGACCTTGATGCTGTTATGTGCAGTGCTGTCCTGGGAGAATTGAAACAGGCCAACGATAAGGCACTCAGCGATCTCACTGTCAACAATACACTGAGTCCCTGCTGTAGGAGCTATTAGCTGCCTCTGATCTAAACCTCCAATTAAAGTGGTGATTAGGCCCAGTGAGGCATTCTCCATCCATGAATTATTCATCTCCCTTCACAGTAACAGCACCAGGGGGATTAGAATGAGAGCTGGTGAAAACAGAGGCATTTTAAGCAGGGTTTTAACCATATACAAGCAAACATTTATCTTTCAAATCTTTCATCTTTTCTTCTTTAGGAAATGAGAACTCCCCCCCTCCCCTGGCCTTCTGGATCTGCGCCCTATGGGGCAGTGCCACGGCACCAAGGACACCTGTTGGACACGGAGGGCTCTGCCCTTCCCCAGCCCCACTAGGGGGTGAAGGAGGGCAGGACAATTCCAGCACCTCTCCTCAGAGGCAGAACGAAGGTCGTGAAGCAGCAGAGCAGGATGTGTGCTTCTGCTCTGAGAGAAACCCACTGGCAGCTTTGAGGGGCCTTGGGTTTACCTAACCAAGGGAACCTGCATCTGAAGGTTGGGATAGATGGGACAGATGCTTGCAGCACAGACATATTCCCTCTTTGGAGCTTTCCAGTGGCAAGGAATGTTACTGAGAGAAATTTCTGAAGTCACGGAGCCGTAGAAGTCATAGAATGGCTTGGCTTGGAAGGGTCCTTAAAGCTCATTCAGTTCCAATCCCTGCTGTGGGTTGCCAACCCCTAACTCAGACACTAAAGTCATCCCAGTCAACCTCAATATCTGCTGCTTCAGCTCTTGCCATACCCAGCAAGCTCTTGCATTATGTTTAACACACTGATGTCTGCTGAGGCCCCATCTCCACCATCTCCTTATGAGTATGCTGCAACCACAGGGCTCCTCCAGCACAGCCCTTGCTGCCTGGCCATGCTTGCTGCACTCTTTTGTGCTAAAATAAAGCTGTGGCCAGCAAGTGGGTCTGCTGTCAGCTGCTGCCTAGCATCTGTCCCGAGAACACTGTTTTGCAGGAAGCTCACTGCTCCTCCTACATCAGCCACTGCTGCATTTCTCAGATGACTCGTTCATGGTGGATACTCTGCTGTACCTGGTGACCTTACATCCCAGCCTCTAATGGGGTACTATATCAAAAGCTTTTCACAGCTCCAGTAAATTATGCCTCAGCTGCACCCATCTGCTTCCCAACTGACACTGCCTGAAATAAATTAATCAAGCCTATTCAATCGTAGCTCTCTGTCTGTAAGGTTCCTGGCTGATCCACACCTTCGTGAGATTCTTCTCTCTCCTTTCATGGGGCTGCAGTGAGCCCCAGCTCAGTGGCTGTGTGACAGACACTTAGCCTTTATCCCAGCTCCTCTGCTCGCAGCTGTATGAGATCATTTGTCCCCATGTCCCCTACAGACCTGGTAATGCCAGAAGCTACACACAGCCACTGCTCAAGAGCACATGGACACATCTCTGGAATTAAAACTGCCTTGCCTGGTGTCCATTTCTGCCTTATCCACACAGCCTTTTTGTCTCCAGGGAGATTGAGAGCCTCCACTCATTTCCTCTACTAAAGATGAAATAAAAAGCAAATATAACAAGGCTGTTGTGACATCCAAACGACCTCAAACCACCACCCTACACCTTAGGGCTCACAGAGAGCTCAAGCTCACGCAGGTGGGAATTGAGTTTGCCTTCTCCAGCATGCAAGTAAGCACTGGCCAGACTGGGGGAATCACAACTACACTGCAGAAGTTAACTGCACTTTGTATTTTGCACTGCCCCCAAGCTGTTCTCAGTTTCAGGAGCCAATGCTGGGGGAAGCTGTGGCTTCTCCTCACCCTGTGCAATCCCTTCAAGGGCACAGCTGTTACAACCAGCAGGACTGGGGTGTTAGGGGAAGCCACAAGGCACAGGACAGTCCCACCTGGGCAACAACAGTCCCCAGGAGATCAGAGACCAAAATGATGCATATGGTGCCATGCATGTGCAGACAGCATGTGGGGAGGAGAAGGTGGCATAGTGGTGGGCTGGGTTGCTTGTCAGACAGATGGCCACGTTTATAACCAAAGGGAGGGTGGGGGCATTTTATATTTTTAATGTTTGAGATCAATTTATTTCTAGGTTACATAAAACTACAGATATTGAGAGGAGTCACAAAGTGTAGCTAAGAGAAGTGAGGGAAGACAAGGAGAGAACAGAGCCAGAGCTTACGACGAGGTGTGACAATTTCTAATTCCTGAAGAGTCAAGAAACTTGCACTAAAATAAGAGTGAACAGACACCCTATTTTAAATGTTCAGTACTGACTGATGGGACACGAGCTGCTCCATAGAGAGCCCGTGTCAACATCCTATGCAAATACAACCTCACAAAGCAGAAGCTGAAGATGCCATCTCATCACAGTGTTTGAACTCATTAAGACTTTGGAAATCATCAAGCAGAGTACATTAAGTGTGTACTCTGCCTCCAGGACAGACCTGGCCTAGCTGGGTTGCTGTGTATCACTGCAAGCTCTGCACACACACTCGTGGCTTGTCCTATCTTCCCAATGCCAGTTCCTCTACCAGCATCATTGCTCACAACACAGTCTGCTCCCCAGTTATGACAAATGGTGATTAGATGTGTGTTCTCTGTGGTGAGAATAGACGAGAACGCTTGATAGCAAAACATCTCTGATTGGTGTCACCTTCTCGAGACTCATACCTGGGACACGGGCTCCATGCAGAGGGTTGGAAAGCGCCATCCCAATCTCTGTCATCCCATACCTCTCCAGCAAAGTGTGCCCCGTGATGGCCTTCCACTTCTTCAGGACAGGCACAGGCAGGGCTGCAGAGCCTGACACCATCAATCTGCACATGGAACACCATATAAGAAAGCATCTAAGAAGTTTTCATTCCAACAAAATGTTATGTAAAACCTGCATGTACGTAAAACCCTACAAGACCCAAAAGCCTTCAGCCAGTATCAAAGATATTCCTCACGCAGAAGAGATTCTCTGTCTAATAGGGGGGTTTAAGTTAAGACAGGATGGCCTCCTAAAAGAGATTCTGCAGCACCAGCAGCAGCATCTGTAGGGATCTGTGGGCTGCAGGATGAAGTTCTTAGTCTTGTATCATGTAGGGTGACACGTATAATAAGCATGCAGACCCGTTCTGGCTTTACCACACAAGAGTTGCATAATTAAATAATGTCACCCCTGTTCTTGTCAGAGAGATCATACAGCACTACAACCTGCCCGGTAGTGAGGAGGTGAAGTCCAAAAGAAAACTTGGTGCAACAGCCACAGCAGCCCCTGCCTGGTGCAGAGCTGGGGGCAGCAGGACGTGTACTGCCCACCTACCTGATGTTCTCCTGGCAAAAGGCACGCACAAAGTCCTGCACTTGGGGCTGAGAGAAATGCTCATCGTAGTATTCTATCAGCTTGGCATAGATAGTGGGCACTGCCATGAAGACGTTGACACGGGGAGCCTGGGAGCTCAGGAACTTCTTCCAAACCTAGGAAAGAGGCAACATATATACATACGTATATACCAAATATAAAGTGTAGAGGGAAGTGATGGTCAGTACTGTCAGTGCCAACTTCCCAGCTTTTTCTCAGCAAGAGATCACCCATCACTTTCACACTCAATGATCACAAGATGGAAATAGCAATTTTTGGTACCATCGTGTTACAGCCAAGCGCTTGCTGATGAAGACAGCCTGGGGCAGAAGCAGTGAATTCTGTGAGCATACAGAACTCTTCAAAGGCTACACAAAGCTGCCAACTTTCCAGAGAGGAAAGACACAGAGTCACACACAAGGAACACAACAAGCGAGTAGGAGCCCAGGGATCCAAAGTTTTGAGGACCCATCAGTTGAACCAAACTCCAGGAGCTGGCTCTGCTGGAGAGGAATGAGTGACCCCAGACCCTGCACTGGCTGAGCAGCTCCACGTGGGAGCAGTTAGCAACAAACAGACATAAATATTGAAATTTGAGCCATTTCTTCCATACGTTGTCACTCTTCCCCCTAGGTGAGCTCTCCCCAAGACAGGAACGATACAAAGCCATCAATAAATAAAGGGCTCTGGCCCGCTCAGCTCCAGTGACGGCCGCTTCTCTCCTTTCTCCCTGCCCTGTTGTTGACAAATGTATTTCCTAACAGCTCCTGACACTGCTCGCCTCCCCTCCCTCCCTCCCAGCACACGCTCAGCTGCACACAGGCGCGTGCGGCGGTGAAAAAAAGCATGAATTGATTGGAGGTGAACAAGTGATTCTCCTTCATGCTGTCACCCCGGGTGCTGCTGTGTGTGCTGCCCCTTTCCCCTCCGTCCTGCTCGCTCGGGCTCCATTTCATTACTTTCTACTTCACTGCACCAGCACCACCTCTCCCTGCCGGCTCTCACTTGGCTGCTTCAGAACAATCAGCCCCTAAAAAACCCCGTCGGCACCACGTTGTTCTTCTTAATGCAGCCGTACACATCCAACAGAGGCAGTGTCCCACCCAAGAGATGCACACATTGGGAAGCCACCAGGCATGGGGTTGGGACCTAAGGACATCCCCGGAGCCCTGGGAGCTCGGACACGATTCCTGTGAGCCCCTCTGGGCATTGAGAGGAGCAGAAGAGGAATGCAGTGTGTCTGCAGTGACCGACAACACAGCCATGCCCCCACACTGCAGACACCCCTGCCAGCACGAAGCCCTAAATGAAGGCAGAATAGGCAAAATTGCACTGAGGAGGATCTGACCCCTACTATATGTCTCCCAGGTCTTTTTCTCTTCAGTCTCACAGCATTTTTCCCATTTGAGGCAGCAGCCCAGAGAGAGAGATCTCCAAAGCCAGGGATCTGCTCTTCTTCCCCTGGTGCTCCATAGAGCCATTGCCTTGGGCAGGGAACAGGTGACAGCAAGCAGGCACCAGGCCTGTGCCAAAGAACTGATGGGAGACAGACGTTCTGAGCTGCTCGATCCTCGCCGTGTGATTTGCCTGCAGAAGCCCAGAGCAGCTGTGGGAAGCGCGGGCAGACTTCCAGTCTGACTGGCTGTGCAGCAGATTTATTTTCACATGCATTTGGATTAAAAAACAACAACAAAGCAAACAAACACACAACGACATCACTCCAAAATACAGCTCTCTGCTGCACCCCAGGATCCCCTGTCCTCGCACATCTGCTCAGCTCCTACCCCAGATAAAACCCTTTGTGCCACCATCCTGGCGATGGGAGCAGCTCTGTGTCAGCCCGACTCGCCCCAGCAGCAGCCCCTTCCTGAAGATAAGCAGCTGCCTTTGGATGCGTGCCACCAGCCGCTGCTGGGCCGATCTGCTGACAGCCAAACATCCCCACCTGTTCTGCTGCTGCTCAGCCAAATCTGGATCCCGACCATGTGTTGTAGCAGCACTAAGCACCGAGCTGCGGCACAAGGCTGGCAGCCCCCAGCTCTCTGCAGACCCACAGGCGTCCAGAGGGCTTGTTGCTGCCCAGCCAGCTGAAACAGCTATTGCTGCTTTATAACTAGAACTTCACGGTTTAAGAGAAGGATCTGGGAAAGCCTCGTTACCTGGGACTAATCAATCAAGCCCGGGACTTGGACGGCCTCCAGCAAGGGGCCAACTTTGCCCTTCCCACACACGGCATCCTCTGACACCGTCAGGTTTAGAGCAGTGAGATCCATTTCTCCCTCTCTGTTACCCAACGTGTCACTGTCACCACATCAATCACCTGCAGACAGGATATCGGCAGCCCACTGTTTCCTTTTATTTTGCTCACCTGAGACCTCTGTCACAAATGCACTCCCTGCTCTGCCTGCCTGCAGGGAGCTCAGAGATGCCATCACCCACCAGGCTGGCTCTGGGAATGTTCAGTGGGGCACAGCCCTCTGACTGTAACACTGAGCCTTTAAATCATCACTGTAGTGCAAAGCACAGGGAAGTACCAGTCTTCAGATGGAATACGTTCAGGAGATGGTGTGGAGTGGACCAGAACTCCTTTTAAGATGAACAAGGGCTTGAATCAAAGAGTTTCTAGCTGCAAGAAAACAAGAATGGGTACAGCTTCCCATCAGCAATGATGGCAGCAAAAGCCCAGGGCAGGCACACAGCACTGCTGGCTTACAGGACACGCTGCCTGAGCCAGCAAAGCAGAAGACCTTCTGTTCCCAAGAGCCCTCTGACATTCCTGATTTTCTTCCCCTCCCACTGCACAAAAGCGTATCTGGGCAATTCCATGGGCTGGCCGGTGGGATTTTGCCAGCAGGAAATGAGAGGGAAAAAAAAGAGAGAGAGAGAGAGGAAAAAATGACACCAGCGGGCCTAAAACAATCCCAGTGAGGCAAAGCTGCAAGGTTTTCCCACGTATTTCTTACAGCATGCAGATGGCACGGTGGTGAACACACAGGCTGCTCCCATAGATTGTCCTTCCCTGCAGCAGCCTCCCCAGCCGGCGTCCAGAACTGCTAACGTCACCTGAAGGAAGGGATGCAGCACAGAGAAGAAAAGGCAGCAATTTTTCCTTCCTTAACAGAGCCTTTGCCCTCAGAGGGAAACGTGTGATGGTATAAAGCAGACAGAAACCAGCAGATCTATCAGTACCTGGGCACTTTCTAATGCAGAGGAAAGGAGAAGGTGGCGGTGGCGATTTGTATGCTAAGTCCAGGCAGCCTTTGCCTGATGCAGGGCTCCAAAAGAAGCCAGAAGAGACGTGGGCAAAAATGCCTAAAAGCTGAAAGGAAAGCGAAAATCAGCATGGATTTTCCCATTAAACCCAAACAGATAACAGACGACCCGTACCGCTACCTCTATTGACAGACACAACAGCTCCTCTCCCTCTATAAAATTATGGTATCATTTTCAGTGGTTATCGAATTTTTTTTTTTTCTTTTACACCTTTTCAGCAGCAACAATACCTCTAATGCAAGGTTAAATCATCCTTTTACTTCTCCTTTTGATCCAGGAGCTGGCTTTGTGTTGTGCATCGATCTCTGCCATGCAGGTAGCGCTGCCCGCCAATCTGTGTGAGAGCAACAGTAGCTGCAGCCAAACAGAGCTGCTGCTGGGGAGCAGCATGCACAAAGGGAAACAGTCCTCTCTTCAAAGAGAAACCAGGCCCTTGGTGGCTTCGCCTCGTGTGTGTTGCAACCTCAAACTGCTTGTGCTCCACGCGACTCTGGTTTTAATCATTTATTCATCAGTGCAGTTTGATGGCCCCTCTGTATTCCAGGCTGAAGCTTTTAAACCCTTCCTGTGCTGCAGGCATACTGAAAGGAGCAAGTGCCTTCCCTGGGACCCAGGAATATAAGTAAATACGACAGGCTCCGGTTCCATCTCTTCTTTCTCCCCACACACATGAAAAGACATTACTCCCGAGCAGATGCTGAGGACAGACGGTAGAGCTGGGGAGACAGGAAGAAAAACACTAACTTTTGAAAGCCAGGTCTGTGAGAAGTGATCAAACACGACCCATTCAGCAGCGACCTGCTCCTCCCTCCACCGCCTCCTCTTTGAGTCTGGAGCAGAATGAAAAGAGGAGTGCCTTGCTCCAGCTGAAACAGTATGGGACAGGCAATCCCAGCACACCGTCCTTTCGGTGCTTGGTTATTGCAGATCAGAACCCCGTGTGCTTGCATTTGCTTTCATTATAAAAACAATCCCTAAACCACCAAGGCTGGTGTCTGCAGAAGTGACAGATCATGGGGAGAGGCTCAGGACCATGGTGCATGCTCTTCCTCCCTGCAGGCAACCGTGCTCCTGTGCCAAGGGACCTCACAACCAAACAGAGGCACAACGCAGCTGCACCCAGCCCTCACCTCGCTGTAAAACAGGAGGGCATGGATTTTTAGAAAGTACAAACTTTCAAGACACAAGAGTCAGCCACAGCGACTCTGGCACCAAAACAACTTTAGGGTGACAAATCTGCATCTCAATATGCTTACCAACAAAGTGCCTGCAGGGCAGAGACACAGCTGTCACTCTGCAGGCAGTGCACCGAAGCTCAGGACCTGTAGAGCCAAAGGGGCAGCACGGACCACAGGGAGTTCAGATTCCTAAAGCTTTCCTCCATCCCCCCCGCTGAAGAGCTACCAGGATCTGACCTTGTGCTGAATGCAACCAGCTGACAGCCTTTCTCAACTGAACATTCATCCCTTAAGCATTTGCCCCCTCCTGTCCAGGCAGGAGCAGCAAGTGCCCCAAGGCAAGACAAGCAGTTCTCACTGTCCAAACTCAGAATGATCCCACATTGGCCAAAAACCTCAGCAGGCAATGGGCTCAGGGCGCCCCTACTCTGTAAGCGTGGGTTCAGAAGTCACTGGGAAATGCTGCTGCCTGCATGCAGCTGGAGAAGCATGCAGCCTGGAAGCAAGCTCTGCCAGGAGGACCACAAAGGGATCCTTCGGCTTCAGCTTGCTCTGACTTCAAAGCACATTCTGCCCTCCCCGTTCTCACGCTCAGCTGAAAACAAAAATAACATCAGAGCCGCCCTCGCCCCACACAGCTGCTGGGAGGAACGAACTCTCAGATGCCATTCTGCCCACTGTGCATGCCCACAGCAGCACGGAGATGTCGCTGTGCTCAGAGCTGTCCCTTCCAGGCAGTGAAGCACTCTCGCAGTGCTGGGTGCTGCTCCCATGGCCCCCAGGGCAGGCAGCAGCTGGGGGGGCTCCCAGCACCACACTGCAGCCCATGCAGTGGGGACTTGCACGGCGTGGATGAACTGACTGTGCTGCTGGAAAGTATGGGTCCATTTATAAACCCTTTATTAATAAATGATTAATAGATGCAGCCATATTTTTTAATAACTTACAATAAAAAGATGCTGCAAAAAGCTTAAGCGAGACAGCCTTAACAGATGGTGCTATAAAGTGAATTATAACATGTACAGTAGCTGGTGCAAAGTAATGGATGTCCTCATTTAATAAAAAGAATCTGATTTTATGCAGCAACTTTCACGCTTGAGGCAGCTCAATACACTTTAATGAGCCCCTGTGGCCCCAGCAATAGCTTGCACGCAGCCCTGGGCATCAGATGCTGTTTTGGTGAGAGAGTGGATGTTGGTCAGGACACGGAGGTTATTTTACAGTTTGATTTTTAACCTTTCCTTGGACAGTTCCCAAAAACAGACGGAAGGGTCTGAAAGATGCAGGGAGTGACAAGTCCTGGCCTGGGGCTCAGAGCGCCTTCTAACCAAGGGGAAAAAATAAAGAGCGCTGTTACCACCACTGGAACCAGACTGGCATCAGTATCTGACTATAAGGCACACCACAAATTATGTAATTTAATAAAGGCTGTAATAATAAAGTATTTATTTTGTATAATGAAGTGTTAGTGATTAGAAACCAAACACACATTGGGTATGCTGTTGCGGTTTCTCTTGAACCCATGCCAGTATCACTCAAGGCTAAATATGCCTGCAGCAGGTTGAGAGTAAGTTCCCAGCCTTGTTTTGATCAGGCTGTCAAGTGTTTTAGCTGCCATCCGGGTTTCTTTATATCACACTATAATTGGCTGCTTTCTCAAGGTGCAACCAAGAGAAAAAGCGCACAGCAAAACTCGGGCTCCTTTTGCAAAATCCTCCACTGAAACTCTGAAAGCTGATTTCAGTAGCAAAGGGTATTTTGTAAACAGCTGGTGAAAATAGACTGGAACTGAAAGGCAGCTTGCATTAAACTCCACAAGAAAGCCTTATTTACCCTCATGTGCTTTCTTTGTAGTGTCGATCAAACCACTTTCAGCTCCCAGGGGAAGCCCTCGGAAAAATAAAGGGAATAAAAAGAATAGAAAAGCAAATGATGTCCTTCAGAGCCCAAGTGCACCTGAGAGCCTCCGGAACTTCACTCACCACGCCGACCTCTGCCCAAGTCCAACCTCCAGGGTCAGTGTGATGGCCCCGGTGCTGTCCTCACTCGCCCTCACTGCCGGCTCCAGCAGAGGGCTTTGATCAGAGGCAGCAGGCAGGCACCCTGCTGCAGGCACCCGGACCCATCTTTCAATGTCAGCTCATTGATTTGCAGATGTCGGGAGAGAGCACAGAAAAACACAAGGGTATAAGGGACGATCAATCACCAGTGGCACAGGATGTGGAGAAACGCGCCCTCCAGAGGCTTGGCTTTGCTTCCAGGCTATCGGCACGCTCCTCTGTTCCACACCAGCTGCCTCCTAGCAATGCCTGGACAATGCTCTGAACCCTAGGTCTGATGGGCGTGCATCCCTGCTGCACCCCAAGCTGTGAGCACAGAGCCCTGGCTTTGGTGGGACACACATCCCTGCTGCATCCCAAGCCGTGTGCACAGAATGCTCCTTGGGGTTACGCCATTAAGATGGCAGCAGGTAAATTAGGCAGTGATTATCAAGAAGATATCACCAGCTCCAGCTGCCAGGGGACCTCACTGCCTTCCTCTACAACAGCATCCTTCCGGAGATGTGAATGCAGAGCTGCCCCTCTGTGATTCTGGGGCTGTTCCCCTTGGAAGAACCGGTGCTCAGCCACCAGTGGGGTTTTCAGGCCATCTTGAAACAAGAAGGGAAGCGCACATTTTCTGTGGTTGCCTCTCTGAGAAGCAGAAATAAGCAGCTAAGAATCACGTGGTCATCAGCTCACTCAGATCAGAGTCCAAACTCAGCTCCACTGTAGAATCACAGCATCAAGGGGTTCCGGGTGCACCCTGTGCATTTGCTCTTTGTCCTTTCAGCATGACAAAGCTGCCTGGCACATGAATAAACACAGACACATAAAATAGCCTGTTCAGCCACAAAGCACAGGCTTGACAAGCTCTCATCACTTCCCAAGGAGCTGCCCACTGACAAAGCAGGTCCCCTTTTCTGCTATGAGGTGGCACCAGCACCTGAAATTTCTCACTTAATAGTGACACTGCTCATCTCAGAGCAAACCAGAACTCCAGTGCCTCTCACACCACTACCAATATCAGGGGATGTAGATGAACAGTGCCAGCTCCCAGGAGCCAGTAACTGTAGAAGCTGTTCTACTTCACTGCTGGTTGTTGCTTTTCATCTTCTTGGTAAGTCAGCTACCTGCCACCGCGGGCAAGGAACAAAATACAAGCAGAGCACTCAGACTGGTGCCTCCTATCTTGGCCGGCAAACAGTACTAAATGCAGCACAAACACACTTATAAATAAGGTTCCCCTCCTGTCACCTTTCCTGCAAAACTGCAAGCAGCTCTCGGTTTGCAAACTCTCACTTACATTGCTACGTCTAAACTGACAGATCTGTTTACACTTGTACCTCTACAGCTCAAGAGCACTGTTTCTATGCAAGTGACATGTATTAGTATTTCTCTTACCCAGGCTGTAAGAAACTCTGAAGTCTGTGTTCTGTCATGTAATGTAACACAAAACATCGAGGACGTGGAAAATGCAAGCTACTAAAAATGAAATAGCCAACCAACATTATAGCTTCAGGCAGCTCACTGCCAACGTGCAAGGGAAAAATCCAATATTTCCACCTTTCTCCTTGTACCAGAAAATTAACAACCCTTGTTCTGGGTGTGGATGCTCTTAGTGGGTACTGAGAATAGATCACCCCCAACAAGAGACCCCCAACACATCAAGGAGGAGCAGCACAGAGTTGTGGTTATGTCTGTCACACTCAAACAAGTTGTAACCCCCAGCAGAGCACCCTTACCCCAACCCGAGCGTCCAACAGAAGGGGTTTTTACCAGTTTGTGAACTGCACGCAGCCAGCAGCTAAAGAGGTCGGAATTGTTTAAGAACTTCTTTGCAGAGTTGCTCTAATTACAGCACATGGGGTCTTGCTGCTGAATTTCAAAGACAACACACAATCCCTCCAGGCTTACCATCTGCGCGCTGAATTCGGGCAGCATGATGCATGTCGCTCCCACCCAGAGAGGACAGAGCAGCTTATTGATCACCCCGTGGACATGATGCAAAGGCAGCACGTGCAGAATAACATCTTCTTTCTTCCACTCCCATTTTTCAACCAGCCCTGTGGTCTATGGAAAAAGACATGCAATCTCATGTCAGGGCAGGAGGAAAGCTTCACCCAGCACGAGGTACCCGAAACACCCAGCATCCCCCTGCACAGCTGGTGCCAGAAATCCCACCACTCCCAGAACAACACTTGGGCACAGAAATCCCTTCTTTAGGGCCAGCAGGAGCAGAATTACCACCACAAAGCATTCACAAGGAACCCCTTTTTCAACATATGTGTTCACATAGATCGCAGACCTTTCTTGATACTGAGAATGAGGTCAGCAATGACTTTAAGTAGGACCCACAAAATCATAAGTCTGCTGCAGAAATATTACATAAAACCTGAAATATTCCAGAACTCAGTTGATGCAGTTTGAACACTGATGACATTGCTCTTCTCACACATGTAAGGGATAACTAGTAGGAGCAGGAAATCGATGTCTCATGAAGAGAATATACAGAATATATATCAAACTTCTAATTATCCCTTCACAACAGGGTGTTTTAAAGTGTTAGACCTCAGGCTTCTGTTCAGAACAAAGTTCTTCAGAGCCCAATGTTAGCAACTGGATAGCTTATTTCCAGCTCTCTAAAAATAAAAATCAGTGGAATTTGGTCGTGCCATTCACAACCCCCTCCCACAGGGCAGGGAGTTTTCTGTGAGACAGGACCAAAGACAGTCACTGCTTCGGCTGCCTCCCAAATGATCAGCATATTTGTAAGGGAACAGATTCTTTGCCCGATATAGCCAAGCCCTGGCTCTATCCATCAAGGCTCTCTTACTGCACCCGCCACTGCAGTATCTGTGCATCCAGAAAGGCGTGAGCTCGATGACGTGTCCATAAGGCACCGTGTATTCCCTGCTCTTTTTCCCTAATGGCATGAGTCTATCAGTTGCAGGCAGTGATAACAAACTGGTGAGGTAGTCAGCAGGCTCATTCAAACTTTTAATTCCTTTTGGCTCAGAGAGCTAATGGATTTTTTGCCTTGGGGATATATAGCTAAATAATGCACAGACTTCACGCAGCACCGTGCAGTGCTGGGCTAAGTTATATTCCAATTATGGGCAAAGATACCTTGCTAGTCACAGTGAAGAAAAGAAAATTGCAAAGAAAGCAGTCCTTTTACAACAGGTCTCACCTCTGCTGCTTTCCAAGAAAGGAGCAGAAGACGTGCACCTGGCTGCAACCACAGCACGAGGTGCAGAGCCTCAAACACTGGGTCCTGTGCTCACCTCAGAATCGCTGGGGACTTTCAGGACACAGCCCCATAGCTCTGTGCAGAAATCAGGTCTGTTATGCCAAATCACCTGAGAAGGACAAGACCTCTAACTCAGCACGAGCATTGCAGAGAAAGCAGCACTCACCACTGCCTGCACGTTCTCGTGGGTGCTGAGGACACCCTTTGGTCTCCCCGTTGTCCCACTCGTGTAGATTATCATGGCTCCCCTGTCCTTCCAGGAAGCACTGGATGTCAAGGGCACGTCTTCCACCGCTGTATGATCTGCAGATCCACTGCTATGAAACCTGAGTGGCAGCACTGGGACTCCCAGCTTCTCAGCACTAGGGGATATTTTCCCCACATATTCATCTGTTGCGATGATGAGAGCGCTCTGCGAATCCTCAATCACATACTCCAGTTGTTGCACAGGGTGCTTCTTGTAAAGGGGAACTGCTATGCCTCCACTCATCCAGGAAGCCCACTGGGCAACCACATACGAGGCATCATTGGGGCACAAAAATGAGATCCTCTCCTCCTTCAAGTCCCTGCTGGAGCACTGCAGGACTCTACAGATCTCCTGGGACAGGCGGAGGCTCTGGCAGAAAAGCTCCCTGTACGTGTGCTCACCATTTTGGTCAACAAGGGCGACTTTATCACCGAAAGTCAAAGCCCTAGTGAAGACAGGGCTGACGTGGTGGCTGCTGGCTGTCCATGCAGTTTGCACACCTCTGCGGGGACAGTCAGCCCTCTTCTGCCCACGCAGCCCCCACCGGTGCAAGTCACAAAGGAGGCATCGTGCAGGCCAGCTCACGCGGGGGGAGAGCAGGGAGAGCAGCATCCTGCCAGCAGAGCTTCTTTTGGAGTGATTCTGCAGAAAGCAATTATAGGAACAGATAAGTATGAGCAGCGATTACCCAGGGGTTTATTCCCACAAAGGAAAAGTGGCAGCTTTCATTTGAATAATACCCACTGTATTATTAATGTTTATGGTTCAGACTGCGATATCCCCAGCGTGCTAGGCCCTGATCAGATAGAACAGGACTCAGAGACCCTTCCCTATGCAACCTAACAATCTAACTTAAAGTACAAAATAGTTTTCATCGATCTGTAATGTTAGGACATGGAGTAATGGCTACCTGCGTTGCCATTCTAACTCAGTTGACCAACACCTTAAGAAGTTAAATAATTACAGTGGTAACTCACTCTCAATTTGCACTTTTCTTCACATCTGCCTTGCTCTGTGCTCAGAGTTCGACCGAGACACAAGCACCAAGCCCCTTAAGCCCCAGCCCAGCAGAGACTTGCTTCCTACAAGCAATCTCACACCAAAGCACAGGCAAGCATCAGCCCCCGTGACCTGACGGCCCATCCATCACAAGCATTGCTTTGGCTCTAAAGCTTCCTTACACGACAGACCAGTCAGGAGGTTAACAACCACCGGGCAGCCACAGGCAGCAGAGCCTTCGCCACGCAGCTGCTTTCCCAGCAAGCAACAGCTGCTGGTTTGTTCTAGTGCTGCTGAAAGCGCCAAGCTCAGCTGCGCCACTGGCGCAGAGCTCGACCCAGGCACCCAGCCTGGCTTCCTCGCTGTGACAAGGTTTTTCAACAGAGAAAAGCTCCAGAAGGGAGCTGGAAGGAGCACCAGCACCACTGAAGGCTTACCATTCATTAGATGCTTTGATTACAGGAAGATCACAGGCTGGCAGAAATGTTTTGTCACCTTTCAAAGAGAAAAGGCTGTGCAGTAACTCTGGCCAGCAATTGGATCATCTCACAGGAGCATTTGGGAGAGTGAATGCAGTGCAAAACCTGCAAGAACATCACGGGGAGATGGACGCAGGAACACCTTGCAAGGGAGTCCACGGGTGTGCCAGAGACAAGAGGAAGATATGACAGACTGAGAGGGCTGAGGAGCCACCTCAGATCCACAAATTCCCTCTGCACAGGGCCTGGAGCTGCAGTTGGAAGCTCAGGCGATAGTACACGATATCTCCTTGATTCTGGCAACTGTGATTTTTATAACACTGTGATAAGCCACTCCACCAACAGCTCCCAGCTCAGCTTCCCACCATGGGGAGGAGCTGGAACAAAAAGGATGCAGGGAGCTGGCAGCGACTCAGGGAAGAGCTGAGCTCAGGCGAAGCTCAGATACTTCACTGACAGCAACAAGTGTTGTGTGCAGAGGTTGGAACTAGTTGATCTTTAAGCTCTCTTCCAACTTAAGCCATTCTATGATTCTCAGCGTTTGCTTTTGCAGAGAGGTGGCTGCAAGCCCTGCAGACTCTCTCATCCGCATTCAGAGCATTTCTCCCAGCGGAAGCTGCTTTGCACGCATTTTCTTTTGCATATGAACCTCAATTTCTGCTTCTGCAAAAGAAACTTGTGATTTTCTGCGGAAACATGGGGGCAAAGCTCTAAACCCAAAGGGTGTCACCCATGTGCACTCGTGACTTGTACCATAAGGATGGAAAAAAACAAAGCAGGTCATGACAAAACTAGCATGATATCTTTCCATTTCTCTGTACAGACTAAAATATAAAATAGAGAACACAATCAAATCGCCTCCACCCAGCTTGTGCCCAGCACCGGCGTGCTGGCGAGATGTTAATGCCCCAGGCATTAAGAGGGGCATTAATGGGAAGTGACCGTCTGCCAGCATCACACCGTGCTCTAGTCCAGCGCAGCTAAGTGCACTTGGCATGCTTGCTTTTCCTCGCAAGGCAGGTGTTAGATGCTGCTTCAGAACAGCAGCTTCCAAAAATCACATTATCCCTGTTCCAGCACAGCGCCAGTCCGGATTTAATGGAACAATAAACAGCAGCACCTTCAGCTGGCCCTGTGCATTTATGGGCTTCACAGAAGTAGCGTTCACTGTGCTTGGGTGTGTGCGTGTGTGCAGTGATAGACACTTGGGACAGTGTGAGCAGGGTCACACCGGAGCAGTTTGCTTTACTATGCTCAGAGATAATCAGCAACACAAGTGCTCATCTATCTTTCTGGGCAGAGGATGGTGGTCCTTACTCCGTGCTGGTAAGACCTCACCCAGAGCACTGCATCCAGATGCGGAGTCCTCAGCACAGAATAGATGTGGGCCTGATGGAGTGTGGACAGGAGGCCACCAAAACGATCCAAGGGATGGAACACCTCCCCTGAGAGGACAGGCTGAGGGAGTTGGGGCTGTTCGGCCTGGAGAAGAGAAGGCTCCAGGCAGATCTGAGAGCGGCCTTTCATTATCTAGTGGCGGCTATAAGAAGGAAGGGGCCTGACACTTTAGCAGGGTCTGTTGTGACAGGACAAGGGGAAATGGTTTCATGCTAAAAGAGAAGAAATTTAGACTGGATGTAAGGAAGAAGGGTTGTTTATTTTTACCGTACAGGCAGTGAGGCAGTGGCACAGGTTGTCCAGAAAGGTGGTGGATGCCCCCTCTCCGGTGGGTGCCGGAGGGGCTCTGAGCACTGATGGAGCTGTGTGTGTCCCTGCTCGTGGCACGGAGAGGAACCAGGTGGTTTTTAGAGGTTCCTTCCACATACAAACCAAATCTGTGATCTCCTATGAGCGCTCGCTGCCCTGGAAGAGATGGCTCAGGTCCAGCCCTGCAGGGCTGGAGCAGGAAATGACAGCAGGGTGGGGAGCTCCTATCAACTCCTGGCACTGCAGAACCACCACGGGTCGTGGTAAGGATAGAAATGCCACAGCCCGTGTGTCCCGAAGAAGGAAAGGCCCGGTGGTCCGAGGGGGCCCAACCCCAGTGCAGGGGTTCCCCTCCCTCCGCTCACTCCGGCAACCGAGGAACAGCCGCAAAACCCCTTTCCCTGCGATATTCCGACCACAAACCCACACCGCAGGGCCAGCGCAGGGCACGCCCCAGGCCGGGCCCACGCCGCAGGAGGCTGAGAGCGAGAACCACCGGCAGGCCGCGCGCCGCCAGATGAGCGAGACGTTAATTACTCCGCAATTAAAGCCTCCGCTTAACGCAGCCCCGACCCCCGCCTCCCGGCCGGCCGCACAGCAGCGCCGGGCCCCGCAGCCCCCAGGGCCTCACCTGGCGGCGCCGGCAGTGCGCAGGGGGCGCTCCGTTCCGAGCGGGCTCCGGCGGGCACACGGCGCCCCGGAACGAACGTTCCGCTGACAAAACGTTCCGCCGCCAAACCTTTTCGCCTCCTCCCTCCCCCCCGCGGCCTTTTGTAGGGGTTTGGCCGCGCGTGGCACACACGCACACACACGCAGGAGGCCGGGCAGGGGGCTGTCAGCGCGGCCGTGATGTCGCAGTGCCGCACCGTGCCGTCCCGTGGTGGGCTGGGGACGGCGCAGGGCTCGCACCGGGCGCCATGCTGCGGGGCTCGGCGGGCGCACGTGGAGCTGCAGGGCCGGGATGGAGGCACAGGGCTCCGCGAGGCACAGCGCAGACCCTCCCGCTCCCCGTCACGGTGGGGTGACGGCTGGCCGCCCACCCCCAGCTGTGTTTCCACCGCATGGCCCAATGCGGCCCAGCCAGGCATGGCGGGGTGGGAACGGCTGGGGACGGCTGCACGGCAGGGGCCGCCCCGCTGCACGGCCCCCACGGCACAGCGCCTCGTGCTGCGCTGCTCCCCTGGGCGTGGCTGGCTGTCCATTGCAAGGGTTGCTTCGTTACGGCTCCTTCCTCACAGCGTGGCTCCCTCCCCAGTGCAGAGATCAACCGCTGCGTGGATCAGTCACTGCACGGATCAGTCACTGCACGGATCAGTCACTGCACGGATCAGTCACTGCACAGCTTCTTCGGTGCATGGACCCCTCTGCACGGCACGGTTTCTTCCCCGTTACTTAGCTCCATCTCCATTGCAGAGCTCTGTCCCCGTGCACAGCTCCCTCTTGCAAATTCCTTTCCTATTGCACAGCTCCCCAGTGTACTGCTCTCAATTGCACAGCTTGCTATTGCATGATGCCTTCCATATTGCACTGCTCCCCAGTGAACCTCATTGCGTTGCTTCCTTCCCACTGCACAGCTCCCTTCCCATTGCATTCCTCCTTAATGCATAGCTCCCCAGTGCAGCAGTGCTGCTGGAGGAACCCAACCACGCGGCCTCAGCCCCCTCGCAGCAGGTGCCCACCTCCCCACCAGGAGGGCTCTGCCGTACCCAAGTGTCACCCTGCAGCTGCACCCACTTTGCTCCACGCCACCCTGCCATCTTCCTTCCTCTTCTTGCACTTGCCATCTGTCACCAGCCTCCCTTGCTCCCCGGCCACTGCATGCTGCAGGGATTAACCCCCCCGGCAGCTGCAGAGTGGGCCCTGGTGGCACTGGAGTGTTGCTGGTCCCGACACCCCTGGGTGGTGTGGGGATGGGCTGCACGGTGTGTGGACAGACATGTGACAGGGCAAGGATGCTGCTCTGTCCCACCAGTTTGTGTCCCAGAATGGGGGGGACATGGCCAGCTGCCCGCATGCACAGCAGATGTCTGTCCTCTGCTGCTCCATCCCCCGGCACCTGCTGACCATTGGCCATCTGGACCCCAGATCCGCTGGGGATGATGCTCAGCCTCCACTTTGCTGGCCCCCACACCCAAGCCCGGGGTCCTGGGAGTGTCCATGCCCCCACACAGCTCTGTGTCTCCAGATGAGCACTTTGGGGCCACCGTGGTTCTCATCCCCCCACCCTCCCCTTTTGGTTGGGGCTGAGCTGCACACCCCGTGCTGTTGGGAGCACATTGCATTAAGCAGCTCACTGATTAATTATGGATCCAGCAGAAAGCTTTTATTGCATTAGAGTTTACTGGTGGCAACATCCGTATTTATTTAAAAAAAAAAAAAAAAAAAAATGGAACATTATTACAAATGTGGTGTAAACAGCACTATTTTACGGGGAGGTTGATGTTCAGGGGAAGTGCTGCAGCTGCAACCCTGTGCCATGCAGGGGTGGCCAGGAAGGGATAGAGCACTACATAGAGACACAGTGAAGGACAGGGATGTGGGGACACAGCAGTTCTGGAGCAAGGGTGAGCCAGCCTGGCTAGAAAAGCCCAAGGCAGGGGACAGGGAGCAGCACGGAGGCACTCAGCATGAAGTGCCACCCTAAGTGCCTCCCACCTCATGCAGAGAGGATAAGTGCAAAATGGCCCTATTATGATAATTGTGTGAAATTATGATGGATGGAGATTAGCTGCTTATTGGAGGAAATGGTGGGCGCACGTGTGACATGGCCCAGCTGGGGGACAGGAGGCATGGGGACGAGGATACAGGAACAGGGTTGGCCTCTGGGGCTCTTCCTATGGCCTTGCCATCCTGGGAGCTGCTGGCTCTGGGGCTGGGGATGTGCTGCAGCACAGACAGCGGGTGCTGCACAGTAGGAGTGTGGCATGGGGGTGGTGTGACCCACACACAGCCCCAGGGGCTCCTGACATGTTGTGCCAACCTCAGGAGACACATCCCCAGTTAGGGGAAAGCCTGCTTAATGGGAATGACAGGAAGCTGTGCTGTAGGGCTGTGCTGTGGAGGATGATGAGACAGCACCGTCACCCCTGCGGATTCTCATAAATGGGAGCTTGCCATAAATGTGGCTCTCAGTGACTTGCCTCCTTGACTCTTGCCCAGGTGCACCTATGCGCATCCCTCAGATGCAGCCAAGCTCCAGCTCTGGCTGCATCCCTCTCCAAAAAGCCTCAAAGACCAGGAATTTAGAGCAGAAAGGTGAAAACTGGAGAGGCACGGAGGGTCACAGTGCCTTCACCTGCCCTGCTGATGGCTGGTGGTCACAGCTGGGGCACGGCATGTGGACACCACGTGGCACAAGGCCATAGAGGCCACACATTGCAGCCAGGAGGGACCCCAAAGCCTCCCACCCATTGGCACGGAGCCTCTCCCCGCTTTCTCCTTCCCAATTTCCTGGGCCCCCCTCTCGCAGTAGGTGGATGCTGGGTAAGAGGTGTGTCTGGGAGCCGTGCTCGCCACGCAGCGTCGCCGCACGGGTCTGCTGCCGTCGTCGCCTCCTGCTCATCGGTGTGGGGTACGCATGGGGACGTGGGGACAGATGGGGCCGAGCCTCCCCACGTGGCACCGGGGTGCTCCGGAGAGGGATGAGGATGTGCCGAAAGGAAAGGTCCCCTGCGCGCGGCGATGGCACCACTGCCAGATCCTCGCTCTGCATTTTTCCTTTTTTTCCCCCCCTGTTTGGCTTTTGGCAGCAGTGCTGGGAACAACAACAGCCTCCCGTGGCCCCGGCCCCGTGCCAGGGCGGGTGATGGCAGAGGGACTCTGCTCAGCTGCGGAGCATCCCCACGCTACACGCTGCCAAGTTCCCTGCGCTGGCACCACAGGCGGCTCCGGAGGCAGCAAGGCTGGGGATGGATTGTGAAAGGGAGCGAGGAGAAAAAAAAAAATGGACGCATGCCATCGCTGGAGCGGCGAGGCTGCCAAAATGCCAGCAGGCAGTGTGGGGCCGAAGCCAGCCGGAGGGGAGAGGAGGGTCTGCAGCCCATCGTCGTGCGGCACATGGAGGACGGGCAGCGTGGCGGAGTGCCGCTTGGCCGGGGCAGGACGGATGGAGGGTGATGGAGCTGGAGAGGAGGAAGGTACGACTTGCCTTCGTTTGCATGCCTGCTGGGTGCGTGGTGGTGGGCTGGGTGCCCGTGGCCTCGCTGCACTGCTGGTGCCAACGTGCTCCCGACGCCTATGGAGGAAGGTATGGGGCTGCGGGTGCTGGCAGTGCTGCAGGAGGGGATGTGCCTTCGCCGTGCGGTGCAGCGCAGGAGGCTGCCCAGGGCCGGGGCTGGGCTTTGTCTGGCCGGGCTTTGTCTGCTGCGATGGATGGAGGCGGCAGGGCTGGGACATGAGGGGCCGGCCGGGAGCGGGGCACGGTGGGAGGCTGTGTTCGGGAAGGGGGAGCGATGGGACAGCCCAGTGAATCGCAGCCCAGAGGGGCTCTGGTATCTGGAATGCAGCAATGCTGCTTCCAGGGGACAGGGTGGCATGTGCCCTGGCACCGCATGCACCATCCCATAGGAATCATCCCCTGCTACCGATCACTGAACAGGCTCAGGAGGGGCTGGAGGGCAGAGCCGAGCCATGGAGATTGTACTGCAGTCCTCAGCACAAAGGGGACGGTGAGCGGAGTGCTGTCCTCACCAACAGGCTGGGCTTGGGTCTGCAGGGTGCTGGGGCTGCATGTTTGGGGTGCACATTGTGTGCTGGGGGTGGGGTTGCAGCACCAACGCTGAGCCCCCCTGCACCACCCCAGCTCCTGCACAGTGCTCTGCACCCACCAACGAACCCACTGTGCCCAGCAGTATCTCTGTGCCGTCTGCTCCCACACCATCAGGACAACCTTCCTCAGGGTCCCCGGCCCAGGAGATGCCCCATGAAAACCTCATGGGACCATCGCTCAGAGCTGGATCAGGCCCTGAGCTGCCACCGCAGGGGGCTGAGATGTGCCCCCCCCTCATGCCCCCCTCTCCCTCGTTTTCCTCCATATTTCACAGTTCCTGCTTCCTGCACAAGCCGGGGGTCTCCGGGGACTCCAGCCAGATGTTCTCTGCAGCACACCACATTGCTTTCCTAATGAAATATTCATGCAGCCTCGCCGCTTTGCTTGCCATGAAAGCCTTCGGCAGCTCCCAGCCGTGGAAGCCCTGGGCAGGCAGCGCTCTGCCACTCACTGCAGCTCAGCATGCTTCATCCCTCCGTGCTCATCCTCCTCCTCTTCGAGCTGAGTGGGTGATGCCAGCACAGCAACTTTGTCCCTGCTCTCCTGGGACCTTGCAGTGAGGCATCATCCACCTGAGGCTCTGCCATAGAGACAGCAGTGTCCCCAGTGGGGGTGACAGCTCTGGGTCCCCGTGTGGCACACGGTGGGGCAGCAGAATGGTGGCAAAGCGTCAGAGCCAGAGGCCTCGCCTGCCCTGCAGCTCCTCACCAGCCCGCAGCATTAGCGATGCCGTGCACTATAATCCAATTAGGTTGTTTATGCAAACAATCAGGTTTTATGTTTCAGTAAAAAGCTTAAATAACTTTAATCAAAGCGAAAGACCCGATATTATCACCAGCACTGGCTGTGGTTGGTTGGGATGCCCTACCCCATACAGGGCCATGCATTCAGTGCTTCACCTCAAGCCCATAGCCACTGCCATCCCATGGGTGCTGCCACCACGGCTCCCCCCAGCACCACGTCCCTCCTGCACAGTAGATAGCGGGCCAGG
>JAOWBP010004096.1:14896069-14907324 GCA_028571105.1 Tragopan temminckii | reverse complement strand
GCCGTGCTGGGAGCGCTGTGGCCGTGCTGGGAGCAGTGTGACTGTGCTGGGAGCAGTGTGGCTGTGCTGGGAGCAGCATGGCCCCGGAGCCGCCCAGTGCATGCACGCTACATCCAGACCCAGGGAGCAGGGATTAGCGCAGGGCTCCTCCAGTGCCAGGGCAGGAGGGGTTGAGCAATGCAAGAGAATCGTTAATTCCTTGGGGTTAATCCTTGGCACATGCAGAGCCTATGGAGCTCTGTCTGTACAGCTATTTTCATGGAGCTTCACCGCCGACACCGGGAGCTGCAGGCAGGCAGCTGGGCTCCCGTTGGTGTCTGTGCAGAGCTGCAGGGTGCTGTGGTGGGCAGAAGCATTGGGGTTGCTGTAGTGAAGGGCAGGGACTGACTTGGGAGCTGCATTGAGCTGCGTGCTGCTGCATGGAGCTGTGCCTTGTGAGGGCTGCAGGTGGGAGGGACACGCAGCATTCACACAGAGAAGGCCTGCTCTGCTCAGCAGCTTTTTGGGCGAACAGCTGCAGGGCTGCGTGCTGCATCCCTGGGGCCGTGCATGGCTATGGCACAGAGCATCTTCCTCCTCCTGCTCCTCCTCCTGCTCCCTGCTGTGCCATGTGTCTGGGCAGCTCGGTGTGACAGCAGACCCACGGCACCACACAGCCACTTGTAGGGGAAGAGCCCTCAGTAGGGGAGGGCTATGGAGAGGTGTACCAAAGGGCTTCAAACGGGGCACACACCTGGGCACCGCGCTCAGCCCCGCACAGCATGTTTCTGTTCCTCGTGCAGGGATGTGTGGATGTGCTATCACTTGAAGGGCTGAATTACAAACCCTTAGCAGCCTTCTCTCAGTGTGTGGTTTTAATTGGGGCTTCAACACGCTTGTTTGGATCCAGCCTCGTCGCTTGCAGCTGGGGCAAGGTGACCAGCATGGTGCCGCCTGGGCAGCACTGGGTTCCCTGCGTGCACTGCTGTGCTGCCCTATGGCCCCGTGCTGCCCCATGGCCCCGTGCTCCCTTGGACATGGCACTGCCATGGGCTGAGCAGAGGGGGGCTGTCCCCCTGCAAAGTGCATCCCAGCTCCAGCCCTAACGTGGCGAGAGGGGGAGCGAGGGAAGGGAACAACAGCATTAGCGGATGTAGAAGTAGCTGGAATGAGAAGCTTTTGTGCCATTAATAACAGCTCTGGCTGGCAGCCAAGGCTCGGAGTGTGGGATTAGCCTGAACAATCAAGACTGCGGGATCAAAACAAGGAGGCAGGAACAGCGAGGTCACGCTGCTGCCATCTGCGCTGCCGCAGTGGTGGGAGGGAGCGGAAGAGGGGGCCGAGCAGCGGGCGGCTGCGGGGAGGAATGGATGGGGCGGCCCAGGGCTCGGTGCTGCCTGTTCCCCATCGCCCCCCATTCCCCATCACCTCCCAGCCCTTCGGTTGTGGCAGCTGTACCGAAATCGGCGTCGCCACGGAGAATGGCACCTGGGGGCCGAGGCGGGGCTGCTGGCCGGGCGCTGAGTTGCAGGCAGGTCCCCGGGCTGCGCTGCTGCTTTCGGTGCCCGTCGGTGGGTTCCTGCTGGAGGGGGGCAGTGGGGGCAGCCCCCGTTCTGCTGCACCCCGCTGTCCATTGGGCCTGCCCGCAGTGCCGGCTGGGAGCGGCACATGGCGGCGCTCGGAGCGTTCACGTTCTGCTCGTCTCCTTCCCCGTGACCCAGTAAATGTAACCGTCCTGCGAACGTAAATACAGAGCTGGGCGCAGAGGCAGCGCCGTGCCCCACAAACAGCTCCCAGCTCCGGCTAAAAATATCAGCGCACAGTGACTCCCAGGCATTCTTTTGTCTGAATGCTTTTGAATTCCCTAATTGAAGTTGGTTGGAGGGCAGCGCACCAGTTTCCTGAATAGCTTAGATCTTGATTGTGAGCTAAAAAACAAGAGCAGAACTGCTTTTCCTTTGTGCGCTCCTGTTTATGTCCCGCCCCCCCGTTTAATCTCTTCCCGTTGGGTTTTGTGGGGCCAGTGGTGGGATGGGATGCAGCCCTCCGGCCCCAGCCCCGCGTGTGCTGCGAGCGGAGCGGAGTGTAGCAGGAAGCGCTGGTAATGGCTCCTAATTGCCTGCTAATAACGAGATCTGTGGGATTTGGCAGCGGTTGGGATATAGTTTTCTCCTGCAATCTGTCTGTTCCCTGCAGAAAGAACCAAGTTAGAGTGTTGGCTTGCCAGGGGGAGTGGGATGGGATGGTGAGTGGGGGTTCTGAGCCCCTCCGTCCTGCTGGGGCCGTGGGGCTGTCCTGCTCCTGTCCCATCTGTTCCATCTCAGTGTGGAAGCAGAGGAACCCAGGCTGACTTCAGGCTGCACGCAGGGGGTGCTCCCACACCATCCCCCATACATCCAGGGATGGAATTGATGGAGGTTGTGGCGCAGGCGGTTCCAGCTGCTGCTCGGGAGCTGGGCTTTGTCAGGCTCTGTGTGCCAGCAGTTACTTCCCAGCGGTTCAGCAGCAGCAAAACAAGCACGTGTTTCTGTCTGCAGGGACGGAATGGCCGCAGTGCTGGTGGCGGTGCAGGGTCGGGGTGTCAGCAGATTGATGAGGGGAAGGAGGGCTTCTCCCTTTGTCGATGGAGGGGAACCACATCTCAGTGGGTACAGCACAAAGGACTTGCTGTACGCCAGCAGCCCCCAGTTCAGGATTGTGCTCTTGGAGTTTGCACCTGACCAAAGCATTTTCACTCTGCAAACCACAGAGGGAGAGCTCCGGAATGGAAAACTTGACGTGGCCTTATCTGCAGGAATCCGAGCCTTAGCTTCTGTAGCCTCCAAGCTTCCCCTGTCCTTCAACAGACCCTCAGCCTCCCTCCCTGTGCATGGGGAAGCCCAGCTGTGTGCTCACCACTGCCCTGGGGCTCCCTTATGGCTCCGGTTGCCCCCAGCTCTCCCTCCACGATGTGAGCAGCCCTGCAGGCTTCTGCCGGCGCTCCATTAGCAGAGATAAACCAGCCCTGCTTCTGAGCTCACCAGACGTGCCTGCAGCCCTTCGTTTGGCCCCGCTGCTGCTGGAGGTGTGGGAGCAGCCCCGCTGCGGGCGCAGTGACCCCGGGAGGCAGCTGTGGGGTCACACCGACATCTGGCACTGCTCACAGCGCTGTGCTGGGCTGCAGCACACTGCTGGGCTGGGCCGAGTGCTGCTTTTCCAGTGAGGCGCACATAATAAGAGCACACTAAGTTGCAGGAGCTGCCGCACAGCCCTCGCTGCCCGGCTTTCACTTGTCACAAGGCAGGATGCGTTTGCGGGTGCGTTTTGCAGTGATCAGAGTTGAGGATGGAGCGTTGGTTTTGCTCTGTGGCAGTGAGAGCTGCGCTGGCTGGCGGCGCTCAGCGCTGCAGATCTGTGTGCGTTCGAAGCCTGCAGCTGATGGCACGGTTTCCTTCCTGCCCTGCTGTGCTCACCCCTCGCCGGGAGCGCTCCCTGCTCGGCACTGTGGCACAGGGCTGGTTGCTGTGGAGGCTGGGAGAAGTCTTTCCCTTCTAGGTTTTGCTAAAGGAGCTGTGCTCCTCACCCACTAGGAATGAAGCGGAGCAGCGCTACAGCAGCTGGCCCACGTCAGGCTGGGCCTTGCCCTTCCTCCAGGCAGCAGCATGTCCCCGCACACAGGAGCACTCGGTGCCACGTGGCACTGGGATGCGTCCCCAGCACACCGAACCCATCGCACTGCTGCCTGCTGGGGCCTGGTGTGCCTCACAGAGCCATGGGCTCTCAGCATGGCTGGGTTGAAGGGATCCTGCCAGCATGGGTGGGTGTGCTCTGTGTGCCCCCAGCTGCTGGCCTGACGCTGCTACTGGGCTTCCTCGCAGGGTGCTCAGCTTCACGAGGTAGATTAGATCCAGATTCCATTAGAAACCACTGGAAATGGGTTCCCAAGGAGTTCTAAGGTAAATCAATAATGCGTGTAGTCTCCCTGGCTGGATGTGGTGGCTGAGCTTATGGTTCATTTAAGCCTTGGATTTACAGTGCTTCCCAAATGGTTCTGCTGGGGCTGACTGACATCTGGGTCAGACCTGAGATGGAGTTCCTCAGCAGTGCCCAGCTGGTCTGATTTCCTCCCCCTGTCCATGTGGAACGGGGCTGTAGGGCGGTCCCCTCCATGTCCAGCTGGCAGGCGGTGCTATGGGAGCCCAGGGTGCCACTGTCCCCATCCCCGTCCCCATCTCCATCCCCATCTCCATCCCTGTGCTGGTGTCTGAGTTGCCCAAACAGGGCTCAGGCTGGGCATGATGCAGGGCCACGGTCAGGGAAATCTGCCGTGCCCTCTCCCCCACGATGCCATTATTATCAGGTTCTTCCCTGTAGCTCTGTAAGGCGGAGATGGAGCTGCTAGAACAGAATCTATTTTGATTACTAAAACTCCTCGCGATGCTAATTTAGTCAGCTCGTACGTTACAAATGTAGGCTCTGTGTGTTCAAACTGTTCTTGTTTTTTTACTTAATAAGTTCTCGAGATAGTTGCCATGGCAATAATCCTGGATTCCGAGGATACGGACAGGCCCACAGGAGCCAGCACAGAGGGGGCAGAGCCCGACTGCCTCGTGGGGCTCCGAGCGGTGTCCCCAAGTGGTGTCCGGGCAGTGCAATGTCTCCGCAGCAGCTGGAAGGTCTGCCTTTTGGCCGCGGCAGATGGAGTTTAGGGGCGAGGGGTGAGCTGGTGAGCAGCAGTGGAGCCCGGAGAGCCTCCTCCCTGTGCACTGGGGGAAAAGTGGTGGTTTTGGGTCTGACCGCGTGGCCCCATAACCAAGATCCCATCTCCCTGTGTGCTGGGAGGGACCGCAGCCCTCGCGCATCCTCTTACACCGCTGTGAGTGCATTAAATGAGCGAGCAGAGCGACAGCTGGGCAGGAGGCTGCGAACAATGAAGGTAAAGTTGGCTTTCAGCGACGTGACCCTCTCCAGGCTGCACGCCAGAGGACCATAAATAATGGATGGGAGCAAGCACCCCGGCCAGCACGCTAATGTACGGAGCGGCTCAGCGCTGCTTCGCCATTACGTCAGCGCCGCGCCGGGCTCTCCTATCAGCACTGTAATTTTACTGCTTTTAAATAATAAATTGCGCTGGGAGCTGAAATACTCCTTCGCCCCATTCAAGCCTACCAGGGTGTGCAAGCACACAGATGAATTTTACATACGGCAAAGATAAATTTTGTATCAGGCTGCAGAGAATTCCTCGCGGCTGGGGCTCGGCCCTGCCAGGCATGGGGCGCAGGGTCCTTGGGCACGGACCAGCACTGGTGCAGATGGGAGAAATCGCCCTGGTAGCTGTGCTGCTGGGAGCCTGAGGGCCGTTTTTGGCTTCTTCCAGCATGGATAGTTGTCCAGGAGTGAAAGAAACTTCTTGTAAACGAAAGTGTGGTACAACACGAAGCCTGAGATAACCCAAAGCTTGCTGCAGTCCCAGCATGCTTTTGATGACCTGGGTTTGCAGTGGGGAGGGATGAGGCGTCCCGGTGCCCTCAGGGACCCTTTTTGATGGATGCTGCAGCCTGTTTGTGTGCCTTCCAGCTGGGCTTTTGGAAATGCAATGCAAAAATATCCTGCAACTGTGATGGGAGAATGTGCACCAAAGCTGTGCAGGAACAGAGCGGGTTGTGTCCCTGTCCCCGTGGTCGGTCAGTGTCCCCATGGCAGCCCCATGGCAGCCACATGCCATGCCAGCAGGAGCTGCTCGGGAGGTGATGCTTTGTTCACTCACCTTTTGCAGCAAGACTTAAGGAATTGTTATTTCTGAATCAGGAAGTGAGCAATGTCACGGAGCTGCATAAGAAAGTGTAAGCAGCTTACGGCGGATTACAGTGACTGACCACTTGGCTATGCAATTAGATGGGGCGATGGTGTGATAAATCAGGAGCAGCTGCTTACCTGTCCCATGATGCTGTTTATCTCGGGCACGTGCGCTCCACTTTCCTTGGGGTGGAAAGGTGCCTGGAGCTTGTTTTGCAAGAGCAAAATGGCTGTAGGTCCCTTGCAGCCCAAAGCCACTCTGAGATTCTGTGGTGTCATTCCCCAGGCAGGGTGCACAGCTTTGTGTTGGGCTGCCTGAAGATGTGTGGGTTCCACTTGCAGACCGTCTGAGTGTAGGTGCTGCAGGGCAGCATGGTGTACAACACACCAGGCTGTGTGTTGGTGCTGTCCCCCTGGGCCCTGCGTGGGGACCTGTGGTGCAGCTTTGCTTCTCCCCATCCCAGCATCTCATCACTGCTTGGCCTGGCAGCACATCCTTGGCTTCCCCAGCACTGCAGGTGCCTTCCCAGTGCTTCCCAACTTTAACCACAGTGCTTACACCTGGCTGCTGCCTTGGTGGTGCGGAGGGCGCCTGGTGCCAGGTGGTCCTGGGCCCTTTTTCCTCCTTTTCCTCCTGCCCTTAGGGGAGCTGCTCCCCAGGGGCTCGGAGCAAAGCTGTGACGTGGGGTTGGCACCTGGGGAGCACCGTGCACTGACGTCGGCCGGTGTGTTGTGGTGTGCTGGTGATCCAGAGGCACGACCCAGCTTCCAGATCTAGGTGAGCCACAGTAAATTACCTGTAGTTAAAAAACGATGCTAATTAAATTCAGTTGCAGTAACGATTAACACCGCTGATCTCAACTCGCTGAGTTTCCTCGCAGCTCCAATTGATGGGAGAAAACCACCTCTGCACAGGGAAGGAGGGGGAACTTTGTGCTCCTGCCACTGCACTGCATTCATCTCCTCGTGCATCTGCAGCTCCCAGCCCTGTAGCTCTGCATTATTCCTAGCAGCACTGTGCCACATCACCTCGTGGCGGGCACTGTCTGTATGGGTACGTGCACACATCCCTGCTGTGCTTGGGCTCCTGCAGTGCTTCTTCCTTACTGCCTGGGGAACGGCTTTACCTGCATGCCCACAGCCCGTACCCTCACTGCACGGTGCTGCAGTTATCCACAGATGTTTCTGCAGGCTTTGGGCAGCCCGAGCTCTGGCTGCTCCTTGTGCCGCGCCAGGCCAGCAGCGCGCCGTGCCGCTCGGTGCGCGGTCACCCAGCTCCGAGGGAGCCGGGGATGCTAACGAGTTTGCATACATTGAATTACAGGCAGGGCTTTAATAGTATGGTTTTTAGGCCCTGGCTCCAATCCAACATTTTTTCGTGCTATTATCCTCTATTTACAGCTTTCTGAAATCAGCTGATGTCACCGCACATATGTTTAGAGCCGTTGCTAAGGTGATGAGCTGCGGCGCGGGCGCCCACGCAGCCCCGATGAAAGGCTGGGAGCTGCTGGGCAGCGTCTGTTCCACTGCTGCTTCGTGGGGAGTGCTGAGAGCCACGGAGCTGTGCCTCCCCGGCAGGGACACAATGGGCTCCATGCAGTGGCTCTGCTGCACCACGGGCTGCATTTAGGGCTGCAGCTGCTCTTCACCCAGAGGCAGGCAGCGGTTGCCCCAGATCCACGCACACGATGGCTGGTGCCCATCCCACATCCACTTCGTGTCCCTTTGGTGGGGGTCTATCCCACGTCCCCTTTGAGTCCCCGCAGTGGCACACGTGGGTGATGTGTTCCCATAGACGGAGCCCGTCTCCCATGGAAGCTGTCCCCTGGAATGGAAATCAATGGACCATCCTTCCCTGTGGCGAATGGCACCGAGCTGCCCTCACGGCAGGGCAGGATCCTGTCCCACGCAGGGCTGCTCGTGGTGTGAAATGGAATAGCAGTGCCCACCTGGAGCTGCTGACTGAGGTTATGCTGTAGGAGTGTTATGGGGGAAAAGTCCTTTTGGGTTGGAGTCGGTGTGTGAAATGAGCGTGAAAAAAATCCTCGCAGTCTGAGGTGTGTCTGTGTCCTTCAGACAAAAAGGAATAAGCAAAATCAGTCTGCCATTTCAGCTGTGAGAAGACATGGATACGTGTGTATCCATCTCTATTTTCCAGTCCTCCAGTGCACACCAAGCATCTCAAATGATGACAAACGTTTTCTTCCCTGGGAGCTCACTGTTCTCCCACGGATATTTCTTTCCTTTTTTTAAAGGATGCTCGCTAGGGCTTGACCTAGTTTGGCTGCCGTCGCGCTGCAAAGCGATGCTGCACGCACCCAGCACAGCTCCCTGCATTCCTGCTCGGTGGGCTGGCCAGAAACAGCCTCACATTGCCCTTTCCATTCCCCTTCTCCTTCCCTCCCCCCTGTAAGGACAGGATTTAGCACATGGCACAGGTGTTCAGGCACCGCCGCAGGAAGCGAGAGCCTGGGTAGCTAATTTTAGCATAAAATATAAATCTTGTTAATTACTCTCTGTGTAAGGAGCAGTGAGGTGAGGGCCCTGGAAAGGCATTTGCACTGTCTCGCTCCCACCGAAGCGGCCACAGCTGGTGGTGCTGATGGGCAGTGCTGATGGGCAGTGCTGATGTGCCAGGCCCTACTGCAGGAACAGTGCCATGAATGTGGAGCTGACGTTGGGGTGATGCTGTCCCACTCCCTGCTGCTGTGCTGCTGCCACGTGTGGGTCGTGGTGTGGGGCATGGCATGGGGCTGCTCGCAGCAGGGCACTGCTGGGGCTGCCTGACCTGGAGCGGTGAGGCTCGGGGGCACGGCCACATTAGAAAGGAGCTTTTATTAAAATAGTGCATTGGGACGTGGCAGGGTAGGGCTGACCTGCTGGCTGCTGTGCTCTGGGGCCGCTGCAGGGACAGGGCTGTGAGCCAGACTTGTCCCTAGGGTCCCTGCTGGGCTTGTCCCTGTAGAATCTCTGCTGGGTTTGTCCCTACAGGGACTCTGCTGGGCTTGTCTCTATGGGGTCGATGTCAGACTTATCTTTATAGGGTCTCTACTGGGCTTGTCTCTGCAGGTCCGTGTGGGTGTATCCCTATAGGGTCCCTGCTGGGCTTGTCCCTGTAGGGTTGATGCTGGGTTTATCCCTACAGGTCTCGCTGGGCTCCCCTCTGCCCGCCTCCCAGCCGCTCTGTGCAGCACAGCCCTGCCCTGCGCCTTGCTGCAGATGGGGCCTAGCACCGGGGGTGCTGCCTTGCACATCCCCCCCCCACAGGTCTGGGTTTTTATTCTGGGAATCCAGATACAGCTCCGTGTGATCAAGTGAGGATGTGGAGTAATCCATACTTGGGGCAAATCCAGGGCTTAAAACTCCTGATAGCCTTGTCGTGGGTGCTGCAGCATGAGCTGTGCCGAGTTGGGGAGTCAAGGTCTTCGCTTCTGATGGTTTAATTTGGACAATGAGTATCACTTAATAGCAGTGTTTTATTACATTCGTTTCACTCTCACTTTTGAAAGAGTTCTTCTGATGCATTCAGGCTCCAGGCCCTTTGGATGCTAATGGACTTCTGCTGGGGTTTTGTTTTTGTTGCTGCGTAGCACCAGGGCTCCCATTCGCCGGGGCTTGGTATGAAGAACGCCCAGCGCCGGACAATGCGCCCATTCACAGCAGCACAATGGAGGTGGAACGGTCCTCACGTAAATCAGCATGCAGAGCCCCATCCGTCTGTCTGTCTGTCCGTTGGCTGGGCTGGGGGTGTGAGTACTGTGATGCCAAAGGAATGTGGTAGGTGTGCTTGCTGCAGTGCAGCTGTTGGGTTGAGGTGTAAGAAGGTGAGCAGCTCCTCGCTCTGGGCAGTGGGATCCAGCTGGCAAAGTGCTGCTCCATCTTCTTACTCTTAAAACCAAAACTGGCCTTGGCAAAGTCCCCGCAGGAATTGGGCAGTGCTGCTGCTGGGTGAGCATCTGCTGAGCTCCCAGCAGGCCAAAGGGACACGGGTGCGGGGGGTCCCATGGCACAGGGCTGGGGCTGTCTGTGTTTGCCCTCTGCAAGCAGCCACCACCGGGAGCAGTCCTGGGCCGGGGAGCGACTTCACACTGCGCTCTGACCCACACCAACAGCAAACAGCCACGCTTTGTGCTGCTTAAGCTGGGTTTAATCTCTCTCAATCTCAGTCACGAGTCAGAAAGGTGAAGGGGTTCATGGAGGCCGGAATGAATCCAGCCTGGCCCTGTCGGTATGAGCTCCAGGCACAGGGATGCTGAGCCATGGGAGGGGAAACCCATAGGTGTGGGCTGGTTCCTACATGGCAAACTGGGAGCTGCCCCTCCTCCCCAGCAGGGCTGGCCATGGCTGGGGGGGTTCATGAAAAGCACTGAACCACAGTGTCAGCGCAAAGCAGAAAACTGTCAGGGAAACAAGCTAGGAAGTCATCGGAAAGGCTGAAAAACGCATTGAAAGTGCACAGCTCTGCTGGAGGCGTTGGGGTTCAGTGGGGCTCAGCAGGGCTCCGGGGAGTGGATCCTAGAGTGCCCACAGGGCTGAGCCAGCAGGGAGGGAGTGCTTTGGCTGTGAGCTGTGCTGGGCAGCAGGAGCTCCCAGACCCTGAGAGGAGAGGAGGGTGTGGGGGATGCTCTGGTGTGCCTGTTTCACAGCCTGGTGGTGCCTGCGGGGCCTTGCCTGGAAGCCATGAGGAGTGGGATTGGCTCCTTTGCTGGGTGCTTCCTCTGAGATTCCCCCAAGTCTTCCTGAGCTGTCCCACATGGGGAAGGCTTTGGGTCTGTGCAGCAGTGAGGTGTTTGTGGGGTGGATAGAGAGAAACACAGAGCTGTGTGAGCGAGGAGGAAGAGAGGCGCTTTGCTGCTGGAGACCTTCAGGTTTCTGTGCAGTGGGCATCATGTTCAGCTTCCCTGTGCTGAAGCATGGGATGGGGTTGGACCACAAGAGAGCAAAACCTTTTGGGGTTACTCTGCAGCGTGTGCTCGTGTGTGTGTCCATATATGTGTGCACGCGTGTGCACGGAGACAAGTGCTAGCAGTGTGCAGTAGTAATTCACTGCAACAGACCCATGCAAGCCACGCAGTTGGCAGCCCTGGGTTCAGAGCAGGCTGTGCCTGCTGGCACCGAGCTGGGCACAGACAGGGCTGCAGGCAATGTGGGTCCTCATCTGCAGCTCTGGGCTGGGCGGCCGGGGCCGTGGGAACTGATGTGAGCACACAGCCTGGTCCTGGCATTGCGAAATGCAGCTGTGGCTGCGGAGCAGGAGGCAGCGCGGTGGGAAGCTGCTCCCGGCCGGCACTGCTGGTGGTTTGGGGCCAGGCGTTTATCCCAGCGCCGTGCATCTTGAGAACAGCCCCATCTGGAATGTTCTGAATCCCGAGGCAGCGGGGAAGAGATTTCCTAATATACTCGTGTTAAACAGCAGACTTGGTGTTGTAGAAAGGCATGGAGTTGTCATCAGGACTTTGGAGTGGTGCTGGGCAGGAGATGCTCACAGGTATCACGGGGTG
>JAOWBP010004096.1:14869411-14882189 GCA_028571105.1 Tragopan temminckii | reverse complement strand
AAACACTTCAGAAAGCTGTGATCAGACTTCTTGCCGTGGTGCAGCAGTGGAGTGGTCCAGCAGGCCGAGCTCTGTGGTTTGGTGAGCTGGGGTGAGCCGGCAGCGCTGCCCAGCTGTCACCCTGCACCTCTGCAGCACTCGTGTTGATCCTGCTAGTGCCTCCAGTTCAGGCTGCTCTGTGGCAGTGGAAGGCTGCAGGCAGTCCCTGAAGCACTGTGGCATGAAATGGAGGCTGCTAGGAGCTGGATGAAAAGTCTAGCATGGTCGCACTGGTGGTGCTGGGTCTGTCCTGTTCCATTCCATCCCAGTCCATCCCACCATGGGCAGCAGGAGAGTGGCATGAGCCAGGTGCCAGCACTCCCAGCACTGGGACATGTTCTCCCCCAGAGGCTTAGATCCCTGAGATACCAGCAGGGATGCAGAGCACTGCTAGCACTCTGCTCGGGAAGGAACACAGCTCCCAGAACAGCAGCACTCACTCACTGGTTGTGCTTTGTGTCACAGAAAAGCAGGGTCCAGAGCGGAAGAGGATTAAAAAGGAGCCCGCCACGAGGAAGCCTGGCTTGCTGTTTGGGATGGGCCTTTCAGGAATCCGGGCAGGCTACCCGCTCTCTGAGCGCCAGCAAGTTGCTCTGCTCATGCAGATGACAGCAGAAGAGTCTGCAAACAGCCCAGGTGAGCTCAGGAGCGTGGTTAGTGTGGGTGAAGCTCACAGCCAGCTGCTGCATACATACCCCACCCGCTGTGGGGTCTGTGCAGGCATTGTGCTGTCTGTGCATACCTTGCATCCCACACACAGATGTTGCAGCCTTAGCCACCGGCTCTGTGGTTCGTAACCCTAGTCCAGCAGCTCAGGCTGCTGTTATTGGGAAACAGCAGAGAGCTGTGCAGTGCTGAGAGCATTCAGCTGCTGTCCCAGGAAACGTCACCCTCCCAGGGCTGCTGGAGCTCATGTGCACTTGGTAGAAAAGGCACTTCCGTCAGGAAGGGAGGTTTTGGGGTGAGGATCTGCACATGCCACAGTCCTTGCAAGGAGTGTGATTCTCTGCAGCGGCTGTGGCAGCCTGCAGGTGCTGTCTGTGCTGCACGCACAGGCTTTCCTCTGCCTTCGCATCAGTTAACTCAGTGCCTTGTGGGGAGCGTTTTGGTGGAGAGATGAAAAGCGGTGCAACAGCTCCCTCTAAGGGTTTGGGTCTTCCCATGAACGGCTGTTGGTGACTGTGCTTCTCTCCTCCCTGCAGTTGACACAACACCAAAGCATCCCTCTCAGTCCACAGTTTGTCAGAAGGGAACTCCTAACTCTGCCTCCAAAACCAAAGATAAAGTAAATAAGAGAAACGAGCGAGGGGAGACTCGGCTGCACCGAGCTGCCATCCGCGGGGACGCGCGGCGCATCAAGGAGCTCATCATCGAGGGTGCCGACGTCAACGTGAAGGACTTTGCAGGTGAGCAGCCCCAGCAGCAGGAGCTGCATTGGATTTTCCACCTGGAGAATGGCTGCTGCCAGAGAAAGCCCTTCCCTCGTGTCGCAGGTTTGCTGCTGGTCAAGGGGAGACGGTCCCAGAATAATGATAGAATCACGGAATAAGGATTTTGGTTAGAAAAGATGTTGTGGAATCGTCACGCCAGAGCTGGATGGCCGATGCTGCCAGCATTCTGGGGTGCACGTGCTAACCATGGGGTGTCCATCTGCCCCTGCTGTGCCGGCACCAGGCAGCTCCATCCCTGAGCCACACTTCACTCTTTCTGTTCTCTTCGCATGATTTTGGGCTATAAATAGCAGTGCACGTTCCTCTGCCCGTGTGATGAACATCAGTGCGAGACTGAAGCTCTGTGGTGATTAATTCTGGTCACAGGTGCCCCTCTCACTCAGCAGTGAAGGTACTGCAGTGATCTCCCACGGCGCTATCAGCAAAACACCCGGAGCCAGGAGACTTCAAAACAGCACCTGCTTAAAAATAGCTTGTTTGAACATGATAAAATGCTTCGTTCTGTGCTCTGCAGAGGTTTGTTTGAGAACTGGGGCCGCTGTTACTGTGGAGATGTGCTGTTTGGTGTATCTCAGATCGGGCCCTGTTTTGCAGTGCAGGGCTGCTTGCTTGGAGAGCACAAATTATGTTTGTTAGGTCTGCAGAGGATGTTCTGGGGGAGTATCTGCAGCTCAGTGACTGCTCTGTGTGGCAGCCCTATTGCTCAAGCTGGAAAGGAAGAGGACTTAAGCCATGCCTTAGAGCATGAAGTTTCCTAATTCCATACCCCAGATTTCACCGTTGGTTTTGCTGGGTCTGTACTGTTTCCATCACACAATCTGGGTGCAGCTGAGGAGAAGTGGGGCGGCAGGGGCTCCTGCAGGGCTGCAGTTTTGGGGCAGAGCTGCAGGTCCTGGCACAGGGTTGGCTGTCCCACGGGGCTTTGTGGCACAGGCAGCAGAGGCAGACAGATGTTCCTCCTTACTGCCTCCAGCTCCATGAAGGTGATGCCTGGTTCTGAATGTGTGTTTGCTTGCAGGCTGGACAGCATTGCACGAGGCGTGCAACCGGGGTTACTATGATGTTGCAAAGCAGCTGCTTGCTGCAGGCGCCGAAGTCAACACCAAGGGGTTGGATGACGACACCCCCCTGCACGATGCAGCAAACAACGGGCACTTCAAGGTTGGTTTTTGCTGGTCTTTATGGATTTTTTTTTTAATGACTTTTTTTTTTTTTTCTTCCCGTCCTTTCAAGCAACCAGCTGTGCAGACACCAAGATTCTGGGTATTCTGTTATCATTTGCTGCTGATAGCTACATAGCGGGTGGGAGCTCCCTGCACCATTCTGCTGAACTTTTCTTGTGTAGGAGGGAAGTTCATCCCTTCTGGAGCAGGAGGAGAGAGTGTGGCCTTGCATCTCATTCTGCTCCTTCCTTCTTTGCCCAAATTGATCCGTGTTGCTGGATTTTGTCTGTTAGTGCCACAGGCTGCTCTCCAGCTTGAAGATGCACCCCATTCTGTTTTATATCAAAAACATAAAGAAAAAAAATCTCTGTAAACATTTAAAGTCTCGATTTCTGTTTTCAGGTGGTGAAATTGTTGTTGCATTATGGAGGGAACCCTCATCAAAGCAACAGGAAGGGAGAGACGCCATTAAAAGTAGCCAATTCTCCCACCATGGTGAATCTGCTCCTGGGGAAAACGACGTATCCCTCCAGCGAAGAGAGCTCAACAGGTGAGGCCAAGTTTGTGCACATGGGGGGGGATGTTTGTGGCCCACAGCTGTCTGTGGGCACAGAGCTGTTAGGAGGACAGCAAGGTTAGACTTGTCAGAGTGCCCACATGCTGCTGCTGCTGTCTGAAGTCCTTTTGTAGCCATAAGCCCAACTCAGACAAGTGCAGCCTTGAGTTCTGGGAGCAGTGGCTGTTTGCCCTGGAAGCCCACCTTGAGATAGCTTGCCTGGTGCAATTAAGATATAGGATTGGAATTCATTTGCAGGTAAATGGATATCTGACATTAAAATGTGGGTGATGTTCCAGCCCGTGCCTGGACAGGAGGATGTTGGAGCAACGCGGACGTTTCCAGGCTGTGTGCCGCTGTCATGGCTGGGCCAGGTGGGAAGTGCTGCAGGTTTCATTAGCACTAACTGGAGGAGAGGTTCCTGTCCCACGGGGGGTCTTGGCCTGCACTGTTTGCAGTCGTAATCCTCTTCACAGGCCTTAACGTGTTGTTGTTCTCTCCGCAGAGACCTCAGAAGAGGAGGATGCCCCTTCCTTCGCGCCCTCCAGCTCTGTTGATGGCAATAACACAGACTCAGAGTTTGAGAAGGGTTTGAAGCACAAGCCCAAGGCCCAGGAGCCCCCCAAAACCATCACCCCAGTAAAGGATGAGTATGAATTCGATGAGGATGATGAACAGGACCGGGTCCCACCAGTCGACGACAAACATTTGCTGAAAAAGGATTACAGGAAAGAGACTAAAGCGAACAGTTTCATTTCCATACCCAAAATGGAAGTGAAAACTTATACTAAAAATAACACAATTACACCAAAGAAAGCTGCCCACCGCATCCTGTCGGACAGCTCGGACGAGGAGGAGACCGGCGTCGCTGTGGGGACAGGCGAGAAGCTGCGCCTTTCGACCCACTCAATATTGCCCAGCAGCAAGATCCGGGAGCCTGCCAGCACCAAGGCACCGAAGGAGAAAAGCAAAGTAAAAAAGAAGCGGAAGAAGGAGACGAAAAGCAAAGAGGTTCGGTTTGGCAAAAAAAATGACAAATTTTGTTCCTCTGAATCAGAGAGCGAAAACGTGGAGAGTGAGGAGGATGATAGAGACTCTCTTCAGAGCTCTAGCTGTGTAAAGGACTCCAGGCTAGTGCTAAAGGAATCCTCCTTGTTTAACTCTCTGTCTGCCTCATCGACCTCTTCTCATGGGAGCTTAGGATCCCAGAAACACAATGCTAACCTTACAGAACAGCACTCCAAGCACTGGAGGACGGACAATTGGAAAACCATATCTTCTCCAGCTTGGTCAGATGTCAGCTCCTTGTCGGACTCCACGAGGACGAGACTGACGAGCGAGTCAGACTACTCGTCTGAGGAGTCGAGCTTGGAGTCGCTAAAGCCAGTCAGGAAGAAACCAGAGCACAAAAAGAAAAACACCTCCCACAGCACTGTTTCTGAGAAAAAGAATTCATTCCATAGCAACGTGGATGGAGCAATTCCAAAGCTGGACAAGGAGGGGAAGGTGGTTAAAAAGCATAAAACAAAACATAAACATAAAAACAAGGACAAGGGGCAGTGTCCCATCAGCCAAGACATTAAAATAATCAAAACTTTTTCTTTTGAGTTTGAGGACTCTAAACAAAAGCCTGAGAAAGGCTTGATAGTAGAGACAGAAAATCCAGTCGAAAACAAATTGAAAGTGTTAAAGCATGAGCGAGAACACTGTAAGAAGGAAGACAAGCTCCCCAAAGGTAAAGCGGAGGAGAAGGACTGGTTGTTTAAAGATGAGACTGGAAAATCCTCTAAAGAGGAGAAATCATTAAGAAAAGTCAAAGATGGTAGTAAAGACATGAGCAAATCCTTCAGAGAAGGATTGAGTAAATCGGAAAAAGAGAAACCTGTAAAGGAGAAGTCTCCCAAAGAGGAGAAGCCGAGAATACACAAGGAGGAGAGAAAGAAGAAGTCAAAAGACAAGCAGTCCAAATCTGAAAAGAAGAACGAACTGAAAGAGGAGAAAGCTGCTAAGCTTGAGAAAGAAAAATCCTTCAAGGAAGAGAAGGAAAAATGCAAAAAAGAAAAAATGTACAGGGAGGAGTCTGGGTTTGATGAGTTTAATAACAAAGCCCAGTTTCCCGAAAGCGAGGACACGAAGTTCAGCCTTTCGGATGATCAGCAGGAGAGGTGGTTTTCAGACTTGTCTTCTGATTCGTCCTTCGATTTCAAAGGCGAGGATAGCTGGGATTCTCCGGTAACAGATTTCAGGGAGATTAAAAACGACACTGTGGCAAAACTAATCATAGAGCCAGTGAAAGAGGAAATTAAAGACAAGAAAAAGGAAAACAAAACGAAGGAGAAGAAAGAGTACAGCGAGAAACGTAGCGAAAAGGACTCTTTCTTAAAGAAGAAAGAAAGAGACTACGTGGACAAGAGCTCAGAAAAGAAAAAGGACCAAACAGACAGGCACAAAGCTGCTCCTAGTTATTTGCCTGAAAAAGATAAGAAAAGGAAGGATTCTGCAGAGGGCGTCAAGGAGAAGAAAGAGAAAGATACAGGTGAAACCAACAAGGATAGAAAGGATTCCTCTGATGGCTCTAAAGACCGAAAAGAGAGTAAGACGAAGCAGGAGGAGCCTTACCGGGATGACTTCAAGGAGTTTGGCTGCGAGGCGTTCTTCAAGGAGAAGTCCGACGCCGAATTCAGCGGTAAAGCTCTGGAGAGCTGGGAGAGGCACCACTCTGGGAAGGACAAGGAGAAGAAGGATGCTTCTGAGAAGGAAAAAAAAGAAAAAGCAAAGCCAGAAAAGTACAAGGAAAAATCCAAAGAAGGCGACAAGGAGAAAAATGAAAAAGCAGCTCCTGAGAAAATCCCAAAAGACAAGGAACTAGAAAAGAGCTTCAAAGAGAAGAAGGAAAGCAAGGAGAAATACAAAGATCTACACAGCAAAGACAAAGAAAGGAAGAGTTCCTTCGACCAAGTGAAAGAGAAGAAGGAGAAAAGCTTTTCCACAGACCGAGAAGACTTCTCTGAGAAAAAGGATGAGAAGAAGGGCAAGGAGAAGAGCTGGTACAGCATCGCAGACATCTTCACTGATGAAAGCGAAGATGAGAGGGATGATTACAGCTTGACGGGGTTCAAAGTGGGCGAATCGGTGGGGAGTGAGATGCACCGCCTGGACAGCCTGCAGGAGAAGGACGAGGGTGAGAAGGAGCTGTACTCCGACAAACACCGCAAGTACTCCTCCGAGCGGCAGCACTCCGGGGAGAAACAGAAGGACAAGGAGTCTAAGGAGAAGAAAAAGGACAAGGGAACATCGGAAGGGGGAAAAGAGAAGAAGGAGAAGAACTCCTTTGAAAAACACAAAGAGAAGAAAGATAAGGATTCTTCAGAGAAGTACAAAGACAGGAAAGACAGAACGTCCATCGATTCCAATCAGGAGAAGAAGAACAAGCAAAAGCTCCCAGAAAAGGCTGACAAGAAGCACGCCAGCGACGAGAAGGTGAAAAACAAGCACAAGGAGAAGCTGGATAAGGAGCATTCCAAAGAGAAAAAGTCTTCAAAAGGAGGAGAGCCGGAGAAGAGCCTGCTGGAGAAATTGGAGGAGGAGGCTCTCAATGACTACAGAGATGACTCCAATGACAAAATCAGCGAGATCTCCTCCGACAGCTTCACAGATAGGGGGCAGGACCCTGGGCTCAGCAGCCTCTTCGAGTCTTCGAATCTCTCTCTTGCAGACGCCTCCGAAGAAAAGTTCAAGGACTCTCTCCCACTGCCCTGCCTGCAGGACAAACTGAAGGAGAAGGAGCGGCACAGACATTCCTCATCTTCCTCAAAGAAGAGTCATGAGAAGGAAAAGGCGAAGAAGGAGAAGACCGAGAAAAAGGAAAAAACAGACGAATTCAAGGACTCCAGCAGCAGAAAGGATTCCACTCATTATGAAAAGGATTTCTCTGTGGATGGGGAGGCTTTCAGCACTTCCTACAGCATGAAGGCAGAGCCTGATGAGGAACCAGAGAAAAGCATTGATTACTTATTTTCTGAAAAGAAAGATAAAAATGATTCTGAAAGGGAGCTGTCAAAGAAGGCGGAAAAAGAAAAGACTTATGGTTCCAGCGCCATCAGTGCAGCTAAAGAGAAAAAGAAGCGAGATAAACACAAGGAAAAATGGAAGGAGGAAAAGGAAAAGCACAGAGATAAACATGCAGATGGTTTCTTTAAACATCACAAAGACGAACCAAAGTCAGCACTTAAGGACAAGGACAGTCCTCAAGTTACCACCTTCAAGGATAAATCGAAGGAGGAAAACCTCAAATTCGGTGAGACCAAACTGAAGGAGAAGCTCAAGGAGAACCAAGAGAAAGACAAATCAGAGTCAATAAAAATAAGCAATGGCAATGAAAAAATAACCCTTTCCAAAGACAGCGGCAAAAAGGATGCCAGGCCGAGGGAGAAGCTGCTGGGGGATGGAGATCTGATGATGACCAGCTTCGAGAGGATGCTGAGCCAGAAAGACCTGGAGATCGAGGAGCGGCACAAACGGCACAAGGAGAGAATGAAACAAATGGAGAAAATGAGGCACAGGTCCGGAGACCCCAAACTGAAGGACAAAATTAAGAGCTCTGAAGATGTCCGCAAGAGGAGTCTGGATCTGACAGCAAAGAAGCCGTTGGCGCTGGACACTCAGCTCAAGGACAAGAAGCTCAAAGAGCTGGGCCCGCTGACACCCATCCTGTCACCGGAGAACAAGGCACAGCCCACGGCTGGGGCAGACTCCAAGGACTGGATCACGGGCCCGCAACTGAAGGAGATCCTCCCGGCATCCCCTAGGCCAGACCAGAACCGGCCAACGGGCGTCCCCACCCCGGCGTCCGTCGTGTCCTGCCCCAGCTACGAGGAGGTGATGCAGACCCCGCGCACGCCCTCGTGCAGCAACGAGGACTACACCGACCTGATGTTTGAGTGCGCGGACTCGCAGCACTCGCTGCCCATATCCACCATGTCCATGAACGCCTGCTCGCCGTCCTTCTTTGACAGGTACGCCAACGTTGCGGGGGCCCTCCCCGAGAACCCAGCTCAGACCCCAACTCGTACCATCCCCTCCTCAAACCTGTACCGCTCCATCTCTGTCGACATCAGAAGGGCACCCGAGGAAGAGTTCAGTGTCGGAGATAAGTTTTTCAGACAGCAAAGTGTCCCAGCAACCTCAAATTACGACTCTCCAGTGCAGCATTTAATGGAGGAGAAGGTTCCCCTTCCTTCTGTTCCCGCTGAGAAGTTCCAGTGTCTGTCTCCTGGGTATTACTCACCGGACTATGGGGTTTCGTCGCCCAAGGTGGAAGCCCTTCACTGCCCACCAGCGGCGGTCAGCGGGGTCTCCCAGTCACCTGAAAGTGTCTTTTCTGGTTTACAAGCAAAGTCCTCCCCTTCACACAGAGACGAGCTTCTGGCTCCCTCGGTAGAAAGTGCTCTTCCCCCTGACCTGGGCATGCCTCTGGATACCACAGAGGAGCAGCAAGCCACCGCCTCCATCATGCCACCAGAGCCCACCTACTTGCCACCAATTGAAGAGAATAATTTTGGTTCGGCAATGCCAGAACAAACCAGCATGGACTGGGATACCCCTCCTGCCCGGAACCCCGACACGGCAATCCCTCCCAGCCTGATGGCAAACGCGGCAGAGCACTCTGTCGGCTGGTCCATGGGCTCCGAGCTCCTGATGAAATCACCCCAGCAGTTTGCTGAGTCCCCAAAACCTGCGCTCTGCTCCCTGGAGCCCATCCATCCTACGCCAGTCGCCTTCATCCCCACAGATGCTTCCTACCCCGTTTCTCCCATCTCGTACCCTCTATCCGTGTCAGAGCCGGGGCTGGATGAAGTCAAGGAAGATGCTGAGGAAGCGGTACCAGGAGAAATGGCGAACGCTGAGGAGCAGGCCCCATACATGTCCCCCACGAGGCTGGACACGTTTTTCACCGGCTGCAAGCCCCTTCCTGAGGAGGCACCCGAGATCCCCGCGGAAGCCCCCTGCGTGCCAGCAGAACCTGAGGCAGAGGTGGTCAGCGTGCCAGAAAGCACCTATTTGGAAAACAACAGCACGACGCCGGCAAACGGCGAGGAGGCGGTGACGTGGCCAGACCCCTTCACCACCACTGAAGATGAGCTGGACCTCGGCCCCTTCTCGCTGCCTGAGCTCCCGCTGCAGCCCAAGGATGTGGCTGAGGCGGAGGTGGCCGAGGCAGAGCCAGCCGAGGAGGGCATGGCTGCAGCTCCAGAGGTGAGTGCTGGGAGCACAAAGGCCCTGCCGGCTGCCACAGCCAGTGGAGAGGCGGAGGAGCCCGCAGCTGTCCCAGCAGCACCTGTCCCACCCACAGACACTGAGCCACCAGCTGAGGAGCAGAAACCTGATGGGGCTGTGCCAGAAGCCACCTCGGAAGCAACAAGTGGGGCAGAGGAGAAAGGAGGGGAGGAGGCAGAGGCACAGGTGCTCCCAGCTGCCCCATCAGAGCCTGCCCAGGCCGAGGGCAGAGAGGCGGAGGGTGCACATGACGAGCCGGCCGCCTCTGCTGCAGTGGTGGAGGGCAGCTCCAGTCCTCCCGCAGCCCCCACTGAGGGCAGCGCCGGCCCTGAGAGCAGCACGGGGCGCACCGGGAGCCAGGGCCCTTCCTCACAGCCCGAGGCCCCTCCGGCTCAGGCAGAAGTTGTTGAGCCAGTGCAGAAACCAGTAGCAGAAGCTCCCAAACCCCCCAAAATAGAAGAGATTCCTCAGCGGATTACCAGGAACCGGGCGCAGATGCTCGCCAACCAAAACAAGCAGAACGCCGCGGCTGCTGAGAAGGAATTTCCTGCCGTCCCCGCGCCCACCACCCGCACCAAGGGCCGCGTGACCGAGGAGGACGATTCCCAGGCACAGCACCCACGGAAGCGCCGCTTCCAGCGCTCCAACCAGCAGCTGCAGCAGCAGATCAACACGTCCACCCAGCAGACCCGTGAGATGATCCAGCAGACCCTGGCAGCTATCGTCGACGCCATCAAACTGGACGACATCGAACCGTACCACAGCGACAGATCCAACCCCTACTTCGAGTACCTCCAGATCAGGAAAAAGATCGAAGAGAAGCGGAAAATCCTCTGCTACATCACTCCCCAGGCTCCGCAGTGCTACGCTGAGTACGTCACCTACACGGGCTCCTACCTGCTGGATGGCAAACCGCTGAGCAAGCTCCACATCCCTGTGGTGAGTCCCCTCTCTTTGCCTGCAGTGTAAAATGCAGCATTGGGGCTCTGCCCTGTCGGCCAGCACAGCCACGTTGTCCCCCAGTACACCCAGAGCACTTCCATGGTGCCCAGCGGTGCCTTTCCTGTGCTTCTAGACAGTACTCACAATGACAAAATGAAGCCTTGAGGAGCAGGTGGCTGCGTGGTAAATGCATCCTCTGAGACGTGCTTTTGCAGAGGAGACCTTAGGCTGTGCTTAGGAGCCTGAGATTTGTTCAGGTTTTAGAGAAGGGTGGTATGAATGCACAGGATTTGAGGCCAGAAGGCAAAATGGCTTTTAAAGGCAGTGCAGTAATGAACCTAGGAGGTGCAGGATAGCTGCTGCCTTTGTCCACTGAGCACTGCTGTTTCACCTGCTGACAGCATGCGGGATCTGCCTCTGCTGCTCTGCAGGTGCTTGGTGCTGCAGGCAGTAACTCCAGGATCCTGCAGGAGGAGGTCGGTGCAACTGCCTCCCTCCCTGCTGCAGACAGGGTCAGGCACTCTGGCTATTTCTGCTGCCCATACAACACAACCCATGCGTCAGTTCTGGTCTGATGAGTTGGCACACCGTTTGCCTGCCCAGCACCGTCATGGGTGTAGCTGAGCTCACACCTGCCTGCTCCTTCCTGCAGCAGTTCAGGGCCCAAGTGCCACATCTCTGCAGTTCTTGGCCTCCTCCAGGGGTGGTGACTCCTGCAGCTCCCTGGGCAGCCCGTGCGGCTGCCTGACCAAAGCAATGTTTCCTAACTGCCCCGTTGTGTCCCCGCAGATCGCCCCGCCGCCGTCGCTGGCAGAGCCCCTGAAGGAGCTGTTCAAGCAGCAGGAGGCCGTCCGGGGGAAGCTGCGGCTCCAGCACAGCATCGAGCGGGTAAGGCGGTGCCAGCAGCTCTTGTTGGGGGCAAAGCCCTGAATTTCCTTTGCGGAGGGAAACTGAAGTTGCCACGCTCACTGCTGTGTTTGCTCTCCCCCAGGAGAAGCTCATTGTCTCCTGCGAGCAGGAGATCTTGAGAGTGCACTGTCGGGCAGCACGGACTATTGCCAACCAGGCTGTGCCCTTCAGTGCCTGCACCATGCTGCTGGACTCCGAGGTCTACAACATGCCTCTAGAAAATCAGGTCAGTAGTGCCTGCCTGCCGGCACAGGGCTGTGTCTGGGGAACTGCGCAAGACCCCAAGCAGATGGGTTTATCTGGGTTGAGTTACAGGGAGAGAACCATTAAAGTAATCTGAACACTGGCTTGGAAAGTGCTGGGCTGCTTTCAGCACACAGGACGTGGGATCCCTTCCTCTGCTCAAAGGGTTCTGTGCTGCTGGGAGGGAATTGTGCCAGGTTCTGGGAGTGCCGATGCATCTCCTGCACCCACCCACAGGGTGGGCACTGCCTGCACGTCAGGGTGTGCTCCCATGTCCCCCCCTGCTCTGACTGCAGTGAGCGAGTGCTTTAAGAAGGGTTTGAGCACGGCCTGTTAGATCTTGGAGTGCTGAAAGTAAATAACCCATCTCCCACGTCATTCCTTTCTGCTCAGGGAGACGAAAACAAGTCAGTCAGGGACCGCTTCAACGCACGGCAGTTCATTTCCTGGCTGCAAGACGTGGACGACAAGTATGACCGGATGAAGGTGAGGGCTGTGGGTGCAGTGCTGGGCACAGATCCCACTGCTCAGTGCCATGGGGCAGGCACAGCTTCAGGAGCTGCATTCCTGTGGCTTCCGGAAGCTCTGCAGCAAGGCACGTGTGTTGCTGGGCCAGAACCAGGGGATGGGGACACGGTCTGCTTGAGGCTGCCCATCTGGCTGCTGTTGCATTGTCATCCTAAGCCTCCCTGTTCTGCTCAGCCCCAGGGTTGCTCTTGGCTGGCTGCAGCAAGCTCAGAACCTGCAGCAAACTAGGAATTGGGCAGGGTCAAGAGTGCACTGCGGGGCTCTGGGCAGGCAGACCTGGGGAGGGAGATGTTGGTCCATTGGTGACAGAGAGGTGGCAGCTCTGTGCAGGGAGCGGCACCCTGCTCTTGGGCATTGGGTGCACTGTTGCTGGCACCACGGGGTCGGAGCTCTGAGTGCTCGTGGCTTCCAAAGCTACTGTACCTCCCAGGCTGTGCTGCGTGGCTCTGTAATGCTATGATAGGATGATAATAGCAGGGTGGTAAAGCCTTCGTCTGCAGCAAATGAGGATGAGCCTAAACGCAGCAGCCACAGAGGCAGAAATGAAGGGAAAGAGCTGCTTACCTTTGGAAGGCCTCAGGTAGATGGCAAGAGATGCCCTCACCTCCACTGCCAGCCCTTAAATGAGGGCTGGGAAGGGGTGGATCCTGGCTCCAGCCCTTCCATCACTC
>JAOWBP010004096.1:14829897-14841538 GCA_028571105.1 Tragopan temminckii | reverse complement strand
CAGGCCAACACATAATGAAATCCAGAATCTGAACATACTTTATAAATTGAGAATTCATTTTGCAAAAAGCAGCAATTCCTACTCCTGGCTGTATGGGAGGCATATTGGCAGGACCCAGTGAAAAACACCATCTGCAGCTGCAACTCATTAACGAGCTTTGAAAATAGCAGAGCAAACTGGACTGCAAATTCACTGAGCTCAGCCCTTCCTGCCATTGGGGAAAGAAAGGGCCTCCACTAAGGCCAGTTACTGTACAATCTGGTCAGATGATCAGGACAGGAAAAGACACGAGATGTATCAAGATTGAAGAGTCCCTGGCATCAGTTCACTCTCAATCTGTGTTGACTTTGCTGGGGAAAAGGGAGGAGGTTAGGCCAGAGGACAAGACTACTCACAGGATGCAAAGCAAGAGAAAGACCCAGGATACTCACAAAAGCATTGAATCCTCCTGCCCGGCCCGCAACCCTTATAAGGCGGAAGATGCTCCACAACATGGACACAGCCACAAGTGTCACTATCAGGGAAATGACATCACTGAAAGGACAAAGGCAAGACAGGTACAAACTGAAGTATTCAGCCACAGCTCAGTAAATATTACACAATGTACCTATTTTTAGTGTTTTAAAAGGTCCCAACACTTCGGCTAGAAATGCAACCATGAGCATCCATGATGTATAGTTTTATATAGACGTAACAAAACCCCGACAATGACATAACTTTGAATTTACACAGAAGACACTGACACACACTGCTATGGCTGCAGAAGCAATTCCCATCGACCCTCTGCTTCAGAGGCACTTTGCTTATCAAACAGGTAGGACCTTCAGGAGTCAGATCACATCCTGAGCAGGGGCTGATGGTGCTGGCAGTCCTACCCCATGTCCAGAAACATCAGGCTGCTTCTAACTGCCCCATCCTGGCACAAAATCCCAGTGCAAGCCTCCAGGATGAGGCTGCTATGCAGCCTGCTCAGCCCACCCTGGCCCAGTCTCTCACAAGTCCTTCTGACAGAAGGCCACCAGCAGCCAACATAACGAATTTTCTGGATCCCTTACAGTAACTATTGCATTAGAAGGGAGAGGTAGAGCAGAGCTGACAGTGCAAGCCTAATGCGCTTATGAGACAAACATGCTGAGGACAGAATTTCCTGAGCTCTACACTCAGGATACTTTTAATAAGAGGAAAAATTATCTGACATGTCAGATGCCAGGCTGGGACTCGAGAAGCCCTACCTCAGCCCCCTGCTCTCCTGCACGTGCCCTGCTTGACCCCATGAAATGATCTGCCCTCACCACACTTCTGTTCCTTATCTTTGAACTACGAATACATGTGCCATGACTCTGAAATGTATGATTCACTGAAACAAGGGGACCAGCACATGCTATATTATCCCCAGCTGCATTTGTTTCTTCTCAGTGAGAGCTCCTAGGCAACGCTGAAAGCTGAAAGTCACCTCCAATTTGTCAACTGTGCAAGCAGAGGATTAATTCTGAAATGCATCAAGTGCCCAGATCTGAAAGTAAACTGAATGCAAGCCACAAGTACACAGTGCCTCACAGGTTAAACTCCTGACTCTGACGTCTCCTCAGAGAGGATTCAGACCCCGCTGCATGTTTTAAAAAAACTCTTTTCAGGGGCAAGGGAAGCAGCTTGTGGTGCTGGCAGACTTCAACAGTTCAATTTACTCCTCTTAAAAGTTTGACAAAAATTGGCAAGCCCTCAATATGAGCTGAAGATTTCATACTGCACGAGCAATTTGAGAAGTTTACCTATCTCCATGTAAGACATGCATTAAAATTGCAAAGAAGTTGTTCAGAGGACAAGCAATTAGACAAACTGCTCTCCAGGTATCTTCCTCATATACAAACATGGCATTTATTTCACACTTTGGTGAGGCACCTGGAAGGAAAGGCTGCATCCCCACCACCAGGGGAATGATACCACGCTGCAAACCCCTGGTGCTTCTGAAACCAGATGATGCAGATCTTTGCATGGAGAACAAGCAGGTGACCAGACCACCCTGGCAAACGATTGCAATAGTATGAAACTATCTTTCTTGGTTATTAGAATATAGGATTGCTCTACTTGGCAAGCAGAACTACTGTGCTGCATCTCTAGTTCTTCAGAATCAGCAATTAGTCGAGAGCTCTCCAATACACTGATGGAAAGCATCTTTCTGCAGCAGTAGCAGCCATCAGTGCTGGAGGTGGGTCTGTCCAACAGCCCAGTGAGCGAGCCCCACAGATCTGTTTTGTGCCTTGGACTCCATAAATCCTACCTTGTAAAAACAAGTTGCCAGCCTTAACAGAAGGGTAAATAAACCACATCAGCAGCAAACAGCCACAGAACACTTGTACATGATAGGGAAGAACAGGACGAAGCCTGGCCAGAGCGTGGTAGTCTTTTGACAGATTTTATCTCTTGCTCTTTGTTGTTTATACTGACTTCTTAATTACTATTGTTTTTAAAAGCAAAAGATCTTGGTTTCAGGTAACAGAAAGTTTAACAGAAGTACTTCTCTCTCACTAAGATTTTGTATCTTAGCAGCAAAGCTGCTCTGCTCAGTATGTGGCTCACAGCAGGAGCCAGCACCAGCACAGGCTGTCCTCTGAGCCACAGCCATTTGGGGAACAGGCCCAAACTGGGTGTTTATTTTTGCAGACTGAACCACCACCGCAGGCCTTCCTCAAGGCATTTAAATGGGGGAAGGCTGACTGCACCATCAGCATTCAGCACGGAGCAGGGTCTAACATCACACTTGTTGAGTCAGGATTTCTATCTCACAGAATCCAATACTGCACTCAAATAATGGATTATAAAGACAAAAAGGTGCTCAGCTATGCAAGAATACAAAGCAGCTGACAGGCTTTCCTCAGACCTGCTGACACTGAAACATTTTGGTCCGCTACACGCTGTGGTTCCACACACCTCCTTGGGTCTCTCAGTTCTGAAATGTTACAGCACATCTAGAGCATTTCTGAAAGACCAGCTACCTGCTCCAAACAGGGACCACTTCTTTTGTTTTGTATTTACATAACGTTCAGTTGGAAGGAACTTTCCTCTCCAAGTGAGGGATGTTGTTGCCAACATAAGATAAACAGTAAGCCTGATATCAGCTCATACTTTCCGTAAAAGCCGGGGTGTTTGTAGGAAACAGGGATTCTCTCTCTCTCATCAATATTCAGCTCATCCTCCGCAGCTCTCAGCTTCTCTTCAAACTTGTCAATGTTTGCCACTCGCATGGTGTACAGCAGGGTAACGTTCTGGAGACATGCAATGAGAAGCAGTATGAAGACTGTGTAAGTGTGCTATAAAGACAACTACGAGCAGAAGGGGTGCACAGCACGGCCAAGTCAGACAAAATCAGCATCATTATGTCCTTCGTTGGCCACATCAATGAAATAATGAGCAGATAACAAACAGAGGGACTCCAAGTGAAGTTACGGACAAGGCCAGTCTTTGCAGCCCCTTAGTCCTTGCTTTCTGTGCTTTCCTAAGTCTCAGCTCTGTAGGAACAAGGGGACATCATGCCTTCGTGGGCAAGCTGGAGGATGGAGTTAGTGTTCCAAACCCAATTATAGTGCTATCTTTGGGCCCAGCCAAAATTTTATAATACATCTGGAAAACTACATCACTGAGACGGAGGCATTTTGGATGTTGTTCCTATGTCTTGCTCAGAAATTAATTTCATCCAGCAGCTTGCAAATGGATCATAAAAATCACTGAGCTAAGCGAGGTGAACCAAAGAACAATATCTGAATCTCTCAAGTTAGTTTGTATTGATTCTTGGTGGCTGCACTGCAAAGTTACACAATATGTGAATAAGCTTTGCTCTTTTTCACCATTTTAGCAGATTTAAGAGGGAAGTCTGAACTTCCTTCTTGATTTGACAGAGCACCTAAAACTAAAATCCAAACAGGAGAAAAAAGTTTAAACTAGATCTAGGAATAAGAACTTAACTATTTTTAGACTCCTTTTGACATACCAGGCAGAGCTGGTAAGAAAGAACTAGTAAATTTCTCCAGCTTTTTAAACATCCATAACATTTCCTTCAGGTCACTGTTAATTACTCTTAACAGTTTAAATTCCAGGCTGGTAGGAGTAAAAGAACCCCCTGAACTCCACACAAAAGAAAGAGGAAAAGTAAGGTAAGAGCAAATTTACCTGCTAGAGTTTTACAATCATTTACTAATTCAATTGTTTTTCTCTAAGATCGCCTCAGATCTCTAAGACAATCTGTGATCATCTATTCCAATGGCAGAAAGTCACTCACAACTTGTCCATGCGGAGTCCCTCCTGGGTGCAGGTAGATTTCCACAATATCGCTCTCTGGAACCACTTCGATTCTCTGGACCTCCCCCTTTGACAGCATCTCATTGATGAAGTAATTCCAGGAGATGCTGGTCCCTTCTCTATTCTCGCTGACCGTGAATCGAAACAGCAGCACTATTAAAGTAATGATGAGGAGTGCCCGCAAGCGTTCAAGGTGCATCTGATTTTCCCTTTTCCTGCGTTTCTCTTCCTCTTTAGGGAAAAAAAATAAAAATAAAAATCAGAAGAAGAATTTCAGCATGTCAGTGCAGAGCTTTCTGGCCAGCGGAGGGACAGTTCCGTGACAAAGATGAACGCAGCAGTACCCCTGGAAGCACCATACCCAGAGGCAGCACCTGACTTGCATCACACAGGCCATTTTTCAGCTTGGCTCACGAAGGCAATCAGAGGTTGTGTGACTTGCTCAAGGTTACACGGTGAGCCAGGTTTTTGGGTTACATTACACTTGCAGCCCTTTCTGCCTTCCCAGCTGCCAGGCCGCAGGGCCTAGGCTGTATGCACAGACAGCAGCAGGGCAGAAGCCTGGCTGTAAAAGCACACTCAGTTGTAAACCTAGCAGCCACTTGGAAAGAGGCAAACTTTGCACCCCACTGGCCAGCAATAACCTGGGTGCACCACACTGCTGCTTTCCAACCCAGTCTGTTTTACCACAGCTACGTGCAGCTGCGTCCCATGCCCCAAAAGCCACGCAGTGAGGCACTGCCTACACAGACTACAGACAATGGAAAGTTGTCTCTTTTAAGTGTGGCTGTAGGAAGAGGAGGAACCAAAGCACCAGCGAGGCAAAAAAGCCCACTGCTTTCAAATTTCAGCACGTATGAAGAGATTCAGCAATCTCGCAGCTTCCTGTTTTCAGGCAGCCCAGCCCTGCTGCAGGACACTTTGGATGGTCACAGTCCACCATACCTGTCACAACCCCACCAGTGTCATTCTGCCCTAAAATGAAGGACTACCTCACTTCCCTAACCTAATACAGACGTAGACTGTATTAAAAGCCATCAGACCTTTCTCGTTACAAATTATGACTATAGCTCAGTTCTGAGTACCACACTTCTGCTCTGCCTAGTCCTGTTAGACATAACCATACCTACTAGAAAAATATTAGGGCAGAATAAAACCAGCCTTAGTGGCGCTGCTAAACGATGTAGCACAGCACTGCAAGGTATAACTGCTTCCAGCTGCACTCCTGATCTGCTGGCACCCTGCATCACAAGACCAACAAGAGTTTTATTACTTAAGAAAATATCTGCACTTGCAATAAATCTAAAACAGCACAGGAGAAGCAATATGCAATTTATCCATGAATTGAAACGCACTGCAAATCAATCTCATGACCTTAACAGAACAGCACATTCTCTCCCTCCCTATATGACTTCACTCTTACACAGGCCTGGTAACTCTCCACACTGAGGGTCTGTATCAGAGAGGGATTTAAACATTAGATGTGTTCCTGCACCTCTCCTGCACAACTGACACTGAAGACGTGAGAGGAGGGGATGGTCTACACTGAGGGTTTGCCCCCAGAGCCTTTTTCAGCTCCCAGCACTTTGGTAGAGCACATGAAAAGGTAGAATTCCTGGGAGTGCTGCTCAATGCCAACAGCCAGCTAGTGTTTCCCATGTTAAGATGACAACCAATCTCTCTTTCTACAGACATGTGAAGTTCTCAATAGATATAATTTACTACTCATTCTTGATACGCAATTAAAAACCAGCAGCCACATGGCATACATAAATACCATCCCGCTCCCAGAAATAAATTAATCCTGTGCCACTGGACTGCAGGCACATCTGCCCACTGCAGCCCAGATGAGATTTATTTGCCAGCTCCTAACAAACGCTGTGACACCAGCATTTATCACTAACCACCAATCAGAGCCTACGCACGGCACAACAAAACCAAGGGACAAACATATGACCCTGGCAGACGCTAAAAAAAGTACTGTGCCCTTCAGATGCACAGCATCATTTTTCAGCCCTGCTCCACGTCCAACAGGAAAGGTTCATTCCTAAATAGAAACAATGCTGCTTTTCAGATAAGGTCGTCATTCCAAAACACAGCGACAAGCTCAGACACTGCGTCCAGCCCATCCGCTTCCTTCTTTGATGCCTTCTCCTCACCTGTGTGTTATCTGCTAGATCCAGCTTTATGAGAACACTGCAATTAATCAAAAAAACCCTGCAGGTTGACACCCAGTACAGTTTGATTAAAGAAAATTAAAATACAGGATGGTCGAGGCCTCAGTCTGGGCACTGCCCTCAACTACTGAGCAAGTTGTAAATAAAAAGGTTTTATAGAGAGAACTCCAGAGAAATAAGTACAGACATGAAGAAAGTCTGTCTATTGCTGTGCAAACTCTTTGAAGATCTCAGTGGCTAAAGCACTTCTCTGTACTGAACTTCAGATGGGATGCGAATAAACAAGTTCTAAGGCACAGACAGCTGAGGATGTTGTCACTACGGAGATAACTGCTGGCCATTGGGCACCTCACACCACAATGCTCAGATGCTTAACCCACAGCTGAGTTGTTTCAGAAATGCCTGGAAAGCTGCAAGACGATGCAAAGCTTTCTTCTACCCTGCATTTAATTAAGAACAAAATTAATCTATCTTTTAGTTTATGTAAAATGTGACCATCTTTACAGAACAACATTCACACATTGCACCATAAGCTACCCCACCACAACACCCAGCAAATGAGAACCAGGCACTGGATGTGACACTCACAAACAACAGCTGTGGGAACTCTTCCAGCTCTTCATTCTCTGAGAGCCTCCACGAAGCAATGATTTGCCATTAACCCCAGATCTGAACTCTCTGATTAAAATCTTGCAAGGGCTGCACTGACAGTTTGAAGAGTTCTTTTTAATAATTACTGCAGAGATGAACATTCCCCTGGAGACATGGGGTAGCATTCCACCTCCCAAAGTCAAGCTATCCATTAATCACAGGAGAAAAGAGGCCACAGAACACAGCATGTTACTGTTTACTAATTTTACCAGCCGCAGTTCTTCAGGGTGCTGTGCATACCACCAGCCTGTGTGGTCTCACTAATGGCAAGCACCCCAGCTCTGTGCTCAGACTTCTCTAACGAGGGCTCTGCCGTACCTGCACTTGTATCCCAATGCACCTCTGGGCTACACGGACCCACTGCCAAAGCCACAGCTCTGGGCTTCGAGAGACCACGTGCAATGGCACGAGTCAGGCTGAAGGCATCAGCATCTCATTGCTTTCACTTCACAGGTCAGTTCATTCAAGAGGATTCTACCACTATGTTTAAGCACAACAAGGGAGAAGCCAAGCTATTCCATTACCTGATGATACCCAGGTAAAACTCTACAGCACAACACATAGAAGTGTGATGTGCCTTCCCACTTGCAGCAGACGTCTGGTGCTCTATTTACACAAGACTTACCCTAGCTCAGGAGTCCAGGACAAAGCAGCACACAGACACCCAACAAGTCTCAGATACCAACAGCCCCTGCGAGCATCACTACAGCCACAAAAGGAAGAAAACACTCAGGACTTTAATGCTTCTGCAAACACTTTTCACAAGACGCAAGTACGAGGCCTTCATCTGCACAACTTCTGACACCTTTCTTAAAAAAATGAATGAATAAAAGTAAACTTCAGGCCAGCAGACACAGAGTGGGCCCTCAGCTGTGGGACTTCCAGCTAAAAACCGCACCACAGAGTCTGAAAACAGCCAACTCAGATCCTAGAGCCGTGCATGCACTTCAGTTCTTGGGAGGCTAGAGGGAAAGCATATGCATTCACAAATGAGCAGAGGATTTTCCTTACAGAATTGGAAAAGAAGAGTCAAATTACACTTTTAAAATGGAATGCAGCTGTTGTCAATCTACAAATAGGAAAAGGTTTCCTACAAATAGGAAAAGGTTGCCAACAATGCCAATGCTCAAAAGGGACACCCACAAATCAGCTCCAATTTGAAAAGTCTTCGGGGGAGAACCCACTGGTGTGAGACAATTGGTAGAAGACACGAGGACCAAAACACTGGGCCTGGTGGAAGTCCTGCCAGGCTTTTGCCCAGAACCCAAGTGCTATTTTCACACCCCTGCTCCTTTTTAGTGCCATTTCATTCCCCTCTCTCCTTCCCCCAACAAGCTTAAGGTGCACAGAGGGCACACCCCTTGACTTCTCCGTGTAACCTAGCATGCCACACAGCTCCATAGGTTTCAGGACATGTTTAGTGAGATACCATTAATTCTCGGAATATCCTTTATGCTGGGATGCCTGGGGATTAGGCAGTGCAAGACATGTAAAAACAACCCAAAGCAAACAACAGCCCAGTATCCAGGAACACCTGTTTTATGAAAAGAAAAAATCTGAGCAAGTGCTCCTAGTAACACAGCTAAGAACTCTTTAAGCAATCTATTGTTAAATTCGAGCTCTGTAAACCACTAGAAGCAGACACACCCACAAAGAAGGTAAAAAGAACAAGGAACAGATTCCAACTTCAATTCATGTTAGCATTCAGCTCCTCATTCAGTCAGTGCTCCACACCAAAACCTCCAGACTGCAACTCTGCAAATCCCATTCCCTTCTGTGAAGTGGCAAAATTAAAGCAAAAAATCCAAATCAATGAAATTATTTGCACAGAATGCAAAGTGGCACCTTTCACAAATCAGTTTCACAACCTGTGTTAGTATTCCAGCAGCTAAGACAATGTACCCCTTCAAACTTGCTCTTAGCCACAGGCTGATGAGCTACAGGAACAAATCTGCAGTACCCAGAGATGAGCACTACCATTACCTTCCCACGCTGTCCACTTTTATCCCTCACATACGCACAAAAGATTCATGTCATTAAACATGCTTTTGGCACATACATACCCTCCTCCTCCTTTGGAGATTTCTTTTTGAATCCTCCATTCTTATGGTTACTCCTTTGACAGCTCGAAGTAGTAAAATAGTAAGTGCTACCTGCAGGCAAGCAGAGTTATACAGTCACCACCACAGACCTCAGGTGACAGAGAGAGGTAGACCAAGGACAGGAGAAACACATGAGCTCCAAGTGCACAGAAATCCAAGTTCCACACCCACCCAAGAGCACAGCTTCGTTTGTGTGCCAAGAAAATGAGACAGCCTCGTAAGAGGGAGTAATGGGAGGGACAGACTCCTCCAGTTTCCTTATATAACGCATACTTCTCAACAATCCAATTGAAGATATGAGTTTGTTCAGACATGATTTTAGTACAGCAAAGAAAATCATTTGGAGAAATGTATTCAGTACTGAAACATTTAAACATTCCCCAAGGCACAACTGAAGTTAACTGGTACGGTCAGTTAAAAGCAGCCTCATGCTGGAGCTAGAAATGCATGTTAAAGGAAACCATGTGCCGGAGTTAGAGGCAGGTTTCTCAGAACATGCTGCTGGGATTCTCTAATAAAAGTCAAGAAATCATGGCAACAAACGATAAAACTCAGAGTAGCTGTTACAGAACAATGAAGTGAAAGCTTTTTTGCCAAGAAAACACAAAAAAATGAGAGAAGCAAGGCAACTGATATAAGGACAATGGCTTCAATTTCTCATAGCGAATGATATTTTCTTCTTAGGCTTTGCTAATGAGACACAGGAAGATCCTCCAGTTTGAAGTCTGTTGTTCTTAAATGACTAATGACTCCAGTGCTTACTTCATCACACCGAGCTCCTTGTGGAAAGGTGCCATTGTTCCTCTCTGCCACCAAACAATAAGCCAGAACCCCTGCAGATAGCACACTGATCCCAAAGCCAAGAACAGAACAGCTTGATTTCAGCTTGAGGAATGACAAGGAAGGAAAAGTCACGCCTCCTAAATAAGACCTTTTTCCTCCTCCACCTGTACAGTTGCTCTTCAGGACTCACCCAAGAGATTCCAAAGCCTGGCTGGATCTCGAATGATGTGCTGTTTCACTAGGGCTCCACCGAGACCTTGACATGTGGGGGAAAGTGTTTGCGACAGAAGGCCCTGAAGAGGAAGATTAAAAAAAAAAAGACAACTATTGGAAAAGTACTGTGACTGCTTACCATCCCCAGATCCCGTGAGACAAAGACTTCTGAACATGAAAATATTGTGGGTAAGTCACAGGACCAGCAGCTGGAAGCCCCAAATATTATTCCTGGTTGTGCTCTGAACTCGCCACGTGACTGTGAAGATGTTGTTTACAATCCAGTTTAAAGAAAGCACTGGTATAAATAGAAACATATACTCAAAACGCTTGAAAACTGTGATCATGTTCCTTGCTATACCACTCCTCAAAACTCTATAGAGATAGGTGGGAAATCAACTCTCCAGAAACAAGTACACTCTCCCACAGCAGAAAATCTTAAGCATTACTACATTGTAGCCCTGTTCACAACTGTAACACAGCTGTTTACCCCATGGGAATTCAGCAGCAAGCCTTCAGCTTAAATCCTCATTTAAGGGCAATTTCACAACATCTGAAAGTTGACACAAACTAATACTCTGAGTAAACACAAGCCTTCCCCTTTCTCAGCTGTACGACTCCCTGTCCCACTGTGCCTCTATGGCACAGAGGCAAGCTGCTGCGCAGCAAATCAGACAGGAGCAGCAACTAGGTTAAAATCCCTCACCTTCTTTTCCTCACTTGCTAGGCAGCAACACAACTGCTGTTGCGTTGGCATCAGTGCTTTCTGGGATGGAACAGGGTGGACTAATTTAAATTGACCACAGAACTGAGGCAGTTGGAAAGCCTGGCATGACGCACACAGCAACCCCACAACTGTTCTTCCTCCACTGCCTACTTGGGCTGCCTGTACTGAAGCACAAAGAGCATTAGGTCCTGCAAGAGGCCTAGCTCATAGAACCACAGAAGGGCTTGGGTCAGAAGGGACCTTACAGGTCATCTTGTTCCAACCTCCTGCTGTGGGCTGCTGGGATGCCCAGGCAGTGCGTTAATCTCAAACAGTGCTGAAATCAGGGCATCAGGCTCCACAGCTGAATTGCTTCACACAAGATATATCAATCTGGCTTTTCCGGACAATTTTCCCACCTGCAGACCTAGAAATTTTGGGACCCAAGATTGAAACCTATCAAATTAAGATACATTTGCCTTGAATGACATTCACTGACACGGATATCTAGAGAATCCTTCAATTTCCCACTCCCTTTACTGAGGATTTAGAAAAAAGAATCGCCTCTCCCAGCCAGTAATTAGCATTACAGCAGTTGCACACACCGTGCGGAACGGGAGGAAGCCCCCCAGACACTCAGGAACGAGAGGAGGCCCCCCAGACACTCAGAGCAGCCAGCAGCTGCACAGGGACTGCGGGGGCACGGCCTCAGAAGG
>JAOWBP010004096.1:14799416-14821763 GCA_028571105.1 Tragopan temminckii | reverse complement strand
TCTAGCACTGAGGATTCTTAGTCAGCTGTAAACTGCCCTATTTGCTGCCGCTCATTCTTGCTCGCAGGGGTGACTCAGCGCTGCTCACACCTCGTTGTTTTGCAGTGAGGTTGTAACAATTCAGCGTTAACCTGGTTTGTTTCTCTCGGTGGTGCTTGAGCTGTTCCTGCCCCACGCGCAGCGCCCTGCTCCCATCTGACCGGCTGCAGCGGGTGGGTTATGGCCCTGCTTCTAGTGGGAAAAGGAATTTCCTTCATTTTCTTCTTTTAAACAAAAGAAAGCACCGTGGTTCTGTGTAACATCTGAAGGCGTGACGTGGTGGCGGGGTTGGGGAGGGAGAAGCTGATGATGCGACATGTTTGCATTGCAGCGTTTCCTTCTGTGATTTGAAACTTCAGTTCCAGGCTTTAGAGGACAGCAAACGTTCCCGTGTGGGGCAGAGAGCTAAAGAAAATGGAATGGAAAACTGAAAGGAGACATCTTTTGTTTTTATCAAATGAATTCTGTTCTGAAGTTAGGTGTGAACTCATAAATGATTAATCAAGTAGCATATTTTGAATGTAAAAACAAGGCTGTGTATGTGGCAGGCTGACGGTTATTTGGGGGGGGATCTGTTACAATTTATAGGAAAACATAAATAATGACTTTTGCAGAAAAGGTATGCAGAGACTGCTGAATGCATTTTATAAACCAATTCAGTGCACTAGGAATAATGTAAGAATTGTAAAAATGTAGGAGTGATGAGTTGCACTTCCCTCGTGTTTCTTCAGATGAATCCAAAGTGGAATCCAGCCCTTCCAAAGAGCCTGCTGAGCACCTGAAGGCTGAGCTGGCTGCACTGAGGGTGCTGATTGTGGACCAGGCTAAACACGAAGGTATGAAAAAAGGCAAGTTATAATTACCCCTAACTGACTGCTATATTCATAAAACATGGCTAGTGCTAGCCAAAGCAACAGTAGTAGTTACTTCCCACTGGTGCTTGAAGATGTAGTCTTTCAGATCAGTATAATCCAGCTATGAATATGTATTTTTCATGTTTGAGTTGGGAACTTCAGGTCTGCATCTTTGTGATGACTGCTCACCACTGCACACATCTTTGCCAAGATGGGCAGCTCTGTTCCTGGAGCTTGCCTTGACTCAACTCCCCACCTTCTGAAGGCTGTTTTCCTTTTCTTGTGTGTTCATAATAGTACTGTGGAAAAAAATAATGTTGTCTTCTAAAATGAAGATGATTGTGTTCCAGCTAATATTTTTTGCTCATTACAGCTTTTCATAGCATACTTTGGGTTCTGATCAATTAGAGCATATGTCTCACTTGTTCTGTTTCATGTAGAGTTATAAATCTTTCATGCCCACTGTCCTGCCTCTCCTCTTCTCCTGTTATTCTCTCACAGATGTGCCAGCACAGATTGCACTCATTTCCGACAGACTCTCCAGTGTGTTGGGTCACAACAGCGATGAGAATGAAGCTGCCACTCTGAATTCCCGAATCCAAGTTAATGTTTTTGACCCCAGTCTGGAACCCTGTTATCAGAGTGTGAGTACCATCCGTTTGAGATGAAAAATGGTGCGTTGGGTAGGCACATCTGGATGGTACTTGTCAAAGTCTGCCTTATCTGCAGCAAACAGGAAATACACTTCTCCTTTTGTCTACTCTGTAGTGCCCTGCCAAGACTGTGCCTGTGTTTTAACCTCCTGGAAGTCACTGGATGTCTGGTGGAGAGATCTAGAGATATGTTCTATTAGACCAAGCCTGTGATGAGCTAGGTTTTCTTCACCAGACTGGCCTAGATACTTGCTGTATGTTGGGATTATTCCTGGGCTGGGTGGGCTTAACTTTCCATCTCCTACTAGTGCCAGTGGATCTATAAAACTTGGGGAAACATAATATATACAGAGCACAATTAGATCTGGTTATCCAGCTTGGCAAGGAGGAAATAGCAGTGTCTCTCTTTTCAGGTTGTTGATCTTCTACTGACATCTTTCTGCCAAAACCTGATTGCTGCTTCCTATTTTAACCCTCCCGACAGGTAAGATGCAAGCAAAAGTGTAGAAAAATGGAAATTGATTAATAAAGTGTAATTTCAGCATTTGTCCAGAGGCCAGGAGGGGCTTCTGTTTGTTCAAATTCACTGTGCCAGCCTGGCAATTGCAAGCTGCTTTATTCTGAGTTGCTGTGAACTAAGAACTAATGAGCTTTGATGTATAAGAGTAAATAAAATGTGTTTCTCCTCAGTTGTTACTGATCTCTTCAGAAAAGTGGCATTTGCCTCTGCTTCAGCTCCACCACAGCGCATTAAAACATTCCACAAACGCTGTGTGCTGAGGTTGGTGCTGTCAGCTCAGTGCTGAGGTAGGAAGCACATTCTTTTTTCCTTCTGTCCAGGAATTATTTGCTGGCTGCCACTAAAGATCAGGAGGAGAATGCTTGTCTGCTGACAGGGTGCTCGGGGGTGTATTTTTGGCACATTCAGTATTTTGCAGATCCAGGCACCTCAGCCTTTGTCCCTAATGCCGTATCTAATATGAAATGTATGAGACATTAGAGCTATGGACAAAGAAAGAGCAGCATGATACACCTTCTCTCTGCCTTACTTCTCTTCTTCCCCCTGGAGCTGAGTTTGATTCTGGCCTATGCGAGGGAGGAGAGGTGGCACACATCCTCCATTGCTGCCCTGCTTTGGAAGGGCTGTTAATGCCATCTCCTTCATGATGTGACAGAAGACTATCAATGTTCCAATCAACATCTCAGTGGAAAAATACTCTGGAGAACACCAGCGTACTGACAGAATGCCTGGGATCCCCACTGCTGGCACTGCTGTGCTGGGTGGCTGCTTCTGTGGAGCACGGCATGCTTTGACAACCAGTGCATCTTTACCTCTCTTCTACACTGTTTTGCCGTGGTGACACAGGAGTAGGCAAACCTGTTCGAAAGCCTGTATGAAAAGGAGCTGTGATGAACAAGTGCTTTCCAGAAATTTTTTTCTAAACCTATCCTCCCATCCAATATTCTCTGAAGTTGGTTTGTTTTCTGTCAGCTAAGCAGGAATGCCCCATAGGAAAGCCCCTCCCTTCCTCTGTTTTTTAAAAAGGACTCCATCATATTACTTCTCTTTTACTCTTCTTTTGTGTTACGTTCCTGTTTATTGCTCTGCCTCTGCTCCTCTTATGCTAGCCATCTGAAAAAGGCATCTGTGCCCCAGGGAGCTTCCTCCTCTCCTTGATGTTGTTTCAGAACTCTTCTTTGATTACATATTGTCAATTATTTGAGGCAGGGTACTGGTAGAGATCGTGCCTTTGTAGGGGTCCTCAGTTCAAATGCTCTAAAAAAGACACTTCCTTGAGCCTCTAAAAAGAATGGTAATTATCTTGTATTTATGGGCAAGTACAGCTCAGATTCATTGTGTTTAACCATTAGAAAACCCCAAGCACTTCCTCTACTGGGGATAAAAAAAACAGTAAAATGTTCATGTGGTTTTTACCTTCTGCAGGCAGGGGCCGTGTCTTTCCTTGTTTGTGAAGATGATATGTGGACATAGGAGTCTCATACCTGCCCTCCTGGGGAGGCTCTGCCAGCTTATTTATCACCAGGTTAGTTTTCTAGACAAAAATCCTATGGTTATAGAGTGCTAAAGGTATCCTGGCTCCATTTCCTGAGCTGCAAGGCATATACCTGTCTGGACTGCACAGTGAAGGATCCTCACTGGCTTTCAGGCTTCCAAACATTCTCATTTCAAAAAAATAGCCTGGGCTTGCTCTCAGGAATGCAAGTGGAATGTTTTCCTGCAGAAATGCTGCTGTGGTATGGTAATTCATTCTGAGATATGAATGTGTTTACTTTAACTGGTGCCTCTCAGCTGCTAAATTGTTATAATTGCACCGAATTGGTCAGTGGATAGTTGCAGTGTTCCTCTACTTGATTCATTGAGGTTTTTCTGCAAATAGCTGTTTTGTTACGAATGGAATACATTTATTTCTCCAGTTCATTATTTTCATTTGTCTTGCAGGGTCCTTCCCTGAATGATGCTCATATTTTAGGACTAGCTGCTTTTATGATCCATTTATGTGAATCCAGATCTTTAATTCCTGAAATAGAAGCTGACTTTGGGATTTCTCAGCCTACTGCTGAAAAGGTCCTTTCCATTTCTGAGTTCTGGAGCTGCTTGCTAGTGTGCAGGACGGAGGAGTCACTTTCCTTCTGCACAAGGTGAGCTGATATCTCCCCCGTGTTCCTGATTCCCAGCACAATGGCTCAGGTTTGGCACACGAAGGATGCTGGGAAAGATCCTGTTTTTCTGTGGAGGATTTCCTGAGCATATGTGGATGTATGCACTGCATAGAGGTGCTACCCAGACAGGCTGATGGTGGCCCCCCCATGATGTAGCATCATGCTGACTGATGCTTGCCAAAGAAAGGACTGAATGGATGCTGTCAAAAGCTTCAACTTAGTTGCTGGTTCTAAAATTTGGGCCACATTTGCATCTGGATGCACGCAAATAGAGATGGTCCCAAAGTAAGCAGGTTTTGAACATGTTGGTTAAAACCATTTTTAACGCTCAGACTTTGCTTTGACTTTGGACTTTCGTGATTGGGAAAAGATATGATTGAACCAACCTGATAACCAAATTCTTTCTCTTTCTTAATCAGGTTCTGCACAACAGCAGTATCTTATCTATTGTGCAAGTTTTCATCCTTTTCTTGTGACGATTTATGTGCCTTGGTTCCTCCTAGTCTTGTTAAAAAGGTAAAAAGAAAAGAGAAACGCATTGCTTATGAGAAAAATCACTTTCAGTTCAGTTTCTCACTGCAGACTCCTGTGGAGCTGTAACTTTTACAAAGAAAACTATACAAGTACATCTTGGTAGCCTACCGCCCTGCCATTTTGTGCGTTTGTTTGTTTGGCAGCTTCACACAGAGGCTGCACTTTTTGGAAACATGCATTGTTTTTCTGCCTGTTTCAGTTGCAGTACATTGTACCACGGCTAAGCTTGGAAGCTCGGGGAATCACAAGCAAGGAGGATAAGGCTGATCTTGTGTGGAGTTCCCTGACGTGCCCTTCTCTAAACTACAGAAGAGCCAGCCTCTGTTTATGGAAGCAAGCACGGTTTCAAGAGCTTTTGAAGGAAAAAGCATTCCAGGTATAAATCTTTCCCACGGCTTAAGTTCACACTGGGATTCTCATTTTTCAGCTCTGCCCTTTATAGTTGCTTTATTGCTGATAAAAGCTGCATATACAAACTTAGCACCCGAGAAGTTGGAATGACGGTTGGGTGACGTATGTGCTCGGTCACAGGCTCAGTGTTGTTTGTAGATTTTGATAGTGATGATAATGCAGAAATGGAAAACTAGAAGTGAAGATTCTGTGTCTTGTTTACTGGCAAAACCACAAGGTTTGATGCAATAAACAATATCAATAAGAAAATTATCAGGAACAGTAGAGAAGAAGCCTTACCTTCCCAGTGCGTACCGTCTACAAAGTGATCTGAGCCAGCTTTCACATTCTGAACTGTCAAAGGGGTGTGCTTGTGTGTCACTGAGATGCTTCACAGACTTGCTTTCAGGTAACCAATTTTGTAGGTTGTAGTAGGTCTTCAATTTAGATTTTTTTGCAGAGAAAATTGTTCTGGAACTTCCTTGGCTTCGTGCCTCCAGTTTAATATCTCTTAATCTGTACTGGATTGCATCTGGGTGTGATCTGTTATCTAAATTGCTTTTTTCCTCCAGTTATCTTTCAGAGAGTGGCTGCTGTTGGAACTAGAGGTGCACCCTGAAAAGGATGTTCTTTCTGCTTCAGAAAGGTAACCACAGAGGTGCTCTCTTAAAATGGGGCTACTTCAAGATCCTTCCCCACTCAAATTAAGAAAAAGCATTTAATGCTGGGAGATTAATAACAAAGTAAATAAGCCAGATTCTGTGGGACGCAAATGCCTGTTGTCTACTACAGGCTAAAGCAATGAATGACAAAGCTCAAGCAACGCTGGGGTGAGATGTGTTTTAACTTGAGAAGTTCACCAATATGTCCTTTAGCCTGCATATACAGTCCTTCCAAGTAATTTCCCAGCAGCAAGAGAGAGTTCACATTTGGTCATGCAGTGTTCTGGTATAGCACTTAACTTGGTGGATGAGCTTCCTTTTACATTAAGGTTAAAAAAAAATAAATCTATTACAGCATTTAAAGTTTCCTTACCTTCTTTTCAATACTGCAGGCAGGACTTCCATTACTGGGCTATCTATCAGTGGTATCTTCCAGCACCTTCTGCTTCTGGTGGCTGTGATGGAGACCTGGAAAAGGCATGTGGCATCATTATCGATTGCATTCTGGATTTCTCACAAAGGTATTCTGTATCATGGCTTGCATTTCTACAGGAGCAATGGTTCTGCTAATGACCAGGCAAACTAAGAGCTGTCAGCTTGTGTCTTACATGGGGACATACTTTCCCCATGGTGGAAGCAATTCCCTTCTTACAGGTCTGGCTGCAAACGAAGGTTGGGAGGTGGCTCTGTGTGACTCACTGGTCTTTGCATAAGAATCTTGCTTTAGGTGACAGAGGTCTGGATCTGAAATCACAGATAGAGTCCGTAGTCTGTGTGTCTCTTTTAAGTTGTTTATATTCGTATTTGTTTGGCCAGACAAGCGTCAGTGCCCTTGGGGAAGTGGCTGAAGCTAGAAAATAAGAAAGGAGGGTTAGAGGAGAGTTGCTGTCTCATCTACAGCTTACTTAAAGAACATTAATGTTAGAGCTTTGTGCTTGTGTGAAGCCATCTGATATTACTTGAATTATGTTCTCCTTCTGGGTGAACAGGGGTAGTTACCTGGTGTGTCTCTTAATTTCAGGTTGGACCTGGGTAGCTGTGGTCAGTTGAAGTCAGTCAGTGCTGATATTCTTTGCAAGTTGCAGGTGAGTTAAGATTTTGAAGTGCATCTGTGTCCTTGAATTTGGCCTAAGATTTTTCTATTATGTCAGCATACAGAAGACTGACATTCAGTTCTCAGATGTGAGCAATGGCATGGAAATAGAGATACTGATCTTTATGTATTTGGAGATTCATTGAGGGTTTGAGTGCAAACTAATGTGCAGCCCTGACAAACACTGTTTTCCCCCTTGCCCCACCTAATTTAGGAGATGGTACTCGAGCTGGGATGTAGGCGAAGGCCACTTTCAGGCTGCTTGAATGCCAAGAGACACTTCTTGTTTGAGATTCTCCAGGAAAGGCTGAAAGACAGACACCATGGTTCTGCTTTGGGTGAACAGCTGTGGAGACAACAGGAGCTGCTGCTGCACAGAAGGTAAATGCAGACTTGAATGGCTGGGAATGCCTTAAACAGATGTGTTGTTGTGTATCGTGTTGTGTACTTGTGCAGCTGGGTAGCCTCCCTTCAGAGCACAAAGCACATGAAAATAAATGACACTATGCATCCTGGTAGCAAATGTGCAAGAGATGCTTATTCCCAACCACCCACATGGTTGAAATGCTTCTGTGTGCCATCTTGGGCCTTAAGTTATCCCTTTAGATGGACTGGATTTCCATGGCCAACACATATTTGTGGACTCTGTTTATAGCCCGCAACACTCCTAATGCCACCAACTGCATTAATCATCCTTATATTGCTGCTCTAAGATAAGCATGCATTTCCATTTTTGAGCCATTGATAGTATCTTTGAAAGTGGTCTGTGAATCTCACTGAAATGCAGGTTCTTTTCTGGGCAACTGTAAAAATTCCTTGTATGGTTTCTGTCCAGATATTTGGGATTGTTGTGTTTGACATGCTCACAAACTGCTCCAGGTACCAAAGTTATGTGCTCTGAGAGCACGGATTCAGATCTTGGTGACACTTTGATTTTGTTTTTCTCTTCCCTGCCTAAGGATTCTGGTGGGGCTCCCTGCATCCACTCTGATCGTGACTTGTCAAAAAGGAAAGAAAACTCTGTTGGACTGTGAAGATTTTTTTCATTATGTAAACTCAGAGCTGGTATGTGTGTTTAGCCAGATAATTGTTTCTTGTTGGTTAATGCTCTAGCTAGAGACCTTAAGCTCACGCTTAGGACAGAAGTTAAGATGCAGCCAACTTAACATATATCAGAATGTGGGGAATTTCAGCTTCAAAAACATCTCTGTAGCTTTCTGAGGTCTTGCAGAGTATTGTTCATGCTCAGGATAGTTATCATTTCTATTTATTCATCCTGATGGACAGCATTTTCAAGCCCCGAGGCACAGCCAGATACTGCAACTCATTCTGAGACCTTTAGTCAAACTGCTTCTGCTGTGCATAGCAAGCAGGGCCATCTGATGTGCTGGGACTGTAAAGCTCAATCTAGTCAGTGATGTTGCTTGAGAGAGAAAAGATTTCTGTAACCTGAGCTGATAGCTGGGGTCTCACAGGGTGATTCTGTGCTACTGGAATCTGCTTGAGGAAAATGACATTTCAGAAAGGAAGGAATTAAACTTTTTCTTTCCTCATTTTGCTGCAGAAGAACATCTGTTCCAGGGGGTATGCACTTTCCTATGGCATCACTGCACACTTCTTCAGGGTAAGTGCTGCCTTTGTCATTCTGCTCTATTGTCCCTGCCAGCCAGAACAGTTTCTTTACTGGGATACCTGACTGTATGCTATTCTTAACACTGAGATGTGCCACTTGCACAGGTGTGTTGAGAATCACTGGTGTAAACTGCAAAAAGAAGAGCAGTAGTCCAGGGAAGTGAAGTGAATTAACAGGAGGAATTCATGGTGGAGACTAATTTTAATACAATGCAGCAGAGCAGGTGGCAGAAGGAGAAGCTGTTGGGTGTGTGTTTCTTTTGCAGGGCCATGCTGACCCCTACAGTTATCTTTGATTAGTTAACATAAGGGTTTGGGAGGTACTTCAAAGCAGCAAAGACATAGGTGTGTAGTCATCCTGTGATCTATCCTCACCCAGGGCCTGCTGAATGCCAGCTTGGACTGTGAAGAATCAGCAGAAGGGGTCAACGATGTTCTAACAACGTGTCAAACCAAGTGTCCCATTGTGCTGTTCTCCGCAGCGGTAGCCCTTCATGTTTTGCCCTTATTTTTAACATTAGATGTATATTCTGTGTCTATTTAAAGTGCATCTTTTAAACTTCATTTGAGGTAAACTGTGAAGTAAGGGGTAATTCTTAATGCCTTTGGAAAAATGCAGAGTGTTTTAGTATACCCTCTGATCCTAGCTCTGGACATGCAGAAGTGGAATGGAGGAACAGAGTTTAAGAGTGAGAAGACAGAAGATAGAAGGGGCTAGTATATGCCAACCCCAAATTCTGTAAAGCACTTCTTTTTTTTTTTCTCTCCGCGTTACCCTTCACACACTGTCTTACTTGGAGATAGTTGTTTTTGTTGCATCTTATAAGTACATACATCCCCTTTGTGGAACAGCTGAATTTTGAGCTCCTTGAGGTCCTGCTAGTGGAATTTCGGGGCCCAACGGTACAAACTGTCATGGATGACCCACTTGGCATTTCCAGGATTTGAAACTTCTCTGTGTTTATTAGGGGTGTGTGTGTGTGTGTGTACACGTACGTCTTGGGCTTCTACATTAAAGGGGAGGAAAAAATCTATCTCTCATTACCTGACCGAGAAAGCTTGCATATACTACTACAAACATCTACTAAGCATGCCACTGCTAACACTGCTGGTTTCTGGCTTTCTTCCTAGCTCTGGTGGCCACGGTTGGAGCCAGTACTTTGCTCTCAGTGGAAGAGACTCGTTGATGCTCCACTTCCAGAAGAATTGGAGAGACTGAGGGAATGCCAGTCATCTGCAATGGGGTGTGTATGAGGAACCTGAGCATTCATCTGCAGGCAGGAGACCTGCTCTGATGGACAGGCTTCCTGGAAGCCTGTTCTCTGAGACAGGCTGGATTTCAGCAGGCAGAAAGAAAGAAATGCTAACGTGGGTTGAGGCTTGTAGGACAGCTATAAACAGATTCCTTTGTAGAGTTCAAACTCAGAATAGGTCATTATAATCATTTAGTCTGGCCTTCTGTGTAATATGGGTCAGAGTGTTTCACCATAAGGAAAAGAGAATCTTTTTAGAGGAGACTGGAAGGCAGAATCCTTGTTAGACAAACACTGGAAATAGCCTTTAGCACACTGTTGAGTCATTTGTTCAATCAGCCACACCCTTCACTCCTGGATGTGGTGAATTTCAGATCCCTTGAAATTGCTGATTGCTTCTCAGCTGTATCCTTCCCTCTCCATATCTTTCCCCCGTGGTAAATCTGCTGTCTGGTCAGCATCCTGCAGCTTTTCACCTAAAGTTGGAAATTCCATATAAGAATCTTCTTATGGATTATTGCAGGCAATACGCACGTGATTCTGTAGCGTTGTACAGAGATAATTAATTAGCTGCCCAACCTGTGATAAGGGAGATTTTGGGAGGCTACTGCTGTTGCTTCGCTTTTTTTTTTTTTAATTTCTCTGAACAATCTCCACATAGCATTCAACAACCGGGAGAAAGCTGGGGAGAAAAAATGCTTTTTCTTTGGCCCAATCACAAACTTAAGCACTTTGCCAAAGCCCTTGAATCCCCTCCTCATTTATAGCTATGATTCTCTCAGACCGTGACGTGCTGGTTTTGTTTCCTAGCTTCCTTTCTTCAGGACGGGTTTTCCCTCTCTCTGGCCCTCCCTGGATTTCTGCTGCCTTCCTCCATTGCTCTGTTCAACAGCACTCACCACGTGGAAGAGAGAGAAATGCACTGAAGAGGCTGGGAACTGACACAGAGCAGGCAAGACTGGACTCATTTTAAATGTCTACTGTTCTCCACACTTAAAAACTGAAAGTAGAATGCCTTTTCCTGGAAAACCATTTCTCAGTTAGACCCTGTTGTGAAATCTTGCTGATGGCTTGTTGGTAGAATGTAGCTGTAAATTACCAGTTACTAAATATTTATCCTACAGGCAAAGGTGTTTAAACTTTTAACTCAGATACTGACTTCTCTGTGAAGTCACTGAAGATTATTTAAACAGCTGCTCTAAAAAACAGAGAGTGCTGCAGAGGAGGAGAGTTTAGCCCATGGCTCTCCAGGATCACTTCTCCCACTGACAAAGGAGATTGATCTTCATTCTGGAAACTTGGCAAAAGGGCTAAGGAGAAAGTGTTTGTGAAACAGGAATGTGTGTATTTTTAAGGGCTGGGAATCCCAGGAATGGACTTCTGGGAGATTTTCAGTTCTGCTCCAGGAAGCGTATCTGCCATTTCACCCTCTGTGCACTGGAATTCCCTGAAGCCTTCTGCTGAGAAGGAAGTTGGGCTGCTGTCCTGGCAGCTGTGTGTTTATCTAGAGGAGATAGCAGGGACCAAAGCTCAGAGTGGGGAGTGTCTCTATATTGAGAAATTCACAGGTAAATCTTGTTTATGCAGAACCTGTGCCTTATGACTTACTCTGAAGTTTTAATCCCTGAGGCAGGAGTTGTGGTAGCAGCTCTTCTTGCTGTGGGATCAAATCCACCACTGTTTATGCTGCTCTTGAGCCAAAACCTATTAATCAGAAGCTGATCTCACCAAGGCGATACATGCATTTAGTATAGGTGAGATGATGACAACTTTGACCTTAAAAATCTGCCTTAAGATAGGAGGAGGACACTGGGAAGTCCTGAAGCATAATGCTTCTCTGCTCTCTTCCCTACCTTGGCCTTACTGCTGTGTGCATGCAGTCCTGCTGTGTACATAGCTTGCTGTCTGGCTCTGCCCTCTCCCTTCTCAGAGGGCAACAGGAAAAGGTTTTGTTTTACAACTCAACAGGTGACACAAATAAAAGCATTACTTTAACTTCCTAGGGTTATAAAACCACTTTGATTTGAGTAGTAGGGATCCAGGAAAGCAGAGACGTGTGGCAGGACAGGATTACAGTGCGCTTGCTGACATGGGAAGCTGCACAGCATCTCCTGGTGGCATGCAGGCTGTTAACTAAGACTAGCTCTCTCTCAGATTTACATTTGTAGTAGCTTGCTTAGTTTTCCCTGTCTTTGGAATAACTTGCCTTTTTTTTTGTCTGATTTACTTGCTTTGAATGTGTTATGGTATTTCCCTTGAGAAGCAATGAACCAAGTCAGGTCCCAGACTGTCTTCTTGGAACTGCCTTCATCTGGAAACAGCAGTAGTGCTTGTAGGTCATCTGAGTCCATCCTGGGAATGCTGAATTTCACTTGATGAAATGTTATTTCCTGACTGGAAAGTGTAAGTTCTGAGTCATCACCACAGATACAACTAACAGGCAACTCTCTTTTCCTTGCAGTTTCTTGTTTCTCTGCTGTTCTTCTCACTCATGGATCTAATCTCAGCAAAAATAGCACCAAAGGTAAATTCAGCCCTTAGGGGATTCTCATGACACCAAATACATCTGATCAGCGTGGTTTGCTCCCTAAAAATGCTTTGTACAAGTACTGTAAAAGCTGGTAGCTTGCTCTGCCAGAAGGAAAGGATCTGCAACATCCCAGACAGAGCCTGCTGAAAGCTCTTCTGTTCTTATCAGATTGAAAATGTATTTTCCTGTCTGATATTATCTTCCCTTTCACTACAGTAGTTTTATTTCTCTTCCTGAGCGTCTTACAGTTTTCAGTTTCCTGCTCATACTTCACACTTCCCATGTAGTGCTGGAATCTCATATCTATGTCTTGGCTTCTGTGCATTTCACTCTTGTTGTAAGACACTTTTCCCCAGTCTGGAAACACATGGCATTTCACAGGAGATGGGGTCTGCAGCAAGAAGGAACACAGGTTTCCAAATGATTTAGTGCTGTAAAAAGGAAGAGCAAAGACAAGATTCTTTCCGCAGCTCTCTGCTCTAGCATCCTCCTGCCTATGAATATGTGTTTCTGTCCCTTTGTCATCTTCTCCATTTTGAAGTGCAATCATTTGTGTAATCAGCTAACAGATTGGATCAGGGAGCAGATTCAAGTTAAAAATAGTCATCTGGTCTCAGCCTTTCTCTGGGGGAGTCTGGAGAGTCACTGAGAAAAGAAATATCTTCAGCAAACAGATCTGGGAGATTGTTCTGAGTAAAGTGAGTAATGCTAAAAACCTCTTAACGGACACTAGAGAGGTTAGAGGGGGGAAGTTATCTCTGGAGAACAGGGTGGGGTAGATGCAGAACTTGAGTATCTCTCTAGAGCAAAGCTGGGAAGCATGCTGGTGACGAGCTGGTTGCTCATCAATACTACTTCCTCTGCCTTTGCAAATGATGCTCGTGTGAGCAGTGCTGTGACTTGGTTTTGCGATGCAGCCTCCTGCATTGCAGAAGTGCCTGACTGCCCAGGGAGGAACTCAGCCCCCAGGTGAGGAGAAAGGCTTGGGCTAAATTCACAGATATCCTCTATTAAAGCATTTCACATGCACGATCTCTTCCTGAAACTTTTCTGCTTTGATACAGTTAAAACCTAAGACAAACTAATCTGTCCTTTCTGACACCCAGGAAGGTGTGGATTTTCAGACATCTCTGGAATGGGCTCTGGAGATCTTGCAGTGCCTGGAAGAGAGGGGCATATCCTGGCCACTTCTCTTCCTGTCAGCAGAAGAAGGTGAGCGAGTCTTCCTCCAAGGGGTGAGAGGGTGAGGTTTAGTGCTTGACAGTAATGCTTTATCTCTTTGATTAATGAGTGTGCTTGTAAGAAGGAACTCTGGTGCTTTTGTGGGCTGCATGGAAAAAAACAGTTTCATTAAAAGCTGCTTCTACTCTGCAGTATGGTGACCTGGCTGCTAATTAGGAGTGACTGAAACTCAATATTGTTTCATCTAGTAGGAAAAGTCTAAACGGAACAGCTTCCTTCTGCCGGGGTCACTGCACCCCCCATTAGGGTTTACTGTGTGCTGGGAAGAAGCTGTGCAGACCCTGCATTAGGTAGCAGAGGACCACTGAAGGTGCTTAATGCTTTTCTCTGACTGTTGCAGGCTCCAGAAAATACTCTGTCCTGCACTGTGCAGCCTCAGACCGCCACAGCCGGCTCTTGCCTGTTGCCTTCTACAGGTAATGTCCTGCTGATTTCAGAAGGAATGCTTGTGGGGAGGATGTGGTTGGTGATTGACATGCACTGCAGCTGGCCTGGGGGTGAGCCGAGTTTTTCTGTTAGCTGTGTAGGAGAGAATAGTGCATCACAGCAGGACTGCTATTGAATCCCTGTATATTGTGCTAGAAGTTTCCCTTCATCTGTGTGCATCTAACAGAAGTGTTCCTGGCTGCCTTCTCACGTGGTAGCCCTGCACACAATGGAGAGCTGTACGATGAGTGGTAGCAGGAGCTCTAGCTGTATTTGCCCTGTGTCTTTACATTTGAGTCTAGCATGGAACCAGCACTGACTAGGTGGTGCATGTGTGATTTCCCACAGCCTTACCCCCGGCTTTCACCACAAGCTGCTCACCAGAGAGCACTTCTTCCTTTACGTGGCACTCAATCTCTACATCCAGCTGCTTCAGCTCTTTGTGGAAGGGAAAGACCTGCCCCAGCCTGAGCAGGTAGGAAAAGGCCCAGGCCCTGCAGAACATATGGGTGAAGCTCAGTTTCTTTATTTCTTCTTCTAACTCTGAATCATATTTGTGATCCATTCCCAGCGCTGCTTGCAGCATCCTTCTTGTTCTCACTTTCCTGTACAAAGTAGTGGCATGCTGTGGAGCTGCATTTGCAGGCATGCAGCTTGAGGTGGAGAGAACCCTGCACGTGTTGCTGTCCTGCTATTGCCCGAAACCTAGGATGCCTCACTGCTGTCTTGTACGGGACCTTAGGATGAATGTAGACAGTGATTGAGATATCTGCCCAACCTGTAGCTAGACCACTGGTACAGCATAATGGTTCTTTTTCCAGTTCAGGAGGCAGGGACTGAGACTTGAGAGTGACACTGCTCTGGGCTTTGATCTGCCTTGTCTCTTCTGAGTTCCTCAGGCGGATCCCTTAGAAGTGATCTCTACAGCCCGTCGGTTCCTCCTTGGTGCAATTCCACGCTGCCCTGCCAAAAGCTTTGGAAACATAGGACTGGTGCGTGTTTCCTCTTTTATCGCTCTGAGATGACTGTCTGCTCACTGGCAGCATGTGTATCTTTCATGCCACACTCAAACTGTACCGGTACTGCCTGCTTATCGCACTGTATGCAGTACCGTTCTGTAACACTGGAGCGGTGGAGGACACCTGCTGTTCAACTAGTGCTACAGCCACAGCTGTCCTCCTCCCCTGCTGCAGGCTCCATCTTTCTCAGCAACATTAACCATTATTCTTTCATGCAGTCTTGCACTCACCACTTGCTTAATGCTCAGTCTTAGGTAAAATATCAAGCATAGTTAAATGACAGGTGTTGAAATTCCAGCCCTCCACCGTGCTGTCTGGCAGAGCCCGTTATTTCTGCCTGAGTCAGGAGCAGCACCTCTCCCTTCTACTTTTGCACATTGCTAAGAAGCATCAAAATGATCTGGTATAGCTGTAACTTGCTCTGAGGAAGCAGGAGCAGGTCTGATGCCATTTACTCTCTCCCCAGTTACTGGAGGCATGTGAAAAACTTGACCCAGAGGTGGGAGCCACCCTCCAGCGCTTCTCCCGGCCTGCTGCATCCATGGAGGTGGATGAAGAGCTGCTCCTGTTCTGAGTGACAGTGAGCAGAACACACTGCCTGCAGGTGAAGGGAAAGACACCACACTCCCTTTCCCACTTGTGCTGTTTCTTTCCAATTACTTTGTAAATAATTTATTACAAGCATAACCATGAAGCTCTTATTACAATAAAAAGTAGGTTACAAACTTCAGTTTAGACTTGCTTTGGGATTTTTTTTTTTTCCAAAACAAAATGCCTGCTTTAAGTTGCTCCACTGTCATATGTACCCTTACAGCCACCCGAGGGCAATTCTGAGCAGGCAGCAGCTTGTGCAGGTTGGGAACAGTTGTGGGCCAACTTTGTTTCTACAACTGTGTGCGTAGGGAGAAGGGGGACAACAACGGGGTGCTGCCAAACATCCACTCCCCTTGGATTAGACAGACTTAGTACAACACTGCTGAATCAGACGTGAGCATGGAGAATCACAGCATAACAAGCTTTTTCTGAGCAAGCTGAAGCTAATTCCATCGAGTTCTTTGGAGACTAAAACGTAGATTAAAAATCTCCACTCTGCCATATAGTTTCTATGGGGCCAGACTGGGAAAGCTTTCCCATCCCCCTCAGGTGGGCTCTTGCTGCGCAGTCACTTCTGGCTTTACTGCCTGGCTTTCTGAAGTCCCTGATGTATTTAAGAGGAGAATGGGCTCTGACTCCAGGGGCTTGGTTTTGTCCTGAGTCTGGGTCAGAGGATGCACCATAGACATGTGGACATTAAGGTTATGGGCCTTCTCAAAACGTTTCCCACACTGGTCACAGGCAAACTCCAGCTCCGTCTCCGCTTTGTGTTTGGTCATGTGGTACTTGAGTGATGCTCGCTGCCTGCACTGGAAGCCACAGATTTCACACCTGCAAGGCAAAGCATGGGCTCAGCACCCAGCTCAGAGCCACAGCCCAAGCCCAAGCTGTTTGTCACAGTGACTAAGCCCATGTTTTCCTGCACTGAATAGGAGGAAGGAGCTGCAAGAGAAGAATACTGCAGCCTTCAACAGCTGGCTTAAAGCATCTTCTAGAAACACCCAAGCCAAGGAGCATCATCATTCTCAGTTCTGTGGCTCATTGCTTGTAGCTGAGCATTCATCAGTTGAACACTGAAGAACAGGCATAGAAGGAGCAAGACTTGCTCAGCAAAGGGAAGCTCTGGAGCTCAGACACCCAGTGGGGAAGTGGATGAATATTTAAAGTGTCACTGAATTACACTGCACTGAGGACAGTAAGAGCTCAGCACAACTTCCTGACTCCTTCTATCCATTTTCTTAGCTACGAAGACATGATGAGGTACACTTACTGGAGGGGCTTTGCTCCTGAGTGCCGCATCTGATGGACTGAGAGGTGTTTGCGTTGCTTAAAGGTCTGCCCACATTCATCACAGATATAGTTGCGTACCTCTGCAATGGAAATGAGGAAAGACTCACCCATTGTGCTGATTTCTTAGCACATAGAACACACAAGCAGCTGTCCATGGCTCCTAGGGGAGCCTGAATTCCTCCTCCTGCCTGAAGTCCCCTACGCAAAGGCTTGCTGCAGACTTACACATCAGGAAGACAGTTCTACAGCCCCCACAGTCTTGCTATGGCAACTACAAGCCTTGTGCAAATGAATTACTCCATGTTGGTAACACCTGTCCTCTGTGATGAGAATCTGTGGAGACGCACCTGTATGAATGAGCTTCACGTGACGCTGTAGGTACCGGTCAATCATGAACACCTTGTTGCAGCCTGGATGAGGACAGGGCCTCTCCCGAACTTCTTCATGATGCTCTTTGATGTGTTTCTGAAAAGAAGGGACAGAGCTTCTAACTGCTGGTCAGCAGGCACAGACTGAGGCTGTGTTTTCTCTAGAGAAAAGAATTTGGATCCCACAATAAATGGGACACCCATCTTGGCAGCCTCATGCACCAGCACTGTTTCACTGTGAAAAAGCAGGGATGGATTTGGGTGCAAGTGTGGCAGAGGGGACTTCACAGGACACAGCAGAACTCATTCCAAGAACTGCTGCTGAGCCACTGGCTGGCAGGTTTGAGGAAAGAACAAAGCCTGAACTTACCTTCATGCCATCTGCCCCCCTGTAGACAGCTGTGCAGCCCTGGTAAGGACACTTGTAAATGGTGGGCAGCTCCTCCCTGCAAAGCAGAGGCTCGCTGTCAGCGAAGGGGCTAGAGCTGGGGCTGCAGCCTAGCCACAGACTGCTCCTTATTACCTTTCACATTTGATTTTTTTTTTCCAGCCTGGTTTTGGCCCTGGCTTCTTCCTTACTTTGGGCTCTTCTGCCTTCTTCGCTTCTTTGCTGTCACTTTTCTTGCTAGAAACCCTCCAGGAAGGAAGAAGGACATTTGTTTAATAATTGATGTTGATTCAAGATCTCCCACCTAATTGTCCCTGCATGTTACATCGGGCCTGGGGGCTTAGCCTGGCAACAACAGGAGCATGCTGTCAAATGCAAGCAAGCCACACTGATGTACTCAGTGCAGGGCCGTGCAGGAAAACGAGCTTGCCCAGCTGAGCCCACTCCATCCCCAGGAAGCAGAGGCGGTGCCAGCCCTCCTGCTCAGCCACCCAGCTGACCACACTGTGCTGCATAGCAGGGAAAGCCCCTCACTTTTTCTCAGGGTAAGGCTCGAAGGAGTCGTCTGAAGATTGCACGTTTCTCTTCTCCATTTCATCATCGCTCAAAAAGTCTCTGAGAAAGAGAGAAGATGCCCTTTATCAACACAGGACTTGGCTGACAGTTCAGCACAGCAGCAGCAGCATGTTCTTCATTCCCAGCATTTACCTTCCCCGTACAACAGCATGGCAACTGAGGCTCCATGTGTTCTCCTCCCCCACAATCTCCCAAAACAAATACAGCCCCCAAACGCAGCAAATAGCAGAATTGGTTCCTATTAGGACTAATCTCTGTAAGAATCACTGAACCACTATTAGGAGAACAAAAATGGCTATTTCTGAGAGGGTCTGATGTTGTAACAGCTTCCTATGCTAAGAAAAGTCATTTTGTAGAGCAAGAACGTAATATAAGTGTCTGGCACAGGTTAATTAAGCCACAGGTCATTCAGTATTTCCTCATGTGGAGCAGCCACATCTTTTTGTTTGTTTTTAAATCCCAAGCTACATAAGAAGCAATTAATTCTGAAGCCAGAAAACAAGCAGTAGGTTCCCGTGGTGCTTTTAACATGACAGCTGACAGATTTAGCTGACACACCAAAGTAGGTTTGCACTTGGCCCCTCTGAACCTCCACTTAACCAGCAGCTGTTTACACACCTCAGTTGCAGTCCCTAGATTTGGAGGGCTCAGCCAAATCTTAGCTCAGAACAACCACTAAGCAGCCTGCATTCCACTTGGGCTTCCTGTACTCTCCCTGTGCACATGGGAGGGAGGGAGCCGAGTGCTACCAGCGTGGCTGCAGAGAAACCTCCCTGCCCCTCAGTGCCACCTCCCAGGGCCTTCTGAGGACCGGGTTCATGGAGAAGCTCTCCGCGGTCATTTCATACTCGCAAAGAAGACATTAAGGCTATTTTAAACCCACTCTTCTCTCACCCCTCAGAAAGGTCACTGAACTCGTCTTTTACCCGCTCATCCGACGTTGCAGACAGAACCTGCTTCCCACTCAACTGTCCTAGGGAATGAAAGAGAACGAGGTACGTTACTAGGAAAAGCAGTGAAAAGAAGCCAGGGGCAGCTGTTGAGAAGGCACTGACTTAACTCATGGTGGCCCATACTGCAAAAAAGATGCGCCCCAAGATGAGTTAATGATTCTTTAAAATCAAAGTCAATGACTCATGAGCTCTGGGAGCATTCTCCCTGCACCCCAGGCAGGGACAGCCTTTACCCTGCAGCTCCCACAAGTATCTTTTAGTTTCCCAGTCACTACTGCTCTGCAACCAAAAGACTCATTCCCCTTTTCTCTTTCCAGCAGCAGACATATCATGTGACCGCCAGAGCTAAACAGATACCAATTTCTGTAACTCAAAGTCAGTGTCAAGCCCCAAATTTTAAAAGAGAGAAAAACGCAGCAGCAAACCTGTATTAAGGCAGCCCAAGAACAAGGCTGCCTGTGCAGACAGAAGTGCCTCCTAGGCCCCACGCTGCTCATATTGCCCTGTAGTCACACTGGGACGGGAAAACCCCCCACGCTGACACACAGACAGGATTTGGATTGATCCCAAATAACCACCTGGCAAACAGACAGGGACCACTCTGCACCACTTGACTGGTGCGTATCCCAGGTGAGAGCAGGGCCATGCGGTCCTGCCAGATATACACAGCAGCTGAACAGCCACATCTCACCCCCTCATCAGAGAGAAAAACGATTCGCAGAGGCAAGGAGACCAGCTTGGCTGCAGGACAGCTGGGCCAGTCAAAGCTTCACATCCTCCTTCCCTCTGCAAAAACAGAGCTGATTCTCTGTGCAACAAGCACTTCTGAGCTATAGTTCAAGTACCATATCAGCCCCTAAGGAGGGCCACCCAGGCCCAGCAGTGCTCCTTGAGCAGATCTCTGCCTTACCCAGAGGCCTGGGGGGGCGATCAGAAGGGAAATCCCTTACCTGTGGCACTGCTCAGTGGTGACACGGGCTGGGGCAGGGCTTTCTCCTGTAACGAGGCTGTGCTGTCCAGCTGAGAATGAGACGAATCCCTGTTCTGTGATGGCTCATTCTCCAACTTCAGTGGCACTGATGTGGTCCCTTTGTTTGCGGGCTGCTGACAAGGAGTTGTCCTTACTGGAGCATGCTGGGGTTTGGGAGCAGAAACAGCCTCGGCATTGTCTGCCCCGTTGTCCGTCAAGCGCTGCGCCATGTTCTTGTTCCACTCCCGTTTGACAGCCAAGGCATTGTCAACAAGCACCGTACTACAGTCAGAATCCGTGTCCATGATGTAGTCATGCCCGTCCCCGCAGCCCCAGACAGCACGGATGATCCCGCAGTACTCAGAGGACAGCACGCTCTGCAGGCTCGGCACCGACTGGCAGCCCCCGGCGTGTGCATGCGCCCACGTCACCAGGCTGTGCAGGCACTGGGGGCTGGAGGTGATCAGGTCAACTGTTGGAAGGGAAGAAGCAGCAGGCACAGGGTGAGTGCCTGCAGACCCATTCCTTCTGCACACCCGGACCGAGGTGCGTGGCAGCAGGCGAGGGAGGCACCCTACAGACTGCTCTTTGCATCCTGCTGTACGCCAGAACCGCCCTGCCCTCAACACCCCTGAAAACCAACCCTTCCCTGCTGGAGGAGGCAGCTCTGTGAGCAGCTACTCACCCAGACAGGAGGCACCTCCTTCCATGCCAGGCTGGGCCAGGGCTGCACCGCTCCTGCAAAAGCCAGAACAGCACTGGTAGCATTAGAGGGACCATACTGAACACGCAGCGATTCATTACTCCCAGTCACCACCAGGAGCACAGAGATGCAACGTACTTTCCTTTCGACTTGATGTGACCTGTGGGAGACGTGTTCACCCTCTGAATAAACGTCCTGAGGACGCTGCGGCACTTGTAGAACTGGGCATGGCATTTCTTGCAGACAAACTGGGGGAGCGCAGGGTCCTGGCGCACCGCCACCCCGACCAGTCGCTGGAAGTCCGTGAAGAAGACCTGATCCACGCGGCGCTGCTTCTCCGAGTTCTCCCCCATCACAGGAACCTTCCCAAAGGCATTGCGCAGGCTCCTGGAGGAGAACTTCCCGTGGCAGAGGCGACAGTATCCAGTGCTCAGGGCTCTGCCGATTCCTGCGAGAGAAGGATGCAGCTGCATGGTGCCTGCTGCAGGAGCACGCAGCCAGCTGTGGCCCGAGGGCACTGGCACACTGGAAGACAACATCCCCATCCCTCGATCCAAGCCAAGGCTGCCTTCCAAGTCCTGGCTTCAGCACCAGCACAGGACAACCAGGAGGAGCGAGACCTCTGTGAGTCAGAGCAGAGCAGGGGCTCCACACCACCACCCACAAACCTATGACATCCCTGCCCTGCACCCCTGGGCAGATGTTCCAGACCTGACTCCGGTGTTCTCAAGGCTCTCACACATCCACACTTCCACCAACACAACACTGTCCTCCAGCTGAAGTGCTTCTTTTCCTTCTCCACTGTTCATCTCCAAAGTATTAACAGCCAGCAGCCACAGCCCTCAGTGAGCCGGAGCCTCCACAGATCCCAGCCTCCCTGGTGCGCTGTTCCTACCACCCTACCGGTCCCACAGCCACACACAGGGCACCAAGGAGGCTCCCAGGGACGGAGCGGCCGCTGCCCCAGAGCAAAGAACGACGCCACAGCTCTGCTCTAAGGGCACTGACCGTGCGCCTCCCCCACGGCGGCCGCTGTGCGGGGACCCCCAGCTGCACACAGCACGACGACAGCCCTCACCTCCTTCCTCAGCAGCACTGCACGCAGCTACCAGCCCCAAGGACCGCCGGTGTTCAGAGCAGAGGGTGAGCCCCACCGACGTCCCGCAGGGCCTTTTCTCGCTGCGTTTCCAACGCTTTCCTCCCCAGCCACATCCCTGCCGCCACTTTAAGCCACTGACCGCAGCCAGATCAAGGCCGCGGCCTGCAGCTCAGCGCCCCGGGCTGGGGCTGCTCAGGGCGCTGCTCCCCACTGCCCGCCGTCCCCGAGCCCCTCAGAGCCCCGCGGCCGGAGCGAGGCTGAGGCCCGCAGCTCCGCGCCCTGCGGCCCCACGTACGGCGGCGATCGGTGCTTCGCGCCACTCGAGGCCTCGCGGCCTCCCTCGCGTCCCCGCGCCCCCACCGCCTCCCGGCCCCGCCCGAAGGCCCGGGCCCGCCCA
>JAOWBP010004096.1:14772009-14792163 GCA_028571105.1 Tragopan temminckii | reverse complement strand
CTCCGCAGCCCCCACCCCCCCGGTGCAGCCCCTCGGGGGCCGCCGGATTCCCCCACGGCGGTGCTGCCGGAACCGGCGCTTGCATTGCTGCTGTCGGGCAGCGATCTGGCCGCAGGTCAATGTGGGGCGCGGGCTGGTGGGAAGCGCCCAGGTGCCGGTGCTCGGGGCTGCCCCACACCCAGCGCCCACGGCCACGCGCGGTGCCAGGCACACATCACTGCAAAGAGGCTTTATTTGGGAGCACGAGGTCGGGCAGCCCAACCCCGGCTGCACTGGGCCACCCAGGGGACACCCCGCAGTGCGTCCATCTGTCCATCCACCGTCTGTCCATCCATCCATCCGTCCGTCCATCCATCCTCCTGTCTGTGCCGCCGCCTACCAGGAGCACAGCACCACCTCCCGCAGCGTCCGCCGGAGCTCCTGGCTCCGGAAGGCGTAGATCAGGGGATCGACCACTGAATTGCAGATGATGAGGATGAGGAAGAGGTTGAAATAGCTGAAGAAGCAGGTGCAAAAGGGGTTGGTGGGGCAGGTGACGATGAGGATGAGGTGGAAGAAGAAGGGCCCCCAGCAGATGAAGAAGACTCCCAGCAGGATGGTGAGCGTGACGGCTCCCTTCAGGCTGCTGGTGCGGTAGATGGTGGGCTGCTTCTGCTGGCTGGAGATGTTGCGCACGTGATGGCGAGCCAGCGCGAACATGTGGATGTAGAGCACCAGCATGAGGACCAACATGAAGAGGAAGAAGCCGATGAGGCAGAGCAGGATGGCGTTGTTGCGGTAGTAGGTGATGAAGACGGTGCTGGAGACGGTGCTGGCCAGCCAGACGCTGGCCATGGTGACCACGGCACGCTGCAGCGTCATGATGCTGTGGTAGCGCAGCGCGTAGAAGATGGTGATGTAGCGGTCCACGGCGATGACCCCCAGGAAGGAGAGGGAGGACACGACGGAGCTGCAGATGAGCATGTCGATGACGTTGTCCATGTGGCGGACGATGCTGGCGCGGATCACCAGCACGCCGTGCTCCATCAGCAGCATGAAGAGCGTCTCGGCCAGGTTGCTGACGCTCACTAGCATGTCGGAGACGGCCAGGCAGCAGATGAAGTAGTACATGGGAGAGTGCAGATTCCTGTTCTTGAGGATGGCGGCCACCACCAGCAGGTTCTCCACCAGGCTCACCAGCCCCAGTGTCAGGAAGAGCTCATTGGGGATGTCCAGCCCCTGGCACCAGGCGCCGCCGGCCCCAGCTGTGGTGTTGTTCTGGTTGCCCTCACTGGCGTTCCAGGGCTCGCGCAGCAGGCGCAGGGGGGCCAGCGTCGACATGGCCCCGGCCTCAGCCCCAGGGACCCCCTGGCTGGGGGCCGTGGCCCCGAGCACAACCGCAGTGCCCACAAAGTCCCTGTGCTCCCAGTCAGCCCCACCAGTGCTCACACAGCGCCCGACCACGAGGCAGAAGGGATGTGGGCACCTCTGTGCCCCGGGCACAAGGATGGGGAAGGGGTCCCCCACCCGGGAGCCCACTGGGCAGCAGCGCAGGGACTCTGCTGTCTCAGCCGCACTCCCCACCAGCACTGCCTGGCGTATCCGGAGCTCAGCGGTGGTGATGGGGAAGAAAGGGCCCTTTCTCTGTCCTAATTTAAAGCTGGCTCCCTCGGCTCCTCCTCCTGAGAAGGGTGGGCACGCACATGACGGCCTGTGCCCGGGTAGCTGGGGGCTGAGCCGTGCTGGGGCACTGTGCACAGCGGGGCCTCTGTGCGCCTTGGGGTCCCACATGCCCCAGGGCTGGCCATGCCGTCTGGGGGCCGTGCAACACAGTGGGGTTTCCCTGAACCCTTTGGGAACCTGGCGCGCTGGGGGACTGTGCACATTGGGGATCCCACACGCCATGGGGTTTTGCGTGCCCTGGGGACCCCACAAAAAGGGCAGTGTGAGGGGCAGAGCCCATATATGGCCACAGCCACGTTCCCCCAAGTGTCCCTGGGAGGGTGCCGTGCTGTGGGCTGCGATGCACCCCCTGGGGATTGTCAAAGAAGCAATTGAGTGCGGTTCCATGTCGTGGCCATTCGCGGTCTCTCACACAGCACCGTGCCCCTGGGAGCTTGGGCGGGCTGGGGATGCGGGACCCATCTGACCATCATGTGCCTTCGGCTCACGGTTGATGCCTGGAGCTGCTCAGCCACCAAAGAGCCATTCAGGGCTCCATCCACTGGCTGTTTCCACCGGATGCTTCCACCCTATTCTCGTGGGGGCCGGGGCCTCCCCAGGGCTCAGAGTTGCCCCTGGCCCCGCGTGGATGAAGGCAGCTGTGTGCAGGGTGGGTGCTCCGTGCCAGGCATGGCTTTACACCCCGCAAATGAGAGCGGCATGCAGAGTTAAGGCCAGAGCGCACATCTCCACTGCCACGCTGGGAGCGGTGAGGCCATGATTGGAAGTTGCAGCATGGGGAGGTCCTCAAATGTGCAAGCACAATACCTGGCCTTGATCTCCAGCACAGCTCATAGGGCCATGTGCCCACAGCCAAATGCTGGCGGCACAGCTCAGCTGGATGGAGCAGCCCTATTCGGCGCCATCCACCCGGGCAGACGGCGTCCCCAGAGCCTCCTGTTCCCCCCAGGCAGGACCAGCCCAGGCCGACGGGGAAACGTGAGCAGGAGGAATCCAGCCTAGCAGACATCAGCTTCCCCACCCAGCTCAGTGGTACACGTGGTGAATTTCAGCTTTATCAGTAGGGGTTTGGGGAGCAGAGATGCAAAATGTCGAGTCTGCGGATCCCAACAGTGTGAGCATGGATGGACCTTGGCTCCTGCATGGATGCGGGAGGGCAGAATGGAGCCAGCCCCAGCTGGGGAGCTCGGCTGCAGCACCGGGGGGGAGTGGTTGTTCCGGGCAGCGCAGCCTGGCTCAGCATTAGAGCCTCATACACCGTTACACAGCAGAAATGGAAAAGCTTTGTGAGCAGCAGCGATGAGCTAAGGGCTTTATTGCAGCTGACCTCATTCTGGGCGCTGCACCACACTGCACCCTGCTTGAAGGTGGCAAAACAAGGGAAGGGAAAGGAAAGCAAAAAGAGGGGAGGGGTATCCTTCCTGTTTCAAGCAACATCAGAGGCTGCAGCACAACTTGAGCTACTCCCACCCACCAGCCAGCCAGCGACAGAGCTGCTCCGTGCAGCCCAGTCCATCCCTGCCCCCAGGGAGCAGCCCCCGCACTCACCAGCAGGGAGGGGGAAAGGCGCATTCACCCCAAGGAGGCACAAAGAACAGGAGGAGCACAAGGAAGAGATCTCCAATGATTAAGCACAGGACAGCACTCAGGAGAGCAGCTGGGGGAATGAGGCAACCAATGCACGTGCAGGGGGCCAGAAGGGGCCTAAGCTGCTGAGGGACAGCTGCTGTAATTAGCTCTCCCATTTTAAGACAGTGCTCAGCCCCCGCTGCAGTGGCAGCCTCCCCTGGCCACAGCCTCTTCCCCACAACGACAGCCAGCCCCTCTGCTTTGTAGGACTTTATTGGAGTGCGGCAGGGGCGGGGTGAGATCACATAGGGTTAAGGGCAGGCGTGAGCTCTCAGCTCAGTCCCAGTCCCCATCGCCTTCAGGATTGTCATCTCGTGGGGGTTCCTGGAACTGGATGTTGGCCAGCATGTCCCGCATGGCCGCCATGAGCCGGTTCACCCCCTGGTTCAGGTCCTGCCCTGCTCCCGCCTCTTCGTCTCCATCGTGCCTGATGTCACCCTGCAACAGAGAGGAGCTGCAGCACCCAGGCTCAGAGCTGGCTACAGCAGGCAGACACAGACAATGCCACATGCCAAAAAGCATCAGGCTGCTCTGCAACCTGACGTTTACACACTGCATATGCCAAGAGCCACTCCCTTTGCAGAAACACTGTGCAGTAGAAACTTCTGTGTACTGAAAGCAAAAACATGCTCTGATTTGCCAGCAGCTGCTTTGTTGTTGCTACATACCTGCAAGTTAAAATTTGGCAACAGTGATCGGAAGAAGAGAGATAAAGTGCTTTCATTGGATGGATGATTCGTTCTGAAAGACAGAAATTGCACATCACAGTTAAAGGGAAGCTTTTACTCAACTTGACTGTGCTTGTTTGGGCCAAGACAGGGCAGGGGAGCTGGTGAGAACCACGCAGTCTCACAATGCACAGCCCCCTCTGCGAGCCAGCTGGGCTCCCCCACTACCTCCCTTCGGGAATTCATAGGGATTTCTTATCCAGGTTTCATTTACTACAAACCACATCAGTTAAGAAACAACACAAGCTCTTCGGCAGCCTTTGCCTCCACGGCTGTGACTAGCTGCTGTCTGACAGCCACCACCAGCCCCAAGCAGAAGCAGCAGGACCAGTCCTGCCTGTACGCTCTGCCTGTCGGCAAGCGCCACCAGCCAGGCTGCTCTTTCTCCCAGGTGGAGGAGAACAGCAGCACAGAGCAACTGTGTGCAGCCTAGCCCGAGGTGAGGGCATCGTCACTGGGAGGAGAGCTGTGCCAACAGGCACAAGGTGAGGGTACCTTTCTGGTCTCGTGTAGGAGATGATGGAGTCTAAAGGAGGAAGGGGGTCAAACCCCATCACAGGCTGCGATGTCACCTCCTGCCGAAAGAAGAGAGGGGAGGTGAAGGCTGTGCAACTCCAGGTGCAGAGACGATCGGACCAGCTGGGCAGGCCTTGATCTTGGAGAAATCATCAGCCACAGCCCAGCCTGCCCACATAGACACACAACACTGTGTGTCTATCCCAAGGACACCCAGGAAGCTGGGCATACTGGGTGGAAGCTTCGAGGTCATGCAGATGTTTCTTTCTGGTGGCTCTGGCCTGAGACGTGCCCAATGTCTGCACGTGTAGCAGGGACTGGAATGCCACCATGCTGCACACAGCAGTGCTCTCTGTGCCCTATCAGGGCCCCTCACCAGAGGCAGAGCTGCCGTGGCCTCCTTCATCTCTGAGAGGATGACATGCCGGTAGATATTCCTGGGTGCGCTCTGGTATCGCATTTTCCTCCTAAAGCAGGGAGGGGCGACAGCAGTTAGCAAGGAGCACACCTCTGTACAAACAGCATTTTGTTTCTGCTTCTCTATGTGCAACATCAGCTCCATCCCTGGCTCTGCTGTCACTCGCAGTATCAGACAGAGCTGGCTGAAGGCAAAGCCAAAGTCACTTGGCAGCTGTTGACCTTCAAATGGAAGAGCAGAACAGCTCAGGGGCACTGCACAGCTCACTCTCACCAGCCTCCTTACGCTGCACGTCAGCAGAGCAAACTAACTTTAGTTTAGGACAAAAACTAATGCCACCCTCCTCAACTTCTCAGAGCCTGAAAACGTTTCTAGCTGCTCTGAGCAAGCCCCAGCAACACTGCTGGCCAAAAGATAGCTTCTCCCTTGTCTGAAGAGCCCCTGGCCTGATCTGTCCCTGTTTGTCAGCAATGAGGTCCAGCAACAGAGCTGATCACCTCTGCCTGCTGCACTCACTTGTGCTCAGACTCCTCCACCAGCGGGTCCCTGGCATCCACCATGCGTAAGACCTCGTGGACGTTCGTCTCCAGCCAAGCCATGACTGCTGGGTCCTTCCATAGGGAGTGAGTCCTTCCCACGTAGAGGGACGTCAGCTGGTTCAAGGCAGGAGGCTGGCTAAGGAGACAGTTGTTATTCAGCGCGCTCTCCTCTTGCCTGCAGGTCTCTGTGCTTCCTGGAAAGGGCCTGTTGTCTCCACACTGTGCTTCAGTGTGAGAGCACGGAGGGAAGAATCACAGACTCCCAGCTCTGCTGTTTACATCTACCTTCACCAGTTTTTCTGCCTCTTTCTATTTCTGGGATAGACACAGCCACGAGATGAAAGTTACTCTGCCTTTACCTCAGGGGGAGACCATTCACGTGTTTGGGAGGACCACATGTCAGGGAAACCCAGACTGACAGGAGACAGTCTGCCCTGAAAGCATGCACACATCGTTCTGACTACATGCACCAACAGGCTGCAGGATGAACTTCTGACCCAGCCATACTAAGGTGAAGCAGGTCTATTAGAGTTATCTGATAGCCTTTATGGGAATCCATTATCAATGCATCTAAGAGCCTCTCAGAAAAGTAAGTACTCTCTGCAGCTTTTAAACTCCATTAGCTGCCTGAGCAAGCAAAAGCCCCACAGCCAGCAAAACTGATTCCTTCTCTTCACTGAGAACATCTCCAAGCCTTACCTTATCTGAGCATTCAGCCCAAAAAAGGAATGGGAGGCGACCCTGGCATCAGGCTGCACACTGCAGTGGTCCAACAGCGGCATAAGAACTGCAGGAGAAAGTCACACAGCTCGTGTTCAGCAGAAGTGCCATGGGAGCAGTCAGTCACCACTGCCAGGGCTGCAGAAACAGTCCCATCCCAGGGGCAGCTTTGCAGCTGGAAGATATGCTGTGTTTTAGCCTCTGGATGATGAAAACAGACCCAGAGTAAATAAACAAGAACACTTTATCTTTTTTTTTTTTTTGCCAGTTAAATAAGGTGCAACTTTATGCACTTAGTGTTGCTAGCCTTTGAAATTAAATAAGGGTTTTATGTCAGTCACCATGACATACAGTAAAAAAGACTGTTTCAACCAACACAAACTAAAGCTCTGTTCAAAAGCTGTTTATTCTGGGCTCTAAAGACACATCCTCCCTGGCATTCTGTGCCCCCTCTGGGCTTGGAGGGGCCATGTATCTTCCTTCAGAGACAGCAGGGATAAAAGCAAGAGTGATGGGCAACCATAGAGAGAACATCTAAAGCACAGCAGTGCCTGAGAGAGAAAGTCAAGAGAGACCCACTGTCTGTTCTAGGCACCCTCAGGGTAAAATGTTTTCCTGCTTTAAGAATTCAGTTCTCACTCTCCACCAGCTTGCACGCCCATGACTCTCTCCAATAAAGGGGCATCAGCTGCTCAGAGAGGAGGGTGAGCAGCAGGGAAAACAGCTGCTGACCTCTTCCCAGCACATGGAAGACTCTTGGCTGCATGTGCCCAGCCTGGCCCTACCGCTCTCTCACTGTCCTTGCCACAGTGCTGGGCAGGATGAACCCCGGCGACGGGCTCTGCCAGTGGGCTGAGCAGCGTCACCCCTCCGAGTCAGGGCTCCCATCACACATGGACAGAGGCCAACAACATTTGCAACCCATAGGCAAAATGCTGCTCCCGCATTTGACTGCCTGGAATCCAGCGTTCGTTCTCACATATGAAGAAAGTGACAAAGCCTGCGGGGATGGACTTACCGGTGGGGACAGACTTACCGCTTGGGAACATGATCAGTGCGAGCTGGATGAGCCGGGCAGCTCTCTCCCGGGCTTGGCTTAACTCCAGCTCCGAGTGCTCCTCCTGCTGGCTCAGGAAGAAATATGCCAGTGGCACCGAGAAGGCAAAATTGGGGAGCTGGGACAAATTCCGGTGACTCTGCAAGATCAGAGGGAGAGAATTACCGAGAAATGATGCTATGCAGTGATCTCAATACAGCTTCCCAGCTACTGGCTTGGTGCCCCCACATCTGAGTAAGCAATTTTGAGTTTATACAATTGATTGTTGGATACCAGGATTACAACAGAAACTAACACACGATAGCCTTCATGGTTGTTCCAATGACCTCCAGCAGACAGCCTTCCCCTGAGACAGCCCCCAAAGGGGTAAGGGCTTACAGAAGGCCCGTGATCTCCTGTCCAGCTCGGTGGGGAGAGCCCCAGGAGCAAACTGCCCCCTAGCTCTGTCTTGTTTCTCACAAGGCTGTTGGCAACTCACCTCCCACTCCTGGAACATGCGTGTCAGGAAGGCGTACTCTCTAGCTCGGAGGGACAGAAAATCGATCATCAGCAGCACACACAGGGGGTCATTCTCTGGATCAAGGCTTCAGAGGGAAGCAAGCACAACAAGAATCAAAAAGTAAGCGTCACAAAAGCTGAAATGCCTGCCCCAATTTCTGAGTCAAATGAGACTTTCCCACTAGCACTCAGAGTCATTTCATAACTCAACAAGTAGAGATAATGGGGATACAAATGTCCCTGCACAGCTGGGAGGACAGTGCAATGTCTCATCCACACTGCGCCCCCGCAAAGAGGAGACAGGCCCGCCACTGCACCAAATGGGAGGAAGGCTGAAGCCACTGTTGTGCAGCAGCTTTGCAGAGACTGCAGGCTCTGTTGTAATTATAAGCCAGGCCCAGAGCTCTGTAACCAAAAGTAAGGGACTGCGAGGTCCCATATTATTAAGCCTCCTTCCAAACAACTACCTATCTCTCCGAAGCAGCAGTACAGATAAGAGCACAAGCTCAAAACTAACCTGTGGGACTACATCCTTAAGGAGTGACAAGCCCTCGCTGAGGCTGGGGACAGTATTACAGCTCCATCTGCTCTGTCCAGCCTGGGCAGATGAGGGTTAAGTATGTTGCTCAAAGCATATTTCCTCATGAGCACCACAGCTCCTGGCTCTGGCTGCAGGGATGGGGGCACAGCAGGGGCACCCACCTCAGAATCAGCTTGCAGAACTCCAGGGCTGTCCGGGGACAGCCCCTCTTCTCCAGGAACATCAGGTGTTTGAACAGAGCCAGGTAGAAAGCCCTGTATGGAGAGCAGGAACAGGTTTTAGAAGCCTGATTTAAGAGAAGCAGCGTTTCTCATTCAAGAACAGGGACTAAAAATGAATCCAAATCAATCTTTTTTTTGTTTTCCTTCTTCAAATTTGGTATCTTCGTGAAAGCATTGGGACCATAAACCCATAGCTGGTTCTACATCTGATCCCCTTGTGTATACACACACACACACACCCCAGAGCTAGCTACTCAGAACAACAGAAACAAGGCAATCTCTGAAGTCTGCATGCTACATGCTTTGCACGGCCATGCCTCTGCTGCTGCCCCTGCCCTGCATAGGGATGGTGACACAGCACATGAGACACGCATGGGGGAGAGATGAACATCCACATTGGGTGAGATACAGATCACAGCACTGAGGTCACGGGCAGCATGGTCTGTCAGCGAGCGGGTGCTGGAAACCTAAGCAATCTCCAGGTAGAGCAATTTGGGAGAGATTACTTAGGTCAGCTGACTGGAAAATTCCCAGAATAAAGTCACCTTCCTCTGCAGCTGCAGAACTATCAATGTTACATAAACAACCAGGCCTCGAGGAGTGCAAGTGCCAGGAACACTGGCCGAGCAGACAGCACATAAGTGACCAAACACAGACTTGATCACACCATGAGGAGTTTTAGGACAAAAATAAGCGCTACTTCAGGCTAACGGGTACTAATTGTACCTAAGGGATGTGACAGGGAGGAACAGCTAATGCTCCAATACGAAATCCCCTGGGAAAGAAGATGCTTTGCAGAAAAAGCCTCAGCCTGTCTCAGTGCAAATGACCTGGCAGCACAAGAGCTGCTGGTAGCCTTCTCTCAGGCACTGCCTGCTCCTGCCTCGTGGAGGGATGCTGCTGCTGACTGCAGAGAGGCAAATCTTTTTCCGACAGAAAGGGACATTCAAGGTCCCTTGAAGCTGCCAGCACCACAGCACGGATGACGCAGCAGGGGTGGTGAATCTGGGTCTGTGTGCCCAAAGTAGGCCGTGGGGATGCCACAAGTGCCCTCAGGCTGGTACAGAGGCAGGTGGCTGCCTACCTGTTCTCTGGGCGCCGGTAGTCCAACCTGCAGCTCCCGCTGGTGAGACTGAAGACGGGGTGGAAGGCGCACTCCAGGCTGTACAGTGCCCGCTCTGCAGACAGCACAGACACCATCAGGACATACCAGCAGCCCTGCATAGCATGCTAACCCAGCATTGACAACATGGGGGTCAGCTTGGCCAAGAAGACACTCTAAGTGAGATGACCCACAGGGGAGGAGATAAGCTTGTTCACACCTCAGCAAAGTGCAAAGCAACTTCATGGTCCCAGCAGATAGCAAGGCAATCAAATCCTCCTCCTTTCTGCAGGCATTAGATCAAACTGCCGTTGTGAAAAGTAACTCTGCTGGAGAGGATCTGGGATTGAGACTAGTACAGCTGCCTCCTCTACAACTGTTTTCACATGTAGAAGCCAAAGATCCTGTCCTCATTTAATCTCTGGCCCCTCCTATCATGCTAAAAAGCACATGTTCCTGTTACCAAACAGCTCATCTCTCTGCAGCACAGCAGTCTGAGGGACAGCTATCCCCCAGGATGCCTCCTACTTGCCTGCAATGCTTGAAGAAGCAGAGTCTGACACACGGTGTGCTGTCACTGTGGCCTGGAGGGTCATGTACACTCCCCATGGACAGGGTGGGCTTCTCAGACTGTCCCTCACACTGCAGTATTTGGTAGCTGCTGCATCAGACTCTCCTCCTGCAAAGGACTTTCTACAGGTGACACCACCCCATCATGTCCAGACAATCCTTTCATTCTTTTTAAAGGTGAAAGGTAACGTGCTTTGTCACAGACAAGCATGTCCAGCTCTACTCAAAAGCCTCCAGCAAAAGTTGGAAGTCTGAAAGGCAGCATGAGGCTGAGTGCTCAGGGCCACAGAGTCACAAAGAGAGCCAAACCCTTCTGGTTTGCCGCTCCTTTGCTGAAAGGAAAACAAAACCAAAAAGTTTTTGATGGCTAATTCATAGCAACTGTTCAGCTGTGACTTCTAGGAGGGACTTGCTCAGTGCTGCATGCACGTGTCTACAGACCTAAGTCACAGCAGTGCCTCTTCCTTCCTTCCTCTCCCTCTCCATGCTGTACCTGCAGCAAAAGCCTGTCCCCAGTGGCACAATGCCATGCTGCCAAGTACTCTGCCTGGTGTTTTCCTTAGTGAGCTTTCATCAGCTCCAGCCAGCCCCAGAGGGAAGGTTACCTTTGTTGCTCCCTAGCCCACAGAGTGGGTTACACTGCAGGGAATCGCTGCAGCCTCACAAACTCTGCCAGCATATCCACCCCACACCTCCACTCTCACCTACGAGGTCACGGGCCATCTCCTGATCCTCTTGCATCCGACAGACATCACTGAGCTGCAGAAGGGAGTCCACGTGGTATGGGTTCATCTGAAGCAGCAGCTACACAAGAACATGAGCTTGATCAGATGATGGCACCAATCACCAATCTCTCACACACTTTGCCTACAAGACAAGCTCTGTGAGACTGGCATGAAGACAAATGCCCTGACACAGCACATTAGAGGAAGGGGCTGTTCTCGCCTCTGGGTCTGAATGTGAGGGCATATCCCACTCAGCATCATACCAGACAACAAAGCTATTCTAGCATAAAGGCCATGCCAGGCCATTAATCATCTCTGCTGTCCTCCAAATCACGCCCAACTCCACTGTGTCCTTTCAGAGGTGGAGGGCCCAGAACTGCACACACTGTTCAAGAGAGCAGAAGGCACTATTACATTGTTGTTTCATTCCCTAACCCTTTTCAAAGAAGCCTGAACATTTTATCAGGCTTTTGCTTCTTCTGGGCACTGAGGACATTTTCACACATCTATTACAATCTCAGAATCCAGCTCCTGAATGGACAGGAAGAAAGGATTTCCAGGCCGCTGAATGCAAGCCTAAGTATAATCATACTTCAGAGAACTCTCCATTCACTACTTATATTATAAACGGGCTACAAAGGTTCAGGAAGTTGTACATCTGCAGGGTGGCAGCCAACATTCCCACCTACAGTACAAAGCTTTCGCATTCTAGGCTGTCCAGCCCAGTGGCTTTGCCTTGCTGCCTTCTGTATGATGTTTTACCTCTCCTTGCCCTCTTTAAGTTCCTTTCCAGTCCCTCATTTTGGAAGGTGTGGAGCACCTGAGGTCATAGCAATAAAGGAAAATGCTTTTATTCCACCACAACTTGACCAACAAGACTCATTTAATCCATCAGGCAGGAGCAGAAGAACACTCACTGAGCAGGACTCCCAGAAAAACATGTTTTGCATTTTGCATGCTGAAACCACAGCAGCAAGGCAGATAGAGGCTCTGGCTACACACACTGTGGCTGTCACAGGTATATTGGCTGGGCTTCTGTTAGATTTTCTCATAACAGAGAAATGAGGCTAAAGCTGTAGGGCTATCTTCAAATGCAGTCAAGCCATGCAACAAAGACAAAGACCAAAATGTATCATGGAAAATCTGTCCTGCTCTGCATGGTGTGTAAAAGCGCATCTGAACTGGCTTTAAGATGCTGGATAGAATTTCCTTGCAACTTCCAAGGTGAATCCCTCAGCCCAGTTAGCAAGAAGAACTGATGAGCTCTAGAGAGCACTGGCTATGAGCAGAGGGTGGGAAATCAGAAGGAACTACACTCTGGCCTCTTTAAGGGCCTTTTGTCTTTAGGAGACAGTGGCCTCTTTAAGAAATTTCTCTGGGGCATGTTTCCACACTCACGTGGCCAGAGTTTTCAGAGCAAAAATACTTCAGTTATGGTTCAGTAGGGTCCAGAGCAATTTCTCTGTTGCTTATCATTGCAATCTATAAACGTTACCATACACTTTAATGAGCTTGAACATGCATGAAGAACTTTCAACAAAAAGACTGTTTTGCTGCAATACCAGGAAAACACTTTTTTTTCAACCATGCAAGAGTTTATAAATAGAATAACTGTTAGTTTAGAGTCCCATTTAAAGATGCATTTGTACAACATTTTTACTTTCCCAGCTGAAGAGTCGAGACAAGGGAGCTTTATTCCTATCCCTTCAGCAAAACAGCCAGTTCCTGAAGGCTCCTCTGCCAGAGGACCACCTGGCATCCTCCAGCAGTGCCACCAAGGGTGGGCCACCAGGGATTGGGCCTTATTTGCACCAAGTTGGCCCCCTGTCTCATTTACAAGGCAAATGCTGCCTCACAGCACTACAGGTCACTAGTGCTCAGAACGAGAGAGCAATTTCACAACGTACCACGATGTTGTTGGGGTCCATGGACTCCACAGCATCCAGGAACTTGAACTGCACTTGCTGGTACTCACGGTGGTGCTCGAATGTGAAATACTGCACGCCCCTCCTGGTCTCCACCAGCTGCATGGCAATACCTAGAGAGTACACAGATGTGGGCACTGCTGATGCCAGCCTGTGAGCATGAGCAGCTGAAACTCTTCTGCTTTCTTCTAATATAGAAAGCTTGTAGGCATTGCTGGCTCTGCAACCAGATGTGTTTACAGAAACTCCCACAAAATTTCATTACTTCCCTTCCTTCCACAAGCCAACTTCTGAAACCCACTCAAGAAGCCCAGACAGCTTGCTCTCCCTGTGGATGTTTTCTCATAGTTGTGTAAGACTACTGGGAGAAGGGAAGCATACATCACCTGCTATCTCAAAGGGGGAGGGGGGGGAAGTCAAATGCTAAGATACAATATGAAGAGTCTTCCTCGCTGAGAAAGGAAGTATTTTCCATCATTAGCTGATGAGCAGTTCCCTTTCCACATCAGGCAGTGCAGAAGCCAGGGCCTGGCAGCTGATGGAAGCAGCTCCAGTTTCTGTGCACTGAGGCTCTAGGAAAGCATGACTGGCAGGAGCAGTCACATGGATGTGGGACCATCAGCCAGAGGCATTCTGAAGCAGCACTGAAAGCCTCACCTGTTTTGCTGTAGCGTGGCCAGGTGTTCTTGGGAGCTGTCAGCCACGTGCTCCGGACATATTGGCGCTGCCTTTGCCTTGGCCTGAGGAAATAAACATGACAGGTCACATTTTCCCTTCACTAACAGAATGCAGATGGCTAAAACCAGCCAGAAAAAAGATGATTCAGGGAAAAGAATCCAATTTATTCCCCAGCTGCAGCCCTGCCATGTGGAGCTTTTGCCCAGAGCTTTAACACGCTTGCCTTTGAGATACAACATACCTTCACACTCCGGCTCTTCCTTGCTTTACCCATTGCTCTTTGGGCTTGTCAGTGCCTCAAGCATTTCCACTTCAATGGCTTCTTTCCCTTGTTTTTACTCCTGCCAAGTTCTCGGCTGCCTCTTTGCTTCAAAAAGCTTCCCAGGCCCAATTAAGAGAGCCCCATATCCCTCTGACTCATATCTTCCCAGCAGGGCCTTCAAGTGTGGACTGATTCAGTTTAAGATGTACTCAGAAGTGCAACCAATTTACTGGTTCAGAGCAAGAGGAATTCAGAAATCAAGGCAATTCTAAGAAAGTCACATCTTCTTAGTCAGGGACTGTTTCTTTTTCCTCAAGTGCTAGATGCCTCCTTTTGATTTAATCTCTCCTTGAAGGAGTCTAATTCATCGACAGACCCTCTCACAGGTTTCCCTTTCCACCATCACCATCCTGAGCTTATACCCTTCTTATGTGCATATTTACCAACCAGCCCCTGAAACCAAGGATTTTCTGAATAACATCAATGATAGAGCAATGGGCAACTGCACAGAAATCTTACACCTACGCAGCAGCTGGTACCCTGAGCATATGTGAGCAACTTTATGAGACTACCTGAAAAGTATTCAGGGTCCACCCTAAGACAGAGACTTCAAAATAGTAGCAAGAAACAAATGTTGGAATAAGACTAAGAACCTAACAGCCTATGAGTCTAAACAAAAAGATTTTATAAGGGCATTTGACAGTAGATGGGAGAGGGAAAAAAAATAATCAGCAAAAGAAAAAGGAACTACTAGCTAAAGTCCGAAGAAACCTTACACCTTTCTCACACACAGCCAAAAAACAATTTTCTTCTGACCCAAAACCTGACTACTAAATAAGTAAGACTCCTTGAACATATTGGGGTTCCCTGGGCTCCTGGCACAGGCATAGCACCAGGGACTCAGAAAGCAGTGCCAAGGCAAGGACGGACACAGCAACTCAAACTTCAGAAGTGTTTAATATTAAATTTTGGACTAACCTCTGATCACCAAGAACAGCACGAGCCCCAAAGTATCTCTTCAACTCATTCTCTGGATTCAAGTTTCTGAGAATGTTGAAACAAGAAAGAAACGTTAAACAGACAAATCTTGCAATCTTTTCCTTTCTAACAAAGCCAGGCGTATTGTACCATAACCATCCCGGGCCAAGCTTCTGAACTGTCACAGACACATCCCACTGGTGTGACACAACACACCAGAAGGAGAACAGTTAATGGTCAGAGCAGGAGGTATCCAAATGCCTGTTCAATCAGGTGCACAGCTCCTTTGTACTCTGCTCCAAAGACCGTGAGCTAGGGAATACTTCTGCTGCCCTCTCCAGGGCAGCTGGGGCCCATGCCTGGCATACTCCCAGGGACAGCCTCAGTTCAGGGAAGCATGCCTGGGGTATTTGCACCTGGAAAACATGAGATACCCACTGCTAAGTCTAGCAGTGGTGGACTGCAACCCAGGGCAAGCACCCTAACCACTGTATGAAGGCTGGCAAGGCTTAAAATACATTCTTTTAATGCAAAGATCTTTCATCAAAGCATGACAACACCTACAGTTTTCTTAATCTAACATTTGGCCCAGAGAAGGGAAGCACTTTTAAGGGGGGTTTCCTCTTTACCATCCAGTGAGAAAGGCTCAAAGAAAGAGAGGGAGTGGGAAGGCTGAGATCCAGCACTGCCAACTCACACCCACTCTGACATTATCCACTTCTCAAAGGTTTCTGAATAATGTTCACCTGACCAGAGAATTCAATGAAGTCTAAAATAACATCTTGGCAAGCAAATATCCCTCCCTTTACTAAAATGAAAACTAGCTAAACTAGCAAGAAGCTAGTTTGTTTTGATGCAGTGTGTTTGGAGGTTTCAAAACCTCATGTGGTAATTGTTCAGTCCTTCAAGTTTCAATGTTTTTTTTTTCCAGAAAAGAAAAAGAGCTGCCAGTATCCACACTAACCCAGAGCTTTGAGACAGGCTGGACACAGAAGCTGGCTGATCCAGGCTGTGGTGTTACAGATGTCTAGTGTGAGGCTAATAGCTTTCTTAGCTGGTGGACATGCCCAGCACTTAGTCCACTATGTTGATGGCCAGATATTGGAAAGGTTAGATGAGTCTAATAAGCATTCCTGGTGAAATTAGTTGCTGGTACTGCTTAGCTCCCCTTGAAAGGCAGCATATATTGGTATAATGGCCAGGTTAGTCTGGTTTCAAAGCTCTATTCACTAAAGCAGAGTCACCAACAGTTTTAGCCTGAAAGGCACTTCAGGAGGTCATCCTGGTCCAGTCACCCACTCAGAGCAGATGGGACAGCAAGGAACTCTCACTGCTGCTAAAAACTGAGCACACATTTAGGAGCAATAGTTAGAGATGGGGCTGTGTGCAACCACTACCATAACCCCTTTCACATAATGTCCTGGATTTATGGCCAGCTTACATATGTAGGCTCCCACCTCCCTTCCTCAGCATACAAATATTTCTGTCACACTCAAAGCCAGGAAGGAAAGCGAGCACTACCTGTGCTCTATGTAGAGCAGAGGCTTGCTGTCAGCAATTATTCCACTCTGGCTCTCTTGTGATAGTCCATTGGTATCCTCAATCTTCTCCAGCAAGCTGTCGATGTCGTCCAGGTCATCATCTTCCTTAAGACATGCATATGCAAAGACAAGGCAGTAATTATAGGATGAGACACGGAGGCACACAAGTCACCCAGCTGCCTCCAGCTCCTGTGGCTCACCCCAATCTCACCCCACAGACCCCCCACTGCTCACCTTGCTTCAGTCCCACTTTGGGAGCACACATACTCTCTTGTATTGAGGCTTCTTGCTTTCCATCCAGCGCCCTGCATTTCCCTCAGGAATCCCACTCCTGTGCTTGCCATCCCTGTCCAACTGCCCCCAAAAGGCTGGCTGCTCTCCCTCCTTCCTCAAGGCATCACAGGACACTGCTCTTCATACTATCACAAGCCTGAGTGTGTCAACTGAATAAACCCAGCGTGGCAGGCTTGCTGCTGGCCTCATGCTCTGAGCCCAAACCAGCTGGTCACAGTGGTCCTTCCCAGCACAACACAGCTCACAAGTACGTGCATGTCTGATCTCTGGTCTCCCCTCTCCTACAAAGCTGTGCTTTGTCTTGTTTACTTATACGATGACCTAACTTCCTAAAATACCATGAAAAGTTGGGGGGCTGATTTTAATGGTAAAATAAATCAACCCTCACTGTCTGCTTTCCATGGAAACATGGAATTACTGCTGTGATCACTGTAACACAAAATTAGACACTAGCACACTTGTAATCCAGTTTTAACATATTGCATGGTCCCTTTCCACTCTTCTAACAACCAGAAGAACATATCCAGCAGAACACATTCAACAGCTGTACAACACTTTCACCTCAATTTCCCTCTATTTTGCCCACAGATAGCAAGTGACGCATTTCTTATGTGGCCACTTTATATCCTCCTCAGGATGCACATGGGCAGAAGGTGGAATTCCATTCGTGACACTCAGATAGCATTCTGAGGTTGCCTTTTCCAGCTAAATATACTGTGTGGAGTGAGTACATGAAAAGTGCATATTGTTTTGCATTTCAGTGACAGAACAAAGGTAGCTTTATCTCTAGTTTGCAAATCAAACTGCCTATTTCTGGGGATTAAATCTCCCCAGAGCTTAGGGCTGGCAGATGTCACCCTTCCGCTTGTCACTCTTGGAGCAGGAGAAGAAGCAGGCTTTCTGAGTGGTTTTCTCCCTTGGTGACTGACCCCTGAACCCCCAAATGCATTCCCAGGGAGGTAGCTGCCAGCCCACACCTACCTGGGGCAGCCCCTCCAGCACCAAAGCATGCCGCAGCCCACTGTGTATGGCCAAGGACCTCCCCCAAACTAAGGCTCTTGGCTTTTAGCAAAAACAAACAAACAAACAAACAAAAAACAAAACAAAAAAAAACAAACACAAAAAACTAGTTCCTCGCTTGAACTGTATTTATATTATATACATTACTCTTCTAAATTCAGTTTCCTAGACTAGCTCATGCAGTTAAAGTATTCAAGCATAACAAAGTGATAATAAAGATTCAAGTATAAACATGTGTCTCTGTTTTATCCACAACACACAGGCATTGGATAAAGCTCTCTCCTTCAAGCACTCTTACTTAGGAGTGGACAATTAAGAGAATGAGTATCACCGTCCCCTCATTCCCTTCATCACAAGGAGACAGAAGCATATCCTCCTGGAAGGACACTTAGCCATGCATGTGCTGATAATGCACTCAGGATGAGCACACACTTGTCAGCATTTAGTTATACGATGCCAAACAACAGAGAAGGAGCACGGCTGTGCACAGAGAAACAGGCAAAGGTAACACGAATCACTGTCAGCAGTGTGAGCTTTGTAGAGCTCCGCAGAGCTGGGAGAGCTCTCTAAGTAGGGCAAAGGCAGTATCATGAAAATGCAAAAACCCTTGGAAGTCCCCTCCTGTGCAGGGACTCAAAGATTAAAGGAAAAGCTGCTGTGAGGATTTCAGCTCTAAACCACCTGCAGCAGAGCTTTGCTAGTCCCACTGCTTGAAGGACCACAATGCTGTTGCCATTTCATACATTTAAATGAGTACAGTGCAAGGAGAAGCACTTTTGCTTCAAAATCTTTTCTGCAACCACCAGTGTCATCACTGGTGTCATCACCAGTGTCATGCCATCCCAAGGCAGGCATCAGCACAGCCACCAACCCTCAGAACAAACACACACATACCAGAGCCTCGCCTGCTGAAGTTTTCTTTGTTTTCCTTTTCTTTTTTTTCTTTCGTGGCTTGTTATTCAACACAGGCTGCAAAAATAAATGAAACAGCTGTCACAGCAAACCCAAACACTGCTGGAAAAGAACGTTCCATAGAGGAAAAGAATATTTTCCACAGGGATCAGCATACTGGAAGGTCCCTTGAATGAAACCAATATTCATCTTTACAATATTCATCTTGTCAGCAAATGAAACTTGAGATGCAAGAAGAAACTAGAAGAAAGCACCAAAGGTTTGCAAATGTGAGGGCTGAATCTCAGCTTACTTTCACTTCTATGCTGGAGACCATAAAATCAGGCAAGAAACAGTTTAGACATGCCAGGGTTTGGAAGAAATGTTTCATCCCTGCATTACTTCCTAGAACAAACTTTATTTCTGTGTTTCCAGTGAACACGACAGTTTCATCACTCACACCAATTAACAGAAACCAACAGCTGCCTGAGAGCACCATGTGATACATACTCATCTTGCTGCAGATGCAGCTGCTTCAGCTCACGATGCTGCAAAGCATTTCCCAACCCGAGATGCATGCTGCTGTCTGTGCTGGTGCTTCCCTAGGGCATACAGAACTAACTACACTTTTCCACCAGCTCTCCACAGTACTACACCTGAGTAACAGAGTCCCAAGAACAGCTCCACAACTCCCAGGCAGCTTTCAGAGCCAGGAACCCAGCTCCAATCTGGTTCTACACATGCTGACAGCACCCATGTTTCTACCCAGGAAATCCACAGAGCAGCAGCAGGTGTGTTCTGCAGTGTTTACACAGCAAATTTGGGGTCAGGGCCACATCTGAACCACTGCTCATGTGAGGTCTGGCTGAGCAAAGCTCACCCTGCATATCTGAAGCGTTCACAAGCACACACAGAGGCTAGCCCCTGCTCCTCCAGCCACACTGCCACCATACCAAATACTGCATTCTACTGGATGAGGCCAAGGAGCTAATTCCTTTCACTGCCCCTACCCTCACCTCCAATATTGTATGGGCGAGATTTGCAGTGTCCAGCTGTTACTTAAAAAGCCTGTTTCTTCCCATGCTTTTGCAGCTGTCATGTCAAGGAGATGTTTTTGAGCTGAAACAGACTAGAGAAGGGACTCTAGCAGAAAATGACAACAACAGACACAAACAAAACAGGAAAGAAGCAAGTCCAATCTTCAGTTTATACTGTTGGGAGCATTTACACCATTCACTCCACAACAAATGCTTGCTGAGCACTGACCCAACAGCCCAGCCCTATCTACAGCACAGCGCTGTATTAATTGCACAATGAGTGGAGCAGAGAAGCAGCCTCTTTTTCTGAATCATTTTCTCTCTGTGCCTTGCATGGCAGCAGCTGTCACTACCAGGCAGCTGCAGCTGTGTTACCGTTTGGTCTGCCTGGTTTGTCCCTTTCCCATCTCTCTGCCCATTCCGTTCTGTCTCTTCAGGTGTAGGCTCCTCATTGCTCCCCTCTGCGACACTGTGTTCTTTGAGCCTGGCATCTGCTCGCTCCTCTTTGGATGACAGGTCATCCTCCAGTTCTTCACTGGTGATCTGTGCAAACAAAAGAACAAGTTGCAGCAGCAGGTACACGGCTGCATCACGCCCTCTCC
>JAOWBP010004096.1:14751219-14761511 GCA_028571105.1 Tragopan temminckii | reverse complement strand
GGGGGGGGGGGGGGGGGGGGGGGGGGGGGGGCCGGGAGCCCCGGGATGGAGCGGTGCCGGGGGCGGCGGTGCCGCGTCCCACGAGTGACGTCTGCCCGGCTCTTCGCTCTGCCCAGGCACCTCCGTGATGACCGTGAACGCCACGGACGCGGACGACGCAGTGAACACCGACAACGGCATCGTCAGCTACTCCATCGTCAGCCAGCAGCCGCCCAGCCCGCACCCCCAGATGTTCACCATTGACCCGGCCAAGGGCGTCATCAGCGTGCTGGGCACGGGGCTGGACCGGGAGGTGGGCGCTCTCCTTGTGCCCCACGGCAGGCACAGAGCCCACGCACAGAGGGGCGGTGGGACGCGCTGTGGGGACGCGGGGCCTCTGATGGTGTGACCTCACCTTGCAGACCACTCCCAACTACACGCTGATTGTCCAGGCCACGGACCAGGAGGGCAAGGGCCTGTCCAACACCGCCACTGCCATCATTGAGGTCACGGATGCCAATAATCCCAGCACCGATGACATCCTGAAGAGCAACAAGGTGAGTTGCACCCCTCCTGGCAGCCCTAGTGTGGATGAGGCTCTGGGCCATTCCCCACGGCCCAGGAAGGAGCTGGGCTCCATCACGCGGGCGGCCACACCTCGGCACACTGCGGGAAACAGGCAGGTTGAACGAGCACAGCTCGTCCAGGTGAGACCCCAGGGGCTCAGCCCTGCTCTAGCACACCAACATCCATCTGGGCTTGGGTCCACCAGCCCTGGGGCTGCAGTGCTGCCAAAGCATGGGTGCTGTCGAGGCACCTGGGAGCACTGCCCAGTGCGGAGCCGCCTGCGCAGGCCAGCCCAGCAGGGGAGGAGCGTGCTGGGATAGCGGCACTCAGCCCTGCAGCTCCGTGGGGAGGGCAGCTGGGGCAGGGGATGGCATTCTGAGTGGTGACATCGGACGTGGGGAGCTGGCAGAGCAGGATGGAGGTAAGGCAGGTAAGCTACCGGGTGCCCTCACGTGCTGTTGTGCCTCCAGCACTCCCTGCTCAGCCGGTAGTCAAGGCCCACAGCCAGTGCTGGGCTGGAAGCAAGCACCCCACTCCTCAGATCAGTGTCTCTCAGCCGTCCCACCCCATAGAGGGGCAGGTGCATTGCTCTGACCCTGCGCTGGCTGCCTGCCCCAGGCAGCCTGGAAGCACTTGCAGGGTTAATATCCACCGCACGTGACGCGGTGACACTGCAGATCAGTGCAGGCCGGGAAGGCGACGGGGACATGGCTGCTTCCAGGCAGCCAGCAGCATGCAGGCACGGGGCTGAGCAGGAAGCCCGGCAGGCAGCCCTCCTTCCCGGCAGGACGCCCACACCGGGTAGCAGCAGTGCCCACAGCATGCAGCTGGCTGCTGGGCTGCAGCATGGCCCTGTGCCCCAACAGCTGGCCTCACAGCGTGGGGGAGTGGTGGGCACCCGTGTCCTGTGGGCACAGCACAGTGGTGGGAAGGGAAAAGTGCCAGGAGGGACCCAGCTGCACAGACACCAGCTTGGGGTGCATAGGGCACTGCCAGAGGGCTGGGGACACCCAGGGATGGGGGGGTGCCCAGCTGTGGCAGTGCCTAACCTGGGCTCCCCACCACCCCCACTATCCGTGCCCTTGGTGCAAGCAGGCACAGCGTGGTACTAAGGGGAGATGGATGGCATAGGCACAGCCCAGCACTGCTCCCTTCCTGTGCCACAGGCTCCAGACAAGCCCAAGATGCTGAGTGGTTCCCTGACCACCCATGTGCTGAACACGGCCACAGGGCTGCCCGCTGCCGGCCTCGCTCTGCGCCTGGCACAGCTCGGGGAGCCAGGGGGACAGTGGACAGAGCTGGCACAGAGGTAGGAGAGTCAGCAGCAAGCAGGCAGTGGAGACTGCTGCCCACATCACCCATGGCAACTACTGGAGCCAGCCACATTTGGCTTCCTTCTGCTTTCAGGTGGACGGATGCAGACGGACGCTGTTTGCCCCTCCTGCCCCCTGGGCAGGCTGAGGCTGGCATCTATAAACTGCGCTTTGAGACGGCAGCTTACTGGCAAAGCCTGGGGTACAGCAGCTTCTACCCCTTCGTGGAGGTACCCTGGGCTGAACATGGGGTCTGGGGTGCTGCTAGGAGCCAGCTCTGGTCACAGCAGGAGCTGCAGGGGTCTGGGGGCTGCGTCCATGCTTGCAGGAGCTCACAATCCTCAGCCATGCTCCTGCTGCACTGCCAGCACTGCTTGCAGGGATGCCCAGGCTACAGATAGAGGAAGGGGCTACTTTTGGCCGTGACTTTAACCCACCCACCACCTCCCTGCTCTTCCCTAGGTTGTCTTCACCATCACTGACCCAGCCCAGAAGCTGCATGTCCCATTGCTGATCAGCCCCTACTCCTACACAACGTACCGGGGCAGTTAGGGCAAGGCACATCCTCGCTCCAGTGCCACAGGGGAACTACTTGACTGATACCATTAAAGGACTCAAACAGCACCATCAGTCTCAAAAAATTCACTTTCCTTCGGGTTGGATGCTGGGAGCACGAGGCAAGCACAGTCCTGCTCCCTGCCCCAGGAGCACCCGAGCACAGGAGCACCCACAGGTGCTGCGTGGTGTCATGTGGGCACCGCCACAAGTCCTGCAGGGCCCTGCCCCACTGCTTGCCCCACCACAGGGCTCTCCAGGGGCTTGAATCCCAGGTTGTCCAGTGGGATCCCAAAGGACGTCAGCTTTGCCTCCAATGTCTTCAGCATGTCGTTGTGTGCCTGGAAGAAAAATGCTCCATGCTCTGGGCTGCCATCCCAAAACCCAGTCCGGACCCTCCCTGCCAAGGCACAGGCATGATCCAGACTCCTGAATGGTGGGGGCCCCTCAACAAACCTTGTTTCACAGGGAAATAAGGGAATGGGGAAAACTGCAGCCTGGGCCAGTATTCCAGGGCACAAAACAGAGCAGCCAGCCTCTATTCAAGGCCTAGGGGGAAGGCTTCTGCTCTTCATTCTGCTCCCCCAGCCCCAGGAACACAGCATAACCCAAGCCCCTTCCTCACCTTGCAGGCTCGGGCCAGCTGGAACTGCAGGTCCTCAATGGTGGCGTTCTTGGAATTGAGCACATCCTGCAAGCGGAGACAGCTGTGTTAGAATTGAGTTGCTGGCACCAAGGGCACATCAGCCTGGGGCCATGCTGCAGGCCAGAGCATGTGGCACAGCACACTGAGGAGATGGTTGCACTGGGACATGGCCAGGCAGACAGTCACCACCCTGGAGCCAGCGCTGCCAGGGACAGCCAGCCTCAGGCAGAGGCAAGGCACAGGGACCTCCCAAACCATGAACAGGAATGCCAGCAGAGCCCCACCATCAGCATCACCTGCCTCGCTGCAAGGGGGGGCGGATGGCAGCACCTGCTCCTGCAGCACCTCCCTGCCACCATAGCACCGGGGGAATTACAGGGAGAGTCTCCCCAAGATGACGCCAGTGACTGGAGGCAGCTGAGCAAAGGAATTCAGGGACCCCAGCAGCTGTGGGAGAGCGCGACGCCTCGACGCCTTCCCAGGAATGTGTTTCCTAGGCTGCTGCTGTGGCACCTGCTTGTAGGTGACAAATCCACTGTCTTGTCACATGGACTGAAAGCCTGGGGCTGTTGCTGTGTTCATCACTAGAGCTCCCTGGCAAGGGGGATTCCATGAGCATCGCTGTCACCCACCACTGAGGGGACCAGGAACAGAGCACTACAAGTAGGAGGACACAAGGGAAGCAGCGGCCAAGCCGAGCAGGGAACCTGCATCCCTTTTGTCTGAAGCCAGTGTGAAGCAAATGCTGCTTCTCCAGTTACTGCTGCTGCATGCTCTAGGAATGCGGGTCTTTGAGCCGCCACACCGCGCCAAGGCTCTCTGCATATGTATTTTTAGCATGCCAGACATTGCAGAGCCGCTGGGAACCTGTCTGTGCTGCCTCTGCAGCCAGCAAGGCCAGGAGAGAGGCACGGCTGAGGTTCACCAGCGGTGGCTCCCTGTGCACAGAGTGCCCAGGGTCGCTGAGATGGGCCCTTCACACAGCCCACTGCTCGGCAGCGCATCCAAATGCCACATGCCACCTGTCAGCACAGAGACCTGAGTAGTGCTGCCTGCGGCCATTCTCCTTGAAACAGACTCCACCTGAGCTAGAGATCAGTGCCAAACGCCCACACGCCCCACTCTCGAGGGAGAGCCGGAGCGCCCTGCGGCACCGTACAGTCATGGGTGTGCTGGGAACGACTGCCACAGCAGTCACAGCCCAGCTTTCTACATGGTGCAGCCAACAGCAGAGCAGACTGAGGTGCTTTCTGCAGTGTTCTGAGCCTGGGGACTGGCCATACAGGCAGGTATGCAACTGCACAGAGAAGACAGGGACTGTTTCCTGCCACACAGCCAGGCTCTGCCCTTATGCTGCCCATGCACCTTAGGAGCACGCACACACCTCTAAGGTCTGCATTTGCCTCAGAGCAACTACCAGAGGCAGCCTCTGCCCTTCAAGAGGAGGAAAGGACGCTTCCACAGGGCCCTGCAGCAGTGCACAGTACCTCCAGCTTGTGCGAGACCAAGGAAAGGGCGCCTGGCTCAAGGTTGGAGGCTGCAAAGACCTCGCTGAGCTCCACCTCCTTTTTCTCCAGAACATCGAGGAGTCCTTTCAGCTTGCGTTCCAGGAGCAAGTTCTTGAACCCAGTCTTCTGCTGCACTTCGTTAATGGCTCTGGTGAACTTCTGGTAGAGCTCATCTCGCTCTGCCTGCACCTGCTCCAAAACATAGCACAGCTTCCCACCATCCTCAGGACCCTTTGGGATATCTCGGTTTTCTGCAAGCCTCCCCCCACCCTTCCCGAGCTCCTGAAGGGAGCAAATAGGCCTTCACTGTCCTCACACAGCAGCAGAGACACCGCGCTTCGCTCAGCCTGGCCCTGACTCCAAGCTCCTCTTTGCTCTGCCCCAAGGCACTATTTTGGACCTCAGAGGGGCCCCAGCATGCAGGGGTCTCTCCTCCCCTCCTTGCAGCTGGCAGGAGTCCCTGGCTTACAGCTAGTTAATAAGTGTCCTAATTAGAATCTCTCCTCCAAAGTCTATTTCTGACTGCACTGAATATGTTGCTGCCTTAATGATGGATCGTTAACGAGGCCTCAGATCAGTATTCATATTCCTGGGGATTTCTACGAATTGCAAATGAGCTCTGTTCTGCCTCAATAAATTTATCTGGGTTAGCTGTAAGAGAGAGGCTCAGTCTGGGAGAACTCAGTCAACAGAATATTCCTTGAAGAGGCTGCGCGACAAGCAAGGAAGTGACATCCACATGCTAGCAGAACGAGGGAAAGACTGTCCCCATATTTCTCCCTGCTTTAGCAGGAGCCTCTCTACACAGCTCCACTCCAGACCCAGCGCCACAGCCTCCCACCAGCAGGCCAGGAGGGAACCATCAGCACACGCATGATTGCTCAGTGAAGTACAAGGCTGAGCCTGTCTGCTGAGCACGGGAGACGCCAAAACTGTGATAAGCTTTGTTGGAAGCAGCAGCTAATGCGCCGCTCTGGATTAGAGATTTGGAAAGCTTTCAGCTAGGCACAGCACAGGCAGCCTCTGCTAAGTCCTGGTGCCTAAACCTCCGCATGGGGACAGGGTTTGGAGAGAGAAACAGGATGGCCAGACCCACCTGCAGTTCTCACCTTACTGAACCGCTGCTCCAGTACTTCATGTTCCCATCGAAGGTCTTTCAGCTCCTTCTGGGTGACTTTCAGATGGGCTTTTGTGTTCTGCAAGTAGGAAGCAACAGTTACAAGAGCATGGAGTACTCTGGGAGATGGGTGTTCTGTGTTCTGGCAAGCAGGAGAGCAACCAGCAGAATACACGGGGTTGAGAGAACACAAGCTACAGCCACACCAACCCCTTTCCCTCTCTGCAGTAGGGTCTGCTCTTTTTTTCTTGCTGCCAGAGTCCTGGAGTCCCGCCTGAGATCCTACACACACCCAACTAAGCTGAAAGGGACTCAAGGGCATTTGCTCAGCAGTCAGGCCAAAGAACTCTCAGCTGAGCGGCAGAGGTCACTGCTGAGCAATGCCAGGAAACAGTCACGGTGAATCAGGGAAGAATACAAAAGGGCTCAGCAGGGCTGGCAGCTCACCATCAGAGCCTCCTTGTCCTTATTGTAGTGGGCCAACTTCTTCTGCAGCTCAAACACCTGCTCCTGGGCCTGCTGCAGGGGTTCCTTCAGTTGCTTGTTCTGGAGCAGGACATCTGCCTTCTCCTTTTCCAAGTGAGTCTCTCTCTTCTTCATCTCCTCCATCTGTTCCTGTTCTTGGGAACACAATTGCTAGCTTCTAGAAGCAGGGCCTGCCCAGCTCCTCACAGCTTCCCAGGTCAGGACACCCTCCCAATGCTGGCCCAGCAAGCCACATCTCCCTATGCACAAAGAACTTTGCTCATGTAATGTGTACAACTCCCAGGAAAACAATAATGCCAGGACTTTCACCAGGGAACTGGCCAGATCTGGGGCAAGTTACTGGACCAGCTCCCTGGTGACACTACACAACAGGGCTGCAGCAGCGGGGTCAGAGAGCAGGCAGGTAGTACCTTCAGCAAGCTGATGAGTGCCAGGTTTTGGAAGGTGACATCGTCGTGGTAGTTCTTGAAGTCATGGAAGGCTTTCTCGTGGTTCTTCATCAGCTCACTGATCTGGTTATTTTTCCTCTCCTCGACTTCATGGATCTCAGTCTTTCGGCGCAAGTCAAGCTCATCCCGCAGTGCTTGCATCTTCTTGTTGTACTTGGCCTCCATCTCTGGGGAAGTGCACAGGGGGCTGAGTGAGACCCTCCCACAGAACCTACGCCTATGCACCTGGGCTCTGTTAGCAAGCAGCAGCCCAGCATGTGCCACTGCAGCATTGCTTGAGGACAAGATGCTCATTAACAGCCCCACAGCAGCTGCCACCAGCACACAGAGCAGTTATGTTGGGACCACGGAGAGCAGAGCCCAGAAATAGCATCCTGGAAACAGGGCATGAAAACGCTCCAAGGCAGCCCGTGAGAACCTGATGCGTCCCCTGAGGGTGGCACTGGAGCCAGGACTTAGATCTGCAAGGACTCCTCCGGCCACCCAGCCAGCTGTGCTCAGCAGTACAGGCTGGCAGCAGTGAGAGCCCTGCCTTCACCCAGCAGCTCACACAACAGACGCCTGTCCAGGCTCCATTTTCACAGCACATTCAAGCCAGGCTGAGAGTTCAGCATGGACACCACTGTTAACCATGCAGCCCAGCAGCTGTGAGCACAGAGAGCAAGAATCAGGGGGGGGAAAAGTGGCCTCTTTCTGCTCCAGGAAGGCTAACAGCACAGAAGAGCTCCCAGGAGACTTCCTTAGCACACAGACACAGGGGCTTCGAGCACATTCTGACCTTTCACTTGTCTTTCGAAGTCATTGCATAGCTGTGTGATCTCCTCCTCTTGTTTCTGTTAGGGAAAAGTTTCATGTTAGAGGCAGACAACTCAATCCTGAGGTGACTGCATCTCTACACAGTGCAGGTTAGGGGCAGCCATTCCCCAGTTTCTGATGCCTACACAGGCCATGCCCAGCCACAGGGCTGGAGTCCAGCAGTCAGGTGCTGTCCCAGCAAGCAGATAAAACCTATGGTCAGCCACATCACATGAGAGTCTTTCCTGCTCCCTGGGAAAGGCAGCCACCACAGCATGAACCTATTATCTGAGCTAACAGTGGTGTATTAAGTTTTCCAGCTGTCCTCGTGGCTTTGAGCCATGAGGCTGACTCCTTCCTGCAGGAGAATTTTCACAGGACTTGCCCCAGGAACCCATCCTCCCTGTTCCTGTGCTCTTTCCAGTGCCTCTCAAGTACATCTGACTCTGATATCTGTGGGAAACTGCATTCCCCCCCCACCAAGACACCAGAGGATGCAGTCTTCTGCTCGCACACCAGGGACCCACCATTTCCCTCTGCAGCAAAGGCACTTTGCACGCAGATCCAGTCCCTGCTGCCCTGCCAGACACCTACCAGGCGCAGGTTTTTCACCACCACCTCGTTGGCCAGCTCTTGCTCCTTCAGGTCCACTTTCAAGGAACGCATCTCTTTGCGCAGCTCTGTCTCCTGAGCCCAGTGATCCTTCTGGGCCCGTTTCATGGACAAGGTACTCTCTGCTTTCAGCTCGGTAAGGTTTTCCTGGTGTTCATACAACAAGTGCTTCACCTTCTGCTTGTAAACCTGAAAACAAGCCAGAGAACAGGTGAGAGGCATCAGCAAGAGCCAGCAGGAAAACATCCAAAGTCCGAATATGAACTGAGACACTCCTGACTTGTATCCAGCCCAGCTACTCCCCCTCTGTCTCCTTCCCTCATCTCCTCAGACCTGCTGACTCTCTCCCAGGGCACGAGCAAAGGAAAAGGGCCACACATCTCACCCTCCCACCTTGATCTCCACTTGATGCCGCTCCTCCGCCTCCTCCATCTCCCTGTCCTTGTTACGCAGCTCTGCTTTCTTCTCCTCCAGCTGCCGTCGGGTGATCTCCCAGAAGGTGTGAATCTTGTCACGCTCCAGCTGGAAGTAGTTGCGCTCTTCCCGTTCCCGGTCCAGCTCCTTCCGGAGACGTGTAATGTGCTCCTGCAGCTGCAAAGCAAAGAAGAAAAGAGAAGTAGGGAGAGAAGGGGCGCAGCTCCCTTGAAAAGACCCAGAGATATCAATGGTGAGCTCTGTTGCAAGCCTGGAGGACACGGTAGCCTTTATTGAGACAGAAAAGGGAGAATAGAAGGAGGGAAGTGCTCAGGATTTGACAAATGACCCCTGAAAAAGAGTGACAAGATCTCTTCCTATCATAAGCAGACAGGGCTCAGGCATTCCATCTCACATTCTCAGATGCTAAATAACACTGAGACATGCAAGATCTTATCTGCAGAGCAAGGTGCCCCAGCACAGTGCCATCTTCTCCTGTGTTTGTAGGACAGCCAGGGCAGCAAGCCCATGTTGGGCAGCCATGGCCTCTGCCTGTCCTCACTGTCCATGGGGGAGCCTCCCACCCCCAAAGCAGCATGATTTGGGATGTGCTGCTTTGGATTTCAGCAGGCTGCAAAGCACAGAGCTGTAGACTGAGAGATCAGAGGGTTGAGCTTCAGCACAATAGCCTGCAGAGAAGAGGCTGCTCATAACAGAAAAGTAAAGGAGCTCCAGTTACAGGAGGGAACAGCCAGATGGAGGGAGAAAATGCAGGGAAAAACATGGATTCTAATAGAATTGGTCAGCTTACTCTCTACAGAAAAACACCACAAAACATAAAGCACTTATCAAGTAATATTCTCACCAGAGATACCTTTGCCAGAACATTTCCACACTTAGAAGGAGATCAGCACAAGAGAACAGGATCATGGGATGAGGGGAAATGAATGAGGGCACGAGGCAGGAGAGCGGAGTACCACAGGACAGCAGAAGCAAGGGCAGGACGAGGTGGCCGTTCTGTCCAGGAAAAGCTCTGAGCAGCCTTCGTGGGGCCACACACCCAGCCCGATGTCAGCAATGAAATGAACGCCGTCTGCTGTCCTTCAGATCTCACTGCCACCTGTCAGCCCTGGGGCCTCGCCCAGGCACCACGGGGCAAGGGAAGCACTCACCTGCTCCTTGCTCATCTCTGACAGGGACACGGCATCCACCGCTGCCGGGGCTTTGCCCCCTTTCTCCTTTTTTCCAGCTTGCTTTTTGGGTGCCTGCAAAAAGACAAGAAAACACGCGAGTTGCGAGCACTCGAGCGGAAGCCGTGCTGCACAGTGCCCGCGACCCGGCAGCACAGCATACCTGCTGCCACGGCGGGGTGAATCGGGTGCTGCGTTCTGCCCAGGACCGCGATCAGGACCCCCCCAAGGCACAGGGAAAGGCCCAGGCACAGCACAACCAACGCTTCCCTCAGCACCGAGCCACAGGTGCCCCCGGGCATCGCTCCCACTACCCCACCCGGCCAGCTCCGGTTCCCAGAGCTCCCACACCCGGCTCCGGACCTTCCCGGCCGCCGGGCTGAGCGCTGAGACCCCCGCGGCCCCGCCGGGCCCAGCCCGGCCCCTCACCATGGCGGCGACGGCAGCTGCGTGGTTTCCCAGGCAACGCTCGGGCAGATCTCGCGAGAGTTGCGCAGGAGCGGACACGCCCCCTAGCAACGCGGGGCCCGGCCTTAGCAACGGGCGGCGGGGCCTGCTCCAGCCCGGCCTTCCTGCGAGCGCGGCGCGCCGCGACCCGGGATCCCGGGCCGGTCCGCGGCCCCGCGGCCCCGCTCCGTCACCTCTCGGCCCGTGCTGTCCC